>OY979697.1:2400000-3600000 GCA_963855945.1 Thereva nobilitata
CCAGGTGCTGTCGGTTTATTTTTTTCGAATTGTTTTACACAATTTTTGCTTCGTTTTTTATTATAATTGGCTTTCGTTGTTTTTTTTTTTTTATTAAGTTTATATCGAAAATTTCATGTTTTTTATTTTTGTGATAAAACAAAAGCAAAACGAATTCGAGTGTGATGTGTGATTGCTTGTGATTGAATATACCAGTGCCAATGCCAAATTTAAGGAAACATTTAATGTTAGTTACCCCGAAAAGACGAAGACGAAGTAAGTTTTTGTTTTAGGCTAATTAAATTGAACTAAAAAAAATCATAAAAGTAGAGAAAGAAATAAAAGAAAAGTTAAAGGACCTTTAATATGTGTTATCGTCAAATGAAAATCGATTCGATTCAATTTATACACGTAGAAATGAAATTGAAACCGTACGAAGCTAATTTATTTATGAATGAATGAATTCGTAGTAAATACATTTAGTAAATAAATTAATGAGTGGTTAAATAACGAGTGTCTAGTGGGTGTCTGTGTGCTTTTAATTAATTTCGACTAAATAGTTTTGATGTTAGTTGTAAAACTCTCTTAAAATCCTTAACCAATAAAAAAAACTTTCGAGGATAAAGAAATTACAAGAAAAAGAACTCATTCTCAACAAACAAATTCACAGAAAACCGCACGCAAATATGTCTGAAAAATTTCTTTAGCTGCGTTTTTTTTTAATTTATTCTATTCTATTCTGGAACATAAAAAAACGGCGATGAGGCTAAAGTCATTTGTTATTTTATTGCCTTAGCATAAAGAACAACACATTAGTCTGTACCGTAACGTAACTGTACGTAGCCTGAAGTACGAACATGAGTGTTCATAAGGCACCGACCTAAATTGACGTAAAAACTTGACGAATGTTCGTTAAATTCTCATATGTTCTGTACGGCGCCATAAGAAGGGAAAAAACGCAAGCATCCGTAAGTGGCATCAGACCCCAAGCATTTTCAGTTGCATTTTTTCCTTTTAGCCGTGTTTTTTTTAATGAAATGGCAGGTTCTTTGCCCTACAAAAACGAAAACCCACGTTCTTTCGGGGTCTACCTGAGTTTCTATCGAGGTTTTGGGAAATTTTAAAATTTCCCTTTTCTTTTAGAATGTAGCATACTTACCGGCTGTAGGAAAAACGTCTTTTAAAATAAAAACAACAGGGAAGTGACGAGAGCAAATTTGTAGGCATGAGGAAACAAATAATTTATTTTTTAGAAACTTATTTATTATTTTCTAGAGGCGAATTCATGTAAACAGTTGTTTACTGAAACGCAACTTCGGCTTAGTTTTAATATATTTAAAGCACTGAAGATGGCGCTTAGTAAAATTTCCCTTGCCGTTCTTTTAATGAACTCAAAAGCTCTCAAAACCCAGTTTATTAAAAAACACGGCCTCCATTTACGGTTTCCATTTTACAAAATGTTACTTATAACTTTACGTTTTCATTTAGGGCCAAGTAAGCTCAAATTTGTGCACTTTTCTTACCGTACGGTACGTCATATTACGTTCAGGCTACTAAAAAATTAATTTTGTCTAATTATTTCCATAATTTACGGCTTCAAACTTCACAAAACAATTTATTTATTTTATTTGTCAACTGTCAAATTAAAAAAATACATGTTGAGAAAAGGGAAATTTAAAATTTCCCTTTGTGCTGGGTACTGTTCTCGATAATTATTTGTGTGGAAGCTGTTTCAGAACAGATTAAAAAACGCAACTTTTGTGACAAGTGCAATAATTATTATCGATAAATATATAATAAATAAAATTCTTGATTCGAATCGACTTTTTTTTTGCATTGAATAAATAATATTAACTATTTTTCTACTGCAATTATTATCGAAGTTATTTTGAAATTGTGTTTGCTTGCCGCCAAAAATTTCGTTTAGCATAAATTTGCTGTAAACCTTACCATCGAATCACAATAAAAAATAAACCTAAAAGGATTATTAATAATACTTTGAAATATTCGAAATTTTCAATCAAATTCGAAGCCATTTATGACTTAAAATAAAATATCGATTGTAGCCGCAAAAACAAATCAAGCCAAGATTTGTGAATACACCTATATAAAACGAAAACCACCCTTTTTTCTCCACCTACACAGAAAAACTTTGGATAGTAATGTTTCCTAAATCAGAACATAATTTAATTTACAAAATGTTGGCATCTTTACTGATTTTTGTAATAATCTCAACAAATTTTTCAAAACAGGTTGGGTAGAGACAGATGGGGTGTGGTACTTGAAGCCATACCATGGTACCATACAACTATACCAAGCTATAGAATGATAATTTTAGACAGCTACTCCTTTTATTACGTATAGGCACCACAAGTACCGCGACACCCACTTGGACCTCTTGTACTATTGACATTCCTCGCACTTAACATTTGTACCCCAGATAACTTGAACGAGCTTAGCACAGCCTGCCTATAGATTGCATTGATTGTCGTTTAAACTTATCTGTTCGACTTTTTTAATTTTCAATTCGTATATTTTTTTAATTTTTGCATTATTGTAGGAAGATGTAATAAATCGCCTTACAAAATATTTTATTACCAGCCAAAGTAATAAAAGGGTAATAAAACCAAAAAAAATAAAAACTCAGTTTTGCAGGCACTTTAATAAATCCCTTAAAGTGCTCATGAGGAATCTAAGAGGAAATTCTTCTTTTGGCATGCCCGCCATTTGCCAAATAGGGCCCACCCGCTGCATGAGGCATGCCCTTTGAACATCTGGTGATGGTGAATTCAGAAAGAGCTGTCGGTATCACTGTGAATATTCTCTCCGACTGGTAAAGGAAAAGTGTCTGTCTCAGTCATTGGGAACCAGCAGTAAGGCTTGATAGCAAATCATGAGATGGAGCTAGCTACTCTTTAGCTTCTTAACCATTTCGTCAGAAGAAAGCATCTGTTGGTCTTGCCAAAACAGTCGAACTTAGATCAAGTTTGCACGATCACTAGTACAATCCTTACAGTAAGCTTCCTTTGAAATCCGCTTTCTCATGTTCATCACCAATATGTCTGATAAGATACGCTGGAATGTGTCTTGGATAATATTTGGTTTGTGTCGCAGATCATGAGTAGAAAGCGAGGATCACTGGAGATCGTTGAGTTATTTTTAAGCTATAAAGTCTTCTTTTATATATTTATGAAAACGATAATTTAGAAAAAAAATAGAAGAAATGTGAAAATTAGATAGAGAAATGTTGGGTAGAAAGGTATTTTCTAATTACTGGATTAACTTCTTCTAATAGTACAAAGTCAGGACCACAACCTCTCATACAAACATAACAGTTTTCACCCAATTAATTTTCAAATTCATTTTCATAGCACCAGCAAGTATTTTGTGCTCAGATACCAACTATAAAAGGTAACGCCCGTCCCTCCGTCCCCAAAAATATTCAAAGGTATGCTCATGCTCAGAGCCATTATCAACATAACACCTGCTGTAATTTTATAAATATGAATTTTTTATTGTTGTTGCATAAAACCCAGTCCAACCCTTTGCAGTGCCGACCCTACGCCCCCATCCTGTTGCTCGTCCTGGTGCTGGTGTTATATATCTCCAAAGCTCAGATAAAGAATTTGCAGATCAATAAACTCGAGGTTCTGGAGATTTTCCAGTGACAGTTTTCCGGGTAAAGGGTTTACGTGACTCGTCATATTAAATCGCTTCAAGGGAATTCCTTTCCCCAAAAAAAAAAAAAATAAGAACTGATAAGGACCGTCACGTCTCTGTCAAGGAAATGACAAGCCTGCATAATTTATTCGTTTTCAGGCCCAGATAGGCCAGAATCAAATTTGTATGTCGCGTTTGTGAATTGTTGGCCTGGAAACATCACGATAGGGCAAAGCAACGCAAGGAAATCCCCACCATTCTTCTTCTGGCCTCTATATTTTTATTGTTAGGTTCTCGATAACAGAAAGAAAAATACCCGAAGATCTTGTTACTAGCCTCAAGAATGTCTCCTTTTGAATCTGTTATAAAAGGATATAAAAAAAAGGAAGAAGAAGCCTTTAATTTCTAACAATTTTCTTAGCGCGTTTTTTTTCCTTTTTCTAGATATAATTTTATCCTTCCTTGGGTTAAAGGATAACAAAAAATAATTCCAGGGCCATAGGAGCGGCGCCGTATGGGTTGTGCGTGACATTTCAATATGACACGCATACACATGCGGGCACAAAATTTTTCGGCTTGTAAACTTGTCAAGTGAGGCTCCATCTTAGGCAAAAGGGTATATTCAAAGATGTCGACAGATGTTCCTTCAATATATAAGGAGCACCGGTTTTCCTCCATTTCATGTACGGGGCATATTTTGAGCTGCCGTTTTGTTGTATAAAAAATTTATGACTATTTTGTGAAATAGGGCGAAAATTTAATAACACTCAATACTCGCCTATGTTTCGGTCCCATAGACACGGTATCTTTGGCGGAGAGCCAGCCGCCTGCGTGATAGGAGTTAAAGATGAAAAGTTTATTGCTTATTTCATTGAAATCTATGGTTTGGGACTTGGATGTTTGCTTGGTGAATTGAAATTTGTGATATTTTTTTTTTGTGATATTTTTGGAGAAAGATTTGATTTGATTTAAGTGAGGCGGCAGAGATTTTATGTCGATTCATCAATATGGCGACAGTTTGTGTTACAGTGAAAGCGAAATGTTGCCTAATATAAGGCATGTGGATGTCCTACTCAAGAGAAGATCGATTCATTAGAATACTCAAACGAAAATAGACATTGAATCATGACTAGCCTTAAAGAAGCATCTCGCCGGCTTATGTGGTTAATAGTAGGGTGCCAAAGCTCCGCTTAGGTCGACTCTTGACCTCCTGGTAGTCTGCCAGCGTCACACCCTTTTCGACTGGTTAGTACGCTTCACTTGATTTGCTACTTTTCCACTTTTGCTTTCTTCTAGGTGTTAACAGGTATTTTATTATTATCTGACGACCTAGTTCTCAAGTCATTGACACAGTTCCCACGTGACCAAGTTCACAAGTCAATGACCTCGTTTCCATCTGACCTACTGACCTAGTTCCCAGGCCCAACCGACGCATTACCTACTCATAAAACTCCGAAATAACATAAAAGGAGGGATAGCACTCTCTGGCTCAGCCGGCTGCTATTAGTGATGTCAATTTTGCGACTTGGAAGCCCCGTTACAATTTTTTTTGTTTTGATTTTTGTTTCATCCGTGGATTTTGTGCAAATTTCTTCTCTTTGGTGTGCAAAGTCCATCGTTTCCTCCATCAGCATCTTCCAGACTCGTATTAACCTATTCTGTCCTCTATTCCCGCGTTCGAACCAAGCTTACTACTAGACATTGCACAATGACGAGTACGGCATGACGGACTGGCACTATAAAGGATGACTCCGAAGCTTGGCCTTTCACATAAGAAAAAATTCCAGCAAAATGGCGCCACCTGCCACACAGCTCGTGAAACAATGGCTCTATTGCGTGAAAATCGCCTGGGCGTGTGATTTCTCGAAATGAAGACTTCGATTGGCTGCCGAGATCAAGCGATTTAACACCGACTTCTTTCTTTTGAGCTACGTTAAAGACAAGGTCTACGCCAAAATTCCAGCAATGATTCAAGCACTCAAAGACAATGTCAGAGCTGCTATCCGACAGCGGCATGAGATCCAAAACTTTGAGCCCATCCGTGTAGGGTGGGTAGGCTTTGATAGTAACTCTGGTCTTGCAGATTTCTCCTAGCAAAAAGACGAAATTTCTTCTGAATTGATTCAATCCTGGACTCACCATAAAAGAGATGCGAGATATATACTAAATTCTCGGACAAGTCCAAGAAGGAATAGAAGCGAGTCAAAGTGACTACCCTGATAATAATTAGAGTTGCTTGTTGCCTTGGAACACCGGAAGTTGTTTTGATTTCATTCCTAGGCAGATTTAGTGAAACCCTTCCGTTTTGGCCGTCGAATTAGAAGTAAATGCGCGACTAAAGTCACACTATAAATACCACGAGCCGATACCAATGAACGTTGATCAAAAATTTATTAATGCATATACCTTGGACGACCTTTACGACAGCTAATTTCCTTAACATTAATCTCGATTTTCTCTGCCTTTAATTGCAGTCAAGCCCCATGCACGAGATCTAATCGAGAATCAAACACGGCATAACTTTAACACACAAATTCATGGCGCTGCTTTACATGCCATCCATCAAGTTCCCCCCGCCCCTCGTATCCTCCACCCCTTCGGTCTATCTGATCTGCCCACTTTCACAGCCTATTTGTAGGGGGTTTTCCCTGGAATCTATATCTCAACCTCTCAAACAGTTTTGTGTATTCCTCTCATAATTTACTTAAGCGTCATTACACGATAAGCCACCTACACTATCCCCTCTACCCCCCACTCTTACACACACACACTCACTCTCGCTCGCTCTCCTGCCACACCATCTCTGTCTGGCATTCAGTCAAGGCTTCATAGTAATTTTGTTTGATAAAAATTTTCTGATATCGTTTGTACACCGAAAAAGTACAATTTTTCTTTTTCCAGCTTGACACTGAGTGACATATGAACTTTTTATTGATTTATAACGGTTTTATTCTTTTTCCTCCCCACTAATTTCCAGATAGTAAATCATCTCAGACGGACGAAGAGAAGCAACGCGAAAGGCAACGCAACGAACGCGAACAAAAGAACCAGGAACAGGAAGCTATCAACTACAAGGTAAGAGAGTTCTTCTCCTGTTTTGCGCAAATCTCCTTTTTTCCCGTAATTTTTTCGTCTTTTTTTCTCCTTATTTTTATCGGATTTTTTCTGTTTTATTTTTTTGGGCTAATCTAAAACGACGACGACGACTACTACAACGACAACCACCAACAGCGGGAGAGAGACGCACGCGAAGCGAGACTTCTTGATTTTGAGATCCGACGGGCTCATGAGAAGGACCGAAAGAAGGAGATTGAGAAGCAGCAACACTTGCTAAAGCACCAGCACTCACAGCAGCAGCAGCAGCAACAACAACTGCAGCAGCAGCAGCAATCCGGCACCTCGACTGACGCCAGCACCATCTCCTCGAGTTCCCTCCAACTGCAGACGCAGGTTAATCAAAGCGAGAAAAGCACCCCCACATCCGGCGGCGGAACGTACCTGAGCGAACCGAAGTCGCCGCGGGAACCGCCCGAAAAGACATTACCTTCCTGCCGTGCCAAGTCCGTGGATAAGGAAAAGGACCCAGGGCACGACAGGCGAAGGGACTTGGAGGCCGGCGGAAGCAAGGTAAAAACTCTTCAGCTTCATTTAACGTTAAGCACGCCTTTAAAAAACTTTTGCAATTCCCTACACAAAACAACTGTTCCCCCCACCACCCCTCAAAACGCTTCCCCACCAACACCTCCCCTCCAATTCGCATCACACACTTTTGTACAATTCGCAGGATCCGTTATCGTTTTTAATGATCATTTATATCCTTGCAGAAGAGGTGTCCTGTGGCTGTTGTGTTGTCCGCAAAATTTTCGCTTCCCTTTTCATAATCCTCCACCACCATGACGATGCGGCGGGGGGGGGATGAAGGCCAGGCACTATAGTGGTAGGGTAAGCTCATCATCATCTGCTGTTGGCAAAACTCATCGTCGCCGGTCCTTCCTTAAATCTTTCGAGGCGAGCTGTAATTAGTTTCGTGGACGCAATATATCCTTATAAGACTTAATTTTAAGGACAGCCCTTTTTAGAGCAATCAGGATGGCTGGGCGCAGTGACGGAGCCAGCGGAACAGCAGCCGGGAATCGTCCTGGATAACTCAAAGTGAATTAAGTGGAATCTTAAGGGATGAAATTCTGCTAATTTTTGTACCAGCATCGTGCCGATTAGGAATATCCTTTAATGTCCTTTATGTATTGCGTGTAGTTTAGTCCTTGATCCTTTTTTGGATTGGAAATATTTTCGTTTTGCGTTTGTCGTTGTTCGCTATCGTAACTTTTTTGTTTGTATTGTTATAAACTAATGTGACCTAAATTGGATGTGTTTTTTCTCGATGTGCTTTTTGAGTGGCGAGTGGCTTTGTTTGTGCGATTAAGGGTCGTTTTTTTGCGGGGGGAATTTCCCTGCTTTAAATTAGTTTATTTAAATCCGAACTTTTTTTGTGGCATTTTTGATAAGAAATTTGGTATGATTTTGGAATTTTACATGATGGAGAGATGTTTTATAATAAAAAATTGGTTTTTTGTGAAGATAGACCACCGCAATATCAATTGGTGCATGTTGAATTCAAAAAGATTTGCTTTAATGCACTCGTCATACCCATGAACCAACAGTCTGATCAGTTATGACAATAGTTTAAGTAGTATAGCAACAGCGCTCCCAGACCAGTGACGTCAACGGTTGTGGGCTCGGGTGTGAGCTTTATTCCGGACAAGACCCTGTGTGGTGAGTTTTAGGTGTGAGCCCCACATGGGCTTTCTGGTCTATAAACTGGCTTTCTTTATAGTTGTATCAATTTGTATACAAAACATTATAAGTTAAATTAAAGCCCTTGCGTGGACAGTAGGTAGACCAGGCAGGCCAAAACCTACCCAAACACAATAACCTCAAAGCCTCCACAAGATCCTACCCAAGACTCCCTCAGCATGAAAGTCCACCCAAGACACACTAACCCACCCCAGCGAAGTTTGACTAATTTCACACAGGTGGCGCTCACATCGTAAGCTCACCACAAAAAACTCACTACACAGGTTCTTGTCCTGAATAAACCTCACACCCGAACCCTCAACCCATGACGTCACTGGTCTCGGTGCGATTTTGTTATACTACTAGTTTATCATTCGAAAATATAGATGTCTTTCGAAAAGCTGTTGTAAATTAAAAGAATATCGGAAAATCAACTCTGTTTGTCTCGACTGACTGTAGAAGAACCTTCCACTCGATTCGATCCATTTTTTTTAGCTTGACGATCATTTCTTTTAGGTCAACGAATTAAAGATTCTTCGAATATGGGGAGGAAATTGCTTTTCTCATTACCCCAGCTCGAGCTAAAGCTAACAATCTCCTACTAAGAGTCTCATTAGGCCTATTCACAAGGCATGTTCCTGTCCACATAACCTTTGTAGATACTGTAAGACAGAAACCGCAGAACATGTCCTCTGCACTTAAGACACGCAGGTTTCGTCACAACGTTTTAAGGAGATACACAAAAGATTTATTACAGATCGAAATACAAATGCAACACCAGTGGGTACAGGAGCACTTGAGCGTGTGAACCTAAACTGGTTTTTAATGGACCAATTCAATGGCTTTTACTACCTGTTTTTTGGAGTACCTACTAATGCCAACATGTCCCTCAATTCTCCCGGTGGTACAGCCGTGCCAGCCCCCTTCAGGTAGTCCCCGAATAAAGATTTTCTTTTAAGACCATGTCAAGGATTATCTGCATAACATAGATCATCTCCCCCATAATCATTTATTGTCCGGTGATCTTTCTTCCTTTAAAATCAACCCTTTCACCCCATCTATACTACTTCCGAATACCCCAAAAAATCTGCATTTCCAATATTAAGCACACACAACAATACAAAAACAAAAATAAACAAACCAATTAAGTATGAAAATTTACAAGACAGTTTAAACCTAATCTAAACCAATCAAACATAAATAAATCCCTTCTCATCTCTTCCTTGGCCACGACACGACGCACAAATAAAAATAAAAACAGAACATAACTGCCGCAAGTAGCAGCATATTGGATAATTCCATCATCCCTTAGTATCCTTAGTATTTTTGTTAAAGACATTAATCAGAAAGAATTAAGAGGAAAGTTATCCTTCGTTCGGTATCCAATTTCTTGTAACAGAGAGACTACAGCATTGCGGTTTTCTACCCTTAACAGAGAGTTATGCTCGTACATATAGCCAAAAATATATATGTGTGTTATCCTCAATCGCACACACTTTTATCCCTTAACAAATTGAACCCGAATATGAATTCCTTCCAAAGTTGGAAAATGTATTATAAAAACTCTGGACTTCATACAATGAATAAAAGATTTTTTTTTGCTCCAATTTCGTTAAAAATATAAATTTTTATGTTTTTTTTTTCTTTTTTTAAAACTGAGTGGAAAAAATAAAGTTTCTCATTCTTTTATGGTATCCACAAACGATTTTTTCCAATGCTTTTGTTCTTCCTGGGATACACAATACACTCGCAAAATGCGGCAACGATTTCTTTTCTTTTTTGAATAATAATTCTCTTTGGAAAAACATAGAAGAAGTGAAAAGCACTAAAATACAAATATGAAAATACCAAGGGCGGTGGCTCAGCAACTTTTCTATATATTTTCTTTATAAGCCAATAAACAACCAACGATTTCATAAAACGAAACCTATTAAAAAGTTGCGATAAGAATTAGCATTTTCTTCCGGGGGTGGTTGCCCCTCTCTACCACCGAATTCTCCCCGCTTAAAGTAAAAAAGAAAAAAAAACAAAGGCATCTTCTGTAAGCGAACTGCATTCCTTTTTATTAAGAGTTTTGCGGAGATTGTTCGTCCACAGGATAACCAACTATCAAAGGAAAATGTAGATATGTACTAGGAAATTGTAGAGAAGTCCTTTTTGTGATCCTTTTACTGCAAATGGTAAAGAAAATAACGAGATCAAGATAGTTCCTTTTACAAGTCCTTAAGTAAAAGTATTTTTTTTGTTTTTTTTTTTAGAAAAGTAATTGCTGAAGAAAAAAAGAGGAAGAAAGTTTCTCATAAGTTTTTTTTTCTTGTATTTAATTTTTTTCTAGGACCAAGCAAGCACGACACCATCACCGCAGACTGTAACCGGGCCACCTCCATCCCATTCGGTGGTGGCGGGCCCACCGGCAACAGCGGCAGCTGCCACAGCTGCTATCATCCCAATCCTCCCACTAGGAGTCGCCGCATTACGCGATGATTCCACTGAAAGTGATCAATCGCTGACATTTTCACAATCCCAGCCCGATGCTTACCACAGGATTATGTAAGTACATTTTTTGTCAACTATTTTTTTTATTATACTAGAAAATCCCCCAAAAAAAATAATACAACAAAAAAAATTCCTCTAAAAACTCCTGAATCACCCTGTAACTACCCTTTGGTTTGCTAATTTACAATTCTATGTCCACACACAAAAAAAAATCCGTTTTTTGAAAGCTAAAACAACCCCATACCCACCCACCCACTCACCCTTACCCCAACCCCAAAACATAGCGCTATGGTATGAAAAATAAACGCTTGGAGCGACACCTCTAATCCAGTAGTTTTAAAACTTCGCATTTTGCTATGGGGTACAAAAAAATTTCCCCTCACGAAAGCTTTTACATTTACCGCATGTTTCCCCTCGCGAAAGCTGCGTTCCGTTATGCTATGCGCAAGATCCGAGATTTTTGTGCAGAAAAACTGGATAAACACCAAACGGAATACGCTGGATAAACACCGAAAACAGTTATAGATAACGGCATGAATGCGTGAATATGTTTATGATTTTTGAGCTTTTTTAGAACTTGAAGTCCCCTTTTTTTTGCTGGAGTAAAAAAGAAATGAGATTTCACTTAAAATAGGGCCTTCCCTTTGGACAAAAACAAAGGAGAGAGTTTTTGATTTATGACGAATCTGTGACTAAATGAGATTGAGGACGTTTGATTTGCGGATACTGTCGCAAATGATGCCTAATTTTAGAAGGGTTCAGAAGTAGGGTCTAGTAACTATGACAGCTGCAAAATTTGGCAGTAAGTAATTGCTTATCTACGAATTTAATATTTTAGGGCTACAAAGGCAATCTTTAAATGATAAACCGACTAGCCATGTGCGGTAGTTCTAAGCCCAGGAATCAGCCTTTGTGCTATGAGTCCGGCATTTCACTTGAACTCAGTACTAGGCTTAAAGTAAAATTAAAATCAACATCAGCTGTTACCTTATGATACTGGAAAAACGCCTAAAAGCGAGAATTTTGCAATAATCCATTGACCGACAGATGGCGCTCTTTTGAGTTTTCGTAATCAATTAACCAAAATTTGCCTAATCCCTTTTCCTTATAAGAGGTTCATATTCGTAATAAATGATAAATTTTCGTCATAGTTACGTGCGTGTATCGAGGCTATAAAATAGGGGCCACCGCAGTATACAGGTTCGATTCCACGGAGAACCGTAGTCCTGTAATACTGAGGCAATAGAAGCAGTTTAAAAGTATGCGGAGTGATAAGTTTCCAAGAATGCAAATTTTATTGTATTCTGGAACAGCTTATACAGTGATTCATCATTATGATGGAATTAAAATGTGGTCTAACTTTAGTCATTTTTACAAATAATTAAAATTTGGAAAAAATAGAAACTGTATAAATTTTTAATGCACGTATTTCAGCATTACGTAAAGCAAAATTTAAAAAATATACTTGTATGGCGAAAATATTTTTTCCTTGAAATCCTAATTTAGTAATTTAATTTTACTTATCCAAAAAGTTTACTAAGAAGTTAAAATTTAAAAATTTCGTAGAAATTATATAAAAATTCACAAAAGACAAGGACATTCAACTAATAAAAAATTCCGAGTACAGATAAACTCATTTAGGCCATTAAGGACTTTTTTTTTTGTTTAACAATTCGGGCCAAGCTCTCACATATCCTTATAAATATTTCAAAACATAAATTTCGAATAATCTCAACGTATAAAATCCTTACAAAATGAATCCTCAGTAACATACAGAACTACCATACATGTATGTATGGTATACAAAAGTCTATTCCGTTTATACGAAGTGGATTAAAGTTTCGAAAAACTTTTTATTTACCACAAAATGTTGAGCTGAAAGCAGAAAGTTTTATTCACACAGTTTTAATTTTCTGTTCTGTTCATATAGTCGTATGTGTTAAAGCATTTCTAAAATCCCAATTATGGAAAATATCAAAAACTTTATTCAGCAGTATAACGACTTTAGACTTATTATTCATTGTTAACTTAATCTATAAACGACGTAGCGTTTCTGTGGACCGGTTATCTTATTCTTCGTGCTCCTATGGGGACTGGTTATTTTTTTCCTGCCTACTTTTAGGGTTTAATTTATTAAAATATTTCCTTTTATATTTGGCTCTGCATACTTTCAGGCGCAAGTTTTTTTATTTATATTTATTTCTAAAAGGAAAATTTTAGTAATTGATTTGCATTTGAAAATTGAGAAAAATAATGAAAAGTTGCGGTATATTTTGAAATATTATTAAGAAAAAAACCCTTTTGTACGTTGAAGGCACTTTATTAAAATTTGCTTTGTAGAAATGTTTCGCTCGCTTACGTTTTGGTAATTTGATAGGGAACCGTAATAAGTGTTCGTAAAGCTGGGATTGACGTAGAAAAAAAGTGATGCTGTGTATGACGGGCCTGGAATGGACTATGGGGTGCTTTCAGCTTGTCAGACGATTGATTCTCAACTCTACTGTGGACGACTAGAGAGATTACGCCAGGAAAATAAACAAAAACCTTCCGAAAAGTATTATCTTTCAACATGACAATGCCCGATCACATACTTTTTTGATGGGTCGTCGAATTTGGTTGGGAAGTTTTAATGCATCCACCGTGCAATCGATGCATAACACATTTGCTCAGATCTCTGCAGAAGTATCTCAAAGGAATTACGTTGCTTTCCACTCCGCCCACTGACTCGGCCCCTGGTTCCAGGCTCAAGTGCCCCAGTACCTACTAAAGCTTGTAAAAATTACTTAATTCTGTTTTTCAAAATTTCGAGGATCCATTATTATTCTAGGACCATTTTATAATAAATAGACAAAACAAGACGAGCTACTGATGCCTATATGCGAAATTGAGCATTGATTTGATTGCTGATACTCGTAAAACCGTTTTATGTATGACACACAAACACAATTGAATTAACTGCTAAATAGACGTATCAATTGAGATCAGTATAATACGGAAAGACACATAGACGTATATAATTCATACCTCGCACATGATTATAAAAGAAAATGCCAAAATTCATAGTACTGTTTGCTGAAGCCCTTGCCAGCTACTAAATATATCGGATTTCGATTATAATAATATTTATTATGTGCAAACAGAAAGGAAAAGAATATTCTATTAGCTTAATGTCTTCGGAATCCCCGACATGAAAATCGCATTCTTCAACACCAATAAATAACGCTAAAGAAACGGCCCAATCGAACCGAATACCTGCCCCAAATGGTAATCCTATTCCTTCCTCTCGTATGTTGTGTGTGTGTGTTAATGGGGATCAAAATCAAGGTGTAAACTTATAGTTGTATATATATATATATATTTAAGGGAGTGCTGAGGGAATATCACACGAAGATGAAGGATATAAGCGCGTACATTTTGGTATATACACAATCTATGGAAGCCTTTGAAAATTCATATCTCATCTTTGGATAACATCTACATAAATTCATAGTAAATTTAATGCCGACATCGGTTTTATCCTTGGCATATTTTTCGTCAATATTCCCTTTCATTCAATTTTTGGGGCCGCTGACGAAGCAGACATTGTTTCTGGGCGAATAATAGAATTCCTTTACTTTGCCGCTCATAAAAAGGACCTCAACACAAAAAAGGGAAAAAATGGAAACGATTTTTGTTATCATCCTTTTTTCTGGCTTTTTCTTATTCTATTCCGGCATTTTTGTTGTTGTATGTGTGTTATTATTGCTGTTGTTGTTGTTTGTTGAGAAAGAAAAGCGGGAATTAGATAGATAAACTCAAGGTGAAGGTCATAGGTCCACACAGTTCATTTTTGGGATCCTAGAGCACGTTTCTTTTGTTAATGATATCAGGGAAAAAGGAAATTTTTCTTATTTTCTCCTCTTCTTTCCTTTTTGGGTGCGGGATTTTGTTAGCTTTTGTATCAAAATGGTTATATTAGTTTTTTTCTCCCCAACAACTGGATGAAGGCGATAAGATTTGTGATTTTTAAGAGTGCATTCGTTATGATTTTTTTTTGTTATCTTGAAAATATAAAGTTAGGTAAAACGAGATCGAAATTTTATGCAAAATTAAATTGAGCCATGGTAGATAGATGGATGGATCTGAGGTTGGGTGCATGATTCAAGTCTTAAATGTATGCCTGGTCTGTATGTCTAAGACTGCTGTGTACCTTAGCCTTTCAATATGTTGTAAATCGACCATAAAGCTTCTTATACGGGCTGTTTCAACAAGAGTTACCAAATCGCAGTATTTTCATTTTAATCCAAGTACAAACTCTGAGGTTAATAATGGAACACAATATCTGCCAAATGTTCGTCTCGGCTCTCCTTACAAACGCTTCTTCTTTTAATGCTATTTTTGAGATCTCGGCGACTAATTGTGTCTCCATTTTTCGAGATCGCACGTCCAGGAGTTTTTTCTCACTATAAAGCCATTCTTTCACGAGTTGTGTGACAGGTGGCGCTGTCCTGCTAAAAACAATCGTCGTCCACATCTATAATATTAATTTCAATCCAAAAAAATTCTGTCAACCTCGCTTTGTAATACAATCCATTCACTCTACCTGTGCAAGAAGACGCTTGAAGATGACCAAAAGTAGTACAAACTTTACGTACCGTTTTCGCGAAATTTTCACCATTTTTGTAGTGAATTTTCACTATTTCAATGAATTTTGCAAGTGTTTATGGATCCATATCTAAACACATCCTAGTTTTTACCTGTTAAATATCATCATAATGACAGTTGTATTTTGACAATTAAAAAATGGCGCGAAATTTAAAATGACATCTCTTGTTGAAAGATTCTTTACATATATTCTTTAAATTAGAGTAATCAGAATCTATACCGTTAAGACACTAAAATATCCTTTTAAATATTTTAGTACATCAATAATAGGAAATTCTCATCGAATAAAGCTCCAAATATCCTAAAAAAAAGCACACGTTAACTTTCAAAATATCCAAGACTCCAACCTATAAACAAAAAAGCTAAGAAAAAACCACCCACAAAAAAGCTCACAAAATTATAAATACTCGCCAAAAGCTCTGCAATGCAACTTTTCCGTTATTGTCCCTTCAAACTATTTCATCCTTTCCAACATTTGACTACAGATTTTCCGCAATTTTAGTTGAGTTTTCTGAATCACATCCCGAATTTATTCGGCAGTAGTCTGGTATTTTTTTTTAAAGAAGCATCACCATTAAACAGTGCGAAAGTGACTCAATAAAAGCTGACTTCACAAGTGATTTAAGTGCCGAGGGATTTCCTTATGAATAATATCGAGAAAAAGGACGAAATTTTGGGAAGGATTAATTAAGTTTATTAAGGTGGATCTAATGTACGGTGGTAAGTAAAAGAAGAATATATGTACATAAAAATTGAGAAAATGTCTCCCCACCTCTCCCCGTACATTTACTTATCGGTAATCGCTGCGATAATGCCTAACAACGTGACGCCAAGCTGGCTGGCGACGCAGATTCTTTTACTTCATCTGAATAAGATATTCCTGATTATATGGGATTGGGGTGTATATACCTGGCAAAATTCCCAAAAATTATATCTGTGTAATTTTCTAGTCTGATTTATAGTGGTTAAGGGTAGTTTTTTGTTGGCACAAGTTAACCGAAAAGGGAAATCGATATTAAGTTTTAAAAATTATAAGATTTTTTTTGATATCTAGAGCTCGAAGGATAAGGATAATGTTTATATGTCAAATAATAGTACCAAAAAGTGTGAGTTTATTCTATAATTTATTATGTGGGCAATTTGTGAGCAATTTTGAAAGACTTATATTCTCTTTTATTTGAAATTTTTGGATGATTGCCAATAAAATCACAGCCTACGGTTTGGCACTTTGTGCAAGTTGGTTACGATAGACTATTTGTATTTTTTTTATCATTACACGTACGAGTGATATCTATACTATAATCAAGCTCGTGTGAAAATATTATTCAAATGGATATAAAGAACGTTATTTTATTGGTACTGAGCGATACCTTCACTCAATTTATGCTACAAATATACTGATGAACTTACTAGATTTTTTTTTATAAATAATACTATATATTTCTACTTAATTCTTATATCTTACAGTATATATCTTAAACCAGTTGAAATAAAGCCGACCGAGAGTTCTTAATACTTTTAACTAAAATTAATAAGAGAGTAATTTCGTCCACAAATATAAATTTGAAAAATTCCCCTAAAAGTATGCAAAAAATAAATAAAAAGAGGAAAATAAAAATAGCTCCTAAAAGTATGCAAAATTAAAAACAAAGATGAAATTAAAAAGAACTCCTAAAAGCATGCAAAATACAATATAAATAGAAAATTGAAAGGAAATCGCCTACATCTATGCAGAAAAATACCCGTCCACAGAGAAAACCGCTATGAGGGAAAAAGAAAATCGGCTCACAGGGGCGCTAAGTCCTTAATAGATTACATAAAGTGTTTGTTTTTGTTTTAGCGAAATATAGAAAATAGCGGATGACATTTAGTAGCATCCGCCATTTTCTATATTTCGCTAAAAGAGAAAAATATTTGATTTTATCAATGACCCCACCGCGCTACTAGTGGTTCCTTTGACCAGATGCATGGCCGTTTTCGATTTATACATCTAGCGGTTTTTCTTAAACTTGGTTTCATTATTTCCCAAAATACTCTCGCTTACGTTTTTTTAGGCTTATGTTAATTATAAAAAAAATTGGGCTTTTGTCAAGTTATATGGGTGTATGTTTCAAAACTATGAGGTATTTGATCCAAGAGTACCGCAGCCATCACTTGAAACTAATGTATTGGCAACAGTCCCTGTACGCCTCCGACAAAGAATTGTAGGCCGAGTGCTCAAGCACTGTTCAAACAAGCTCAGCACCCCGCGCCTTAAGATCTGTCGCTTTGACTTGTCTATTTCAACATCAAACAACTGGCCTTGCTCCTCGCTATCGCAGGACAGTAATACAGAAAATTAAGGGCAAACCCATCCTCGTCCAGATAAGCCCTGCAAGTTGGGTCCTCCGGTCTTCCCACCTTCCATAAATATATACAGTGCAGCTCCCAATAACCATGTCAACTAGTTACTACTATTACCTCCCAACAATTCCTTGGTCACCTTTTGTGAGACTGCAAGAAAATGCCCGTTTGGGGTTCATCAAACCAGGTGTGCAACTCCAGCGTTTGATATATTTCATTAGGGCTTAGGACGCTATTTAGCAATCTGGTTTGTGCCTCAGTAGCCCGTTCCAACTCAATGAATGCAATGACAGAGACCTATTTGACCAAAGCGTCCGGTTTTTATATTGCTGACTGTTTAAGTGGTACCAGAAGCGTTTTGTTGAGATTAATACTAAGTCCAACACTGGCGTACCAGCTGGAAACCACCTGTTCAACTGGTTACTTCGATTACAGCACCATCTGTGTAATTTTGGGCGAAAAAGTTTTGTTCCTGTAATTCCTCTCTACGGACATTCTATTTTCTGTAGTGCCCTCCAGAAACTCCTAAGTGAGTGACCGTTAATTTACTAGTTCTTAACATAGAGTACATCTAGTCTATCCTGATATGTAAGCAAAATTATCGAGGAACCCATCTCCCGTGTAAAATTGCCAAGGATTAGCATAAGCGGTAGTATTGGATGTAGGCGAGTGGAGTAAAGCGGCATGTTGGGCCCTCAAAGTTCTTTCATTTTCTCTCTCCTATATTTTCGACTAGATTTTGAATTGTTCCAAGTTGAATTTTAGATAAAATAGTCGAGTGATTTATCGCTGGAGGTTGCCACATGTGCTGTATGGCATAATTAATTGAAATACAATACAATACTGGTGGTACTCCGAGCTTAGAAACAAATATGTGACTATTGATAGGGTATGGGATGGCCTTTCTATTAACCAACAACTTACGGTTTTGAGCATCTGATTCTAAGTATCATTATCCATCTTCAGAACTTTGATTTAAAAACATTTTCAGGCTGAAAGGATATCAGCTACTTGCAAGGCGAAAGCATGTCTCATCGCTTTTAGCGCACAGTGTTCTTAAAACAAAGTTCCAAACCTTCTGAGCTTTTCAGATATTTGAAAGCTTTTTTCACAGAACTTAAACGAATTCTCACCTGTCGCAGCGTATACCTTCGAAATGACTCTTCGAAAAAGCTTCTTTCTCTCTCTCTTATCACCTCTCTTTTACCTCCCTTCAGCTGCAGTGACAGTATATAAAACAATGGTAAAGAGCGGATATAGTACTATTTCTCTCTCTCTCGGAGCAATGCAAAAGCACCTATATATATGCTATGCTAAGATATATATGTGAGTTTCGAACGGTGTTCCTACCCGAAAGCCCATAACCTTACCCGAACAAGAAAACACAAGCTCCGGTAGCTGTGCTATTCAGCCGCATGTTCGCCTGCAGAACCATCAATTCCCAAAAAAAAAAAATACACCCGAGTATAACATCAGCCCACTTTGGCAGAGCACAAGGCTCACTACTTCATTGCGGCGTTACGTGCGTCTCGTGCTAGTCACATGACTCCGGTTCCGTTTATTGTTGCCGTTCTAATTCCATAGCCCTTTCTTTTTGTTGGATTCTTTGTTGTTTCATTTTTTTTTCGTTATTTTATTTCGGTTTTCTAAAACTTGAGTTGTGAATAAATTTTTCCGCATTATCGAAAAAAAAAAAGAAAAAAAATATAGTATAGTAAAATATATAAAATGTTGATTTGTCGCGTTCGAAATCGAATCTAATAAATTAAGAGAAGGGATGAAAATTCTTTTGCGATTAAATAATAATGATAAGTTGTGCTTGTCGTCATCGTCAGGCTCCGAAATGGGTTATATGTGGTGCTGCTTATGATTTTTGTAACCGGAGTGCATCAGCTAACACAGGAGAAGTTATATAGTGTATAAAATGTGCTTTTGTTAACATATATATGGTCCTTAGAGCCGGATCTCGATCATATCAAGACAAAAACGAAATATCACAGAAACTTTTATCAATAAATTTTTTCCGTTTTTATTTTTGTGGGTATTTATTTTTTTATTAAAAGTATTTACTGGTACTTGTACACGGGTGTTTTATTAATAATTGTTAATTCGGTGGTAAAATCACCAACTCCATCTCGTAGTTGGGTGGTAGTAACTCGTTCGCGGAACATATTTAAATAATATATATACACATAAATATATTTTTTGTACTCTCACTCTACATAGTAAAATTAATGCTAAACTGTATTGCTACAGGATATATTGATAAAATTAAGCACGGTCCGCTAATTGCCTACGAATAGGCGCTTTTTTCCCAAAAAATATTGTGGACGATTAGGCGCAACAAAAAATTAATTGGAGTGTTTTTTTTCGGGGGAATTGTTGGGTTCCGTTCGTTTTAAAAAGTACTAAAAAAATAAAAATATAAAATAAGCGCATTTATCTCTCTCTTAGCTTCAAATATATTTAGTAAATAAAGCTATAACACAACGTAAGAATTTGACAAACTTTTTATCAATATTATAATATTTTCATCGTGTACTTTGTTGTAAAAGTCTCTAACAAAAAATATATATAAATAAATCAGATCCGGAAGTGATTCGATATTTTCAAAAAAAAGTGTGATATCTACTACCTAATATTAAATTCATCGAGATAAAAAAAATTTAAATTTAAATATTTATCGAATTATACAACAACAAAAAAAATGTGATTCAATTTTTTTTAAGTGCTTTTTTTGTGTGTGGTGCCAAGTGTATGTGGATCCGTGTCGTTTCAGGTGTAAAAATCGTGACAATGAAAATGATGACGACTAACTGCTGATTTGTACTCACACCACGGGGAGACAAGTATTATATCAAAAAAAAAAAAAAAAAAAGAAACCCCATCGGGTTATATAACAACAGGGCACAAGAAAGCTTATAATTTTTTGGACGAGAATCTTGTTAAATTAGTAAGAAAGAAAATAAAAAAAAATAGTTAAATATATATTTTATTTTTTTTTAAAAAAAAAATCGCTATATATATTTTTTTTACCGCCAAAAAAAAAGCTGCTGGCTTATCACACGAAATTGTTGTTGCCTCCTCTCTCTCTCACGGGTAACACATTTTTCTTCATTTCTATGTGAATTGCGTAATATTACGAAAGCATTTTGTAACTTAATTAAGACATTTTATTGAGAGCTTAAAGACTCCCACTAAAAACCATTCCACAATTGTTCTTCTCTCACAAAACAAAGCCAGAAATTTTGCAAGTGATTAATACCGGAAATTTACCTCGATTTAACCTAAAGTGTGCGTATTGTTTCCAAAAAATTCCGGGTGTTTGGGGGGGGGGGGGGCGGAGGAGGCGCGGAGGGTTGTTTTAATAACCAACCACGTTGCTATCTGCGGAGTTTCGATAACTTTTGTGTTTGTGTTTGCGCATAACTACGTCATTTTTAGAACGATGAAGCTGAAACACCTATAGGCAGAGAGACACAATCCTAATTGAAGGGGGGGGTTTGGATTAGAAACATACGTATACAACAGTGAAAATAAAATATACAGGGTGTCTTATGTAGTACTATATATCAAAAACTTTATATATATATTGTTTATATACACCCTGTTCTATTCTGGCGGGCGAATGCCACAAATGACGGATTTATTGTGGTAGGGTACGTTTCGTTATCCCTGGACAAGCTTTAGAGTATTTTCTTTTTTGTTATTTTATCTTATTTTACGATACTCTCGTATATCCTTAACAAGAGAGATCTCCTCAGCGTACTAACACAATATACAGCAACAACAACAACAAATAATCTCGTGAAATTTAAACAATTCACCCCATAACGAATGTGGATGTAGTAAAAATCTTCCTTAACACTTCTTATATCTTTTATATCTTTTCTTTCAAGTTTTTCTTTATTTTTTTATTTTATTCGATTCAATTTTTCCTTCTTTTACTTGTTTACTTTTCTCTTCTGGTTAACTTTTAATGGAGGACAGGAAATGGGATTCAAGTTTAATGGGTCATGAAGATTGTGTGTCGAAAATGTGTATTAAGATAGAAGAACATTAGTTGGGGAAAGGTCGGTGGGGCTGGAAATCGGAACAGTATGGTGAAAGTTTCTTTAAAGGTTGACTTTTCACTATTTTCAACACACTATTATTCTAAGACCCTTTTTAATTGAATTTCTGCCATTACAAAAAAGGACTAGGGGTATTGTATGGACACAGACCGGGGGTGGTATCATCTATAAATACACTATCTCATTTATATGCCCCAAAAAACCCTTTCTTCTCAAGTTTATTTGCCAATTTTCAATTTAATTTTTGCACATGTGGCTCAAACTAGACGTAATAGAAGATAGATTTTTTTTTTTGGGTACTATAGAGGAGATTATTCGCAAATATATTGGATATAAATAACACCCGAACCCTCATAATCCTTAATATAACAAATAGCCATAGAAAACGGTGCAGAAGAAGAAGAAGATAGCAATTGGCTGATGTTACATTTTTGAATTGATGACTCAAATAATGATTCTTCTCTGCAATGCAGGTAATTTCTGCGGCAATTTTATTAAATGGTCGATACTTGTGATTTTTTAATGTTTTAAAAGAATTGAAAAAGTTTTCCTGCATCAAAACTTAAAACTTTTTGCATTTGGACATTGTTGAATGAGATTCAGATTGAAGGAAACTCTAACAATATTCTTTGACTTTCAACGTATTTTGTTAGCATACTGCGCCAGACTGTCCTATTTAACAAAGTACAGCTACCAGTGTCACAATTTTCTGATTTTGAACTGCTATAAATAGAATTCTACAAAACCATTAATATAATTGGTGGTGTGTGTAATAATAAACGTGCTGTGGTGGCGAATTTTGTTTATAAGCCTTGTTAAAGTTGCCGTGTTTTTTTAATCTGTTCTGTCCTGGAACATTAAAAAAACGGCAAGGGAAATTTTCATTTTTATTTAAATAAATTTCGGCTTTGGGCATGTTAATTTCTTCTAATATTGCATAAAGATCGGTCTTATTTATCTCTCCATTAATTTTTCTCGTTTTTCATTCAGTAAACAAAACATTTTACTTTATTTGTCAACTGTCAAGTTAAAAAACGTATGTGAGAAAAGGGAAATTTAAAATTCCCCTTTGTGCTGGATAGTGTTCTTGATAATTATCGGGCACAAGACTTTTGTATGGAAGCTGCTCTGTTCTGTGCTGGAACAGATTAAAAAAGCACCCCTAGTGCAGCAAAAGTCGAAACGACAGTTTATATATTTTGACCAAATCTTTTCAATGGTGTGAGGCAGAAGGGACGTTTAATCACAGCTATTGGTTTATGGGGTTTTAGACTAATTCATTTATATCTAGAATAAACATCGACAAATTATACTAGCAAAAGGCAATCTAATACCAACATATTTTTTGAACAATTTTGTAACCCTTTAAATAAACATAAAAAATATTTTTCCTAAAAGTATGCAGAATTCAATATAAATAATAAAAAAATAACCCTAAAAGTATGCAAAATTAATTAAAAACATGAACCCTAAAAGTATGCAAAATTAAAAATAAATAAAAATATGAACCCTAAAAGTATGCAGAAAATTGTTGTTATCGGTAGCACTGCGAATATTCTCTCAAAATACTAGTAAAAAAAGAAGAAGATAACCAGTCCACAGAGACTCTACGACTACGTTATTAATAGACTGATTGTGATCCATTCCGTTCAATAGTCCTTTGCGATCTTTCAACGAAACTTCATAATTCCTCATTCATAGAAGGCCCTGTTTTTATGGGGACAAATTTGAAAGTTTCTGATCGGAACAGCCTCATTGGAAATAAAAGTTAAACCAAGCAAGGAGTTTTGAATAGCACAAAGCAAGACTAAGTCTTACTGCGCAATATTAGGCTAGTGCAGTGATTGTGACATGACATATAACTTCTTATCATTTTTTTACGAATGATCAAATTTTTGTGTGTGTGCAACGAGCACTGTGCATTTCTAGATGATAGATTCGTTCAATTGTCAAAAGTGTACATTCGACTTAATTGTCTGGTTTCATGGTAGCAGCTTGAAAAACATGGCATCTTTAAAACCCGATCACACTAAAGCCTCGGGAGCGATACGAGCGGCACCAGAAAAATTTAATGTCTCGGATTAGCGGCGAGCGGCACTTTAGTACTGCCTCTCTACTGCTCAACGCTCCCTGCTCGTATCGTGGCCGGATTCGAGCGTTTGCATATAAAACAATACAAAATAAAACTCAGAATCGTCGCTCACCGCTGGCCGCTCGTATCGAGGCCGAGGCTTAAGACATGATGGTGGCCTCTTTTATTTTGTGAGGTATTGGGTCCAAAAGTACCGTGACCGCCCGTTTCGCCTATTGTACTAGACTCCTATAACTCGTATTTGTAGGCCAGACTTGTCGCTTACACTGTTCAAGCTTCCCGGCTTCCTGACAGCAGTGCTGCCTTCGGTCTGTTCGGAAGGAGTTAACAGAGGCGGGGATCGTGTATGCTCCTCAATTCCACTCCGGTCCTCTGGTGGGTCCACAAACTTAGGGCAGAGCCGCGACTGTCTGGCTCTCCTTGTTGTCTCAATAGTAGGGTCATTGCGGCTCCCCCTTTTTTACCTTTGGGGTTCCTAACCCCCTAGATAATGGAACTGTTCCCCTAAATGATTTGGGAGCTGCTTTTTTTGTGGGTCTGCTTCTTGGCTTTCTGGGTTTCTGACCACCGGCCTGTCTTCGGTCTGTTGGGAAGGATTTTGTAAAAGAGGGTGCTCCGTGTGGCTCCCCAATTCTACTCCGGCCGTCCTTGCGTCGGCCATCTCCAACTTAATTAGTCCATTAAAGTGCCATGAGTATGGTAAGAAAGGTAAGGTCCATCCTGGCAGAGTCCTCATCTCACCCAAGGGTTTAGGCTTGTGATTACCATCGCAGAGGTCTATGGTTCGATTCCATCCACAGGTATAGTCCTTCCCTTTGCTACTTCTCCCACCCAGATAGTGTTACTTTTTATTTTCGCTCCTTACAGCAATTTCCTGAAATTTATCCAACTATTATCTATAAGCATAAAGGAGACTGCAATATCACTAGGATTACTAGATAATGTATTGTCGCCATCGACATCTAAATCCACAGTTTTCCTGCCTTTATCCGAACAATATCTCTTGGGTATGCTGATAATATCGTACTCGATTTGGACCAGTACACAACAAATCGATTTTCTAGCACCCTCTTCGTGTTTCCACTGGAAAAAACTAAGACCTAAATAACGACAATAAATACTAATAAACCTAATCTACAAATTAGTCAATTACACAACACCTCTGGCAACATTTACACATCGTAAAGATTACCTCGAGGCTTCTTGGCTATTATCACGGTATCTCGAGCAATTTTCCACATCATTCCTGCAATTTCTTTGACTGTAAATAAAGTGATTTATTTAAATGGCCTAAATTCTCAATTTGATAAAATCCCGCCCAGCCGTCGTCGTCTATAAAATCTGTTCCTCGGTCCTCGAGCATCCGTAGCTCATCAAGTATGGCGCTTTCCCCTGGAATCCCCGAGTTGAATCCGGTGAAGCAATTCTCAGATCACCTTAAGTTGCCTCGCCGACAATTATATCCCCAGCAATTGCCTTTTTCTGTTCGTCCTTTTTTTCTAGGGTGGAGTTAACATGTTCTCTGCAGCCGAATTCGCAACTTCTCGCAAATCTCCCACGACTGGCGTTTCTTATCTTTCGCGCGGACTTGAGCAGGTACAGTGCAGGGAAGTTATCACATCCTAGTGGAGCCGAAACAGCGAATTACGGCAAGGACGAGAAAGTAATAACAGTTCCACATAATAATTCTCAACAGCAACGAACGATACAGGGTGTTCCCAAAGTCCTTCGCTGCTTGCTGGTTGGTGTGCGTGTTAGGGATCCGGCAGAAATTTTGAATGAGACCGCGCGATTGTGGGGCGAGGGGTTGGTGGAGGAGTAGCAGCAGTAATTTTAATCCCCAGCCACTCTTAAGGTGCTGAACTCGCTTCAAGGGCCATAAAATTTATATCAAACGTAAGCTTTTATTTATCATTCCGCTCATCGACCCCGTTCCCAGCACGTTTTTATTGCAGTCCATAAGTCGATTGTGATATTCCACGCATATTTCTGGGGCAGCATATGACTTTAATACCCTCCAAAAAAGAAATGCTGGAACCGTTTAGTGCCGGCATGGGCGTGTCATTATATAAAAATCGCTCCCCGAAATTACATCCGCCCATTCTTCCCCCGCCGAAGGGAATTCAGCAAACATAAGGGATGAGGAATAGTGGTAGCTGGCAAAAGGGCATACGTCTAATATCTTTGCAGTTCATTATTACGTAACATCCCGGATGTCCTTGGAGTAATTATCTCTCCGACTCGGCATCGTCCTTCTTTCGCACCAACATCAGTATCGAAGGGGGGCCGCAGACGTAGACGGTCCCAAATATAAGCCCCAAAAGTACCCGAAAGCCGTGCTCAAAATTGACTAAATGTGTACTGCTCGGACGTTATGAACCCTTCACTGGAGAGCCATTCTTAATTTTCAGTCCGATTAATTTTGATTCCTCGAACCCATTCCGGTCTATAATGGACGGACAGACGCAGGATCCGGCCACGGACTAGAGCAACAATAGCACATAACACAGTTAAGAGGCGCCCCTCATTTCAGGAGGACAACACGAGCCAGTGTCTTGCCTGATAAAGCGCGGTCCATTTGTTAGAATCCTCTTCGCCATCTTGAGACATTTTTATTTCTGGGCTCGGAATCGTGAAATTCATGCTTTTTTTCGCAGGGCAGTGTATAGACCACGGCCCTAGGGACTAAGAAGCAACGACCGCCACCACTACCGCAATGTACCGCACCGAAATTAATAGATGGACTTCCATAAACGCTCCCCATTTCCCGTTGTAGTTGAGGCGATAAATTTTCTCTTGTGTCAGGAGACTTCTGGAATGGGTCCCGAGCAGGCAGATGGTCCGGGGCGAGGGGCGACCAGCCGACAGGATATTGCCTACTTTAAGGACAACAACATAAATTTTCTAGCGGGCGAGGATATTGAAGAGCTACTTTGTGAATACTAGCACAGTCCTTTAGTCCTTCAGTCCTTCGGCTGAGGTCTAAGCACAGTGAATTAATGGGGAATGTGCCTTAAAAACCCCCGATTTACGAGGAGCCACTTCAACCCTTTCCTGGCCACTTCTCAGAAGACACCACCGCCCCTCTCTCTCTCGCTGCTGTCCCTCGGTGCCAGTCAATAAGTAAATAAATAAATAAGCCAAAAGAGGTTTGTCAACGTACTAGTACTTCTCTGTGAGGCTTTCTCGATGGGACGATATTAATGAAATGTAATCGAATTATTTTCTATGGAAAAAGATGACGACTGTAATGGGTTTTTGGGGAGCTCTCCCCCAGTTGGGATGAATAAATGACAGAGTTAACGAATGAGAAACACTTTTCAAATTTACGTAATTATTCAATGGTGTTTTTGTTTTTGTTTTTTTTTGTTGGAGTTTTGTGAGATCATCAAAGGGAATCGACGCTTTCGTTGTGAATTAATATTCTAAATTTGAAAGGTAATAATTACTTTCAAGGCTTTGTTTTGAATGTTCTCTCTGTGCTCTGTTGCGTGGGGAGAGGATTTTATTTTAAGCAACTTTAGGGGAGGAGGACGATGTAATTGACACAACATGTAATGTAAAAGTTTTGCCACAAAGGTTCAATTGTTTCGAGGTTTAAATTTTAACTGAAGTTTGTCGAATATGAGTGAAATATTGCCAGAGTGTGTTAAAGTCGACATTGATCCAGTTTTTGTAAATTCTTTTCTCAAAGTAGTATCGCTGCTTTTTCGAGTAGATAAATCTGCTATAAGAACTGCAGTGAGGCTAGTTTCTTACTATTTGATGCGTCCTTGCTTGGACAGACTACTCTAAGCGACAGATCTGTAGCTGGTTCGACTAGGCTACAATTCGGTGTCTGTCAAGAGTACAACAGGTCTAAAAGGCATTTGCAATTCTTGTGGACCTTCCTTACGAGGGAACCAGCCAAGCAACAGATTCCTACCGACTAAACTCTTCCTAAAACCTTTGAGTCTATACCAGCACAAGCCGCAAAGGCATTACTTCGGCCTAGCACCATCAACTTGACCCTTAAAAGGCTCCCTGAAATAGGTGCTCACCAGAACCGGAGCAGTGAGACAGACGGATCAGCGACCACTCATCTCAGCAACCCAATTCACTGGGGCTACATCAGTGCCCGTGGGTGCGTCGGGAAGTGGACAGTATTCTACCGAGGAGCTTCTGCCTGTTGGTTCTGTTGGTTTCTAATCCTGCCTAAAAAAACCACCTCCTTCTTATCTTTCATTATCCCACGTGACCGGCTTACTGCATTGCTATTGCGTCACCGGAATAGATCAACTATGCTATGCTGCTCTTTCTCCTGGTTCTTCTTTGTCTTTCTCTGTTTTCTTGAACTTTGTATTGCTTAACCTTCTGGTGGATGGCCTTCAGCGTCACTTATATCTCATTAAAAGAAGAAGAGCATTCAAAAACCAAAAACCTTTGACTAACAACCACGACCGATTCCACATAAAATTGCTTCTTCGTAAACTTTCTTCTTTCGCAATCAATCTTTGCCTTGTGATTCCATTACGCAGCAACAACATCCCTCCACAAAAGAATAAGATCAAGAAAAAACCTCAACTTCAAAAGAATCCCCCACTCCAATCCTTGGCAATTTCCTGACAATGTTGTTATGCACTCTCTCTCTCTCTCTACTCTCTCAAACAGAGGCCCGCATTTCACCTAGGCAAAAGTCCTGTTCACGTGAAAGCAAGGCCCCTTGGGTGCCCAATATAAAAGCATTGAAGTGTAATACTAATCCACTTTTATGCCAATCAACTGACATATTACTGTACACCCATAAAATGTTTAATACACCTGGAATGAAAACAAAAACAAAACACAGAAAAAAAACACGTGTAATAAAGAGGAAACGCTTTTTGTTGCCATTGTTTGTTTTTTTTGCGCTGTCAGGGAAAAAAGGATATTTTTTTGAAAGAGCTTGTTTTAAAAGCGAAAAGATAACAAAAAAAACTGAAAGGAGCAAATTTTTGTTTTTAAATATCCCTTTTTGGTGTTAGGCTAAAAACGAAGGAGAAAAAAACGGGATAAAAATAGAATGTGTTTACGAATTTTATTGTGTATGGGTTTGATACTTTGATCAAATTTAACGATTGTGAAAGTAGAGAGATGCTCCGAGTTGGGCGGTAGGTTTCTGAATAAAAAAAAGGGTTTCATGAAGGGTTTTCCTGGAAATAAACATCAGCCAACGTAGAAACAACTTTGAAAATATCTTTTTTCTTCATATTTACTCCTTTTTGTAAAATATTAAATTCATCTGCCTCAGCACATTTTTTTTTGAATGGCTTGAAGCGATGCGCTGTGAAGATAGGCTTCAAGTTGGAGGTGAACTTCGACAACACAATATTATGGCTGTCCTTCTGAGTTTGTAAAAACACCTTTGAGAAATAAGGTGACAAAACAAATTTAAGAAGCCTAAGTGCACGGCCACAACGCAGCCTGCCTAGCCTAGCACTGCACATTACCCCATATAAGTTTAGTGTGCGATGGACAAATTTTGTTCTTGCTAGGTGCAGTGCTAGGTTAGGCAGGCTGCGTTGTGGACGCGTACTAAGATTGAAACGTGTGTGTGCGGGCTTAAGGGAGATAGATCCGTAAAATAGACGAAAAAAATCGTTGTTGTGTGCTGAGTTCAATGCAAAACCAATACAAGCGCTTCGACAATTCACCCACGCTTTTTTCCCGATCTACCAGCCCGACGCACACCTCCAAAGCGATGTCGAATCAAACGTGCGCGTTGGACTGACTTAATAAATAATATTTCGGTGCGACGATCCTATCAGGTGCGAGGATCATATACATACTATTTTGGGACCTGATCTTAAAACGGATTGGATTTGACGACCTAAAATGACAAATTTATTCCTGCTCTCCCCAATTTCTTCCGTCTTATGCTATCATTGTTAGACAATAAAAAATGGTGAAAGTTTGAAAAAAACTTTGACAAAATTGCATTTTTTTCACCCTTTTTCACTTCCCAAATTTTTTTTTCTTAATTTTTTTTCTAAAATGTGGTAAATTACAAAAGGGTATACCTTAACAAACAAAACGCACCCAAGTTTATTAAAATCGGTTCAGTAGATCCTGGAGATTAATTCTCACTCAGCTATCCGATCCGATCGACTTCAAATTTTGCACATACCCATAGTTCGCCTGACAGTGCAATCTGACCGTTTAGTAAAAAATCAAGATGGCGGTTACAAAATGGAGGCCGATTTTTGCAATTGTGTTCACCGACCCACCCACATGGGTATAAAATGGAAGTGCATGACAGGTAGAATACAATTAGTTGTGTGGCGTCATTCCAATTTCAAAATGGCGGATTACCTTTTTCTTCACAACCCTCTCAGTATGGGTATCAAATGAAAGGGTGTGACGAATATAATTCAGTAAATCTAATATTGCGGTCACCACAAAATGGCGGGAGATATATCTTATATTAATAAAAGAAAGTTCTGTATGTGTGCGCTATAGCTGGCGCACTAGTCATGGCAGAGCTTCGAAATTTTGCACGTATGTCCGTGGGGGTCTTCCATGATGCACCTCGAAGCCCGATTTTCGAAATTCAAAATGGCCGCCGAAAAATGACCGAAATTCCGGATTTCCGGTCAGCTGTATGTGGGTTGTTCAAGAGTTGGGAAATCTGAAAATCTTCACATCTTAGCTCCAAATGGAAGAACATTGACCGTAGTGTATCCTGATCATTTCCCCTATTGTCGTGAAGTTTGCTACTTTTTGGTGTAAATTTTTTTCTATTACGAATTTCCTTATAAAAATGAAGTAGGTTATTCTTCATAGTGTAAGGAAACGAAAAATGGAAAAAAAAAGTTTTTTGAAAATTTTCCCGGTAGTAGTACCCCACAATTCTGTAACTTTTTTTCTATTACGAATTTCTTTATAAAAATTAAGTGGGTTATTCTTCATAGTATAAGGAATCGTAAAATGAAAAGAAAAAAAAATCGATTTTTTGAAAAAAATTCCCGGTAGTAGTACCTTAAGTTAGATTTTGACAAACCATATTAGGCAGCATCCTTGCAAGTGCTGCGCTGATGGCAGAGGCTTCTTCTGCGTAGCGTCAGTCAGCCATCAGTCATTCTTCATGAAGATCCACAGAATGGGGCCTAGGACAGAGCCCTGGGAGACTCCGTACCTTACTCCCTTGTTTGATTCGTGATGCAATGTCCTACGTACAAGGAATTTTATCACAATGCGCACTAGATACTTTGGTGTATCCAACTTTATCAACGTCTCGGCGATCTTGTTTCACTTTTTGGTATTGAAAAAATTTTTTACGTCAAGGGTTATCATTGTGCAACTCTTATTCACCTCCATTGCCGTCCTTGTCAGGCTGGTCATCACATGGACAGCATCCGTTGTCGATGTAGCATTCCTGAAGCCGACATCTTCAAATCTGAAACAACCAAATAAAATTGTTATTAACTCCAAACATCACAGTGAAAAATAAAAAATTGATAAAAAGAAACGGTAAAAAAAATTCTGTAAATATGTAATTTCCCACGCAAAAACGGGAGTATCTTCAATCTCCATAAATATTTAGAGAAATATCAGCAACACTAACAAAGACATCCTTTATTATCCAAAAAGGATAAAAGTTCATCTTCTACATACAATCCCGACCACTAAAAAGCCCCCCCCTTCGCTCCACCACAGAAGCTCTTTTGTTTTGGTTTCACCCCGTGTTGTTGGTGGAGATATGTTATTATTCCTGCATCCCGACCAACAATTTCATCTACGTTCAAGGCTGAGCCCTACCGAAATTCTTTAAGGATTATATTAACTGAATTGGAATCAGCTCAGACATCCATACAGACCCCGAAGCCGACACACAAGAGCAAGAAACCAAAGGATATATATGTATGTATGTGCGTATATCCTTGAACGCGTCCATTCAAAACGGAAACATCCTTCGGTGTTGTCGAATTGGTTTTGTGTGTAAATATGTTCACCTTAACTGGATTTCTTCCATCTTCGCCCCAAAAGATAAAACCAAGTATTGACGCGGGCGGAGCGGGATCTTTAGCAAATCCAGATCCTGGGCCCCGCAGTCCATAAAAGGATATACTCCCCCCCTTTTTTTGGAATATATTCAATCATTTATCAAAAGCGTCTTCCTTGTTCGTTACTTAAAGTGTTTTCGTGTTCGGGATCGTATTTTTTGGAATTGATGAAGAATTTTTTGAGAGAAAGTCTCTCTGTGCTCTTTGGTGGCGATCCAAGCCCCCTCCGCCCAATTCTCGTTCGAGTGTTATCGCTCGACATTTTTTCTTGGATCCTTCTTATAAATGATGAGCCCTAAGACCATTTGATACACCGGTAACGTTCAGCAATATTTTAAGATGATATATAAGAACTAAAGCAAGGAAGTGCGGCTGGCGAGAGAGCATTTATCCTTATAAGGGAAGATAAGCTTAAGCTAGTGTATAATTCCCAATTCCCCCCACTACCCCAATTTCTCTCTAGCCGAAATCTTACATAATCTAGGGTGCAAAAAAAGATTTTTTTCCTGTATTAGGAAAATTAAAACAAGTTAAGGATTTTTTCCTTTTCGTGTGCATGTTCCAAGATGAAAAGCAGGAAAATCCCCAAAAGTACATAATAGAAAAAAAGGAAGTTTCTTTCCTTTTTTTCCCCTTTTCAATATTGAATTGCTACTTTGTGGCCTTTTTATCTTTTTTCTGTTTGAAGGTTTTCTTTCTTGTTGTCGAAAAGAAAGTAGGTAGAGAATGGATGTATGCCACGGCAAGGATGAAAGTCCATTTGGGATGTGTGCAGATTCCATGATTTGTTTTGTTGCCACACTTTTTTTATGCTCTTTCAAAATAAAAATAAAAAAGAAGACGAAGACAACTTGTAAGGAAAAATGAGAAATAAAAGTAGTTTCTGAGAGCCCATTTCCAAGCCATGAATGAGCACTTTTCCTTTTATCACTTGCCGCTTTGTTTGATGTTGCAGCAAGACCGAATGCTTTTGAAGTACATTACCCAGTTTTCTTTTCTCGTAGTCATAAGTTTATTGTTGCTGGCTCAAACGGAACTGGAAAAGAGAAATTGAGTTGAACATGCAAAAACGACCACTGGAAACAATATATTTTCGATCTAGTTTTGAAGGTAATGTTTAAGTGCAAATGTCTGATTAACTCAGCAAAATCCGTTAGCGGAATATATTATAATAGTATTAAACTACTAGTAAAAAACCCACGCCTCCAAATAAAAAAAGTTTATGTGTGCACAGTCCGCGGTAGGAAAAAAGTATAATGAAAACAACAAAAAATCTGGAAAAAATGATTTTGGATACCATACAGAAATTTAGAGTTACCTATAAAAAATATTGTAATATTTCTTCTCGAGCGTTCTCGGATTCGTCAGGGATTAATTGGAGCAATTTGTTTCTTTTTAACAACTTTAATTTGAAAACAAAACTTCTTGCACACATGTGCTCCTCCTTTCTCTTCTTGGCGGTTCAGTTAGAACAACCGTACTAAATTGAGATGTGACACTGCGTTATGTATGCATTCAAGTATTCTTCATATTAATTTGAAAACCTATTTCTACAGTTTTTACTGTTTCTATACTGGTTAGGGCAAATTTAAGAAATTTCCTACATGTTTTTCCATTTGGAGCTAGGATGTGAAAATTTTTCGATTTCCTAACCCTTGAACAACCTACATACAGCTGACCGGGAAACACTTATTTGGCCCCGAAATTTAAAATTTATAAGTTTTGATTATAAATTCTTTATTTGTTACCTTAAAATCCCCAGGTACCGATTTTCATTGGAATCGGAATACAATTGGCAAACTCATTGGCCATATTGGTGCGGCCATTTTGAATTTATAAGTTTTGATCATAAATTCTATATTTGCAACCGTAAAAACCCTAGATATCCACTTTCATTGAAATCGGAATACAATTGTAAAAATTCGTCCACCATATTGGCGCGGCCATTTTGAATTTATAAGTTTTGATTAAACATTCGTTTTTTGCTACCTCAAAAAACCCCAGATACCGATTTTCATTGGAATCGGAACACAATTGGCAAATTCGTCGGCCATATTGGCGCGGCCATTTTGAATTTGTAAGTTTTGATTAAACATTCTTTATTTACTACCTCAAGAAACCCCAGATACCGATTTTCATTGGAATCGGAATACAATTGGCAAATTCGTCTGCCATATTGGCGCGGCCTTTTTGAATTTATAAGTTCTGATCATAAATTCGTTATTTTTTACCTTTAAAAACCCCAGATAGGGATTTTCTTTGGAATCGGAACACAATTGGCAAATTCGTCGGCCATATTGGCGCGGCCATTTTGAATTTGTAAGTTTTGATTAAACATTCTTTATTTACTACCTCAAGAAACCCCAGATACCGATTTTCATTGGAATCGGAATACAATTGGCAAATTCGTCAGCCATATTGGCGCGGCCTTTTTGAATTTATAAGTTCTGATCATAAATTCGTTATTTTTTACCTTTAAAAACCCCAGATAGGGATTTTCTTTGGAATCGGAACACAATTGGCAAATTTGTCGGCCATATTGGCGCGGCCATTTTGAATTTGTAAGTTTTGATTAAACATTATTTATTTACTACCTCAAGAAACCCCAGATACCGATTTTCATTGGAATCGGAATACAATTGGCAAATTCGTCAGCCATATTGGTGCGGCCATTTTGAATTTATAAGTTCTGATCATAAATTCGTTATTTGTTACCTTTAAAAACCCCAGATAGGGATTTTCTTTGGAATCGGAACACAATTGGCAAATTCGTCGGCCATATTGGCGCGGCCATTTTGAATTTGTAAGTTTTGATTAAACATTATTTATTTACTACCTCAAGAAACCCCAGATACCGATTTTCATTGGAATCGGAATACAATTGGCAAATTCGTCAGCCATATTGGTGCGGCCATTTTGAATTTATAAGTTCTGATCATAAATTCGTTATTTGTTACCTTTAAAAACCCCAGATAGGGATTTTCTTTGGAATCGGAACACAATTGGCAAATTCGTCGGCCATATTGGCGCGGCCATTTTGAATTTAATTCTATAACCACCCCCTGGATGTAAGTAATATGTGGTTAAATTATTGTAATCGGTTGGATGGTTTCAAAGTCTATAACGGACAAGAAACATTTTTTGTGTTTTATATATATAGATTTCGAGCGATACCAAACCCAGGCACTTTTTGCGAATCACTTTTCCTCCCGTTAAACAGTGGTCCTCCATATAGGTACAAGAATAAGTCTACTCAGTATGGCGGCCTCGGTACCCTAGTAATTAATGGACCCGACTACCATGGATTCTACGCTTTTATCCACATTTATTTCACAGCACATCCGTAAAAAAATACAAAAAAAATCATGCCCACACATTTGGTTCCCAGGCTAAAGCGACCCAATACCCACTTTAGTGGAATTTGTAATACCCAAACAATTAAACCGAATTTATTGTTGCGTATCATTGTCCTTTTGTTTGTTTATATATATGCATGATTTTTAACTAATTTCTTGTTAGCAGCAATAGCACGGTAACAATCACTTACACACATTAAAGCTGTACTTACATAAAAATTCCATTATTTCCTCGAAATAGCAATCAAATCCGAGCGACAGTTAAACGAAAATCTAATTTTCACCATTATCATCTGAAACAAAAAAAAAATACAGAAAACAAATATGAAAAAGGAGAAGAAACAGGATTATTTTTTTTTCACTAAGCAGGAAAACAACAACAGCAAAAATCTTATTAAATAAATTCGTAAGCCTACGACTTAAGTGCGGAGTGTCAAGGCACATGCAGGCAAAAGAAAAACATAGAGGGGGAAAGAATGAAATTCAGGCATAAGGCAGGACGGAATGGAAAGGATATTCGCACAGAACAACGAATATACACGTCGAGCGGCGGGAGGAGATAATCCGCATTTGGAGGAATGTCTATACTCTATCAACGGCACAGCCAACCTGGGAAAAAATAAAGAACTTATATCACACCCCGGTTCTGATTTTATCCTTCTTGACTTCAGTAATATCCTTTTTGCTTTGTTTCTGTTTTTTTGTTTGTTTGAAGACGACGACGACACACGACAACTAAAGCGGATCTAAAAGGATACAGTATCCACACATGCGAAGCGCAGCTCTCGGCTAGATCTCTGCCGCACAAACTTTATTAGGCCATGGACATTTATTTTTAACACCCGTTCATAAAAAATAATAGTAAACATTGCATATAAAATGAGAGAGAGAAAGGAATGGCACCTGGCAATAGCAGTCGGTGCCCTGAATAATTCATATCCTTTTCTCCTGCCATGAAAATTGTTTTCGTCCAATCTCCTGGGGGCGGCTGAAAAACAAATGTTTCACTTGGAATTCTTCAGCGAGACTCGAAACATACTCTCTCGTGTTCCTATCTCCCACGCTTCCCCGCTCCGCGTATATCCTTCGTCCTGTTATCATTCCGGTTCAGATGTTAAAGACGACGACAACGACGACGGTTCCACAGAAGTAAAACTCGGAGACAGTTTCCGTTTGCTACTTCGCAACAACAGTGCAATTCGCCGGATTCGTTCCACGTTAAAAAGGATCTACATCATCAGCATCAGGATACAATGTAAGCAACCGAAGACACGAAAGTTTTATACTGAACAATTTAACCGTCTGCATTGTCCCGTCTTATCTCCGTTCGTCCTTTGGCTTGACTTCGGTCCTCATTTTTATGAAAAACCGTAAACATTTCACCCACATTCAAATGCATTCGCCCTTTTCCCTTTTATCCTCAAAAAAAAGGAAATTCACTTGATTCCCACATAAATCCAGAATTTTAACCTTGTTACGTCTCTTAAAAAGGAGCAGAAATGCCAGAGTAAAAAAAACTTGTTTTTTGCTTGTGTCTTTAAGTTTGCTCCTTCAATTATGGCTCGAGGATACGCTTCCTTCCTCAAGCCAACCAGGGGGGGGGGAGTAAGTGAAAGTTTTAATACGATAATTACACAACTTTATCCGACGGTAAATGATGAAGTTGTTAGCGAGGAAATTAAAAGATTCTCAGAATTGAGGGAAGCACAAGGAGCAGCTCCGCCAGTGCATCATTAATCACAGTTTTTGGTGGCAATAAAAGTTCCCTAAAAAAAATCCCTTAAAAAATTTCCCTTTTCGCCCCGGTCCCTTTAAGGATTGTTGGTGTACTTTTTCCCTGACTTTCTTCAACAATATTAAAGTTCAATTCTCGGTACTTTTTTATGAGAATTAATATTGACAATGAGAGAGTTTCTGATGGAGTTGCTTCATTAATAACAACCAAGGATATTGTCGGTGTTGGCAACATGCGTGGAAAAAGTGTAAATCGCTTGCCAAACAACGAACGAGTGGAGGTCGTACACTTCAGGGTAAGGCAGTGGTGGATTTAATTAGGTCATAACCCAACTCAAGTCTCTTTAAACTTCAGAAATAATTGGTTCAAGTTGAATTGTTGTAATGAACGTAAAACAACACCTTTCCGCCTTTCAAGTAAGAACAGAATCACTAAGATTTTATGAAAAATTAAGTGCCTTTAGCCTTCTTCACTTTCTTTCTTTATTTTAATGGGGCACAGGATCCACAAGTACCACTTGAACCTATTGCACTCTTGAGAGCCTCAGTACCCCAAATTTGTAGAAAGGACCGCTTGAACAAGCTCAGTAATCTGCCTAAAGATTTGTTGCTTTGAATGGTCTATTCGAGTAAGGTGGTATAAAACAACGAAGTCCTTGATATCGCAAAACACTGACAAAGAACGCGAAGGGCAGACCCAACCTTATTCTTTTTCTTGTGATGAGGTATTGGGTCCAAAAGTACCACGGCCATTTCGCTTGGGCTTTTTTACTCTAGCCTATACCTCATATTTATAGGCCAGGCTGCTTAAAAAGGTTCAGCAGTTTGCGTAGTGGCTTGTCGCTTAGCCTTGCTGACGCTATCGCGGGGTTCCTTTACCAGGGCGAACAGTAGCATACCTGATCTAGAGGCCATACAAATAAGATAATGTTACGTTTTTACGGCTTAACGGATTCGTAGGATAAATTAAGGAATACACTTTGTAAATGTTCACACAAAACCTATTTATTAACACATTTCAATGCTACAGACACAATTCCTAAAGCTCACTAATTATTATTTGCAATTCAATAAGTCTCACTAATAACTCCTATTTATCGCCTTTTAATTCACCATTTAATCACCACTTTTCGCTTTAGGTCCCTTTTATCACTTCGAATCCGCTTTTCAAATCAAAACTGGCTCTAAATGCCGCTGCCACTGCATTTATATATCCAGGCTCCTCCGTTATCCAAGTTCCAAACCTTTCCACCAGAGTCTGGAGAACATTCTTTTAAAGTCTTCAATTACCGTTCGTTAAAAATTTTAACTAATAGATGGCGCGATGTTAGATTACTCCATAAATCGTTGCAAATTACAATTCGTTGAAAATCTAATAGATGGCGCACAAATCATCACAATGGTTTTCCATAATTATTAATAGCTTTGAATTTTCTTTCAAAAACATAAAAGAAAATTTGAAAACATTCAATTCTTACAAGTTCTATTAGAATTTCAAATACTATCACCCTTATTGGATAACCCCACTCACAATTATTCTTTTTGTATACTTTTCACTTCCCATTTTGCTGTACCGAAAAATACCTTTTGGTTCTGCATTGAATTTAAAAAAAAAATTCTTTAATACCACGAAATATTCATAAATTTTGTTTCACTTCTGGCGATGAGCCAATTCGACTAGTAAATGCCAGGATATCCTTTTGCAGCTGCCACATAAATTTTAACCATCCACCGATGGGCACATAATATCATATCTATATTTTTTTTTGACAATCTTGCATTTTATTCTTTTTCATTTTCAATTATTCTTTTGTTATCATCCTCGATGAATATTCCTTTGCTTGACCGTTATCAGTAGAGAATTTGTGACTCGAGGTTTTTTATGTGAAAAGGCAAAGTTGAAGAATCACACTTTGCACTACTAGTCTGTCATGCCTAATGGTAAGTTTACCGTCCTATTTTAAATTGTGATCAGTCATAAGTCACAAGTCTTTGAAATTCGTGCTTGTCATTAAGAGTTCGATTCACACTTGTGATTGCGTTGTGACTTGTGACTGCTTTTAGAATATGGGTAATATTAATTTGTGACCAGTCATAAGTCAGAAGCTTTTGAGACTCGTGCTTGTCATTGAGAGTTTGATTTTTGTGATTGACAGCTGGTTTGGTATTTTAAGCACCCGTTTGTAGATGGTCTAAATTGTAACTGTAAAATTACCAAATTGCCAAATTACCCTATGCACCTATTGTGACTTGTGACTGCTTTTAGAAGAGAGGCATTAGTTAAAAGGATAGAAAAGGTTTGTTTAGATTAGGAGGGTCTCGGGGCTGTGCTTGAGTACATGTTGATAAATCTGACGCTTGAACTCTCCGCTGAGATGGAAAGGAGGTCGATGGAGATTTTGCTAAATATGAAACAGTACTTCATTTTACGAGACGTTAAATTCGACATGATTCTTGATTTAATTCCCAATAAGATAAGAATTATATTTCTTATTTGATCAGTTCACGATCATGAGAACAAGGTCTGGCTCATGCTTACCTAATATCGTCGTAGGCGTAAGAATAAAGCAGAGTACTGTAATCAGTGAAGCTTAAAAGTGGGTTGCAGACTATACATACGACGAAGGGAAGCATTTGGGGAGTGTCGGTACAGTTTAAAGTGGCTTCTTTAGCTTCAATTGCATCATACATTCCTCATTAAATCATCTATTCGGACTAGGCTTTGCCCCTGACTAACTCATGCCAATTGATTGAGGCTTATTCACTTTTTAATGCCACGGACTGGGACTTATGTTTCCGCAGTAGCAACGTCAACTCTGTCGTTCTTTGTGCAACGGGGAAACGCAAGTCGCAAATGGAATATCGATATAGGAAATTAGCAGTTACTAGGCAGTGGTTCGAGTTGCAAACGGCCGAGTTAGTTTCGATATAGTACAGTGTTGGATGGGAAGTATAAAAATAGGTGAAGGACGTGTCTGTTACGTCTGGCACTTTCGTAGGAAAATTTATAATTTGATGTAAATTATTAATATCTGCAAAGGTTGTACTTGTGTTGATAAAATATGAGGTAAGAACAGATACTACAGCAGATTAAAGGAGTTCAAGCAACCGTTAAACGTTAATTTATATTCCACGAAATTATCTTAGAAGTCACCTCGAAGCAATCAGCATAAACTCATTATTTAACAAATCTTGAATCGCTAAGCTCGGGATAATTTTCCAAATCATCGAAGTAAGCTCCGATAAATTCCGATTCCTTTCCATATTTTATCCATTTATCGTTAGGTAACTTAAGCATCAATTCACCCCCCTCCAAAACTCTATCAAATCCATTTCATGACTTGACACTTTTCACACAACTAAACGGGGCACAATAATACCCACACACACACACGCGCGTACAAACTTACATATAGCTTAGTACATAGAACCGTTGTGGAGTTTATAGTACGATAGTAACATCCTTTTCAGCGATATTCCTTTTCAGATATTCCAAGGATAATTAATCGACTACTAACATAACTGTAAATAAATCATTTCGACTTTGATACTTTCAAGTTTTCGTGACATGCATGATTACTCGTGCATATGAAAGAGTTTTCCAAAATCATATCATGAATAAATCATAAAGCGAAAGGATTCGAGTGGGGGTGCCGGGCCCTTGGGTGGTGCTGGGCGGAACGGGTGGTTCAGAGGGTGCAGAAACAACTTTGGGGCGAGATGATTCTATAATAATGTTTTATTAAGGGTCCGTGGGAGATAATATAATGAATTTACTTTGAAGATCCGCGAGATATGTTTGTTCTCGCATTTCCTTCTAAGAAAAGCCATTCTTAATTGTAACTCAGAAGCCACACACACACACGCGAATTTAACTGAAATTTTACAGGTTTTTAGTCGTTTTGTTGTCTCGCATTCTTTTTTCCTGTTCGCTTTAAAAGATAAACAGACGAGAGAAAAGCGATTGTACAGAAATATACCGTTGCAGGATCTTGATAGCAATGATTATATTCCAAGGCAAATTATTTCTGTTCTGCTTCCATAGCCACAATTTGAATTTGCCTTTAAAAGTTATGAAGAAGAGCGAGGAGAGAATTCTATTTCCAAAAATGTACATTTTCACCACATATCCCCCTCCAAAAGAATAAAAAAAACGAAAATCAAGAAAAACACTAATGTGCTCCTTTTTGCCAAAGAAAAACGCCGAAGCAAAAACTTCCTTTCTTTCATTTTTTTTGCTGCTCAACCAACTTTTTCCTTAAGGACATTTTTTCTGGTCTCTGGGCAATCGAGTATAATCTAAACGTAGCAGGACAACTATATCAACTATTCGTCTAGTATCTCCTCTACTTCTTGGAGTATCATGCTCAACGAGCAAATTTCATGCACTATTGTGAATATACACTCCTTGACACTTGTGTCACGGCATCTCCACTTCAGTAAATGACGACGACAATCGAAACTGGAGCGACATAAGGACACTTTCTTGGTGAAAAAGGATTCTGTATGAACTTCACAGCAAAAACATTGAGAGAAAGAGAACTCTGCCTATCCACATACACCAACACACACACATACAACATATCTAAGAGAGCTCGTGCACAATTCTCAATGCATGGTGGCTAAATGTGCACTTCAATGCACTTCTTATGTACAACAACAACAAAAAATAACTGAAAAATATATCTTGGTGTATTTCCTTCAAAGGATATCGAACAAAAGTGAAATAAATGAAATTCCTGACAATATGATTTTACAGAAATCCCACGATGACTATGAAGACGGATGAGCTTTTAAGTGTTTGCGAAAAGGATAAGAGACGATGGCGAATTGAGCCACAGTTAAGTCGTGAAAGTAACGAAACTTCCAGGGTTGTTTTAAGCCAATTTCGTGATGTTTATATTCATTTAAACTTCCAGCGAGATACAGAAGTTTGCCTTTTCAAACTTTTAACCTAGTTATACCAGTTGAGTGTTCTGTACCTTCCTGTCTTAATTGCTAACAACGTCGACAAGCTTGTCCGCATTTATGGCATTGGTAAACGGCTTTAATTTGCCTCCACCATTGTCCCGGGCAAAGCTGTTCGGGTATTGTGGTATACCTTTTGTCTTTTGTGATTTGTACTGACAAAGAATAAAGTCGAATTCAATCAAATCAAGCAAACCACATTCTGTTCTCGACCATTGATTTTTTTTACTAAAGATGTTAGTTATCAAAATGTATTATTAAGGGCTTGTGCCAAGTTACAATTCGAACGTCAATTTGTATGGAAAACGCATTTCAGTTTAATTAACAACTCAATTTTCAAAGGTTTGTGTCTTTGGAATTGTAAGGAAATATTTTGAATTGTAGGGAAATATTATCGAAACATCCGTTTGACAGTTAGTTGGATTTGCATTTTGTAGCATCTTTTTAACAGTTTGTTATAATTAAATGTCACTGTTAAAGGTGACTTGTAAATTTTCCTAAATGGTCACAAACGTCTTTCAAACATTTCACATTTTTTCAAGTGCTGAAATTTACCCTATACGGCGTTTACATCGCCGCGAAAACAAGTGTTTTCATGAACTCGTTTTCGGAAAACGAGTGAGGTGTTTACATCGCCTTTTACTTGTTTTCGAGTGACAGTTATGCCTATTTAATTAAATTTTAATTTTTTCCATTGCAAACTGAGAATTAAAAAAACGTGTGATACGGAAAATGACATGCGTATAACAAATGCCGAACGCTGAATTGGGTTCGTGTCCACACTTTTCTTGTTTTCGTTGTCGTTTTTATTGAAAACAGGTTCCCAATTTGTTTTAGATTTGTATGAAAAACAGCTGTTTTCGATTGTGCTTTTGATCAAAACGCCAAATTTTGACGAAAACACGTGTTTTCGAGGCGATGTAAACGCTGTACTAGCCTTTTTTCGTACCTATCTGACAATTTTACCCAGCTTCCACGCTTTTTATCGACATTATTGACTTTGATTGCAATCGCCGCAGACCAGTTTTTTATTTTCACAGGCGCAACCGACTCAATACCTACTTTGGTATTTAATTGTGAAGTCATCCATTTTCGTTCGTAGTTGAAACTAGGTGCTCGAAGTCTGTCTATCTGTCATTTATAGACATTTACAAGGCTTTTTGTTGACCTTGATCTCAATCGCCGCAGGCCAGTTTATTTTCACAGGCGCAACCGACGCAATACCTACTTTGGTATTTAATTGTGAAGTCATCCATTTTCGTTCGTAGTTGAAACTAGATGCTCGAAGTCTGTCTATCTGTCATTTATAGACATTTACAAGGCTTTTTGTTGACCTTGATCTCAATCGCCGCAGGCCAGTTTATTTTCACAGGCACAACCGACGCAATACCTACCTATTCTAGAATTTAATTATACAGTCATTTATCTTCATTCTCCTTGATTTCACAGTCGTCAGATAGCTTGATTATATGTATATGTCTTCAGTAATCAAAATCCTTACAAGAAAAGACAATGCCACTTTTACAGGAGTTAAACAGCACATAAAGCTGTTAATCCGTTGCAGATAACTCTAAAAAATTAATTTCCCCCCACCGATGCCAGGGGCCAATCAGCAAGCAGCAGCAAGGATCCCCATCAACAATAACAAACATGAAATTGTTGTCCCTCACCCATTCACTAATTTATTTAAGTAACAATCAAACTGAATTGCTTCAGATAATCCATTCCGCGCACACCTCGATAAATTCCTTCATGTCACAATAAAATTTCACCAAAAACGTTTCCTTCTAAGGCTACTTTTATTATCCTTTTTTGTTACTGTTGTTGCCTCGTTGTTGTTTGTTGGTGTTTTATGCTTTTTTACTACCTCGACCATTGCTGTTATAGTTAGTGGCGCACACACATTAAAGTTTAAGAAAGGAATTAGTCCCGAAATCCACAAAGGCTTATATTACTAGGAACAGAAGCTCGGCCGGGGCCGGGCCCAGGAGTAGCCTGCATAGTATACTAAAAGGGAAAAATTACAGCCGTTGTTAGAAGAAAATAATGCGGTGTTGGGGAGGCTTTCGGGTGTGTGGTGGATGGAGGTGCGTAGGAGACCATAAATTCCAGATATAAAAACGAGAACCAAACTAGACCAAACAGCAGCAGCGGCGAGCGGGGATTGTGTACGTGCCACGTCGGCATCGTCCCATATCGCCTTCATATTGTATCCAATTCATGCTTTTCTATATTAACCGCTCGTTAATTATTTATACAATTTGTTATCCGGCAGGATTAATCCATCGAAAGCGATCCTTCCCCCATATACTCGTACACCCGTTTCGGTGGGTCGACGTTGGTATTGTTGAGTGCTTTGTAGCGTGTGCTGCTGGCTGAACTACGGTCGGCGGTGGGGGCTTAGTTAATGCCGCTATGAATAATACGGCTACATACCTCACAAGTTATGACCTAATTATCAAGGAAATCTGCACGTTCCTAATTAATATGTAGCCTAGTTTTATGTGCTTGTGGATTTGGTCTGTGCACGCCGTTGATGGCGAGGCCAACAGAATGGTGGGTGGGGAGGAGGGGTAGTTTGCATAAAGAATTCGGTATGCGCCAGGATAATTAACTCAGCCATAGAAGTATAGTAGCTGCAACGTCTCTATCACATTTAATATTTCCAGAAGGCATAACGATGACTCTCATGCTAACAGTCGATTACTAGTCGCCATCCGCCACATGATATAACAACTGGATCCTGGTCGGCACTGTGTGGACGGTAGCCCAGCCACGGCTGGTAGTGTTGTATTGGTGCCAAAACGTGGGGGTCATATACTGGGTCGGCAAGTGTGTTACGTGTAGAGGGGGGTTTGGGGAGAGGTATTCTTACTGCAATGCTATCGTTTCGATTTAGGTCCACACAAAAAGACAGAAAGGAATAAAAAAACACCGAACCATCGTCTGATTCCTGTGTATTGGAGCAGTATAGGGGAGCTGCTTTTCAGTGTGTGTGTGTGTGTGCGTCTGTGGAAATTTGTGTAAGCCTCACTAAACCATGATTGCAGCTTTTCTAGACTGTAAGTGACGACGCGGTTGTGACGCATATCGCCGGCACTTAAAGAGAGCTTACAACAGCGTATTTCCAGGCCTGCGCCGTTACGGCTGACACATATTTTCCATAGATCTCGGGTATTACTGAATTCAATACACAAGAATCGTCCTGGCTCGAGATATGATACACATACACACATGCATAGCTTCCAACCACTTCAGGTCGCTCGATCCTTTATTTTTTTTGTTAACTATGAAAAAGCTACAAAGTTTTGTACACACATACATACACACACAGAAATCCTTAAACACCAACACGAATAGGAAAAATAAGCGAAGATTGCACGATGTTTTTCCTCATACATTTTTTTTTTTGGAAGGAAGTTGGAAATTGGGAAGAAAAAGTCCTGCACTTAAGTTCACTGAATCCGAATCCTTTTTTTGGAGGGGGGAAGTTTCTTTGCTTCCTTTCGCCTTTTCCTCGTTTTCTTACACAGCCACAATAAAAATTTCCGCCCAAGGAAGAGTTACGACATCTTTTTATAGAAAAAGCCAAGCATTTTGCCAAAATTCATGTTTGACCCGTAACAAGTCTTTGATTGCATTGTTCCGGTGTAGGAAGGGGCAGAGGGTAGCATAGAGGGGGAAACACTAAAATTACGAACCGAAAAGGATCCTTGAAATTAGTTAGGTTAGAGAAACTATGTCACAAGGACCACATACCCGTAACGAGGAAAGCACATTTGCCACCTTTTTTGTACCAACGACTCCTGTCGCTTCTCCGTATCCTTGTGCATCCTTACATTTGTACAGCATATATCTACATATGTAAGCTGCACGTAAATGAATGCAAGGATGCAACTAGCGCCGGCCAGGATTAAGATTGCAAAGTGTAATTCCATCTGAGTTGATTCTGCAGCCGTTTAGAAAATGACGAGTTATCCGTCCGTCGAGTTACGGTCCTTGTCATCGTCCTTCTTCTCCTTTCGTTTAGTTATATTTTTTGTTGTTGTTGTGTTGTGTTGTGTGTGCTTGCTTATATCTGCATAACGGTTTCAGGTTGTAATTTAATCCCTGGGAGAGAAAGGGGACGGAATTAAAGGAGTCAGTCCCCTCAATATGATCAAAGGGAATTTTGTTATTTCGTAGGAAAGTTTTGAAACTTTTTCGTCATGGATTATTTTTGCTGGTTACAGAGTATTTTGCGGGTATTGAATTAATGAGACATGCTCCCGCCGCTGCTGCAGGTTCCTTTAGCTGAGGAATGTTGCTTTGAAGTCGTTTTAAGTTTGCTTCTTCGTTATTTAATCATGGTAATGCATGTTTTAATAATCTGTTGATGGATCTTTTACGTTTTTTCGTTTTCTTTTTAACGAGAGAAAATTTTTCACCAAGTGAATTTTTAATTGAATTGGTGTTCATGGTAAGAGGAGATGAGCCAAGCACACTTGAAAAAAACTATTTCACCTATTTATAACTTTACTAATTGTTTATATTTTTGCACGAGACAAAAGTGAAACCACAAAAAACACAAAATTTTGAAAGGTGTGTGACTTTATACAGGGACCGTCACTCGAAGTGTTGCCAATTAAAAATGCCGAAGTTTTGCCAATTATAAATTTTTTTGTTTAAAATTTTAAGATAGTTTTGAAAATAGATTAAATTTCATGAAAAGCATACCAAAGTTCGGCATCGGCATTACTTCTGACGAGGATGATGGCATCAAATCTTTCGAAGAAACCATTGCACGTTCCACAAATGTGGGCCTGTGGAACTCGCTGTCATCCCCCCAACGAGGCGCTGACGTATTCACGAGTCCATCTTCTTTTATTGACAGCCTCCGAAATGGGCTATATGAAGAAGTCCATCGGATTCAAGTGTGCCGTGTATGAACATAGTTGGGAGGGAATGATCTGTGGAACGTGATTTTTTAAAAATTGTTGTGTCAAACGAGCTTTAAGGTACGGTGTCAAGTCGTGTTGGTATGTCCAGAATTTGGTACCGAATTGTTCGCGTGATCAAGGGTTCAGGGCGGCAGTTGAGTATTCAGACTCAGAAAAATATCTGGGAGTAGTGCTGGATAAGAGACTGAAGTGTGCAACGTCGGGAGTGACGGGTCAGCTCGGAGATGCGCAAGGCTCCCGAGGTAGTCCGTTTGGTATATTTACGTCGGAGTCCTCCTGGATCAACACTCCGGGTCTTGTCGGTTTATCGGTACCACTGGATCAACTCTCCGTGGTTGTAAATTGATTGGTCGGTGGGCGCCACTGGATCAACTCCGTCGCTTGTAAATTTATTGCTCGGTCGGCGCCACTGGATCAACTCTCCGTGGCTTGTAAATTTATGGGTCGATCGCGCCACTGGATCAACTCTCCGTGGCTTGTAAATGTATCGGTCGTTCGGTATCACTGGATCAACTCTCCGAGGTTGTAAATTGATTGGTCGGTCGGCGCCACTGGATCAACTCTCCGTGGCTTGTAAATTTATGGGTCGATCGGCGCCACTGGATCAACTCTCCGTGGCTTGTAAATGTATCGATCGTTCGGTATCACTGGATCAACTCTCCGAGGTTGTAAATTGATTGGTCGGTGGGCGCCACTGGATCAACTCCGTCGCTTGTAAATTTATTGCTCGGTCGGCGCCACTGGATCAACTCTCCGTGGCTTGTAAATTTATGGGTCGATCGGCGCCACTGGATCAACTCTCCGTGGCTTGTAAATGTATCGGTCGTTCGGTATCACTGGATCAACTCTCCGAGGTTGTAAATTGATTGGTCGGTCGGCGCCACTGGATCAACTCTCCGTGGCTTGTAAATGTATCGGTCTTTCGGTACCACTGGATCAACTCTCCGTGGCTTGTCTGTTTTATCTGTCTGTAAACCATACGATCAACGCTCCTATGGTTCCGTCCAGTTATCAGGCAGAGGAATCAACTCTTCCACTGTCTGATTACGACTGACTCTCGCAGGCATGCACCGGCCTTTTATATTGGTGCCTTGCTGCCCGTCGCTGTTCTGTTTCGTAATGTCTTTTACAGCGGTTTTGTCTTTGTGTTAACAGCGGTGGCTGTTGTGTTTTTTTGTTTACAGCGGCCTATTTCGTTACAAGTGGAACGCTCAACTCGTCTACGCCATCAGTAAAGCCCTAGGGCTATATGGGCCTGTAAAAGGTTTTTGGGTAAAGAATGGGGTTTTACACTGGAGCTGCTGTGGAGTGCCTTGAGACTTCAGATCTCATCGTACTGGCCCTATACAGTTAAAAAATATACGGATACCCATAATAAATTCTTATCGACTACATTTACAACTGTCAAATATGAACTGACAAATGACAGCTAAACCAAAATGGCGGCCAAACAAAAGCAGATTCTTACGACAGCAAATTTAAAACTACGATAAAAAATTATAAGCACGTTTCCGATCTAATTTTCTTTCCAATAGACCTCCAAATAGAAAAAAGAACAACGTACCGCAAAAAAACACCCCGAATAATGTTATCTTTTTAAAGAATACATGAGTACACCCTCCTACCAGAAATCCAAAGAAAGAAGCTCCCTTAACCACAAAAACCACTAAGCCATCAAAACAGGAACAGAAACCCTATTAGCAAAACAATTTATGTTCATCTGGTTTGTTTCCAATTTGTAACCATCAGAGCCTGACCTGGCAATAAGTCACACAATGGACGTCTTCTTTCTGGTCCACATCCATTACCAGCACAGTCCCACCATTTACACCACTACCATCACGATTACCACCGAAACCGCTCCGCTACAAACCCAGCAGCTCCAGCAGAAGAAGGAATCCCTGATATGCCTCAAGAGTGAAATTGTTAAAACATCTCACTTCCATTCTTTCAACCACCCCCGCGCACGGCCCGCCTTTAAGACGGAATAAATTTTTAAATTTTTGCTCGAACAAACCAGATTTTGGAGGTTATGTGTGTCTTCGCCAAAAAAAAAAAAAAATAAATGAAATTGTGACAAAGAAAAGATGAAAATTTATAAAAATGAGCGGAAAAAAACGTCAAGCAACGAGGAAATTTCAAATTTTCTGAAGAGGGCGGGGGGCAAAGGGATTGGTCCTGCGGAAGCTGAAAGAAGATAAAGTGCAAGGATACAAGTGTCAAGGAAAGCCACAGAGAGAAGAAAACAACATATACACAAACAAAGACTCGAGATATTTGAGTCACGTCGCATGAATAAATCAGCGCTGAATTGCTGAATAGTACCAAGTACGTTAGTCTATTGAATGTTTGCCTTTTCCCGGAAAAAGGATGACACAAGGTCCTTGCACACAAGAAGTGGAGATCACAATTCTTCTCTTGGGGAAAAATAACAACAAAAAAAAAACAAATAGTATCAATCCTTGAGAGTCATTTTGGTGTGAAAATCCTTTACTGAAGGAGATTTCAAAAAAGGATCAGAAAAGGATTAAGGACGGTTGACTATAATTTTTTTTTCTGTTATTTTTTTTTACTTTGTATTGGCAAAAATTTCTAGGACGAACACAAAATTTCATTCTGGATCGACAATTTTTATTTTAACCGTACCACCCCCCCCCTCTGCAGGGCTCCAGCGATTAGATTGATTCCAAGTTTGGGGGGAAAGGTGGTTTTTATGGGTCCCCAATACTAAATTAAACTCTGCATATTTTAGAGGAAGTTTCTGTGACACGAATTTCATCGTGTGTCCTTGATTTTTATCAAAAATAAAAATTCCTCGAATTTCTGAAATGTGTTGTAGAGGGGATGGATGGTTTTCGAGATGGTATTGGGACGGTACAAATTTGGCGGGGGTATTGTACGGAAAATGCATTGATTTTTTGCTGGCGATAAAGTTTTCTTCTTTTTGATAACAGCAATTTCTCTCGCCGGTGTCGGGGAGTGTATAAAATCGATAGTCGATTTTTGGTTATAACACATTAAATTACAGAAACGTGTCACGTTAAAAATGATTTGATTTTTTTGATGCTCCAACGAAAAAAAAAAACTAAAAGTGTCATCACTATAACCAAAGCAATACTTTGATATTATCTTTTCCCATTTTAACACAAATTTGAAACTAATTTTCTTTTAAGCAACAACAACCAATAAAATTTCCTTCAAAGGATTTTAATAGCATAGATGCGCGTTGTTAGACAGTATATGCCGATGCCGATGCAAGCCTTAATGGCCTAGGCCTAGGGGTTAGGGCACCCGACTACCATCCCAGAGGTCCGTGGTTCGAATCCAATAAAAACCGACCTACTTAAAGTGATTACTGATAGGTCAGAATGAGATCAGTGAAAAGATAAAAACAATGGGGCTTCGAAGGATTTAGATGTAGTGTATGGTCAATGTCGACCAACGGGAAATTCGGAGCAAGTCAGCCGCGCAATATTCAAGAGAAGATTAACATCATCTACCTACGTATATTTTTCGCAAATCGCATCTTTCAAAAACGTCTTTTTTAGATTGTATCTAGATTTAAGTGTTTTGCATATTTTGGCCATTTTATTGCAGCAACTTAAATGAAAGCACTTCCTTTTAATCCTTATTTATCGAGATTTGAATAGACGTGATTTTTGTATGTCCAAGCACTATCCAGAATGTATCAATGCAAGCCGCTCCTGAATACTTCTACAAACCATCGTCCATTTCCACTAGAATGCAACAGAATCAGTTTTACCATCTGAACACTACATAAATACCTTCCCACACTTACAGTTGCCACTCAGGTACATCTGCACCCCCCCCCCCCCACACCATCAACATGTTGAAAATAAAGTAATTCACACACTTAAAACGTAATCCTTCACTATATCCTTGTTACTTTACTCCTGTACAAAAAAAAAACTCCATTTAATCTCGTATAGCGTTACTTATTCATAAATGTGCAGCGCCGTGAAAGCTATACTCCTTCCGCCTGCGGCAAAAGTATACAGAAAGGAAGAAAGGAACAAATAACGGAATGAAATCCAACATAAGCATTGAATACGTACGTAACAGCAAAAACAACAACAACAATAACGGCGAAAAAAGAGCGACTCAAACGGAGCAACACCTAATCTGAATTCAGTACTTATCTGGCACGTATATACCTAATTGCATTTGGAATTTTAAAGCTGTTATGTTTTGTCTGTGTTACCTGCGAAAATTTACGGTGAAAAATTTTGATTTGCTCTCTTTACGGTGAGAATTAGAGGCAATTTTGTGCGTTAACGAAATTTTTGGCCGTGGCGGAGGCGGAAGGGACATTTTATCGCCTTTTTTTAGGGTCATTTTTTATTTGTTTAAATTTTTACTTGTTTTCACACGATCAAAGTTAATAATTAATTGTCCAAAGCTCTGAGGAAGTTTTATATATGTGAGTGTTCTTACTTGTAATTTTCCTGTGTTATTACGTAAGCGAAATGAGGCAGTAAAAATCAGTGCGAGGAATAATAATGTTTTATTCGCAGTAATCAAGGTCTGCAGTGGCTGACTGATGTACAATACGAGGAAGGATAGAGGATTACCAACATAAGTCAAAAACAAGATTAACTTCCCAGTATTCGTTCAAACAAAAAAACGACTCGACCGATTTTTATGAAAATCTTTTCAGATCATATGTCCTTTAACATGCTTCGAACGGCACCTTAACGAAGTCGAAATCTTTTTTGGTTCTCGCGAAATCGTGCCGGTACAAAAATCACTTAAGTCGTTCAAACAAAAAAACGGCTCGACCGATTTTTATGAAAATCTTTTCAATTCATATGTCCTTTAATACGCTTCGAACGGCACCTTAACGAAGTCGATATCTTTTTTGGTTCGCGCGAAATCGTGCTGGTACAAAAATCACTTACGTCGTTCAAACAAAAAAACGGTTCGACCAATTTTTATGAACATCTTTTCAGATCATATTTCCTTGAACACGCTTCGAACGGCACCTGAATGAAGTCGATATCTTTTTCGGTTCGCGCGAAATCATGCAGGAAAAATGACCACATACGTACGCACACACACACACATACACGTATTTCTTCTCAAATTTTTGCTTAAAATGCTATTGGGACCTTGAAACGTGTAAATACATTGAAAATTTCGAATCCGATTTTCGGACCGATTACAATAACTTCCTACTGGGAAGTTAAAAATATATTTTTGTCGTTAAGATGAGGTCTGTAAACTATATCAATCTCCGTCCCCCGTCCCCCGAGGCTTCTTACTTGGCTAAGTAGTCGGCTTTCTCGGGCCCAGTTATGCTCCTATGCCGCGAATCTAGATGAAGTCATGTTATGCCTTTTAGCAAGCCTATCCAGCTTTGTATTGGTCCACTAGCTTGGAGCGCATTATCACCGATGTACTTAGTAGATTGTTCGGTGAGACCAGAGATGGGAATTCTCGGCAGTGTTGGCGACGATATTCCAGCTAATCTGACAGGATGAGTCCGAATTGAAGTTTTCCCATTACTTATTTACCCGAGGTGGTAGAATTCATCGATTAAATTCACTATATCTGTTTGAGAAGGCATATGATGATGATAGCAGACACTACGAACATTACGAACATTTTCCGTGATATTTTCACAATTTTCGTAGTAAATTTTCACTATTTCAATGCGTTTTGCGAGCGTGTATTGATCCATACCTAAAAATATTCAAGTTTTTACTTGCCAAATGTCATCGTAATGACAGTTGAATTTTGACAGCTCAAAAATGGTCCGAAATTTAAAATGACACCTCTTGTTGAAACACCTTTTACATAATTAAATCCAAAAATCTATCGTGCATGCAATAACATTCCAAAGTAATTGTATAAAATTTATTTTCATGTTAATTTTATTTTTTAATAAACAACTCTGCACGGTTTCATTGACAGCAATTAAAACTGAAAGAGTCCTAAAATTTTACAATAAACACTCCACGTATATATTTAATTTTTTTTTTAATTTTAATTTTCTTTTGTTTAAAATCGAAATTAAAAAACTTTTCGTATAATGCATTGAAAAAGAGATTCAAGGGCTTTTAATTACCCATCAGATTAAATGCAGCTCGTTCCGTGCTGCACTTCTTCCTACAATCACCCGCTGCAATACCGCGCCGCCCTTCCGTGCTCACCTTTTCCTGCTCGCTGCATTGATATTAAAAAGTCGGAAATTTCCTAGGTGCACTTCTCTAGCCAAACTTGAAACTCATAAAAAAGGGTGAGCACAGCACTCGAGGAGCACAACTCGATTAATGTCAAGAAATCCTGTTAAGAACCTCAAAAAATCCTCGCTCCTTTCTACGTTTCAATGGGGCAAAAATTTGAACACTGTTAAGTGGCATACACTTGACCTGACTTAACGACTTAAGTTTTTTCTTATTTTTTTCTTTTTTTTTTTTTTACTTTTCGTCCAAAGTATTTTTCATGGTCGTTGGCAATGTGAAAGTTTTGTCGAGAAAAGCATCGTCCACGAGGCATACCACACTTTATCCTTGGCATCCTTGAATGGCTTTGGTAAAAATAGCAGAAGAAGAAGAGTAGCGTAAAGAAGTAGAGGGGTCTCCCCTGACATTGTGCGTTACAAGTGTGCTTCCAGGTCCTTTATGTTATGCCATAAAGAACAAAGTCTTAAAGGTGCCACTGTAAATGTGCCAGAACACGACATAATAAAAATTCGTTTTAAGACCAGGTCGAACATAACCGAGGAACACCAGAAGTGTGGGCCCGGCGCGGGGGGGTCTACATTACGGAAGGAGTCGAGACAGTTATGTGTCCACACTGCACTTTTCATATTCATATATGGGCCGTAAAAAGATTGTTCCATTGCCATAGTTACAACGAGCAATGTAGACCCAAATAACCCCATTTGGGCTGCAACGACGTCATAAAGATCCCATTTTACGGGGTTTAGCAGCCAGAAAATTTCCCTCTCACGGGGTAAATGTATCCTTTTTGTCCTTTCGTGTATGTGGAAGCAAGCCAATATTAATATATCTGACAGCGGGGGATAACATGGTACAAAATTTGAATAAGACCGATTGTTACATAATTGCTGCTGTAAAGTGCTGTATTTTAGTACCACGACTGTTGGGAGGGGGATTGGTCTAAAATAGTAAAAATTATTAAAGATTTTCCACACACACTCTCTTCAAGTAAAAAAATATACTAAAAGGATATTAACGTGCAAACACACACGCACACATTAAACATAGCTTGTCATGTTCCTTAATCGCCTCACTCGTGAGGGAAGAGCCTTCTTTCATCTTTCATGTTATCCCTCATCATGGAAAAAAGGATAAAACTTGCCGCCATTTTTAATATTTAAAAGATCTAAATTACGAAAATTCCCTGCAACATTGTGAGAGTGGAATGTTGTCGTTTCTGTGACGATTTTTCACTGAATAAAATATGAGTCAGGTTTTTTTTCAGGGTTATTACAAGCTATAAAATATCCTTTTCTTCTTCTTCTTCTCATCCTTTCTTCATAATCATCTTCTTATTCTGCTTCTTCTTCTTCTTCATGTTCTTCTTCTTGAGTATTTTCAATATTTCACATTAAATGGAGGGGAGCAGTAATTTAACTCTCACGAAATGAAAGTTATTAAGTGGGGGCACCTAAAGGCAAGATGAATGAATGTGTTTTTTTATTCTTATACATAAACATACATACATATACATTTATATACATTTTTTTCCTTCTTGGTTATTTAATGATACTGAAACATTAAAGGAGGCCATTGAATAAGGAATTTGTTTAATGGTTTGGCGTGCTTGAATTTGTGTTGTGCTAATTTAAGAGAGGAAATTTTTGAACAGAAAATAAAATAATGAAAGAAATTTGCCGTGCAGATGATGTGTACTTGGACGACGTATCGTCCTCGGTGTATAGATGTCCTTGTTGTAACTGTAGACATCAGCTTGTGTAATAAATAATAGAACGACAGTGAGACAGAAAGAGAGAGAGAGAAGCAGAATGTGTTGTTCTTTTAATATGACACGATCTGTGCATTTATAATCAAAGTCGTCGTCGTAAGATATTTCGCTTTTACAAATGGAATGTGGAGGAAACCTTTCAGAGCCGAGGGAGAAATAAGACAAGTTCTACAAGAAAATAATTAGGTAGGAAAGAATTTAAACCTATGACATTCGCTTGTAGAGACATACAGGAAAATATTTTAAACGTGCTAAATCGATCGGTGGAACATTTCAGTAAACTCTTAGATCAAGATGACGAAAGGACATAATGGACACACATTTGATAATAACGAAAGAATTAATAATGCAGAAGCAGTACAGGAATCTACCATATCAGGAAGTACCATACTAGACCAGGAAGTAGAAAAGCTAATGTCATAGATATAAGAAGAGGAGATGTGAAGAGAGTTAAAAAAGAAAATGAAGAAGATTGGGTTTTTTTAAAAATATGTAGTTCTATTGGAAATAACATAAAATAGAAGCTTATTGAAGGGAAAAGTGATCCATTATTCCCAGGCCAAACCGACGGAATACCTACTGACGTGCTACATTTTTTCCCAGGCCAAACCGACGGAATACCTAAGCCGGAACTATAATAGACGTGGAAGAACGTACGTAAATCCCTGCGTTCCCAGGGCTCTATGATGAAAATGAATGATTGACTATAATAAACGTACATCACATGTACTTGTTTTCGTTAATGTTTCGTTAAACGTAGTATTACGCCGTCTTATGGGACCTGGATCCCAGTTGACGGCGTTGTAAAGTCAAAATCGTAGCATACTTGCTGTATTCAGACTCAAATTCAAACAATGTTTACTGCGATTATTATAGCCGATTATACGTCAAGGTCTACCGTGAGAGATACGTACGTGGATGTTCGTTAAAAACGTACGTCAAACTACGTCTATTATAGTTCAGGCTCTACTGACGTTATACATTTTTTCCCAGGCCAAACCGACGGAGTACCTACAACGTGACCCATTTTTTCACAGGCCATTTAGAGCGTCATTTCATTGATTCACCAATGATTGATCGCACCCATAAACGTCCACCATTTCTTCGCTTTCATCGACAATATTTCACGTATTTTTTTTTTTGTAAATATTAAGTTTAAAGATTTCATAAATATTCATTCGAAGTGCTGTTCTCTATATCAATGTTTCAGGAGAGTGTTAAAAAAATATAAATCTAGAAAAATCTCTTGGTGGCTTAATGGCTTTATAACATTAAATCGATAACTTTCAACTACTGAATTAATTTCCGACTTTATCAAGTATAAATCACAGTGCAGCACCGGATTTGAATATATTTATCCCATTTAACTTTTATCCCCGATGGTTGTCGATTCTGACATTAATTTTCAGCGAACGTTCATCTTAATTAAAAATTCAGAAAATAATTCCAACTGCAACCAAAATTCCCTAATGGAACCCCTATTGAAAGGGATTCTGCAGGACACGGCGGCACACCCACATCAATTTGCACAAAAGTGTGCCCGACGATGACTTGTGACTACATTGCTGATTAATGGAATGGAAGGAGAAGGATTTTAGCATTAATCAATTCCATAAATGACTTGTGCTGCCATAGTGTCTGTGAATTCGTGGCGTGATCACGTACAGCCTAATTATAATATTGATGATCCGAAACCATCATCAGGGAAAGTTGAACGTGAAAAGGCACGACCTGACCTATCTATATCTTGTCGTATCCATTCAGCCTTTTGTGTATAGATGTATATTTTCGTAAGAAGGCAAACACCAAACTTCCCTGATTTTCCTTGTTTCAATAATCAAAGGCAATCATCGCTATAGAATCGAACGAACAAACCGTTCGTTCCGTTAATATCGATTGCAACAATTTCGTTTCGTTTTTTTCTTTCGTTTCGTTCGTTTTCGTCGACAATCAGTGTTAACACGACCTCTGTGTCACGTGTAATGGGCAAATTACTGCCAAATATTTGCCTAATTAATTTGCAAAAAGCCTTCCCTAGAACTTTTCAGAAAATCATTGGATAGGGCCACCAGCAATTAGTAGATTCTGTGACGAGCAAACGAACACCGAACAACAAATGTACGGATTTATTAGTGTCACAGATGGCGGCAGCATCCCTCGAGTAGGAACCAATTTTGGGATATGTCTCTCTAGCCAAAACAGTCGTAGCTATGCGGCATGAATATACACGTATATACGAATGGTATATACTGCAAAATTGTAGGGCGGACTGAGGGGGATGCAGGTGCTCGTCAAAAACCCATAAACTAGACCTTAACTGAGTTTCAAGCACTGTAATTACGCAGCTTTCATTAGCTGAAATAAACTTAAGCCCATTTCGAGTGCCACTTGCAAATGATTTAGATTTTAGGCTGCGACTGGCGGCGGCGAACACGGGGACGGGGGATGGAAGGCGGAAAACAATTTTCATTTGGCCACATGTGGGGGTTTTGCAGTCATTAATTGAGATTTTAAGGTGTAATAAATATCGTTATGGGGTTTAGAGTCGTATGAGACGGGATAATCCTGATTTAGAACTGCATGCTCAAGGGCAGTAATTATGTGTGTGTGTTTTAATACAGACTCTTCAAATAACAACCGAGCTTTGAATTTTATTTGAAATGATAAAATCGTGATTCTTTTACTACAAATAAAATAAAAAAAAATAGTCACTGATATCTTATGTCTCAGTAAATAAGCCTCAGTCGTTCAGCAATTGAACAAGTCTTTGACACGGAGAAATCAAATCTGAAGAATTCTAATTTTTCGTTTCATTATTTCGTTCCCATTGATATTTATGATCGGTCCAAGAAAATATATAAATATCTAGAATCCAGTCACTCTTTAAGTAACGATTTCTTACATAAGAGGGTTCTATAAAGCCTCTTGGTTACTCATTTCGGAATCCCTTGCATAAGCATCATGAACTTTATGTTTCCTTCTGCCACAGATATTTTTTCCTAGGCCAAACCGACGCAATACCTACTGACGTAATATATTTTTTCCCAGGCCAAACCGACGCAATACCTACTGACGTAATATATTTTTTCCCAGGCCAAACCGCCGCAATACCTACTGACGTGATATATTTTTCCCCATGCCAAACCGACGCAATACCTACTGACGTGATATATTTTTTCCCAGGCCAAACCACCGCAATACCTACTAACGTGATATATTTTTCCCCATGCTAAACCGACGCAATACCTACTGACGTGATATATATTTTCCCAGGCCAAACCGACGCAATACCTACTGACGTAATATATTTTTTTCCCAGGCCAAACCGACGCAATACCTACTGACGTAATATATTTTTTCCCAGGCCAAACCGACGCAATACCTACTGACGTGATATATTTTTTCCCATGCCAAACCGACGCAATACCTACTGACGTGATATATTTTTTCCCAGGCCAAACCGACGCAATACCTACTGACGTGATATATTTTTTCCCAGGCCAAACCGACGCAATACCTACTGACGTAATATATTTTTTCCCAGGCCAAACCGCCGCAATACCTACTGACGTGATATATTTTTCCCCATGCCAAACCGACGTAATACCTACTGACGTGATATATTTTTTTCCAGGCCAAACCGCCGCAATATCTACTGACGTGATATATTTTTCCCCATGCCAAACCGACGCAATACCTACTGACGTGATATATTTTTTCCCAGGCCAAACCGACTCAATACCTACTGACGTAATATATTTTTTTCCCAGGCCAAACCGACGCAATACCTACTGACGTGATATATTTTTTCCCAGGCCAAACCGACGCAATACCTACTGACGTAATATATTTTTTTCCCAGGCCAAACCGACGCAATACCTGCTGACGTGATATATTTTTCCCCAGGCCAAACCGACGCAATACCTACTGACGTAATATATTTTTTTCCCATGCCAAACCGACGCAGTACCTACTGACGTAATATATTTTTTCCCAGGCTAAACCGACGCAATACCTACTGACGTAATATATTTTTTCCCAGGCCAAACCGACGCAATACCTACTGAGGTGATATATTTTTCCCCAGGCCAAACCGACGCAATACCTACTGACGTGATATATTTTTCCCCAGGCCAAACCGACGCAATACCTACTGACGTGATATATTTGTTTCCCAGGCCAAACCGACGCAATACCTACTAACGTGAACCAGGTTAATTTTGTGCCCATAGCACGTCCCCCCTGGATGTTAAACAGTATCTCATTTTATCTAACTGAGATCCAAGCTATAGCTATGATATGACCTTCAAGTTTATGATGTTGGATTGAGTTTTAAAGGTTGAGACAGTTTCCCATCGCCTGCCTCAGAGTGGAAATTACACCAGTTATTGAACCGGCACCAATCATGTTTTAGCGTATGCGCGGCTACCTTAGTTTGCAAGATATCGATGCTCAGATACTCAGCAGCGTTATACTACGGCAAAGGCGTTAAATGATTCTGCTTAAGGCTGGTTTCTAGTGAAAAACTAATAAAAATTACTAATGTTAAGTTATTCAACTTTCAATTTTACAAGGCAATTTCTACAATTACTCCCCCCCCCCCCCGCCCACAAAAAACAAATACGAAACTTCAAAACATTCTGTCACACAGGTGGAAATTCCCCCGCATCCTTTTTTAATGAGAATCTTTTAATGGTTTAGAATGAAACGTGCTTTAACAGATAAAATTACACAAAAGTTGTGAAAAATTTCTAATTCAACCTCTTCTGCCCTTAATTTTCCATGGAGCTCGAGTGGAAATGTCTTTAAGAGAAAGAGAAACCGAGAAAATATAATTACTCCACTGACAGCCTTTAGTTTTAATTAAAAGGAAGTAACCAGGTCATTACGACGAGAGAAAAGTCGACAAAGACGAGAGGATGACAACGACGACAACTTTAATGTTACGAAAATGTTTTTATAGTATATCTTTTTTCACTTAACTTTAAATTTTCATATCCTTTTTTCCCACGCCGTCTTTCTTATTGGTCCATTTCTTATTATTTTCACAGCGAAGGTCCTCTTTTCTCGGGTAACAAAACACCAAACAAAAAAATTGGACCCAAAATAATAACCGAAAATCTTTAATCCTTAGAAAAACACGGACGTGATTTGAAACTTTTTTTGTGTTGAAATTTCAATTTTTCCCGTGAAAGGTGAACTATTGGCATGACTTTTGCCTTCTTTATTCCCTTTTCAAAAGTTAACCGAAAAAAGGACAAGATTAAAAAAACGTACACACAAATCGTCCTACTCCCACAGGATTATGTTTACCCAAAAAAATTTATAATCTTTTCGATATTTTTTTTTTGCGTTTCTTTCTTTCCTTGCTGTATCGAGGGTGAAAGAGGGGATGCAAAAACCTGTGCCGGTTTCAATTTTCGTCAATGTTGTAAAAAGTGCCAAATTCGTCACTTTACAGCAACTTTTATTGTTGAGAGAGCGCGTGACTTGCAGCCATTGCGACTTTTCCTCGTCTTTGGGGCTGAAGTATGTACTTGCGAAAAGCGGGGGGAGGGGAGCACCTTAATCAGAAATGACGTGATCAAACCCATAAGAATCCTTGCTTTGCTAGAAAGGCTCGAGCCATAATAAAAAGGCCTGCTCTAATCGCTCTCAGAGAACCCAATAAAGAACTCCCCTCTGCCGTTGCCATTTGCCTGTGTTGTTTTTGCCGTTATTATTTCTTAACCACCATTTAACCCCTGCACTGCCGGAGAAGCTTCTTTTGATATAATTACTTTGTAATTTTCACCCCCTTTTCTTGCCGCAGAGTGGTTCTGTTGCGGAGTGATTTTAGAGTGTTGAGAGGGGTTGAAGAGTGTGGCAGCAGCTTGCTTTGTGGGTGATTTTTTTTCCTTCCGCGTTTCAGTGCATTAAAAGAATCCGACATTTTCTTACCTTTATGGGGATTGTGTTTTTTACGTGGAGAAAAGTTTTTTTTCGCCGCTTCATCAGCCGCCCTGACCCCGCTCCACTAAACCAACATTGCACATTTTAAAGATATGGATCAACCGCCCCATGCCTCTCATGAGGGATTAAAGGCGCAGAACAAACAAACACACATCAACCAGAATTTGCAATATATCTCGAATCCAGGATTATCCTCATGCGTAATCCGAGATATTATTAACAAACATCAACCAATGTAAAATATGAAAATTTCAGGTTTAGCAATTCTTTCCGAATATATTCGAAAATCTATGGGATTTTGTACAGCGAGTCTCCCATTATTTTCCGCTTATGGATTTAACGTGCAGAAAAGTTTTATTTTCTTTTCACATGTGCTCCGCTCCATCACCGCCATCAGCCACCCTGGCCTTCGCCCGCCGCACTAAGTCAACATTGCATAATTTACACCAACAAAGAATCGCGTGTGAATCTTTTATCCATAAAAAAAATCGTTCGATGTCTATTAAATGTGGAATAACAAAGCACACAGCTTCTAGTCTAGGATATATCGAGAGAGCGAAAAATAGGGAATATGTGTGGATTTTGTTGTTTTTCCCTTTAGTAGTACGAGGAGCTTAGGGGCTCCAAGGTTTCCTGTTTGCGTGACTTGCATAATGCGGGTACTGTCTTCGCCGCACTGCCGCGCCACCATCTTTTTTTCTATATACATACTTGCGACCACCTCCTCCTCTCCATTCCTCATTCACAAAAGGAAAGGTGTGGAAGCAGCGCTAGCATGACACGTTTAAATAACGATCGATAATGCAGTTCGAGTGTTGGTGTAGTTATATTACTTGAAAATCGATTCTCAATAATAAAAACCAAACATCAAAAACGACTCTGGACACTTCACATAATAATTTTTTTTCCTCGGTCGTTGTTGTTTTTGTTGTGTGTACTTGGGTATTTCCCGGCTGTCATGGTCATAAAACCGATGGCCGATCTGATATAGCCAGCCATAAATCAATTTCCTTATTCATCCTGTATAAAGCATTTACACCCTGTATGTATTTAACAATCTACACCATTACCGCACACTCTTATGCTTTGCGGGATCACACACTGAATTCTCTCTAGAGCAAAGAAGGACATTCCAGAAAAGGACATTTTTCGATAGGAGCATAAATGGCCGGAGATAAATTTAATTAACCAAGGACTAGATACCCTTTCTGTTTTGTTGGAAAGGGGAGGGGGCAATGAGGTGAAAGTGCAGTGGATTGTGCAGATGTCCTTCAGAAGGAATGAACCGAAAATCTTGTTTATCTTTCGAAACCAGAGCACAGAAGCGGGAAGCAAGCACAAGCAGTAGAAAGGATATTCTTTAGACTAGAGGAGGGGAATGAATGTGAACCCGACAGAGTTTTCCTAGTCTTGTTTTTTTTTTCGTGTCCTTATTTTCCAGTTTTTTTTTTAATCCTTTTCCACTGCACCAAAGCCAAAGAATGCACCGAGGTTGTGCCTTATGAATAATTAAGAATGACACTGAGTCATTGCAGGATGCAATTTGCCGCAGATGGGATAAACCTAGTGAATTTTTCATTGTGAACGTAGATAACGTTAAGCAATTTTGTTCTTTCATTATTTATTATATATGCGATAGGTCACAACAAAAACTTTAAGCAAATTAATTAGATTAAAGGAGTTTGCAGGAAACATAAACGTTAATTGCTTGTGACTTTAATGCAAGAAAAAGAGCGAGAAAATTAAAAGGATATAATATTTTCAGGGCAATTAGAGAATGTGGTATTCTAACATGAACAGAAAATTTGGTGCGTTTTGTGTTGTTGTCGTCGTCGTCTTTCATGGCACCAGGTTACTCCGATTCCTTTATCATGAATCCTTTTGTTCTGCGTTAATGGCATGTGGTATGTCATCAGCAGGCCTCAACTGTATATGTTGTGCTACTGTTTACTGTGTTTGATTCTTTCACGGAATTAAGTTTTATTGAAGGTAATTTTGATAAACAATTCAGCAATTTTGAGTTAATTGTGCGGAGATAATGTATCCTGGGGCGATTCTGCACTGAGTTCATTTTAGTACTGTCAAATAGAATCAGTGTTATACAAATTAATGAAGAGGATTTAGTTATTATTAAGGTTTTGTGACTCTCAAAAAATAAGTCTTTAAATTCATAAAGGACAAGGCTTTTAGATTTTCAGTTTACATACATGGAATCAACTAACACATTTATTAAATGTCCTCTACTTCTCCGTAATCCGATATATGTCTGACATCAACTAATGTATAAAAAAATGAGAATTTCCACATGCATCTCAATATAAAGCTCAAGCTCATCGTAAACATCACTACTATTCGTTACCTAAGAGGATTCCAAAAATCCTCTTGGCCACTCTCAATTTCAAAATCCCTTCCATAAGCATTATGAACTTTCTGATTCATTCTGCCACAGATGACATTTTTACCCAGGCCAAACCGACGAAATATCTACTGACGTGATCCATTTTTTTCCCAGGCCAAACCGACGGAATACCTACTGACATGAACCATTTTGTCCCAAGCGAAACCGACGAAATACCTACTGACATGACATATTTTTTCCCACGCCAAACCGACGAAATACCTACTGACGTGATCCATTTTTACCCAGGCCAAACCGACAGAATACCTACTGACATGACCCATTTTTTCCCAGGCCAAACCGACGAAATATCTACTGACGTGATCCATTTTTTTCCCAGGCCAAACCGACGGAATACCTACTGACATGACCCATTTTTTCCCAGGCGAAACCGACGAAATACCTACTGACGTGATCCATTTTTTTCCCAGGCCTTCTTTTTTTAGAAGAGATTGGAGTTTTACTAGCACAGCCTGGGGACATACTCTATCAAAAACCTTTGAGATATCTAGAGCAATCAACTCATCACCAAAGCGATGTATATTTTAATCGAGGTGCTCTGCAATACAACATAAAAGGCCGTTCCATCCATCCAATGGCGCTACAGCCCGAATCGATAGTTGAAAATGCATTGAAGAAAAGGTGATGATTATTACAAAAGCTTCAATCCTTCCATTATTGTCTAAAAGGAATACAAATAAATAATTTCATTCCTCAAAAGCCACCTTGAAAATGCCGTTTCTAAAACGAAATAAAAATCCTCAAATTTAACATAATTTTTGAAACCGCGCGTTGTAATTTTGTTACAAGATAAACAATTTTTGAAATCTTCTGCAGAGGAAAGAAACATTTTTCATTTTATTTTTTATTTTTTTCAAATACATACAAAAAAAATCATGTTTTTCTGCCTTTGATTTGGAAAAATAACATAAAATCTGCATAAATTCAAATTTCCTTTTTGGTTTCTCTCCTTTTTTCGTTACATCACTTATTGCTTGGTGGGCCCGCAAGGGAGAAGAGAAAGCTTTAAACATTCCATCGTGTTTTTTTTTTCTTCGTCTTTTTTTTTTTTTAAGAACATGTAAAGCATCTTTGAATAAATTTTAAGAATTTTGCACCCAACGGTGGCAAACATTTTATGGAAATCAATACTTTTTTATAATTAGAAGAAGGGAAGAAGGGGGGAGAATTTTGATTGAATAAGGTATTATTTTGGTAAATTGCTATATAATTGCTTGCACACGCTAAATTCAATGCCGTGCCAACTTTCGTACAACTTTTTAATAAGGAAGAAATAAATTCCTTCGTTCTTTATAATTATTTAAAAAGGTTATACGATCTCAATTTGGGACAAGTTTTGTTTCGATACGTTTTTTTTTTGTTTTTTTTTTGATATTCTATTTACCCCAGCCCCTCTACAATCTTCTTCATTACCTTTTTATATTTTCTTAATATCTTTTTCGCGTTTTCTATTGATATTTTTCATAATAAAAACTCGTTAAGAAAAAAACAACGAAAAAAAAATCGATCTTAATGACATAACTTATCGAATTTTAATAAAGGTCTTACTTAAGTTACAAATTGCTCAATAACGAACGCAAACGAACTCCGAAAAAAAAATTAATTGAATATTTTTGTAGAACGCCAGAGTCAATTAAAAATACAAAAATTATAACAAGCAATAAGAACGAAAAAACAAAAACTGGTATCAATGTATTTATTCATAGTAAACCGAAATATTTAAGAAATTTAAATAATTTTTTAACTTAATAAAATATGTAAAAAGAAAAAAACAACAACAGAAAAATAATATTAATAATACTAAAAAAATAATAACTAAATGTGGCATAATCAAATTCGTGTAATAAAAAAACGGAAATCAATACAAATCGAGAAGGAATCCTGCACACTCTGGTGGCAGGATTAGAAATTCGTTGATTTGCATAATGTCTATAGTCCTGTGCAATATAACTACAACAGGAAACACAACATCAGGTGCGAACACCAATAATGACAATAATAATAACATGGACAATACAAGCGAGGACTCAAATCCCGTCACCATTTACAGGTAATTTTTTGTCCACTTCTTAGTGGTTTTGTTTATTAGGATTTTTATTCTAGAGAAAAACGTTTTCAAGTAGATCAACTTTTATACAAACATTTTTCAATTTAGAAAACTTCCAAATAAAAAAAATTATAGCTTAGAAAGGATTTCAAGTTTACAAATAGTGATTTGATTTAGTAAATAATATTTTGTTAGTTATGCAAAAGTTCGTCCTATTTTTCAACAAAAAATTTAAAAAAAAAATTATTTTAATAAAAATTATATTTAACCTAATATATTGGTATATATCAAGTTCGATAACATTTTTTCTCCATCTCTCAAGTACCTGCTTAAGATACCTTTACATTGTGTGATTTGTCATATGACTTTACTGTTACTGTTTACAAAATTACGATTTGACTTCGTATTGTGTTCACACTTAATTTTGACAAGTAAAAACAGAAATATTCAAAGCAAATTTTGACAGATAGTCGTATGACATGTCAAAAACAAATATCATTTGACATTTTATGTTAGGTTTGACTTCATTTGACAGTAAAGTCATATGACAAATCATATGGTGTAAAGGTACCTTTACTACCTTCTTAGCGGACAGAAGTGGAATATGATTTTTTGGATCGTGACGTCACATTTTGTGTGAACAAAGTGGTCCAGTACCGCTCCTGCATTTAAGAACGCCAACTCTGTCACTCTCTGTGTACTCACCACAATTATACAGTCAGGAAAACTTTTGTTCATTCCTCATTGTACAAAATCTATAACGCTTAGGCCGAATAGATGTTTTAATCGAGAGTGTACGAACTAAGTCAGAGCTAAAGAACTACCTACTTGCGGACCCATATAAGTACTAATCACGACCGATGCTGCTTAACTTCAATAATCGAACAAAATCCGGTCTAGTCAGGTATGCTAATGGCACATATTCGAACATATAATTGACCAGACGACCGTCTTTGACACGTTCGACCACCACAACTGCCCTTACACAATCAAAGTCCAATAAATCCGTTCAATCAATCTTAATCAGCTAAAACAACGCCCATCACCTTCAAAATCCCCATTCTACAAACGACCAAAAAAAAAACTATAATTCTATCACAAAAAGTGTCCGAAAAAAGAAAATCAATTCCATTTTCCCAACAAATTAAGCTACAAATCAAATTTCTTTTTGATATTATAATAAATTCGGAAGCCAAAAGGTCCGTCTTACAGCCACGCACAAACACTCGTGCATGGAACAAGCACACACCTACCAAATTCTAGAATATAATTTAATATTTCACATTTCATTGTTCAATTTGCCTGGAATGTGAGAGATATGAAAATGGAGAAGTAGAACATAGTATTACTGAAGGAATCCCATTCTGACAGCGGGAAGTGATATATGAATACGGCGGTATTTATTTGCAGCTAAAGTAAATCAAAAGGACCATCTAGAATCGGTCATTTATCACAACAGGCATAGAGTATAGTATTATAGTACGTTCAGAGAGTGAAAGAGAGAAGTATGCAACTGGGAATATGTCCCCGTCCCCATAAAGGCTCAGATGACACTGAAATTTGTGATATTTTGTGATATATAAAATTATAGTAGTAAGGAAGAACTTATGCTGAAGATTGGTGTCCTTAGAGGATTCTAAGGGTTCTGGAAGCTTGTCAGTACCCTTGTCATCCTTTTTATGGCAATATGAAAATCTATAAATGCAAAAGATTTTATCCTGAATTGGTGGTTGTATGTTTGGCTACCGCTCTTTCATTCATTTTGGTCAGGGATAGGGGAGAGAAACTTATCACTCCTTAAGGGCTCTGTGTAACCATGTGTGATAGATTTCGATTTGATGCGCTAAAATTTGTTGGTTATTAATTGTTTCAGCGCTTACCACGTTGGTCAAAAGGTTTCAGGAATTTATTCAATAAATTAAAAATACAAGTTTATTCATCAAAACTGATTTTGTCGCCTTCAAAGTACTCTCTGTCGACTGCAACGCACTTATGCCAGCGCTTGATCCAATACTCGAAACATTGTTTATGCACGGTTTTCGGTATGGCCATCAGAGCTGCCTTCTATTTTTCCATTATCTCCTCTCGGTTCCTAAAACGCGTCTCTTGAGTCGACGGAACACGAAGGAGTCACAGCGATCCAAATCAGGTGAATTCTATTGCTGTTGGATGGTATTCGTTCTGTAATTGGATAACGATGGCATTGGGCGATGGTGAGTAGGTATTAGGTCGATTGGGCCTGTGAAAAAAATGGGTCTGCGGCTGTTAAGACCAAGGTCAATAATATAATTTTAGTAGTAATGTGCTAATATTGCCTTGATAATATAACTTAATATAACCTTGGTCTCCATCGCCGCAGACCAGTTTTTTCCCAGGCGCAACCGACTTAGTACCTACTTCGGTGCATTATCGTATTGAAAAATCCACGAGTTGTTGAAATTTGGTGGGAATACCAATGACAGATATGACAAACTGACAAAAAAAATTTCGTACATTTTGTTTAAGGTGCAAGACTACACCTTCGAATATTTGTTTCGGCCCTAAAGGGTCAGTAGTTTACATTAAATAATTCATAGAAATTCAATACAAATGCATTTCTAAGTCGACAATTGTGACATTTAACATAATAAAGTTACTTGCTCAATTGCACGTGAAGAAAGACCTTCTGCACTCCTCAGCGCTGTTGGATCACTTAGTCTTGTCTTTTTCGCAATGAAATCACATTTAAGCATAAAACAGAATGTCAAACAAGATAAAGTGAAATCGCATTTAAGCAATTGTAAAAAGCTAGACTTAACCGTGAAAACTTTCAATTCCTTTTTGTGTGGAATAATGAATATGTCGGGTAGGAGGGAGGGTGAAGATTATTCAAAAACTAGCGCACCCCCGCATGACCCAGTGATATACAACAGAACATAGATGTCAAAACGAGAAAAAAAAATACACAAAAGAAACACCTGTTTCTACTGTAAACAACTGTCCATCAATGCCAGCATAAAACCTTCAACATTCCAACAATCACACCTGGCTGCGTAACATCAACACACAGCGCCCTATCATCCCCGAGCCGACGGCAATCATACTACCTCATATTTATTCCCGTCGAAGTAATCGGATTTTACGACAAGCTTAAAAGTTTCCTTTCCTACCTTTCGGAGCAAAAAGAGCCGAAAGGCACTTCTTTTTTACGGCTTCCTCCAAAGCCAGCTCCTCTCTCTCGCAGCTAGTGTATACTGTATACCTCAAGATAAAGCCGGTGTTTGGTGCTCTGGCTTAGCTTCTATCAGCGAGTGTTACACCTTATATATACATACATGTGATATAAGACACCAGGTATATGCGCGGGGCCAGGGCTTTGATCGTCATGCATTAAAACAATAATTGTAGCGAGCACACCCCCACGTATTTTTGAAGGTAAATTGGAAAATGCACACACAACATAAAGCGGTGAGCGTTGTTGTTATGAAAAGGATTTTCCACCTGAAAGAGCCGGGGATTAACATGGAAAAGTTTCCTAGCCCCGTTTTGAATAAAGAAAAGGCACACTGGCGCTGGGGGAGTTTTAAATAAAGGACCCAGGACACGGTTGAATGGGATTTCGTTATTAATTTGGGTGTTGGTCTTTTGTTTATGCCTGGAAGGTTTTCGCCTCTGAAAACACAATTTCCTTCAAAATTGAGTTTTCTTTTAATAAAAATTAAACAAAAGCAACAAAATATATATATATACAATAAGAAACTAGCGTCAGCAACTGGCCTGATGAAACTTCTCTCAACAAAACACCCGTTCTGGCCATCGTCAGGTCGAGTGATTCTAAAGGAAAAGGTGTATACACAATGAGGCTTAGCTATAAACACCCCACAGGTAGGACGGTTGCCGCAATTTCTATTTCTAACAAGGTTCCCTCATTATATTCAAGCAAATTATGTTTACACCGACAAGGAAAATTTCTGGTCCTGCGTTCAAGGATTGTGGCAATGTGCCATCAGGATTTCGGGCGAATTTAATCTGTGTGTGTCCATTTACCCTCTCTGAAAATTACCCAGGAGTGCCGTTTGGCGCAAGTTTGCATTTAAATTGCCCCAAAAGCCCTACAAACACCGACGCCATAGTCCTGCCGCAAGGCTAACCTGTTGGCCTTCTTCTAATGCACTTGACATAGCCATTGCCGAGCAGCTAAAGCACTGTGAATGCGGGGGCGGCATTGGTCGATATATTGGGAGGGTGGATGGAACCGTTACCTACTAAGCTTATAATGTTGGAAAACGACGACCGGCAAACGACTATGCATGAACTTTTCAATGGTATTATCCTTGCATTTTGTGATGCAATAAAAAGGAACTTTAAATGGGAACTTTCATTACCAGAACGTACATCAGGGTGTTTGCGATGTGTTTCCGAAAATTGGATAGTGGCGAATTGGTTAGAGAAAATTAAAACCGATTTATATTTAAAATTTTCGTACGTAAAACATTCACACCACATTACATAGGGGACGAGGGAGCCGAGGGAGATACAAAAGCAACGAGATGTGCGCGGAATGGGCCATTATCCGGGATTCAGTAAAGATGGAGTGTGATGATTGTGCAAGAAGTTGCTTTAGATTTTTTTTTTTTGCTTTCCTTTCGGTGTGTTTAAGAGATTTTGCAGATTGCAATTTAAATAATTAAGCGGAATATTCACAGGGAATCGCACCAATCTTAAAAGGGGGCCAATGTCCTTACGTTTTAAGTTCATGGATATCACAGGACATTACAAAATAATCGAAATATTACAAGCACATAAAACTAAATAGGCAGAAGTTAAATGGAATTTATTAGTAATGAAGTAGAAAATCGATTAACCAAACTCGAATGTCGACCAGATGATTAATTAATTTGGAAAATTAACTATGCATGATCGTATCCAATGTTAAGCATAAAATTATTTATAAAATGCCATATTTTGGAATGTACTCTTGTACAGGGTGATACAAAAAAAAGTCACGAAAAGTGGCTACAATCGTGCCCTTGCTAAAGTGTTTTTAATGGCAGCTCTTAACCCCCATGGGATACATATGAACGTTTTACGACGGCAGCGATATTGAATTATCAAAACTGTCAAAGTTTTATTTCTAGGCAATTCATTTATAAAAAAGAAAGCGTAGAAGGTAGTATAGAACAAAAAAATTCAAAGGAAAAACCACTAATTTTCTTTTTTTTTAACAAGGATTCCCATCTTCCTAACCCCGAATTGCGAAATTATTTTTGCGGGTGATTTCAACGCCCATAATGTAAACTGGCACAAATAATATAACATGAAATTGTAGCGCACACGATAGTCAAGGGATTCGTTCATGAATAGCCTTAACTACAATGGTCTTAATTTGTCTTAAGACTACTTAATATATTGGACGCAACTACAATGATCTTTCGTTCTCTTTCACAAACTTTCGTTAAGTCTTCAGGCTACGTTCAGTACCGTTGAATCTTAAAGGATCTTCAAGAAAGTGGCGTTAGCGATTAAATATTTAATTTGGTGTTTTGCAAAAATTAAAATATTAGTGAGAACATAATGAAAAAGATTATTTGAAATCAAGTTCTGTGTTGAAATGTTATTGAATAAGGAAATTTTTAGTCCTTGAATTTTGATTACTTTTTACAAATGTCAAAAACGTCTTATGGCTGAGCTTAAGATGCATTACGTTTTGGCAAAAAATTAGCCAGTCTAAAAAGAATTTGACGAGGAATCGTAAGACGTCTTAAGGACCATTGTAGTTAGGCCTAATAGAATAAGTATGAGTTCGTAAACGTCAAAAACTGCAGCAGCTATGCCGTGACACTGCAAATGAGCTTGCAGTGAATTCGGAAACTCAGTCCGAGTTTTTTCCTCTTTCCGCTATTTAACTAGAATTTAAGTTTTAGTCGAGTATTAATATTAATGAATTTATTTTTGAATCAAACCAGTTCTTCTTTTGGTTTCTATAACGAAAAATTTTCAAATTATAATAAAACTTCAGAATTTAATAAAATAAATCTTATCCTGAAAAATCCACCTGATGATCCATTTTGACAATCAATAAAAGCAGTGCCATTTTGTACACTGCGCCATCTGCATAACTTTACTGCAGAGTTAAGTTTATACTGCATTTCCGAACGCTAAACCTGCTGAGCTGCAGAACTCGTTGACGTTGTCGGACATCTGCTTTCAGTATTAACGCAGTTTGACGTTTTCGAACTCACTCTAACTCAACTGTGGAACAAGCTTCTGTTTTTAGTATTTCCAAACTCATACAATAGCCAAGAGTTGAAATGCAAAGTTCATCCCCTGCTCCTCCAGGTCTCTCCATACCCCTCTTAATATATTGTATCCTCTAACCTTTGAATTAAGCTTACAACTATGCACTATGGCTGGTACAACATGATAAACTAATAGTGCAAAAGGTGACTACTAAACTTAGTTCTGTCACATTAAAATGAAACGTTTTTACACTAAACAAAGACGTGTTCGTGACGTTACTACTGAGAGATTTTAGTTGATTTCGAACATGAACCAAAAATCTGCTAAGAGCTGGTAAATAAATCTGTACAATATTTTCCGGAATGTTTAATAGCGACTTTTTCTCTCTAATAAAAACAAGAACAATTTATTTAGTTGAGGAATTTATTAGCTGAAACGAAATATTTAACTGCTACACAAAATTAACTCCTAGAAAAATGTTACTTCTTAAGCAAAGGAAAAAACAAAAAAAATAAAAATAAAAAAAAATCCCTCACAAGTCACAACCTTGCCTGTTAAAATTTATAACACACGAAAATTCTCTGCCAGCACTTTAATAGAATTTATTACAGAAACTCACGAAACTCCGGTTCCTTTTAGCCATGAATTAGTCGTCTACTACTTTGTATATCCCACTTCATCAACATGCAACGATTAAAAGCAATCCATCTTCTCTTCCAAGATAGATTAAAGGCAGGCTAACAAAGAAAACATATCAAAATTACCATAGAAACATTGTCAGAAAGATAAAAAGGAAGAAACAAGGATATTTATCCTTGCAAAACAACTAGAAAACAATCATCTTTTCACAATCTCTGGCACTTGAGTTTCATTATTAACCCATCCATAGACAAGATATCTTCCCTATCAGTATCCTTTTGAAGTGCTTCTTTTATCCCTTTTATGATTACTTAAGGGTGCCAAAGAACTAAAACACGTGAATGATGATGATTTAAGCAAAAAACAAAAAAAATATATACAAAAAAAAAGATAAATTATTTCTGTGAAGTATGATGATAGAAGACAAGGGATCCACTTAAGCACGTAAAATCCATCAAAAACACTTGTGCTGTCCTTGTTTAAGGACCTTGTTGATCACCTCCATTATACAAGCACAAAAGTATACGGAGTCTTTTTGTAAATTCATACCCCCCACTCAAGTGGTATAGTGTGCTTAAAACAGCCCTTTCCGAACCATATACAATCTATATACCACCACCATCCTCAACCTACACCACCACCACTTTCCAATTTTCGCTTATTGCAGATGATATAACGTTTTGTATTGAAAATGTTTTTTTTTCTTTATTTCCCCAATAGGTGTCGGGCTCCAATAGCGTCCCTGGATTGTATGGAGGAGTTCAGTGGTACGGGCGGTCACCTTGATTTCGGTATCAAAAATTATTTTCACTTTAAAGTTTTCGTTGTTTTATTGCATGTTTGCTTGTTTGTTTCTATATATTTTAGGGACAAGATAAAAATTATTTAGTTTTAATCAAAAAAACAAAATTCTTGTAGATTTACGACTAACTTTAGGATATTTACAAAAATAATAATACAAAAAGTTACAGCACTAGCGAATATTAATATTTTCAGTTTTGTTTTGTTGATTTTAATTTTCTTTTATATGTATTTGGGTAGAATTTTATGTATTGTGGCATGATATTATATATAAATGGTAAGCACAACAGTTTGAGTTGTTTTGTAGTTGTTTTTTTAAATAATTCTAAAGAATATGAAATATTATTAATACTTCTTTCCAATTTCTTTTCTTTTTTCTTCATTTTGAAAAAAAAACCAAAAAAAACACAATAAAAAAATATACAAAAACAAAAACCGTAAACAGGACGATCGATTAGTCTGGGATCAAATCCGGCACTACCGTTACGTCATGGATCGACTCCAACACCAGGCTTACGCTATAAAAATCTTGGGAAAAGCGGTTTGCGCGTGTCAAATGTCGGCTTGGGTACATGGCCTGTTTTCTCGCCCGGCGTATCTGAGGAACAGGCCGAAGCAATACTTAAGCTGGCAATTGAAAGTGGGATTAATTTATTTGATATATCAGAAGCTCATTCGGAGACTGAAATTGGTAAATTGTTACAACGAAGCGGTTGGAAGAGATCCAGTTATGTTATTACAACGAAAATCTACTGGAGCACTAAGTGAGTATTGTATTTTTTTGTAAGTAATAAGTTTATTTGTTTAGTTTCATCAAAAATTTCTTATGGACAAGATGAAATAATTGATAATATTGAATTTCCCCATCACCTGCAATTCTACCTGTGTTATAATAGTATATTCTGTAACAAGTTTGGAATGATGCATATTCCGCACAAGTGGAAGTTTGGCGGAATATGCCATTCAAAACGTGTTGCAGACTATACTTTTTCTACGCCTCTAATTCATTTTTATTAATATTTTTTAAAGAAAAACGTACCTTATGTAAAGCTAATGTCAAAAATATAATGTATAAGGCACAGCAAGATATTTTAACGCTAAATAACATATTAGTAGGGAGTGTTCATTCATAAAAATTTTGTAATTTAATAATTTGTTAATAGATGGCCGCCGCAAAATTTATTAAAAAAATGCTATTATTTTCTGCAATTTAATAATTTAATAGTTTATTTAAGGGGTCTTTCTGGTTACATTTTCAAAAAAATTTTTTTTTTAAACATTTTTTTTTTCATAGAAAGAAGAGAGATATCGTTTTGAAAATTTGTAGGTATGTTTATTGACAAAACAGTATTACAAAAAAGATTTTTTTTGATTTTAAAAATTTTTTTTGTCGACATACGGATTTTTTTAAAAAAAACATCAAAAAATGACGGCGGGCATGATTTTGGGCGAATGGATGATCTGAAAAAAACAAAAAAAAAGGCAAATTATTCCTTGTTGAAGTGGCTATGGCATGAACCAGAATAATTTGTTTTTGTCAAAAAATAAAAAAATGGCGGCCATTTTTCGAAAAAACCAATTTTTTAGGGTGGAAAATCGGCTGAAAATCGGACAATTTTTTACCAATTAAAACGATTCTGGTTCATGCGATAGCCATAAATGTGTACAATAACATATTCAAAAATCAGAACAATTGGTCAAGTAGTTTTTCTTAAATCGTGCCCGCCACCCTAAAAAACATAGTTTCTAGATAATCGCGTTTGAAGTTTTGTTAAAAAAATTTTTAAAGAAAAACTATATACCTTTTTAATCTGCCATGCCCGGGCCGTAAATAAGTCCTTCCTCCTGCTCATACTTCTCTTGCAGCATAAATCGAAACGAAGCAGGGTATAATATAATACTTCATAGTATGGAGTGAATCAGATCGAAGCAGATGTTAAAAAGGGGGGGAGTCGAGATTATCGAAACACAGCCGAGCGTCGAAAATTCTTTCTCACAGCGTCTCACTGTATACGTTCAAAAATAATTTTAGAATTACGATATCGCTCTAAAACCTTTTGTATCATGTTTTTGAATATATTTATTAGCAAAATGCGTAAAAAAAAAATTTTATGAAAATTTGTAACCAGAAAGACCCCTTAAAGCAAAAATTTTCTTTCGGAACATCATTGATTGTTTATTATTGTTTATTATTGAAACAATCCTTTTCTTTCTTTAATTAATAAATCTTTTTTTTTCTTTAATTAATAAATCATATTCTTGGATTACGACGAACAAATGGTCGCCAATAGTAGTGATTCCATAACAAGTGATGGAATGAATATTCCACACGGGTGTGTAATGCTGCTAATTCCATAACTAAAAGTAATATCAGAATGCCTGTATTCTAACAGAGGCGTAGAAAAAAATATTTTACTAAAAATAGTTCGAGAATACGCTGAAGAAGCATGGTATTCCCACAGAAATCTTAAAAAATGGTGATGAAAAGTTATGTCATGGCTTACATATGTAGTCTCATTTGCAAACCATTGTGAAGCAGAAAGATGTCACAAGAATGGCTTTTAGGCATTGTTCCAGTCCTTAAAAAAAATGGGTTCATGAACTGCAAAAACTAGAGACCAATCACGTTGTTAATCACAGCTTACAAAGTTCTTTCACATATTTTGTTAAATAGACCGAAACCATATATAGAAGACTACCATGCAGGATTTAGGCCATCGAATCCCTGATGAAAAGAGAAATTCAAGAACCGAACGGCATGTCGAGAAATGCTGGAGGAAGCCAATGCCAGGGCGGGGGGGGAGGTTGTTGAAGAAGGTGGCGGTGATCCTCGCGTTTGAACTCTTGGATGTTGTAGGAGCTCGGAAATACTGACCGCGAGATATATGAGATATGCCAACCAATATGTCCAAAATAACAAGATTTCAATTCATCAAAATATTTTCAAGATCATTGACACAATTCTTCGTGTTATTTATTTTTTTATTTTCAAATACATTTTGGGTTATTTTAAGTTTATAACATAAATTTCTAAATTAATTTCAGATCGGAAGAAAGGGGACTTTCACGAAAGCATATCATTGAAAGTGTTAAAGCCAGCCTACAACGTCTCCAGCTTCCATATATTGATATTGTCATTATTCACAAAGCAGACTCAATGTGCCCAATGGAAGGTAAATTTCGCTCTCTTTTTTTTACCAAGTAAGAAATTCTAAATTATATACACAATAAAAGCCCTCCGTCCGTACTTGTTAAGACACAACGAAATCTCGAATACTCCAGTGAAGAAACAACACACTAGGCGTGGGAGAAAAACTATACACAAGAAATAGAAACATCGACTACGTAATTATATCATCAATCAAATGTCGTGCAGATATCTAAATTACGAACTAAGATGGCAAAGCAATTAATCAAACCAAGTGAAACACCACACAACTAAAAATAAAAGTCAGGCCTAAATTGTCTTATGGTGGTGGTAAAGCACATATATCTTTTTCGTCTGTTGACCCTTAAGTGAAAATCGTGCCTATCTATTATTGATAAACTTTTGCACATTTTAGTAGCTTTAAATAAAATCAATAGTTTCAATATCCCCACTACCAAAAAAAAATACTGCAGTCAGGCTCAGTTAATCCGTAAATTAATCAAGGATAGCGCATTATTAATGCATGGACGAGGAAAAAGGTGGAAAACCTTTGTGAATTGTCCGTTGTAAATTACAAATTTGTAAATTGTGAAATTCTATTTAAAGGACGCGCTTCGAAGGTATAAACAACACCAACAAAAAAATCCAATTATCGAAGTTTAAAAAATTCGTCAAGGTTCTCATTCATCCAATTAGCAACTTTATATATATATTTATGTATAATATTGTGCTTTACGCTGGCAAACGATTAATTCTGTTTCATAATAAAGGTGTAAACTCATGCCGCCCGCACTTGTGTGTATAGTGGCAAAATTAAAAATACAAACACTTCATTTCAAACCCTTTTTTTTACAACACAAAATAATCATCACACGCACATAAAAACAACAAAAAAAAAATAAATATGAAGAAAATAAATTTAAAATTCATGCACAAAACATAACAAGAGCGCATCCACAGAGTGTCATAAAGATAAAATTGGGAAAAAATTTCATTTTCAGAGGTTGTCCGCGCCATGAATTATGTGATCCAGCAAGGTTGGGCGATGTACTGGGGCACGGCCCGATGGTCCCAGGTGGAAATAATGGAGGCGTACACTAATTGCCGACAATTTAACTGCATTACACCAATAGTAGAGCAAGCCGAATACCATATGTTCTGTCGTGAAAAATGCGAGCTATATCTGCCGGAAATGTACAATAAAATTGGTGTCGGACTGATGGCATGGGGTCCACTCTCGATGGCTCTGAGCGATACGCAAAATGGTGAAAAGATAATCTTCTCGAAGGGATCATTTAAGACGAAAAGTCACAGCTACTCGTGGACAGAGGATGAGGTTAACAGAAATGCAAGAATATGCTAAATTATACAATATGAACGGATGTTTTAATATTTCTATTTAAATTTACTTTTAGCAGGAAATTGGATGGAAGAAGGACATTTTAGAAGAAGGACGAAGACATGGAGATAGAATTCGTGACTTGTCTACATTGGCTGAGAAATTGGGATGCACTCCGACACAGCTATCGATTGCATGGTCGCTTAAACATGAACCAGTTCAATGCTTATTGCTGGGTGCAACATCGGCCGAACAGTTGCATCAAAGCTTACAGGCTCTTCAGGTATGTGCATGGAAAATGTATATTTAATTTTTGTTGAATTTTATAATTAACGCTTGTGTGGGGAATTATTACTGGTGTAAAGAACGCTGGCGGTCATAGCAATTTTGTGTTTATGCCAATTTAACTTGTTTGTTTAATACTCGCGAGTGAAAATCTTTAATACGAATATAATCCATGGTGGATTTTTGTTGCTTGATTAACATATTAATTTTTGGGTATGCCCTCAGCTGCTAAATAGTGCAATGCATTTAAAAATCGAATTAATTCATGTTCTATTTGCTCAATAATAAAGTGGCCATCATAATCTGGAAAAAATATAAATTTATATCCATTCCATACATATTATTAGGTAATATCTCACTGACTACAGCTATATTCTATTATTTTATAGCTTTCGAAGAGATTTCCAACATATCCCTTTGGCAAAGATGGACATAAGTTTAAATGACAGTTGCACTGGTCTTCCTTTAAGCTCAATGTTTCTGTTCGATCGTACATTTTCAAATGGAGAATAGCGTCTTTCGGCATTACAAGCCATTCCATTCTTATGAAGGTACTTTATTGTTTCGAAACACTGCACAGTTTGCAGAGGGTTACAGCCATTTTCTTCAGAGTTTTATTCCTAACGAAGACTTGGAATACATGAATACAATCCCAGGCACTTTTTGATTGTGTCTAAAAGCCTCTACGTGCCTTTTAAGCATCCTAGATATCTGAATGGATAGTGTTGTTCAACAGTTGTGACAGTGGCTTTGACTAACAACACAAAAAAAAACAACAAAATGATCATATACTGGCAGATGATAGTCAAGGAAAAGTCAGTGAGGGCAAACTAGGGGTAGAGACGTCCCAGAAATCGTGGGTGGGAGACCCGCTCATTGACATTACATTTCGTTTCTCCACTTTTTCCGCCTAGTTATCATTTCGCCATAAGTCTTCCCTTTCATAGGCATTACCTAGCTGTATTCCACCATATCGCCTATTATATAGCGGCGAAACCTGTTTTTTAATCGCAGTCCGCGCCTTTCGCTGAAATATTAGATAGATGGCGGCGGAGTTAAACTCTACAACGGCATCATTTCACTCTTCTCTGTACTATTTTTCTGATAGCTTGGTGTTTGACATTGCACTCTATTTCCCAACCATCAGTTCTGAGCTTTCACCTTCCTCATATAAAAAGAAAGCACGAATTTGATTATTTTCATTAACGTCAAACTTTGTTTTTTGCAATTTCCTCCCCGTTTTGTTACGTTGATTATTCAAAAACGATAAATTTTAACACGCTTCTTCTCCTTATCATAAATCCGTTGAAATCTTTCTAGCATATTCCTCACAACTATGATGGACAGTCAACTTTAACGAGTAGGCTGCTTCCTGAGTTGATGATCTTCAAAAAAAATCACAAAAGAATATATCGTCCATCATTTTTTTTATATTAACCAAAAATATTAATCTGATATTAATAAATTATATTAATAATCCCTTTTTCAGCTGCTGCCTCGCCTATCAACATCTGTAATGCTTGAATTGGAGCGTATACTGGAAAATAAACCGGTGCGACCGCCACCAATATCAACGCTAGCGCTTCGGTGACAATCAGCCTGCCCTCAGGGGCCACCATCAACTAGTGGCGTCTGTGGGGCAGAATCACCAAAAGATGAAGAGTTCAGTGTTGGTGAAGAATCAAAAGATGCATCAAAGCCGGGATTCTGTGAAATTCAGTGACGAAAGGAGTCTTTAGACAACAATAATAAATTTCTGAAACCAATTAGTAATAAAAACAGTCTTAGCAGTACAACAATAACAACAACAGTTAGTAAGCATGAATTACAACGTTCACATTTAAAGGATGCAATTTCTAATAACAATCTTAATTCAACTAATACTCGCTTAGATAGTTCAGCAATTCAAATAGATTCTATTAATAATAATAATAATAATAATAATATTAATAATAATGCGTCAGATATATTTATTACTAATATTAATTCTAATACTAATAATACTAGCAGCAAGGATGCCGTGACAGCGCGTAACTTAGATACTAGCAAATCGGCTACTTCTGAACAAGATGGTACCGATGATCGTCAACGACAGAAGAAGAAATCAATGAAACGCAATACAAGTTTAATTAGTTTTAAATCGCTTGATTTTCATATTAAGTCACTCTATACTGGCTTACGTAGCAAGAATCAATCAGCAGAGACACAACGTAATAGTGTTAATTCGTCTGGCAGTAGTGGCCGTAAGCCGCCCTACTTAAAAGTTGAGGCAGTTGATGAATCAGAAAATCTATTAATAACTTATCCACAATCACCATATCAGACTCGTCGCAGTAGTTACGATAAATCATGCTCACAATTGCTCAACATTACACAATACGAGATATCTAGATCGCAGGCCAGTTCGCCATACCTATGCCCAAGCCCAATGCCAAATATTCGTAGATCGTCAACGTCTGACATTATGTGCCGAAAATCGAGCAATGCTGGCGTCAATGAAAGCCGCAGACCGAGCACATCTGATCTGTTGCGAAAGGCTAGAGAACGAAAGAATAGCGAAGGCCGATTGGGTAGGAGCGTGTCACATGGCGGCCTAACTAGAGGTGGATATCGTGGTGGCCGCCGAACTAGTATGGCTTTTTAAAAAAAATATGACAGAAAAAGAAAGATTTAAAAGTATTTAGAAATATAGTTACAATATTAATAGTTGTGAAGAAAAAAACACACACATTATTGCGTCCGCTTGTTAGTTTTTTTTTTTAAATGAATATGAAATAAAAAAAATTTTTAAATCATAAATATCGATAAATTTAAAAAAAAAGTATAAAAAAACAATTTTTAAGAATACATTTTAGAATGTTTCAAGTGGAATTTGATGCTGTTTCTAAATTAGATATTATCAGGTATTCGCTGGTGTCTGATCGAAAAATAGCGTTTTAGTGAATTTTTGGGAGTAGGAAGAAAAATTTGTCTTGTCTTATGGTGTGATTGAAAGAGTTAAACTCTTATTGTTCCTTTATAGAACAAATCTACTTAAATATTTAAATTAATAAAAAATAAATATCGATTATTATATTATAAATTCTAATTTCATTTTCAAGTAAAAAAAAATACTCACAAACTTTGTACTCAGGACAAACATAGAAATCTCCTGATTGTTTTTATTACTGCCTTTATATTAAATCCACTGCCAAAACCTATTATGTTAATTTAGACTTAAGTTTATGTCCAAGATGAAAGGAAAAAACCTGAAAAATAAAAAAATTAAATAAATATCTCAGGCGGAAAAATCTTTATTTAATTAAAATTATTTATTTAATATAACTAAAAACGTTCTTTTCCATTTTCTTATTGCTATTGCCCTTTTATTACCACTGATTTTTTATTACCCTTTTATTACCTCTGGTAGTAAATGTATTCCCCCAGCCATTCACTATTTTCTGTTTGCTTTATGAATAATGCTTATAATATCTAAATTTCGATTTAACAAATATAAATTAGTATTGTTTCAAATACATGGAATGTGTCTATTATGGAGAATCGGATAAGTAACAAGTTTTAACAGAAAAAACTTTATTACTAAACTTAATAAATCCAATCATTGACAAAGTTAAAAATAAAAAATAAAATTTCAAAAATCACGCATTTAAGTATATTAAAATAAAGCCAAAGTGTCTTTTGTAGCAAAAAAAAAAACAAAAAAAAACCCCCCAAAAAAAACAGACAACAGCACCAAATTTCATATGAAAATTATATTTAAAAAACGACAAATAAAAACCGAGTTGGTTTAAAACTAATTGAAGGAAAAATAATTTAAATAAATAAACAAAAAACACTTCTTTGTAAAATAAATTAATTAGAGCTGATAAACCAAAAAAAAATAATAATAAAAAAACTATGTTTAAAAAAAAATGAAGAGTATTTGCATTGCCTTCTAGGGCTATAAAATCTTAGAAATCATTTTTATATTTTAGTTCCTTATTATTTTCTTAATATTTCTTAAAAATAAAATCTAAAAACAAACTTAGCATTATGTAATATAAAAACAAAAATATATTTAACTATATAAAATGAAATGAAAAATTATTTATTGTTCAGAAAAAAAAAATTTCTCTCTCACATACGGACTGTGATTTCAAAATATTAAAAATGAAAAAAAACGTATATATAAAAAAAAATCGGTAGAATAAAAATATATTGATACAAAACAAAAATGAAAAAAAATTATAATAATAATAATAATGTTTATCTTTACTTAAAGAAAAAAAAATATAGAGAAGAAAGGAAATAAAACTGCTACAGCCATAAACAGTTTAGTTTTGATTAAGTTGTGTAGAAAAAAAAATGAAGAAGAACTTTATTAGATACTTTATAAGTAATAATTACGTAATTAAATAACTGCTTAAGCAGTTGAAGCCTTATATGAACACACAACAGAAGCGCGTAATTCTCAAGGATTGTTCTGTAAATATTTATTATTATTATTATCGTAGCGAACAAAATAAAGCAAAAAACAAATTGTTCTATTTCTGTTGAAGTTTAAATATCACAAAACTTAAAAAGTATATAGAAATAATAAAATTACATTTGTTAATATTTAAATCAATAATCGTTAAATTTAGCAAACATGTAAAAATTATTTTATTTGTTTTTATGTAGAATTAATATTCTGTTGTTCGCTTGTGAGGAATTGAGACTCTCACTGCGCATGAAAACAACGATTTTGAGATTCCCTTCTTTTATGGCGCGGGCTCTACTCTTGAACAATCGTTCTAGGGAAACCACAATATGTTAACTTTACATTTGGACTTGTACTGGTTCCTCAACAACCTTGCATTTTGGGTAGCATCCAATAAACACTTCTTTCTTTCATCCTTTCTTTTGGTGAGGTATTGGATCCAAAAGCACCGCGGCCACTTCGTTTGGTCTATTGTACTACTCTAGGAATTCATCCACACCAACGCACCGCAGAAGTGGGCATCATTTTGCTATAGTACCCTCCCGAGACCCTTCCAGATGAGAGAAAATTAGTTTGCGAGTTCTCAGTCCTACTTAGACCTCGTCTACTTAAGGCCCTCGCTATAGTGTCAAAGGATGAATTGGCTAAGACTCCCTCCATATCGCCGTCAGCGGAACTTCTTTGATTAGTGCTGCCCTTTCCAGCCTGAGCACCAGATTGTAAAGGGCTGTCTCAGTGGACTTACCTCCGCCTTGTACTCATGCTAGTAAGAGCTTAGCAGTTGACAAAGAAGATAAGTTTCCCTTGTTTCGTTGTCAAAAATTTTCGTCTAAAAGTTCGTTTATAAATAGAACAACTCCATTGAGGAATAATCTTCCGCAGCGAGTATTTCCGCACTCGGACACAACATCTTAAGAGTTCAAACCCAAGGTTCATCGATATTTACTCGAGCAACACCTTGTATCCTTATTAAAATCAAACATTTCTGATTCAAAAACATGTTTGCTAAAACAACTATAATATATCAAATAAAAACAAAATCTTTTTAATTTATAAATAACAAAACCACAAAAAAATGTTTGGCTTCAACTGAATATAGAGAAAAAAAAATCTTATACAAAAATTACTAGAATGCAAAAAAAAACTTGTGCGTTTCTACTGACACTTTTACGCTTAATATTTACAACAAAAAAAACATAAAAATACATTTAAATTAAAAAAACTTAATCACATAGTTTTTCTTGTTTGTTTTTTGTTTTTCAAAAAAAAAATCAAATACACAACACTTTTCAATTGAAACGAGTGATAAAGTAGATATATTTAAAGTAAAATAATAAACCTAAGTTTTAAATAATTTTGATAAAATGAAAAAATTTATTTCCCGTTTTTATTTTTATCGAATTTAGAAGAAGAGAAAAAGTAATTTATTTACCTGAATACAATTAATAAATTTATATTAGATAATTTAAAAATAAAGCTTAATTACCTGATTAAATAAAAGTAAAACAAAAAAATAAATCAAATCATTACAAAAGAAATATTCAAAAAAAGAATTAAAATAAAAAATATATCTAGTGACAATTTATTTTTCTCAATTACTACTATGGATCTAAAGATTTATTATTATTAAAAAACAAATAGAGTGAGTTTTTGTCAAAATATATTTCTATTTTGCCAAAAAAAAAAGTTAAATAACAAAAAAAATATAATATTGTTTTTTTTATTATATTATTAAGAAATTTATCTAAGAGTGATTTATTTATTTATTATATAAAAAGTTGTTATGAATTAACACCAAAATATTTTAAAAAAAAAAAGAATAAATAACAAAAATAAAACACAAAAATGCAAGAAAAAATAAAACATTTTTCGCGTAGTGAAAGTATATGAAAGTATATTCACCTGGTGTAGTCGAACGTAGCTAGCAACAAAATTTATGCATATTTGAATAATTTATTTTTGTAGATTTTAAAATGAAAAAAAAATGAAAAATAATTAATTATATTTAAAAAAAAGAGTAAAACAAAAATATTAAAATTATTCCGAAAAATATTAAAATGAGAATAACAACAAAAGGTAGAAAATTTGCCACTGCCAAAAACTTGATAAAATAAAAAAAGAGGAAAATTCGATGCCAGATTTTATTTTATATAATAATTAATTGTTTTAGTTTATACCTAATATTTAATCATAGATAAATGTTTAATAGTAGTTGTTGGTTAAAGCAGATTTATAAGAATGAAAATATCTTTTTCTGTATTAGTCTTGCAGACCTACATATAGGGAGGATGATTGTTTATTTAAAAACAAAAGATTAATATTATACGAAATGTAGAAATATTCCAAACGATATGCTATAGGAACACTTGTTCGAAGACTTTTCAAAAGATGGTTCCAATACCATTTTTGGTGATATCTTTTGAGGTAAAAGAAAAAATAAGAACTTAAGCCCATAGTTTACATTCCAAAAGCAAAGTGGAATGGATCTTATCACGAATTGGCTTAAGGCAGGATTTAATGTAACTAACCTAGCTGTGTAAAATCATTTTTCTAATGTAAAATAAGTATGTTTAATACCTTTTTTAAGTAGTACTGGTTTGGTGCTAAAATACAAGCTTTCGCTCTTTCCCTTTTAAGGCACGAACCAAAGTCGAAATAATAACATGTCATAATTTCACTGCCGCCAATTTTCTATTCCTGTTGAGCTATGCCGTCACACGATATTTTAGATAATAGAAGCTTTACAAAGCCTAATACAAAGCAAACATTCTCAATTGGATAAAAGGGTGTGAAAAATTGTCTACCCAAAGTAGCAAGGTATTTATTTCATTGTAAGGAAATTTGATGTGAATTTGTAGCATTTGTTCTATTCCTTCCATTTGTAAGCCTTGCATGATCATTCCCTAGACCAAATACCAAGGTCCAAAGATTTTGTTGCCTGGTATGATCTTCTCCTCGCTTTATGAATGAAGACCACCCTAGCCCTCCTTCGGCACCTCAGAATATGGAGAAATATTGATCCCACTAGTTGCGCAAGAGAGGTCGGTCATTATCATAGGAAGACTAATTTAAACCGGAAGTCGTCTGATATCCGAAGTCCGTCGTTGGTAGTATATTCACGTAGTACCATTCATCCCTTCGACACAATTCTTTGCACCTTGTGATTGCGTATTTGATTGAGTATGTCCTCTCTCGATCCGTCGTGTTCAGACTGTTCCACGGCCAGACAGGGGCAACTTGACGATCCCTCATCTGTCCACGGAGCAGTGCAGACGCACCGCGAGCAGAATGTGCCCTGAGGTCTACGTACGATCGCTCTTGGATCGAGGGTATCCTGATTGTGCCGTATTCGGATCGCGTCCGCCACAGCCCCAATATGTTGATATGGACCCCGTTTTAAAGACCTATGCCATATCCTCGAGATTTTTCAATTACTGGGAAATATCACGGTTAAAGATACCCCAAAGTCCGCTGCGCAAACAAATTGTAAATTATTGCGCAGGTCCTTAAAGCAACTTTAATCGCCACGAATAAGTAAAACTAATATGGAAAAAAATGTTTTAGTATTAAAATTTGCTTCAATCAAATGTTACCACCAATAACACATTATAAATACGAATCAATTACTTTAATCCTTATATAAAATTATCAAGAAATGGCTACTTTGACAAAGTTTTAGCGCATTTAGAAACAAATATAAAACGTTAAAGCTACCAAAAAAAACTTATTTACAAAAAAACGAAGAAAGATCAAAAATATGAGAAAAAAACAAATATTTAGAATTCTACAAAAACGAAGTAAAGAAAAATAAAAATGGAAAATTACAAAAAAAAAATACCTAAAGAAACTTCGCCTTCTTTAATTCAAAACTAGCTATAAATAGATATGCACTTTGATTAGATATTCCAAAAAAATAATAATAATAAAAATAAAAATAATAAAGAAGAGAAAAAAAACAAAATCGATACAAATAATATTTAAAAAAAGAAAATCTTAAATAGATAAAACTAAAAAAAAATATATTTCTTAAACAAACAAGACACCACTTTCTTAATATTTAAGACTTTTGAAAAATCACAAAGAAAACAAAAACTCGAAATAATTAAAAAAAAAGCTATAAAAATTTTAAATAAAATTATAAAATACATTATTTTATTATTAAACAAAAAAAAAAGGAAATGAAGAACAAAATGAAATGAAAAAAACTTGTATAGCTTGTAAAGAATTAATTATTACAGATTCTCTAAGAATAAACAATAATAGAAACTTAAAAATCATGCTTCAAAAACAAAAAAATTGAGAGTAACTTTTTCAAATTTGACAAAAATATTCAACAAAAAAAATGAATGAAAGTAAAAATAATAAAAAAAAAACTTTGCTTTTTAAGCAAGATAAAAAAAATCAATTTATCCTTAGAATAACAAAATTTAACTTGAGTAACAAAAAAGTATTAAACAAAAAGCGATAAAAAAGGAAAATGATGGGCAATAATTAAATTTTAATATTAAAAAAAAACAAATTAATAAAATTTTCGAATCAAGTCTATTTACACAAAAAAAAATCTTTGATTGTTTTTCAAGTCTAGTTTTTTAGTTCGCTTATTTATATAAAATGCATTTTTATATTTTCTTTCAAAAAAAAACAACCCTTAAGAGAATATTTTCTACACAAATATGCTTTAACTTAAAATTTTGTTTATTTGTCTTCCAAAAAAAGTTTTCAATATAAATTTTCATTTAATTTTTATTATTTTATTCACTTGTAAAATAACGTAGCGCGAAAGCCAAGATTTTTTTTTATTAATGCATAAAAAAAATTAATTTTTCACAAATTACATAATAAAAAAATGAAAAAAAAAATTTGTAAATCAGCGAAACGCTTATAAATAAAATTAAAAAAAAAAATATATTTAAATTTAAAAATAAAATTGAATAAAAAAAACTGGAAACGATTTATGATAAATATTTAAAAAAAAAACCAAAAAATGATTATGATTATGAGCTACAATAATTTTGCTAAGATCAAACGTAAGAACAAAAAAAAATAAATTTAAAATAAAAATTAAAAACAAATAAAAGAAAAAAATGATGGAGAAAAAAAATTTACGCGTTTATAAGTTTTAAATTTAAGTACGATTATGATGAAAAAAAAAATAATTATGACGATGAGACAAAATGATGAAAACTTATAAATAGAAAGGTTTAAAAATAATTATGAGAAAAATTTAATTGAAATGAAAAGCGATTATGAGAAAAACACACAAAAATTCATCAAAATAAAATGAAAAACTCTCTTTCACTTCAAAAAAAATGTTTGTTTTTATTAATATACCTCTATGCTTTCCACCATGGAAAACCATAATCACTACTTTCAACCTACCCAGGTTTGATGGGCATACCCTCACTTTAACCTCCAGGTGAAATTTCTTGCTCTGATTCTAGACTCAAAACTCAACTGGAAGTCCAACATCGAGGGAAGGGTAAAAAAATCCTGCAAAGCTTTGTATGCCTGTAAAAAGACCTACGGCAAGCCATACGTCCAAATCCTCGCGTACCCGCTGGTGTGGTCGCCAAAGCTTAGCAGGACATACAATGTGATCAAGTTGGGAAGGGTCCAGAGGACGGTAACAATAGGGGCAACAGAGACCATGAGAACATGCTCCACGAACGCCCTAGATGCTGTCGTGCGCCTGCTCTCTCTTGACCTACACATCAAATAAATAACCTTATGCAGTGCCTTTAGATTGGGGGAATCTGAGACCTGGATCTCAGAAACCTACGGTCATAGCAATATCCATTAGTGGTCTCAGAATCAGACCCGCCCGCCGCTTCTATCAACTCAGTGTTTGAACTGGAGACGGCTGCCACGCAGCTCACTGAGGTGAGACGGACTTGCTGCAATGCATAGGAAAGTTAGGAGATTGTTGGGCAAAACATGCTGGGCAATGGGAAGAATATAGGTTCAATCTTACAGCCTACAATAAGGAGCTGAGGCGCTAAAAAATGATTGCCAAGAGGAAGCATTTTGAGAGCCTGCATACCAGAGGCAAGTAGACTCTTTCCAGAGTGAGTTTTCAGAAAAAGGAGGATGGCTCATACACCTCTAACCAAGAAAAAACCTTGAGGTGACTGCTCAGCGGGCACTTCCCAGAGACAATTCTCCAGAACATTCCCTGGATGCTGGGTACAGTCATAGAACCATTCCAAACCGATACTCCCGCAGCCTCTCTAGGAACATCTTCAGCCAGGATAAGATTTATTGGGCAGTGGCCTCTTTTCAATCCTACAAATCCCCGGGAGGAGATGACACTTTTCCGGTACTTCTTCAGAAATGCCTCTAGCTGATTCTCGACAACCTGTTTTGTCTCTTTAGGGCCAGCTTTAATTGAGAATACATTCAAACCATCTGAAGGACAGTCGTGGTGGTTTTTTTATTCCTAAACTAGACAAGGCTCTCCTCGATAAGGAAACTACCTTGTGTGTGTTCCTTGACATTGGAAATGCTTTCGATTACACTGGCTATGATTCTATTTCTAGAGCAGTGACTCTCAGAAACCTGAATCCCCAGACAATTGAGTGGATAAATGCCGTGCTTGTAGGGGATGTCATTTTTTCTACCCTGGGTGACTTCACCATTAGTGTCAAGTCTATCAAGGGCTGCCTTCAGGATAGAACTTTGTCCCCGTGATCTTGATGATCTTGCTAATATTGTCTCAGGGAATTTCAACTTGAGCATTACAGAGGTCACGAGAACAGCACTCCGAGAAGAAGGGCGACCCTATTAGCCTAACGCCTACAAGCTAGACCTAGGTGCTATTTGCATACAGGGCACGAGAATTGAATAGGTTAAAAGACTGGAATGGACTGTACTGAATGAACAACACGATCGTTAAATCTGTTGTTACTTACGGCGGCTATAGTGTGGGGGAACAAGACCAAACAGGTCACGGCGATCCTCAAGTGAAACGGCTTGCTTGCCTCTCCATTACTGGAACCATGCGGACCTGCTTCACAGCTGCAATCATTAGACTGACCAATTTTCGCGTATCGGGTTGGTGAACTGCGGTTCAAAAAGAAATTCAGGGCATTAATTCCATTCGGAAAAAACAAGCTTAGGAATCACCCTTTGTACTACCTGTTTGTCATGTCGTTCAGGTCATGGCGCAATTGCTACTAGTCAGCTTAGTTTGAAGGATAGAAGAGAATAACACAGGTAAGAGATGGGCTGGATAGTGGTCGAGTAGATGTCGATGAACATTTAGTTTGAACACGACGATATGGTACGAGTTCGAAATTACTGGATGCGGAAGAAACTGTGAGAGTCAGCGGATCGGGCTAGTCTTGTGTTGCGGCTAGCCATGCAGACAGCGATTTCATTAGAACAGTCGCTATGGTAATAGGAAAAGAAAAGGAAATATTGAACGAACAAATCCTTGCATGGGAAGAGTGAAAATCACGAAAAATGAATCGATTACAGCTCTGCTTATAACCCATTCTATTTAGGTTTAGTTAATATTTTATTAAAATTCGTTTAAACAAAACTTCAAAAACAAGAAACTTCTAATTTTCCTTAATCTAATTTTCCGTTAATCTATTAAAGAATTAAAAACTCGACATACACATATTCTATAAATTACTAAATAACTTATATAATATACATTACATTGCACATACCTTTAATAACACTTAATTCTTGGATAGAACAATTTTCACTAAAAATTACACTCACTCTTAAAAATAACTGAACCGGCAAGCGGCCATTAATTTTTATGGCAGTAGCAGGCGGGCGGGAAAAAATTTGTTAGACTGGTTTTTGTCTGCACTAATCTAATTCAAAATACTTGTTTTTAAAAATAGAAAAAAATTAAAATATTACACAAAGAATTTTAAAATTCAGTATAATTGGGCGTAATTTTTTCTTTATTATACAAATTCTGCTAGAAAATAATAACAGTTCATGATTTATTTATTTGAAAGAGTTTTTAAACAAATGAACAACCGAATTCTCGTGCTTTCAAATATGCACAATTCTCGAAAGAATCAAAACGAATGCTTCAACGATCTTTCTTTTCATCACCGCCTTTTTTTCTAAATAATATTAAATGCAATAATAAAGAAATAAATGTTGATTAGAAAAATAACTCTTTCCTCCATATTACAAAACAGATTTTTAATAAAAAAAACCTCTGTAAACAAATAGTTGGTTTTAAGTTTTATATTCAACACACACGCGCCATTTTTGAAACTTTTTTACGCGAATTTTCGGTTTCTTGTGTGCTGTGCATGTGCCTGAGTTGTCAGGTCGCTCCTCAGCTGTTTTGTAGTGTTGAAGCTTAAATATCGAAGCGTTTTTATTTTCTCCTGAATTTTAAACTAAATAAAAACCAATAAACTGTTAGTACTTTCATTTTTTAACCTTTCACATGTACGATATTCGAATATAACCTTAATAATATTTGCATAAACATTTCCAGACAACAAGGAGTGGCGACATAACCTTAAGAGGTTAATCAAAACTTCAAATCCGAATCTGAAAAATTTCAAATTTTCAATAACTCGCTGCTTAATAAAATGGACTCGAAAGCTACTTTAGAGCGTTTCTGTTACTTAGGCAGCTTCTTGCCAACCTACTTAAGGCACAAGGGGCACATTAATGATACGGAAATATCGGCTGCTCTCCGTTTAGCAAAAACGTTGAAAGGCGATGAACTTTTGGCTATTGTTGATAAATGTCTGAAACACGGGAATTTGCCACGAAAAGATGAGGTATTTTGTACGGTAACGATGCAAATATTTATTCTTTAACGAATTTTGTGTTCCCATAACAGTTGTGGCTGCTAGTTGCAGCTTTTCTTGCGAGTGACGTGCCAATAACTGAGAAGGACAAGGTAAAAGCGGCGTTTCCAAATCATGCAAAGGGTCAAGAGGATCTTTTCTGTTTTGCATTTTATTCAAAGAAATTGCTAGATTTGCAAGAGAAAAATGGGTTTTCCAAAACAACAAGAAAAGCAATTATTCTTTGGTATCAGCACCAAAATTCCATGAAGCTGGTTGATATGATGGGCTGTAACCAAGGTCTCTATGGTTACCGCCACAAAGACTTAATCAGTCTCTGTCATGTGAATCTTACAAAACTCGATAAAAAGGATCTTGTTGCTGGTTTCTTCTCACGCAGCAATCAAATTGTCGAAAGAAATCCCGAAGAATCTCTCGATACACTCCCTCCAGCTGTTAAAAAGTTAACAATAATAAGCAAGTTGAAGATTTGTGAAGATCCGAATATAGCAGCTAAGCTGATTAAAGATCACAACTTAAAATTAGAAATGGTTCCCAGTCATATGCTGGCCAATATCGTAATTTGGGAAGCATTGATGCCGTTTTTGAAATGCAGGCAATTACTGGAAAGGCTCGCTTTTGTACACGATCATAGAATGCTTGGTAATAAAACTTTTTCCAAAATATTTATTACGGCACTAGGAAATACCGAGACTATACGCAATGAGAAGATACATCCAATTGCATTCTTAGTTGAATGGAAGAAACATGCTAAACAGCAGAGATATTCCGAGAAAATTAAAGTAATTTCTTCTAATTTAACTCTCTTTAAATATTAACCACATTTATTTTACATCAACAGACTTGCTACTACGCGAAAAAGATTCAAAGATTGGGACTCAAGCCAAATCAAGCATTAAACACAAAATTACCAAAAATCTTCCACAATTCTTTTAAGAATATTGAAACACTCGGAATACGGATTTTCATTACGATAAATCTACAAACAAATTACAGGAAGAGTAAAAACACAATTTTTATTTCATTATCAGTTTTGTTTTAATTTATTTTTAATGCAGAATGTTGCTCGGCACAGAAGCAAGTAACTTGCTTTGAAGCTGCACTAACTTTGGCCTTTTCATATTACACAAGCGAAAAAAATGCTGTAGTCTATACTTACACTGAAGATAGTAAGAAAATAAAGCAGGTTCCATGGCCTAAAGATGCCACTTACCAACAAGCTGAGCAGATTGCTACTGAAAATACGGTAAATCAATTTTTGTAGCATACATATACAACAGTGAAGATTAAAAAATTATAATTGTTTTTATTCTTAGAGTGCTAAGAATCATCAAGCTCCATACTTGCCTTTGCTGGAGGCAACAACAAAAGGAGAAATTTATGATTTGTTTTTAACTATTGTTCCATCAATTGCCCGACAGAATCCTGGCCAAAAACCTGATAACGTGCTTACTCATTTACATAATTATAAGTCGCTCAAAAATCCAAGAGCTAGGTGAGTAGTTTGTTGGTTTTTTTATATATATATTGTTCAATTAAGGTCATTGAGATGTAAAAAAAAATAACATAGAAACATAGAAAAAGCAGCCCCTCGATGAAATGCATATTTGTATGTAGACCGGTTTGGTCCATATTAGCTTTCCCCGATTTGGCTAATTTTCTGGATGATTTTGGAATCGATAGTTCCAAAGCGCTTTGAAGAACTTCTTGTATGTACTTCTTTCGCACAGAAGTAATGTCCCTACCTACTGTCGACGATTCTATCATTGGTCCCACAGCCAGCTCTAGTCGGAAAGATAGAAGAGTGAAAGACCTGACAACGCCAAAACGGGATTCTATTCTATCAGCTCCTAATTCAATATAACCATTTGGAACAACGCTGACTTTGATGATCGAGCAGGAGATGTCTTCCTCGCTTATTATGCTTGGACGCGATTGGCAGGAGAAAGGGAAGAGAGAATTTTTGTAAAGAGGGAATACAATAAAGAACGAAAGTTATATAGGGTGGAAAAGTGAAAAGGCGGGACCATGCCGTGGAGTAGATTCGAACCACGGGTCTCTGGGATGGTAATTGGGCGTCTTAGCTCCTTCTGGCTAAGCATGCTATATTCTGCTAAAATTAGTTTTACTTTGGGGCTATATACCGACAGTCGAGATTAGTAAGTGGAAACGGGGTTTATTTGTTATTCAATTTTTTTAATTTCATAGGGGGTTAATTTTTATTGCTTTTTTGAAGTTAGGTTCTTGAATGTTATGGAACGCACGTAAGTTTTGCGGAACTCTTCAGTGATCTTCATGGAACCCCAGGGATCTGCGGAGCACAGTTTATGCAATGCTGCTCTAGATATCTCGCAAGGCCTTATGGGACCCAGGTAGGCTATTATAGTAGCTACCTGGTGTCCCCATAATAAGTAGGAATTTATTAGGCTAAAGATATTTCTATAAGACTTCCTAAGTCTGGCCGGGGGCAAACTAAGAGACTACGATGGATTAATTAGGAGCCTTTGAGATAGGCGGCTCCCAAAGGACATCCAAGTCGTTTTGACAGCGTCCTCAGACCAGACCTTGCCACACCTGGCGAGACTTCCAGACAAAGTGTGCGTGGTAATCTCTCACCACAATCAAACCCAGGTGTAAGGCGAGGTGCAACAGCTGAAGACACCCGTTTTGGAGGGAAAGCAGGGACAGGTACGGCGTTCTAGAGATCCGCGGCAATGGAAACCGGAGCGAGAATGAGCCCCCAAGTTGCCAGGAACTTACTGTTTTTTGCATCCCCCTATTTTAAGGGTCCAGGCTCAGCGGTTTTATGTTATGGTCATTCAATAGAGGTAGTATTAGATAACGTCAAATCTAATCCAATGACATCTCTGTCTTATCGCCTTATTTCTAATCTGTATAACCGACTTTCTGCCAATCCCCTCGAAACCACTCATCCAGCTTTGGCCCATGACATTGATCTCATCCTTGAATGGGGTTGCATAAACCGTAAGGAATTCAACGCTTCCACAACGAAGTTCTGTTGTTTACTAAATACGAAGTTTTTCTAGCACACTGCTTTTACACTAATTTCTATAACACAAAATATTTATAATTATATCTACTTTTCAGAATGGTTTTCGTTAATTTGCGCCGTTTTAAACCGGCCATGATTCACAGCTTAGGACAAAAGGATGGCATACTTGAGATTTCAAGCTTCGATGAAAACACTCCACGACTAATTAACGCTTTTGCATTGAATCTCTTCTCATAGATTAATCAATCAAATCAAACCCTGGATATTATCCAGCCACCAAGAAAAACATGAATTAAATTTATGTACTCCAATCCAAAAAAATGCAATCTTTTTGGTGTTTCCTTTTTTTACCATGAAAAACAAAATTTAGAGAAGACAAAAAAAATCCTATGATATTTTAAGGCTTTCGCTAAAGATAATTGATATAAAAAAAATACACATTTCCTCTTCCCTTTCCCTAAAAGAAATTTGTACTTTTTATGGAAGATTATTAATGGTTTTTATGGACTTTTTTATTTAGAATTAATGTTATTATTTTTTACTCATAATAAATAAGTATTCTTAGAACTGATTAAAAAAAATGAATATAAAATAATAAAAGAAAAAAAAACGAAACGAACAATAGATTAAAATATGAAAAAAAAATCATAATTATTACTGAAACTTTATATAGAAATTGTATACTATATAAAGCATAGAGAAAGAATTTAATTTTTAGTTAAAATTAATAATTTAGGGTTTGTTTTTTTTTGTATTATTAAAAGTATAGAAGCAAGAACTGTTTACTTTAACATTATATGCATTTTTTTCTCGTTTATGTTTCTTAAATTTCCTTAAATTTTTTATAATAAATAAAATAATTATTTACAAGAAGAAAAAAACATAATCTAATGAACTTTTTTTTGTTATATTGGGGCTCTGTTTATGACAATGTTGTTAACAAAATAGAAATGTGTTTTGTTTTATAGAAAAGAAAGAAAAAATGGTGTTAAGAATGAAAACTCCTAGAGCATTGGAATTTATTTTGTTTGTTATTAAAGTAATTACCCACAGAAAATAATAAATAAATAAAAACTGATAGATTTTATAGTGGAAAATAAATAAATATAATTCAAAAACTTAAATTAAATAAAACTTATTAAATTTTTTGTTAAACAAAAATCGTATTTTTTGCAGTTTATTTATTTTTTTATCATTATTATTATTATTATTACTAATAATAGTTTACATAATTAAAAATAAGCCCATGTTGATTTATTTCTTTTTTATTTTGTTCACATCCATTCACATTGAATAATTGTTAGGATTTAATTTAAAAAAAACTGAATAAAATATGTCATAAATGTAATTAATATAAAAATAATAATAATTTCCTTATTTTTTTGTTTATAGATTGTAAGTTTTTCTAGAAAAAAAAATATAAAAGAAGTAAACAAATACTGGTGATATAAATAATATATAAATACAAAATAGAATAAATATTTAAAAAGAAGTAAAAAAAAGTTAATTAAAATAATTTGTTATATAAAACTTTAGTCAATTTTACTTTTCAAAATGTAATTTCTAAGAATTCCAGTGCTCTAGTAATAATAAAAAAGTTAAAAAAAAGGACATCATCTTACAAAACAAAAACAAAGGAAGAAAACACTTAACCATGACTGCCTAAAAAAATGTGCACCGTTTATTTTGAAAGTTGTGCAAGTCAATTTTTTTATTGTGTCAAGAAAATTAAAGGTTAGCCTTGGAATATTTCTACAAATTTATCAATAATGTAATTTGATTATATAAATTTATTTTAAGCAAATTTAATTAAAATAATATCTTATAACAAGTAGCAAAAAAAACGCCGCGCTTGCATTGTTTGTTAAAAAATGGCAAAGGTATTTCTGAGAAGATCCTCCAGGTTTGGAAGGACGTTAACTTATCTGTACTTTGCAACGTTCACGGATACTTGGAGAATCAGTAGAGACTCGACTCCATTGGCTGTGATGATTCCTCATATTATAACAAAAGGAGAATACATAACAGTGAGGAGAAGACATTCACCTTTATTCTATTCCCCGTCAAGCTCTGGCTCCGTTTCGTCTGGTCCCATAAGCCAGGCAGACAACACGGCAATTGTTCAATTTCGCCGTTCTAGCGTCCATTCCAATCGTTTCGTCGTCATTTTTCTTATAAGCAGATTTGGAAATGTGTGTGTGTGTGTTTTTAACGGCTCTACAACCGGGATCCAGCCCTGGCGCAACTGTTCTCTGCACCGGTCCCGATTCTGAGCCGATGTCATCCAGTTTGGCATCCCTAAGCTCCGAGGGTCCTGGTCTGCGCCATTCTTCCAGCATAGGTTGGGTCTCCCTCGCTGTCGCACCCCATAGATCTTACCGCAGACTTGCCCTGTCTGCCTTAAAATATTTCCCAGCATGTCTGCAAGCTGATATAGGGGCCTGCTCGAATCCAAATCTTCGTCTTCGTCTTGTTATGACAGTTCGTGACGTCATACCGAGCTAAGCTCTGTCCGAATTCATGACTATGGCTGTTAGCTTGGCTACGAAGTATAACAGTTAAGTCAATTGCTTAGCTTGCTAAGCTAGTCAAGGCTTGGGTTGACTTCGCAAGGTAGACTGCGTTAAATTCATAGTTAATGAAAACATTCGGAGTTGAAGTGAACGGCAGTTCTTTCGTCGGATTAAATAATCACTCGATTACGGCGAGAATGTCAGATTTGCCGGATTCGGGAATAGGGACTATTACTTTTGTCATGTAAGCTGTTTGGACCTATCGTTGGGCGAAATATACGTTCTTTTCATGGGTTGGATTCAACGTTATTCCTTGCCTATTCCATGGCATCTCCTGTATACACAGAATGTCCATTTTATATTTATCGAATATTTCCAAGAGCGTTCTAAGTGCTTTTGCTCTATTCAGTGATCTTATGTACATAATATAAAATCGTTAGCCTTTTTTCGTTTGACAAGACGTTGCCGAGTTATCCGTCCGGATTCTTCTTCCTGAGTTTCCATAACATAAAGTTTTCGTGGTTGTGTGTTTTTAGTCCACAGATCCTTATTCTAGGAGAGGGTTGCCTCTTAATAAACGCCGAGACTGGTGTTGAGACTACTTATCTGAAGGGTTTGGCACTTCGTGGTCACGTATTCGACCCCTCTTCCTTTCTTAAACGGCTTTGGGATAAGCTATGGTGGAACAAAGCATTGTCATTTTTTAAGATATTAAATAGTTATAAATAAAAAGTTGACTTTCAAAATAAACAGTCTATTTATATTAAACTTACCTTAACGAATATTCGACACGACTGCCATAAAATTATCTTATTAAATAAAAGAAAAAACTAATACCATTTAAAAACAAAAAAATACGCATAAAAACGCTTAATATTTGTGATTATATTAGGAAATAAACAAAACTTTTTTATAATTTTATAAACAGAGCCGCGCTCCTCTATTTTGTTTGTTTGTTTTTTCTATCTTTACTTACTTAGAGAAATAAAACCAGTGAACTAAACCAAATTTTAAATTACTAAATAAAAAATACAGTGTTTATATAGGTGCTTTGTTTGAACCAGATTTAAAAATAAAAAACAAAAAGTTGTTAGCTAAAAAAAATATAAAAGAGACTATCCACATAAAAAAAGGAATACAAAATTCAAAAAAATATTTTTTATACTGTTTTAAGAAAAGAATCTGCTGTCCGTTTTTTTACACAATTGAATAGTAAAAAAAATAAATAAAAATAAAGTTTTTCCATAGATTATTTAAAAACAAAACAAAAAAAAATTCGGCAGCAAAAATAAGAAGAGAAAAAAATAATAACCAAAAAATGTGATACAATTATTAATTTTCTTTGCGTTTTTTTTATTTTATAATAATTCATTTTTTTTTAATTTCCAAAAAAAAGGATATAAAAATAAAAAAGATTGTGCGTGATATTTCGAAACTATATTGATTAAAACAGGATTTCTCTACAAAAAAATAAATTAAATTTAAAAATTATAGTTTTTAGTGAATTATTACTAATTATAATCGCTACGTTCTAACTAAAATTATTATTTTTAGAGCATGATTGCTATTATTATTATTAATATTAATAAAACTATTATTATATGGCACTAGCTGTTTAAGGTTTATTAACTTGAGTTTTTTTTCGTGCATATTTAACGGTTTTTTCCTCATTTATATTATTCTTAATTATCAATCATTTTGAGTGAAATATTTAAATTATATATGGTTAATCGATGTTATGAAAAAATGTACTACATTACCATTTTATTTTCTGTTTTTTTTTATATATAAAATTATGTAACACATTTTATTAATAAAATAATAAAAAAAAATATGACAAAAAAACTACGAGAAAAAGGATTAATTTTTTTTGTAATCTCATCATTTTAGAAATAAAAAGATTACAAATTTCGAGAAAAATTGCTGTTTTATATCTGGGTTTCTGTTTCATTAAGTGAAATATTATAATTTAATAGTAATATCACATTTCAGACTATAAGTTCAGAGAAGAATGTCGTATTTGAACTATTACAATACAGAGAGAGCAAACCGCACCAGGCGCCGGAGCTAATGGAAGAATTGGAGGCTTGGATGAGATGAGGATTATACGCTACCGTCAACAAGCTTAGAAGAAATTAGCAATGCTATAAAAGGCAAGCAAAAAGGCCACTGGTGTTAAATTCAAAACAAGGTCCCGTCAAGCTAAGCGTACTACTAGACATTGCATCATGATCGGAACGACATGACAGGCTGGTGGTATAAAGGGTGAGACCTTGCCTGGCTAGCAGAGTTGATAAGAGCCGATAGTTGGCGTAGGTTTTTTTTGAATTCTCATAGTTGAATGCCAGTGTAGCATACATCTATGTTTGAAAGACAATAGCCAGGCACTCAAGCTGTTGATTCTGCTAAACCTAGGGCTCTCATCGCAGCTCCGGCACCCGCGCCTGCATCTCTTTTTTAGAGCCGTCCGTGGAAAATGCCATTCCACCCCCAGGTATCGTAGGAAAAACCCAAGATGTCATTGCCTGTCCACGGAAGGGGCCTTAAATTTTGAGATCGCATGTCCCCGTTGAATACCATCGCCCAAATACCCTTCCGTTCTCAGCCTCAGCGTTTATGGATGATTTTTCCCGTTCAAAGTATAGCGGGAAAAATTTGAGCAGAGCGACACAACCAGCACAACCACTAGTTGGCTAGATTCAGTCTCTTAACCAAGTCCTCTTGGGACTTGGAGGTGGGCCAGAAGGGTTCTAGGCGCTGGACCAACGTCTCAGACCCTGTCTCGCGAGCCTGTCTGCAGCCTCATTGCCCTCGGTACCCTAGTTGTGTGTATCCTTTTGCTATAGTTGCTTTCAGAGAAGCCTCGAAGTGACCGTTGATTTCCGAGTCCACTCACAAAAAAGTGTCGTAGATCTTCTTATGGCTGTTTCCATACGAGCGTACCCACGACACGGCAAGACTTGGCTGCAAAGGTGGTTTATGGAGAAGAGGGTGAGTGAGGGCGATGGAAAACCGGCTCCTCTCTCACCCTCTTCTCCATAAATCACCTTTGCAGCCGACTCTTGTCGTGTCGTGTGTACGCTCGTGTTGGCATATGTAATCAACTGCATTTATCGAACAAGGCCTTGATCGAACTCAACGAAATATCCCGGATATCAAAAAGCAGTGCTTAATAATCTTTTATAGTTATATAAACAGAAAACTCGAAGACTACCAGTAATATTTCAGTTCGCACTTTATTATCATTGAGAGAAAAATGCTCTGCTTAAGCTTTAACAATCCACTCTCCTTCCAATCCTTTCTGATGCATCGATTCAATTCAAACCGATCCATATCCTTGCAAAGGAGCAACAAACCGAATATGTATAAACAATTTCCCCGAATAAAATATCAACAATACCCGACGGCCGACGCCATTTTCTCATTTCTAAGCAAACTCCTCAAAGATTTATTTTGATTCATTCAGACTCGACAAAGCTCCGTGACTCCATACAACTCGCTCGCGGTGCACTAGTTCTACCGCAACTCAGTTGTCTGCACGCGCACGCATACATTGCCACCGCACGAGGAAATCAAAAACAACTCCGAGCAGCCGAATGCAATCAAGTTCTCCTGTGAGTCGCGCTGTCAGACCCAGTGAGTCACGGTGTTCGGTGATTGTTTGCTTTTGACAGACAGTGAAAATCAAAAAAGTGAATCTGGCGGCGGAAAACGTTGACAAGAATCAAATCGCGGCAAAAATAAACGCTGCTAAAGTCCGTGCCAAAATGCGGTCCGGCCTGGATCACTTCGATCCTCTGGCATTTATCGAGCTGGTTAAGGCCAGGGCGCCCATCTACCATCTTCGGAATCCAGACCATCACAATCGATTCGTCATAGATAAACTTTGGAATGAAATTGCCCGCCTCATGGGCAAGCCTGGTAAGTGACTGAAGGAATTTAACTTCGCGCTGCTTTAATCACTTTTGATTTATCTGACAATTAATTAAATTATGGCGGTCATAGGTTTGTATCGTGAAATTTGAAAATCATCTTTTGTAGCTGGGAAATTTGCAAATAAAGTAAATCGCTTCAGTGTGTTTGTGACTAAGTGGAAGTCGTTGGTGGTGTAGCATGAACGTCTAGTCATTGGAATAAATCGATTTACCCCACAGAAAGTTTCAGGCACGTCGTTTGTTTTGTTCATTCGTGAGAGCGGGAGAGCGTGAATTGGTGAGAATTAACGTCATCTTGGTTCATTCGCAGTTTGAATTTGCAAAAGCTTAAAGTGGGAGAACACAGTTGGAAATACTTCCGGTAGCTTTTGTGAGCTTTTTTGCCTAGTGGAGATTTGAAGTTGGACGGATTTTTACGTTTAATTTCAATTTTTTAGTTTGCACAAAAAGCAGATTTGTGGCTGTAATATCGCCACCAACGATTTCACTTCTTTACTTACTAAATTTATTAGCAGCTTCTAGTTAGCAAACTACTTAATTATAGGAAGAAGCGAGCATCAAATAGGTCAAAGGGTTGTATGCAATGGGTATCGTGCAGCAGTTAACCAAGGTCGTGCAGGTCTATAAGCTTAAGTTTGAAAGATAGAAAGATTACAAAGGGCCTCGGGTGAGTTCCATTAGATGGTGATGAATGTCACATTTGAACTCTAGGATGTTATTCGAATTCGGAAATATTGACTGCAAACGATTGCTCCACAATCTGGTTCCACCGGCTCCACACGTTGGTCCCAACGCGAGTACCTGCGAACGTTTGTACAGATTCCGATACGCGACGGCCAATCCCCAATGCTCACGCCAATGCAAATTTTTCGATCCACACGTTGGACAAGTAGCATTGGGGCTAAACTTGGTGCCAACGTGTGGAGCCGGCCTCATTCTATTTATAAACAAGCTTCTAGGTCATATTGGTAAAAGGAAGACTGAAGGGTGTACGAGTGATCCGAGCGGGCTAGTCTTGTATTGCAGGAAAAATATTGCCATGCAGGCAAGAACCCGAAATTTCGGTGCAACAGTCGCTGTGACAAAAGATAGATCAGTCGTTAGCTTTACACCATGAAAGAGTTATTCTCGTTGTATTAGCTCACGGTTGTAAAAACAAGGTTTGGCACGTCCCAGCGGGAAATGGAGGGCTCCAATAGCGCTGTTTGAGCACTCCTTAAAAAGCTTACAGCGCTCCCGTTACGCTCCAGTTCCATATACTTTTTAACATTGCATGTCATTGCAAGGGAGCATACGTTTTTATGCTCCTTCAAAAGCGTTCTAGGAGCATTATAAAAAAGCTTTTTAATAAAGAATTTTCATGGACGCCTGTGAATATGTGATCCGGGTATCAAAAAGCTTTTATTTTGTTTATCTTTTGTAATTGCCTTTTACTTTCCAAGCGCGAGTGTGATTTTACCAAAGCAGGCCCCCAACTAAATTCTAACCACTTTTAAAGCTGCTTGTCTTTCGTATCGAACGAGAGCCGGTCCATTGAGTATGCCAATGCCACCCTTTATTGGTCATCAAGATAATGGCTCATTTTCTTCGTTCTATAAAATTTATGAAAGCTCCGCTAATGCTCGCTCGGGAGCATATTTAACAGCGCTCAAAGTAAGCTCCTCTGAACAGCGCTCCCAATTTTTCCCACTGGGGTGCTTTTCTTTTTAGCCGTGTTCCTTTTCTTCTATTTTTTACTCGTATTTACTGGAACTATTCCTGCCCTCACAGAGGAGTAGATAGGTTTTACTCAAATCGACAAATTTTGCGTTCTTTTGATTTTTTACTCCGGAGTACTTAAAAGTAGAAAAGGAACACAGCATTGTCGACGACGTAAGAGTAATGTAATCAACGAAACTTTGCTATTGGTTAAACGGAACGGAAGATTTTTTATAAACATATGGAATAGATCATGTCATAGAACAGATCTCTAGTGAACACCGCGAAATATGGTATGGGGCTTAGACTCGGCACCACCCAATAAAACCTTGATTGAACAGCAGCTTCTCTTCAAGTAATAAGCATATAAATTGAAAAAATGTTTCTTTTTTTAGTCATTGAATGTAAAACGAAATGGCATCAATTACGAAACAATTACGCTAGAGAACTTCGTTTTGAAAAGGGTTTACAATGCAAAAAGCGATCTGAATGGCACTTGAAGGAACCATTAGAATTTTTAAGAGCACACATTTGTACATCAAGGTAAATTCTAAAAGAAAAAACATTAAAAAAATAGGTTTTTTTTTTCTTATATATTACAGAAAGAAAAGTAAATATTTCAAGGTCAAAAAAGAAGTTGAAGATGACGAAGAACAAAAAGATGATGGGCCAAAAATCGTTTTAGCTGAATCAATAACATTTCGTAATACAAATAAATTTGAAGAAATGTTCTTAGATCAGGCCGAAGAAGAAGAAGTCGATGAAAAATCCAGTCCTCAAGAGGAAGAGCAGACTCAGTCTCCACATGATCAACAGCAGTTACAGCAACAAGCACAACAGCAGCAAGAGTCAAGACCTGAAATGGGTCGAGTAGACGAAAGCAGCAATCCAGATTTAATATTTTTCGAGAGCTTGTTTCCAGACATTCAGAAACTATCTGCACGACGAAAAAGGAAATTTAAGGAAACACTTTTGATTACTTTAAATAAACTTTTAGATGAAGACGAGGAAGAAGTAAGTCGATATAGAATTGGCTATGAGATTGTTCAGCAGGACAACTGAGAAAATACAAAGGAAACATTTCGATATTATTTTCAAAAATTTTCGCATATCAAATGTTAATTTTTTATTACTATTAAGGCACGAGTACAAATTTCTTGTTTATTATTAATTTTTATTTTAAGAATTACAAAGAACAAATGTAATTGCAGTACATTTTATTGCTAGTTCAATCCCCAGCTAGCATAATGTTTCCTGGAGATTGGTCTATTCTAAAAGGAAATAAGAATTTAGGATTTTCAAAAGAAATTTTTAAGAATTTTCTACGGTATAGTAGCTGATCAATGTGAGCACTATTTTCGAAATGCAATTTTAAACTAAAGAAAGAGCCAAGAATTAGTGAAACATGACTTTTTAGTTTTATTTTATACAGAATATTTTAGAATCGCATACTTATTTTGAATAAAGTATTTGAAAAGAAGTTAGTCTTGGTTTTGTTTGTCATTTGAAACCATTTTCAAGGCTTCAAGTAGCTATATTTTTAGGGAATACAGGTTCGATTTAAAATTAGAGCAGAGCAAAAGATATGGCGCGGAAAACTTTCTGACGTTTATTTCAGTGCAACAATCGATATGAAAGTAGCGATAAAGTCTTGTCAGGGCTGCCACATTCCTACGGTGGCTCAAAGAGTCTATGGCGGAGCAAATGGCATCATAACAGATGAGTTTGAACACCGGTGATCTATCTAACAAGAGAAGTATGATTGGGCAGAGTTTGAGCAGAGTATTTTTTCCAAAGGTTCGATGCATTTCTTTAGGATTATGCGGGGTATATTGCAAGGTCCGGTAAATATGTGGACATCAAGCTCTTTCAGGCATTTATGTAATACTTCGCGAGTCCTGAAGAATACCTTGTAGATTGAGTGTGTAGATCAGCAATGTCGGGCAAAGAAAAACTCCTTTTGGGGTGTAGTGCGTTAAAGCATGGCCATAGCTTATATAAAATCCATATATAAAGTATGTAATCCTACAACTAAATTTCATTTAAACTTCAAGATTATCTATTTACCCATACACATCTAACAAGACGATCTTTATAAAAGTGAAAACATAAAAAATACTGAACTGTTTATTGAATGAGATTTACCAAAACAATCACACCTCCACCCCCAAAAAAATAAACACAATTTTATAACTTAATTCATTTAAAACAAAGCATAAAAAAACAACTCAAACCATTAACAATTGACATAAATGTGGTCCACGCCGTAAATATTAAACGAGGAGACTGCTCCCCATCTTCACTGATCTTGAGAGCGAATCTTCCACGTTTCACCAATTACCTATTTGTAAAGAGTAGTGTAAAAAAATATATATATATTTTTAAAACCTGCATTACTACCGCCTCCAACAATTGTTGGTACCGCGCTAGTTAGTTGAAAATTTGCCGCTGATGCGAAGTGTCTTAGGAGTTTCCGTGAACAAATAATAAACCAAAAAAAAACAAAACAGAATTGCTTTTGCCGCCTTCGAAATTTGCATGGGAAGACGAAACACGGCAACACGTCCACAATTATTAAAGTCACCATAATCGAAATTAATGGCGCTATAACTACATAACTACAATGCTGCCGCTGCTTCTGGCTACTTTGAGACTACATTATTATTTTTTTTGTTTGTTCTGATTTTTTGATAGAGACAGAAAAAGCACAATTACTTTTTTTTATCTCGTCTCATGTCTTGAAGCAAATTGTTTAGGGTTTGTGCCCGTGGTAGTTTTTTTTGAAAATTTTGAAACAGTTTAATGGCTGTGCTTTATCACTAGTGAACAGGTGTTCTTTTGAAAAAAAGGGAGAGTGTTGTGAAGATAATAAATAAATAAATATAAACAAGAAACATAATTTGTTTATAACTGCTAAAAATGATTAAAAGAAGTGTTTTTGCATAATTATAATAAAAAATGATTCATTAACAACTTGCTTTTAGTTGTTTATATGCGGTTTGTTGGTAAATTGCTTCTGAAACTGTGCAACTATTTTCTTATATAATGAAACGTAAGTTAACACAGCATTTGAATTTGATATATAGTATTGTTTACTTGACACTGATTTGTTGCAATCCATTACTTCGGAATTCTTTTTTGATAAGATCGTATTGTGAAATGCATCAATATAAGGTGGGAATTTTTATGTAGTATAAACAATGTTAGATTTTTAAACACAGGACGTCTGGGTAGTTAAATATACACGTTTCTTAAGAGAGAATTTTATAAAAAAAACTCCTTATCGATGACTACATTTAGAATTTCTATGAGGCTTATCTATATCTATACTAGCTGGGACCCGGCGCGCCTATGCTGCACCCATAAACCAATAGTAGTAATCAGGTGATACTACTTGTCATACCCTTTCATTTAATACCCATACCGAATGGCTTGCAAAGAAAAAGGTAATCCACCATTTTGTGATGGCCGCCATTTTAAATTTGGACCGATCGATCTGAAACTTTGGGAATCGTATTTTTTTCGGAAAAAACCAAAATAATATAGATCTGAGCTCTTTAGCAGTAATTCGAAGAGTACCTCCCATACAAAAGTTCGAATTTTACGGATATCGGTACACTACAGCCACCCGAAGTGTTCGAGATAGAGCAAAATAGACCGCGTAGGAACACCCGCCGTACCCGAAAACCCATATATACAAAAATTCAGGCCAATCGGATGAGCGGTTTCGGAGTCTATTGAACATTTACAGACATACTTTCACTTTTATATATATAGATTATAATTATACAAGGAAAGCTCTTTTCAGGAGCTTTTTTCCATATTGAAAAAATTAAAAATCATCTAGCAGTTACAGGTGCATTTTTTTTTTCTCTTTTTTAATGCAAGAATTCCAATTTTTATGGTGACCAACGGAACAAGTGAAGTTTATAATCACAGTTTTTTTCGTAAATTGCTTGCATTTTCTTTTTGGATAAAATTTTTAGGTTTTTTACTTTAAGCAATTTAACTTGTATTACAGTTCAATTGCATTTTTTTTGTTTTTGTTTTGCTTGATAATCGAAAAGTGCATTTTTTTTAATATACATTTCTAAATTTTCTGCGTCGTTGTTATGGGAGTTTTAGTTTTTTTGAGTTGTAAATTGCATTCCCCCATTATTTTGTTGAATGGAAAGCTTTGAAAGTTCACTCATTCTCTCATATTCTCTCAATGTAAGTTTTTGCCTAAGGTATGCTCTTACGGAGAGCTTTTATGGTGTGACGTCACTGGTAGCCGATTTATGAAATTTTATTAGGAAATAAATTGTTTTTAAATTTTCCCGTGAAAACTACTGGACCGATTTTATTGCAATTTTGCATGGAATACGATGGTACACCAGGTAGACAGACAGACAGACAGACAGAACAGAAAGAACGGAATGGAACGGAACGGGGCAGAACAGACCAGAACAGATGTTGGAGTTTACCCCCCTGACGTACAGCATTGCAGCAACACAAAATATCACGGCAGGATCCCCCACTCGAAAAAAGACGAACGGCAGCCCGAGATGAGAGGATGGATGATCGAGGGCGAATTTGGGGCAATAGAGACAGTACTCGATCAGCACCCAGCTTGAATTTAGTCATCATAAGGAAGTTAGTATAGTTAGTAGCTCGACGCTTGAAGTACTATATAGTCGCAAATAAAGAATGGCAACGAATTCTCAAAAATAAAAGTTCGGCGTTTTTTTTTCTTGTGATTAACTCCATTTGCAGCTCCCTCAATTCTCATTCCATCGGAAACCGTCCGCCCGTACACCCAATTTCTCGAAACAACAGAACAGAACGAAACAGAACGGAGCGGAGCAGAACGGAGAGGGACGGATCGGAATGGAACAGAACGGAGCGGAACGGAACAGAACGGAGCGGAACGGAACAGAACGGAGCGGAACAGAACAGAACGGAACGGAGCAGAACGGAGCGGAACGGAACAGAACAGAACGGAGCAGAACAGAACAGAACGGAGCAGAGCGGAACAGAACGGAACAGAACGGAGCGGAACGGAACAGAACAGAACAGAACAAAACAGAACGGAGCGGAACGGAACAGAACCGAGGCAGAACGGGACGGAGCGGAGCGGAACAGAACGGAGCAGAACGGGACGGAGCGGAACAGAACGGAGCAGAACGGAGCGGAGCGGAACGGGACGGAGCAGAACGGAACGGGACGGAGCGGAACAGAACGGAGCGGAACAGAACGGAGCAGAACGGAGCAGAACAGGACAGAACGGAACAGAACGGAGCGGAACGGGACGGAGCGGAACAGAACGGAGCGGAACGGGACGGAGCAGAACGGAACAGAACGGAACGGAACAGAACGGAGCAGAGCGGAACGGAACGGAACGGAGCGGAACGGAACAGAACGGAGCAGAACAGAACGGAGCGGAACGGAGCAGAACAGGACAGAACGGAGCAGAACGGAACAGAACGGAGCAGAACGGAATAGAACAGAACGGAGCGGAACAGAACAGAACGGAGCAGAGCGGAACAGAACGGAGCAGAACAGAACGGAGCGGAACGGAACAGAACGGAGCGGAACAGAACGGAGCGGAACGGAACAGAACCGAGACAGAACGGGACGGAGCGGAGCGGAACAGAACGGAGCAGAACGGAGCGGAACGGGACGGAGCGGAACAGAACAGAACGGAGCGGAACGGGACGGAGCGGAACAGAACGGAACGGAACAGAACGGAGATGGAACGGGACGGAGCGGAAGAGAACGGAGCGGAACGGAACAGAACAGAGCGGAACGGAACAGAACGGAGCAGAACAGAACGGAGCGGAACAGAACAGAACGGAGCGGAACAGAACGGAGCAGAACGGAACAGAACCGAGACAGAACGGGACGGAGCGGAGCGGAACAGAACGGAGCAGAACAGAACGGAACGGAGCAGAACAGGACAGAACGGAACAGAACGGAGCGGAACGGGACGGAGCAGAACGGAACGGAACAGAACGGAGCAGAGCGGAACGGAACGGAACAGAACGGAGCAGAACAGAACGGAGCGGAACGGAGCAGAACAGGACAGAACGGAGCAGAACGGAACAGAGCGGAACGGAACAGAACGGAGCGGAACAGAACGGAACAGAACGGAGCGGAACGGAACAGAACGGAACAGAACCGAGACAGAACGGGACGGAGCGGAGCGGAACAGAACGGAGCAGAACAGAGCGGAACGGGACGGAGCGGAACAGAACAGAACGGAGCGGAACGGGACGGAGCGGAACAGAACGGAACGGAACAGAACGGAGATGGAACGGGACGGAGCGGAAGAGAACGGAGCGGAACGGAACAGAACAGAACGGAGCGGAACGGAGCAGAACAGAACGGAGCGGAACAGAACAGAACGGAGCGGAACAGAACGGAGCAGAACGGAACAGAACCGAGACAGAACGGGACGGAGCGGAGCGGAACAGAACGGAGCAGAACAGAACGGGACGGAACAGAACGGAGACGGAACGGGACGGAGCGGAAGAGAACGGAGCAGAACGGAACAGAACGGAGCGGAACGGAACAGAACGGAGCAGAACAGAACGAAGCGGAACGGAACAGAACGGAGCAGAACAGAACGGAACAGAACGGAACAGAACGGAGCAGAACAGGACAGAACGGAGCAGAACAGAGCGGAACAGAACGGAACGGAACAGAACGGAACGGAACAGAACGGAGCAGAACAGAGCGGAACGGAACAGAGCGGAACGGAACAGAACGGAGTGGAACGGAACAGAACGGAGCGTAACGGAGCAGAACAGAACGGAGCGGAACGGAACAGAACAGAGCGGAACGGAACAGAACGGAGCGGAACAGAACCGAGACAGAACGGGACGGAGCGGAGCAGAACAGAACGGAGCGGAACGGAGCAGAACAGAACGGAGCGGAACAGAACGAAGCAGAGCGGAACGGAGCGGAACAGAACGGAACAGAACGGAGCAGAACAGAACAGAACGGAGCAGAAGAGAACAGAACGGAGCGGAACGGGACTGAGCGGAACAGAACGAAACAGAACGGAGCGGAACGGAACGGAGCAGAACAGAACGGGACGGAGCGGGGCGGAACGGAACGGAGCGGAACAGAACGGAGTAGAGCAGAACGGAGCGGAACGGGACGGAGTGGAGCGGAATTGAACGGAGCGGAAGGGAGCGAAACAGAACGGAACGGAACAGAACGGAGCACAAGATAACGGAGCGGAACGGTACGGAGCGGAACGGGACAGAACGGGACGGAGCGGAGCGGAACAGAACGGAGCAGAACAGAGCGGAACGGGACGGAGCGGAACAGAACGGAACAGAGCGGAGCGTAACGGAGCGGAGCGGAACGGAGCGGAGCGGAACGGGACGGAGCAGAACGGAATAGAACGGAACAGAACGGAGCGGAGAGGAACGGAGCGGAACAGAACGGAGCAGAACGGAACGGAACGGACGGAGCGGAACAGAACGGAGCGGAACGGGACGGAACGGAGCGGTTCGGAACGGAACGGAACAGAACGGAACAGAACGGAACGGAGCGGGGCGGAACGGAGCGAGCGGAGTTCAGCGGGATGGAACGGAGCGGAACGGAACGGAGCGGAGCAAAGCGGAACGGAGCGGAACAGAACTGAACAGAACAGACAGACAGACATACAGACATACAGACATACAGACATGCAGACATACATACAGACAGACTTTGCAGACTGACATACAGACATACAGATATACAGACATACAGACATACAGACATGCAGACATGCAGACATACATACAGACAGACTTTGCAGAGCTTGCAGACTTTGCAGAGCTTGCAGACTTTGCAGACTTTACAGACTGCAGACTTTGCAGACTTTCGTTGTCTGGCTGTATGGCTGGCTGTATGTCTGTCTGTATGTCTGTCTGTATACTGTCTGTATGTCTATCTGTCTGTCTGTTTGTCTGTATGACTGTATGTCTGTATGTCTGTCTGTCTGTCTGTATGGCTGTATGTCTGTCTGTATGGCTGTATGTAGTGTGACAGAACTGACAATGCGGTTTTATCCCACCAGCTCCCAACCCAATACTACCGTGACAGAACGCTGACGTCGGTGGACGAACAGAAGATAGTTTCCTCGTTTATTATGCTTAGAATCGATGGCGGTTTTTTGCCAGCATCTATATACCTTCGGAATGAAAATCACCTTATCCTTTTCATTGAAGATCATTTTGATATAGATTGACTTCAGTCATGCAATGATGTTATGCGTCTTCTGAATAATAATCGGCATTGTTACCCAAGCCTGTTGATTTATACAGGAGAAACTGTTATGATTCGTATTAAAAGAAAGAACGCCCTAAATATTCTCGCTAGATTTGCAAAGTATGGAGTTGAGATAGAGTAAACACGCGGCACAAAAAACATGAAAGGAATCATTTAGAGACCGACAAAACTTCATTAAGGATTTGTAGACACGTTGCTGCGTTCACATTCAATATAGAAAGAATAATTTGAAATACTCTCTAATATTGAATACCTTTTGATGTGCTAAAATATTCCATCTGTAGATCTATTTATAGTCCATCTTTTCCATAGAAATCCTCAACCATTAATAAATTATTGAAATACTGTGCAAGGCTCAGAATATTGCCTAATCGCGAAGCAAAATAGATGAACCGAAAGACACCTTCCCTAAATCCCGGTAACGTTTTCCTATTATCTATTAGAGGGGATCAAATCACACATAATTTCCATGAATCGAGAAACAGCCGCAACTGCAGTCACTAGGTATTTAGGATTATGCCCGCATCAATGTCGCTCATTTATATCTAGAAAAAAAACAATCTAGTCTGGAATAGAGGCTCACACTTGCACTATGGATATTCCGTCAGCAAATCCGGAATTAGACAATTAATTTCTTTCCAGACACGGCTTCGGTTATATGCTAGAAGATGACCTTGAACGACCTTGTAATTTGCAATGGGCAGCTTTCTCCTAAATTAAATTCTTCTTTTCCCTTCAGCCATATTGTCACAAAGGCCCACCGTGTGACCAACCTGGGTTCGTCTGCCCGAGGAAACAGTCCCTTTTTGCTTGGTTATGTTCCAACGTCACGTAAACGCTCTATTAAGAAGAAGCTTTAAAAGTCCCCGTTACATGGAGAAAAAAAAGCTCTTCTCTCTGGTGGAAAGAGAACGGTAAAAGCACACAGTGGGTGTCGGGTCTTGTTTGCTGAAAAGCCGTTGTGGAACCACCCTTCCTTTTCCCTCCTCCAGCGAAATTTTCCTCCACAGCGTTTGTCCAGGATGGGGGCTCGAGCGCTTTGCTGGGGAAGTCTACCAAATATATATGCCTGACTCTCCTCAGAGCGGTTCATTCGCTCAGTGGTTAAAGTGACATGAAAGTGAAGACATTGGTGCACCGTCGCGAGTCATGTATCAGCATGCCCTTCCAACAACAGCAAATATTTTCGCAAATGGTAAGTCCTGCTATTGAACTAAAAACAAATAATACTTTTAATGCGAATATAAATATTGGCTTAAAAATTCGCTAAAACACTTGACTAAGTTGATGGGGGGAAAAAGAATCTAGTGAACTGAAAAGATGAAAAAAGGAAAGGGCCGTGCCCCTTATGCCGGCTCTTAACATAGTGTAGGTTCCTTTTTAGAAAAATCAATGGAAGCCGCATGGCGGAGATGGAGATGAGTTCAGTGGTGATAAAAGTGACTAAAAGAAATTCTCAGAAGTTAAAAATAAGTTTAAAAAAATATTATGATGAATTCGGAAAATCGTATTCAAACAGAAAGTGGAAAGAAACGAATAAAATTGAATTTCGCTTGCGTTTGAAGGTGATGCAATTTCGCGGTGTTAGTGTGGGTGTGCGTCGCTTTAAAAAATAAGGATCATCGTGTAAAGGTGCTTTCTAACACTAGCGGCAAATGGTAGGGATTTTTCATCTTGATAAAAATATAAAAATCTGTATTTAAAAATAGAAAAATCTTATTAATAACTTCAAAATGATAAACATAAAAGCATTAAAAGTAACAAAGAAGAAAGAAAAATTCAATTAATTAATACTTTTCTATTTTCTTTTTAACGAAGTTAACTGCGAAAATCCTTCAAGGCACTTAACGAAGACGCATTTAAAAAAGTCTTAAATATTCTTAAAATAGAATCAAATTTTTAATATTTAATAAATACGCGTATACTCTACTACGAGTAAGTAGTATTATGTTGGGGATGTGGGTTGTAGGAAATTTCATAAATATAAATAAAAAAGGGTTTTGTGATTATTGTGAATGGCTTACGTGTGTTTTACTCAACAAAAAAAAATAACATCCCGTATTAGTATACTCCTTCCATACTGGGTTACAATTCAGGAATTTTTAGCATCATTGAAGGGATGAAAAAAAATCCTTAATTGTGCTTGAAATTTTGGTAAGGACTTCAATTTAATTGTTATACCTTGAAAAGGGTTGATTTTATGATCCCTCTACTTTGGTGTGAATGGGATTTTGTTTTCTTGTTCAAAGGGTTGATGACGCAGTTATGAAATGGAAGGATCTGATGATTTTGTTGTTGTCCCTGGTTATATTTAGTTTGTTTTAATTAATCTTTAACTATAATTTAGTGATACTATGAAAAAAAATTATTTATTTTCAAACTTTTTTGTCTTAACTTAACAAAAGTTTTGCTAATATCACAAAAATGAGTTTTATTAACCATTGTATTCAAATAATACAACAAAATGATCGTTATGCCACTATTATATGTTATTACATATTCCAAATACCATTTTTATATTTCGTTTTCAAAAACCGATTTGGTTTTTTCCCATGAATGTTGTTAGTTGTCACTTTTGATAATTTACAAATGGCCGCCATTTCACAGTTGATTTAAAATAAAAATATTTTCTTTACAATTTTTTTTTATATTTGAAATGGACAATAAAAAGAAAGATTAACAGGCATATTTTTTATTAATTTAAAAGAATGCTGGCCAAGCAGAAAGAAATTTATGTAGTAACAGTACAATCGATTCAATCTGATCTCAAATGAATGTTTTAGTGTTCATAGGATTCCATATAATTTTCAAATAAATAAATTCAATTACTGATCAACAAGCACGATTTTGAAAGAACAGATGGACTACATACACTGTAAAAAAAATATGTAAATTCACAGTGAAAATTTACAGTAAAATTAAAAATCGTGATATGAAATACTAATTTACTACACAATTATTGTAATTTTATTATAAATTTTGTAACTTCACATAAAGAAATTGAGAATCTCCAATACTGACCAATAATACCAATAACGTAAATGTTGATTACATGAATGTGACTTATATTTTACACAATGTTGTGTATTTATTATTGTATATTATTATTGTATATTAGTAGCTCTATAGTCTTCCACATAAAAAAAATATATATATATATATATATATGTATATATGTATATATTTTTTAGTATATTTATCAATGTTATGTACTAAAAAAATCCTAACACTTGGTACTGTCATTTTACAGTAAGAGGCATAATTTTAGAACATAAATTTTCAGTAAAATTACAAATGGGTTATTGGAATGCAAGGTTTAAATTTTTATTCTCATGGATATAATTCAGAAATACTAAGCATATATACCCAACTGTTTTTAAGTTAAGGCCAGACCTTTGACTTTGATCAGGGTCTGGGCAGTTATTGTAACAGCCAAGAAATTTTGATAGACGTTGTCTCACGTAATATGCTTAACAAGGCATGGTGAGCAAAATGCTATTTTTTATGTTTAGGGAATGAGTAAACTAGGAATAAAATTTGGCGTTTGAAAATATTTCAAGCAGGACCCAGCACATTGGCACAGGGCGGGAATCTTTAGCTATACGTTTTTCCCTGTTCCTCTCTCTGGTGAAAAGTTAAAACACAAAAGTTTTGGAAATGTACAAAACATGGAAGTGAAAGCTCCAATGCTGATTGTATTTTTACATCCCACAAATAATGGATATTTACTACACAGTTGGTAAAAATTGCGTAAAGTAGATTAGAAATATTCGTAATAATATATATATTGCTACGTTACAAAACTGCTTGTGAGTTGTGAATGAAACTTGCAGTATTTCTTTTTGTAAAATCACCACAGAAATTTTTTACAGTGTAAGTTAAACATTATCCATATAGGCTTTTCAGATCATGAGCACACACTGTATGTCACGTCGATTTTCTTAGTTGGTCCAATAGTACCTTACGGAACAATTAAAACTAGATTTTTTTGTATTTAATTAAAAAAATGCTTCGAGATCAGTAAAGTTCTACAAGAAACCAAATGTGAAAGCATTGAAAGAAAACGAAAAAACGCAATCAAGCTTGAAGAAGTATTAAGAAAAACTAAAATTCATTCATCATTTTCTCGCCCAGTAAAACTGTTCGCAACTCCCTTTTCCACTTTCTTACACATTCCACTGAGCTATGGCTGATTCGCATACAACACGCGAACTGAATAACGCCCAATAAACGAAAAAGAAGCTACTCGTTCCATATTGCAATGGTGTAGTAGCTGCGTTTGTTCTTTATGGTCTGTATTAGACAAACTTCGATGTAGACTAAGACAACATTCGTTTCTAACATTTTTTTCAAACCAGCAGGCTTTACTTTACACCATCACCAAACCCTATTAACTGTTTCGGTTTGAGATAAACATTAATTAGTCTTAAAAGTGTGCAGGAAATATTGATTGCCATTGAATTTGTCTTTTCATTAGCGAAATTGTTGTTTTGTCTTGTCGCGAAGCAGGACATGTTTGCTCAAGCACAGAATTGTAATTTACGACTTTCCAAAACATACCAGCTTTTTCGGTTTGGCTGTTGAGGAATGAGACACAAGCTTAATAATGGTGAAAACGTTGAGAAATTAAGAAAGTTTCTCGCGTTGTTTAACTTTGAAGCTTTTAAGAAGATGTTTGCAATCTTGTTACTTTTATGCAAATTATTTGTACAATGAAATTCCTGCGGGAGAAACGTTCGTGTCCTTGACATTGACCCGCAGGGGGAGTTCAGGCCCAATTTTTTTTATAATAGGATGTCATTATGATGGATGATAACACAATAGATGCCTCCTCTTAAAAATTTTACCCCACTTAGTTGTAAAGTGATACTTTAGTAAAGGTAAGAGCATTAAAATATAAAAAGAATATTAAATTTTCAAAAAGGACAAAGGATAAGGAAAATTATCGACCATTGTGCTTTATGCCTTATTATTGCGTTAATTATAAAAAAATACATTCAGAGCTGATTGGATTACTTACACAAGAATTCCAGGTATGTAGGACCTTTGTTCTGCTTTGAATTTGGGTAAACAACCTTCGATTTTATGGAATGCTTCAAAATTAATGGACATACGCCATTAAACAGGTGCTCAAATAGACCCACTTAACACGTTTTTGAGGTGGGAAGTTATTGATGTATAGAAGCAATTTGGCCTACATTAATCGCGGGGTCGGGGGGGGGCAAGGAAATTATATAGATGTAATAAATGTTTGTTGTGTCTGTCTGTCTGTCAGTTGGTTTATATTCTTTTGGATTTTATCAACCCCAATAGAGTTGTCAGTTGTAATTTGTATCAAAGAAGTGCAGTCTCGAAACACCCCCCCTGACATTGGTGAATTAGAAACCTAATACCCTTAGGCTTTTGTTAATGAAAGGAAATTCTCCATAAACCGGTATGAATTAAAGCCATCTAACGCCTGCTCATAGAATGTTGTTGATTTTTTTATTTGATAAACTTGCCATCAGCCGCACTTTATCAAGTCGTGAAAATATCCTTGAAATTTCATTTATGCCAACAAAAAAGAACGTGTCTCCAACGAGCTGATTGAACTTTGATTTGTGTGTAGACGACATTTATCAAGCAAGACAATTATTTTTGGGTTTGTCTGGTTTTTAAGAAAAAAAATTCAGAGTTTTACTAAGAAAAGAAAAAATTAATCATAGAGACGAAATCGAGAAACTTGATGGAGTGGAAGGTAACTTCTATGCGCATGAATTTTCAAAATTGAGGGAGAGAGAGATAAAAATGAGAATTTTAACATTGAGGAAGGTTAAACATCGCCTTCAATGATTTTCATGTAGTCTGATCATGCTCCACTTCCTCCCACCCACCACTGCTCCACGCCCCCTATGCTCCCCATCCTTTTCAAAGTTCTCAACTCTATAGTATATCTGAGGAAATGCTGCTTCTGTAGACGAACAAGCTGGCATAGCAGAGTAGCAGAGGAGAGAAGCTTATTCTTAATGAGGCTACGAAAAACGACCGGCAAGAAAATTAATTGGATAATTTCCCACGAGGAAAATTATCAAGTGTTGAATAAGCTTAGCCGGTCAGCAGCCACAGAGCACAGCCGTAATTAAGAGCTTTGCGAAAATTTACAAAAAATAAAAAAATAAAAACATATATATGTATAGAAACGTAAATTCTTCATTCACGTATACGTCATTGTTGAACTCCGCTGTGAGGGTGATGATGTAGATTCAATCGCGGGACAAATTGAGGAAAATTATTGCTACCCATGCAATTCGTGATGGTGGGTCGGGGGCAGGATACTACTCGTGTTATATCTGCAGTATGGCTAGACTCGGATTGAGTTAGTTCAATATGCTTTTATTTCGAGATGTGGAAGCCAAGTGGAGTCGAGGTTCCGGTTTCATTTATGATGCAGCAGAGATGAGAAATCGGTAGGTTGATGTTTATTTTGATTCGAAAATACGAAATTGAATCTAAAGTTTCGATTTTCTAATTTATGATCGTATAAATAAAGTGCGAAAAGTAATCGTGGGGAGTTTTTAGTACTAAATTTTTGGGTAATGTATATCCAATCCGAAATTACACTGTTTAAGAGATTTACAGCTTAATTTGGATCATAAATTTTGATTATTCATGTATTCAAGCGGCGCAAAACGATCGTTATTAGTCGTAAGCAATAACAAAATCTTAAATGGCGCTTTGTGGGAAGACTCTTATTCAAGTCAACTCTACGTTTTACTAGATATCTCTAGCTGGCTTCACGTATCCTCTAGCACGTTATCTTTCCACCTATTTCTTGATCTTCCTTCGCTTCTATGCTGTTAGTCTATCACTGATAACCATGGCTTGCTTTATTAAGAGGCGGTTCAAAGGCTGGCTTATCTCGGTATCACTGGGGGAGGCTGGGTCTACGGGGGCTTGTTTCCTTTACACTAGGAGAACTTGTGGATCACCTATCGATTCTCGAGGAATTAAATCTGAAGCCAATGTTCGATAGGCCATTCATAGACGAGGGACCATGGTTCTGGGAGCACATTCCTGCCAGTCAGGAATTTGACAAACCATTTATGACGATTATTAGAGGTCGGTCAGAATGACCGCACGTCAGGCCACTGTTTAACGAAAGCACGGCCTTTTGGTATACGGTCGGGTCCTAAACCCATAATGGGATAAGGCTGGGCGTATATGGCCCAAGGTGCAGGATATCCATAGTGCTTAGCATTCCCACTGTTTTTCAAGCTGAGGTACACGCCATTCAAGTGTGTGCCCAGACTTGTATTAGTATAGCTCCTCGGAGAGTCAAGCTGCCTTGTCGGCTATTAAATCCTACAGGGTGTCATCAGATTCTCTTGAATTGTCTCTATCTCTAAAATCCTTCAGCAGGATCAACAATGTCATATTCTTGGATTACGAGGAACAGATGTCGCCACTAGTAGTCATTCCATAACAAGTGATGGAAAGAATACACACGGGTGTGTAATGCTGCTAACTCCGTATCTAAAAGCAATATCAGAATGCTTGTATTATAACAGAGGCGTAGAAAAGATAACATTTTTAATACTATCATAATTAATGGATAATCTTTTATATTCCGCATAAGATTTTATCAATGAAATAATAGAAGCCTTTTCATTCGAGTGCGCGCCACAAAGTTCTCAATTCCTCATAGCCACGTCCTGGTTGAAATGTACGTGCCTAGAAGTATGTCAAAATAATCAATAATACTCATTGCAGATGGTAAATCCAACTTTATAAATAATTAGATATTTTCCAGTCAATTTCACGTGAAACAAATGCGCTGTGCATGTCATTTTTATCATGAAATTCGCACGGTTGCAGACTACCGTATGTGTTTCAATATATAAATTCACCTCAAACATGTCCTTCCGCTATCACAAATAATCCTGTATTTATTTTTAAAAAGGTTAAAAACGACACGCTTTGAAAATACCTCCACCTACACCTCAACATTCAAGCTGTGCACTGCAGGAACAAAATGGCAATAAACGTTATTCTATTATCGCTAAAAGCTTTTGGTTTGTACTTTTTTTTTATATGAATAGTGAATTGCGTGATAGTTCAGTTATCGTGCAAGCAGTAAAGGGTCTGATGCCCTTCAATACTTGCCGTGAAAAGCGCTGTGGATTATATATGGAGTGACGAAATAGAATGAAATGATACACTTCCTACGGTAAACTTGGAAAACGTACACACACTCAAGCGTCTATTTGCACCTTTCTGGTAATGTTAATGAAAACGTACTTTTTCAGTTAACGGTTTCTGCACGAAATTATAACTAAATCAATATCAACATCATCAAAAGTTGCTCCTTGAACCAAAGATGAATTGCGTTTTTTTTTTCGTTCTTATATAGAAACAACAGAATCACCTCCTTAAGTCCTACGTCAACAAAAATTTCCAACATTTCATCTCGAGGATTTCAGAATGAGGGTGGATGGTAAGGAGAAAAAAAAGAATGGTTTTTAGTATAATCGAATTTGAGCACACGTTCGGGCGGTGTTCTTCAGAGCCGTCAGACAGACGTAGTACAGCAGGGCATAGACTATACACGGTCCTGACTATACGGAACACAATAGTGCGGCTTTTGTTCGTGTATGTGCGAGCTACCAGAAAGGCGAATAGAACAGAAAGAAATGGAGACGTAAAACTCATTTTTAAGCGAGTTCAGCTAAGGGAGGAGACCGTTCTCAATTTGGTCCATATGGGCTTTTTTATGTTCACTAGGGCATAACTTTTGAATGAATGCATCTATTTAGAGGAGCTTTTTTGTGTTTTGTTTGAAGATGGTTCTTTTGATGGTCTTAGGGTAGTAATATTTGGGGAGGCATATAGCCCTTGATTAAGGAATTTTGGGATTATGAAAAAATTGGATTGTGTAAATGCTTTTCTAAAATATTTTATATGAAGAATACTTTTTTTAGGAAAGTCATGAAAGATGAGTACAAACGTCCGCAGCCATTTATTTTTACAATATCCAAACCATATCTACCTAAAAAGTTTAGATGCCTTGATCCTGTTAATGTTATAAATACAAATACAACTCGATGTAAAGCCTCACGCATAGATGGCACTACAAAATTTTTTGACAGGTGTTAATCTTTTCGTTAAAAATTTCTTCGAATTGTCCAGAATTGTTAACGATTTATATTCAACAAGTTTTGAATTCTTTAATAATTTAAAAGGCTAATCTGCTCCACAAAATCCAAGGATTCTCTTTAAAAACGGATTTCAATGAAAATCACAATGTTATTGCCGCAATGTTATTCCATTCTAGTTCTTGCTCAACGATTGACTTCGATTATAAAATAGGATCTAACTTTCACATGTAATAAAAAAAAATTCAGTATATACTACAGAAAAAAATTAACTCTGTGTCTTGCAAGGATTAAAATCAACAACATCCTTTCCTGACCTTTTTACATTTCATATAAGATTAAATTACCTCCACCCCTACATTCACACATTCAAATCAACTATCGAACAACCATCTCAAGGCAAAACATTGTCATGATGGTCATCAACCCCCCGAAAAAATTAAGTCTCAACAATTTCTTGGCGTCCGTCGTCGCCTTAATTCTCCATGTTTCCTCTTCGAACTTAGATATCAAAACAGAAACCTCGTTTATTAAGTCCAAAAGAAAAGAGATAAAAAAAGATAGAAGATAGAAACAAAACAATCTTAAGATACGAAAATTTGATTGCAGCACGAAATTGTGTAATTTAGTATGCTTGAGTTTGAGTGTTGCTCCCAGGGCTTTGTATGATGATCATACTCTTCTATGTTGATGGCCAACGATGGTGGGGCTGGCAATCGTGCTATTTTATATTAAGTGGAGAAAACACAAACTCTGTACCAATGAATTAATATTAAATGAATGGACTGACTTCAATTGACACGGCAGAAAAAAAAATCTTAAAATTCAGTTTTTATTCTTGTGAATCGTTCAACTGTGAAGCGCCAAATAATCAAGGTCAATGATTTGTTGGGAATTTTCAATTTGATTTATTTATGACAAAAATATATTTTGTGAACGTTTTGGTTAAATTAATCTATTACATCTTAAGACTTCTAACTGAAACCCAAGCATTTTCATGGGTGATTTGCTTCCTTAAAAATTACAAGAGCATGAAATAGATTTAGCCTTGTTCAATATCTGTTGCTACAAGAAGTCGATCGACCTATTTTCCGGTCTCTACCTTGATTACTAATAAAAGTTACAGTACTTCCTTTTGCCTTAAAACATCATCACGAAATCCTCGATGAAGTCAAACCACGTTAATAATTAAAAGATAGAATCTAGGCCATTGATCGAAAGTCCCTTGCTGAACCGTAAAAACTAAAATTAAACAACAAAACGCTTTCTAATTTCGTTCGCACGTTTAAACATTTACGTAAACCAATTACAACTCACAATTGGAGTCATATCAATGCACGATTTAAGTTCGTTTCCTTTTTCATTATTTTAAAAATATCCTGAAAGTTCACAGAACTCAGAGATGCCTCCTTGTAAGTCTCCGCCCACGACTCGATTTCATTTTTCTGTAATTTTATGTAAAGTTTTTTGTTCACGGTATTTTTCATATGAATTGACTCTGAATTGGTTAGAAAATATTTTTTTTATAAGGCCAATAACCTCATAAACAAGACTGACACACAAAAAACCCAGGCAAAAAGGACATTCGCTTAGTTTTATTTTGTTGCCAGCTGAGGATTGAATGTTGGTCGTAAACATCGCCATCAACAGCCGCCCCCAAAAAATTCAATGTCTTTGCCTGTAGGAATATCCTTGCAGACTCTACTCCCAATTCAGGGATAATCAATAGGGCTGGAATGTGAAACGCCTGCGCTACGGAACGTCCTTGAAGTGACTTTTAGTGATCATCGTCAATGCTGGTGGTACTTAGCTACCATAACAGATAATTGCATCCATGCCCAATTTAACAAGTGAGGGAGGCACTTTTTTGTGAGGCAAGAAAAGGTTATTTCAGTCATTCTAGAAGTTGAGATTGGCCGTCATTTTACTAGTTTCCATGTTTATATCACTCCGCCCCCAACAAACACACTTTACAAGGACGAAGTGTCAAGAACGAACAGGATGTTATCGTGGAAACTTACTAGCCTTTTAGATGGAAGCTTTCTTCAAGCCTTTTTTGCATTTTATAGAATGGGGATTGAAAATCTTGAGGAGTTTTATGTCAATGTATGAAGATGGCACAAAAAAGGAAGTCTAGGAGATAGTAACATACTTATGAACGCTATTAATCAAATAAATGGAAATATTCAACTTCCAGGATTCTGCTTCCCTTTTTCGTGCAATTGACTTGAGTTGTTTTTAGAAATTTGTGAGACATTTCATTTTCATTTTGTTTTGACTTATTCCTTATTACACTTTTGTGTGGAGCAGGTAAATTTAGATTTTTTATGACAACAGGTGTATCATCAAGAAAATTTGGTATCGTTGAGAAGTAAGTAAGTAGAAATATGCGTAGGCTGTATGTATGCAAAGTTTTAAGAAAAGTTTAGCCCTTCAACAATCTATGAACTTTTGCAAGCATTTATTCTATTGTGAAATCGATTCTATTCCAAAATGTTTTGTGAATTCCTCGACCGCGATTTCAGTCGTCAAAAAATGCTAATCGCAAAGTATTCTCATTACGTGTCGGATTAATGAGTCATTTGGGAATATATCCGAGCTATAAACAGAGAATGAGACATCGGTTCAATGTTTTTCGAGTTGTTTAATGGGCTGTGTTGAAACTCGAGATGTTTTTTTCTTATTTCATCAATAACACGACGTAAAACAACACTCTTTATTGAATTGCCGTTTGTTTTCTAACTTATCTCATTATCATATTTCTTCTTACATAGCCTTGTTAAGGATCACCATCTCACTAGCATAATTTAGATTTACCGACAGACAGACGACACGGTAAATGCTTCCTTACACCGTTCCAGCAACTTCCGTCCTGGTAATCGTCTTGTTTAAGCAGGCATAACACTACAACACCGATGGTTGTGTCACCGGCGAGGTCATAACATCTACTCAAGCACCCCTATTTTCTTCTATCCTTCAAATAAAGTACTAAGACCTAAATGATATGACGAAGTGGTAGTATAAAGGGGGATTCTTTAGCTTGATTTTTTCACATAAAAAAATCCTGGATTTTATGTGGGATAATCTAGGTTGATGCTTATGATAAAATTGCGAATAAGGACTATCCTCGTTGACAACCCCCACCCTAAGAGACACTTGTTGCAGGGTGTAGGGAATAGACTTTCATATAATGAAGGCGGAAATAGTTTCGGCGATTTGAAGGAAACGAGATTCTGCATGGCATCCGACGGTAAGGCAATAAAATAAAGTTCCTGGCTTACGTTAAAGGAATCAAGGAGCTCCTGATGCTTTTGAAAGGGATTCCTAAAATGATGGTGACCGAGAGGTATCATAGAATTCTAATAGGTAAAAGTTCGCTCGCCAAATAGAGACTGGAAGATAATATACACGGACGGATTCCGGATTGATAGCAAAGAGGTTGCCGGAGTCTTCTCTGAGATTTGAACGTAGTCTAAGCGAAACCTAGGAAGATCGAAGTAATCTAGAGATGAGCAAATCGACCGCACCTTCACTAAGACGTCTGTTATCTATGTATGTATATGAGGGAAGAAAAGGAACTCGAAAAAGTAGGCTAATATTAAGTCACTACTTCATGGCTAAATCCAAAATTAGTTTTTTGTCATCATGAGAGGAATCTCGTTACCAATATTATATTTTAGTTATTGGCTGACTATACCCACATTATTCTTCTATGGCCACCTCCAGCTACTCGATATTTACATATTATCATCATGTCTTGACTTTACACAAAATTAATTCTTTGACCTCTGGCTATATTTAAGATCACCTAAATATTTACCTACAACGAATAGGAATATCCGACGCAGAATTCTAAATTGTATTTCATTTCAACATAATCAAAATTCCTTTTTTACTATCTCTCCTTATACCTTTCCATAAAAAATTCATAATAAAAAAAAACTCACCCTCCTCCCCTTTTCGATAATAAACATTGAATTTATCGCCAAACAAGCGCAAACAAAAAAATTTCATTGATTCTTAGGGTCAACATAAAAGAAAATTGAATTGAATAAAAAAGAATAGAAGAAACAAAAAAATGTGCCGAAATACAACAAAAAAAAATTCCTTGGCACAAGTCCAAGATAAATTTTCTAAAATACCGTCGAGTCCAAATAGTGTGCATACTCGTGACTATGATACTTTATTCTAAATTTAGGATGGGTCTTTACCGGCATAAAGCAGATTGGCGCTTGTAAATTCGAGAGAATATATAGATTTTGTGTGTACACATTGTAACAGCCGCCTCACCCCCGCTCAACAACCTAAATTTTTCAAAAGGCACAAGTATTTACATAATTTGAAACATTGAAATCTAATTGAAAATGATTGCTTTTGGTCTTTGGGGGTGGATGACGGAGAATTCAGGTGAAACTACTCTTGAACGAGTCATGGCCATCGTCGGAGTTGAAAGTAAGAGTACAGTGTAGGTGTTGTTTCTGATGATTTACCGGAATATTATGTGGGATTATTTTTTTTAGGTCATCCTTAATTAATAATTAAAAGGATAATTTAAAAATAAATACAGTCAGACATTTTAGTTTCCTTAAAACAAACACCATCATATAAAGTCATAGCAGCCATCAACAGTTTCCTTCTTAATCTTATCTTATTTACTACAACAAAGTCAAATTCCTTAAAGAATTCTTCAATTTAAAAATCATTTAAAAATTCTCTAGAGAAGAAAAATACTGTTCATAACTTAGCGCTAATAACTTAATTTATTGCCCTGTCGCAATTCCATTGATGCGTCGCTGATAAGTTTGCAGCGCCTGAGGTCAATTCAAAGTGTTCTTCAAAGTGTTAATTGAAGCTAATAGCAGTCATGTGCTCTTCAATTGTTCACCAATTTTTTTTAATTGAAAATTACCCCATTTGAAAATTGTTTAGAAAAATTCGCAGAAAAGCTTATTCTTCGCTCTTCTCTCTTCATCCACAATGATTTATGTACTAATAAATGTAATATTTTATCGAATATTTATCGAACTTGTAATGGACTCGCACCTTCCAGTTATTTTGCAGTTCATTTATTTTCGGTTTAATTACTTTCTGCACTTCCCTAAAAAAAATGGAAGAAAATTATTTTTAGAATTTGTATTTCAACAAAAAAAAACATACTTTAGACAATTGCGTTTTAAGTTACTGTGTGTTGACACATTTTTGTCACACTAGGAGATCATGATGGTCAGTTTTTGTTGTGGACACAATTCGCAATTGGAAAATGTTATAAACAGTTAAGCTTAGGTCGAGTTCAAGGACAAGCTTTAATTTATTTTAATTTTTTTCTAGATATTTTTGGGGATTTTTCTTATTCATTCATTTTCTCTCTATTATTTACCGCCTCAACGAAATTTCTGTTTTTACATTAAAGTATTTAAAAAAAAATTGCTTATAACCACATTTAATAAAACTCTCACATGGAAATTTGATATTTGATTGATAATCCCCAGTTGACTCGCCATAATTAAGGGCGCACAAGACTGAAAAGGGTGCTCGAAAATTATTAATAGTCCTAGAAGCTTGAATATTAGAGAGAGATAGAGTGAGAAAAGTGCCATAAACTAATGCACAAATTTCAATTAATTAACCCCAACGAGAGAACACGATAAAGAAGACGACGACGATGAAGTAAGGAGGTTTATAGTTCGGCTTTTGGTAAATAAGATCCCTAAAGAAAATGGTGTAAACGAAGAAAATTGTGAGGGCACGAACTGCAAAATTAAGGGATGAACTGGCGGGATTCTGATTCAGGATTCAGGAACGAAGAGGAGGTGAAATGGAAGCCCTTAGGCAAAGATAATAATAAACAACATAAATTAGGCCTTAATTTCCCTTGCTTTGATGTAATTAATTCTATCTTAGTATATGGAAGGAAGTTTTCGGTGTTTGTTTGTATGCTGTTTGTTGTAATAATTCGATGTGATTTTTTTTGTGGTGCAAAATTAAATTTTAAACTTTCGTGAGAATTTAATATTTACTTTCAATATGATAAATGCCATTCTGTATAGAGTCCGCTATTTGAAGTGTTACCAAAATTTTAAGACAATTTTGAAAATATATTAAATTTTCGCTGTTCGATATGGTTATTACTACTGCAGATGATGTCATCAAGTTTTCCGATGAAGAGACATTGCGCACCGCACGAATGTGATTCTGTGGAACTGATTGCGATTACTCAAGAAACGCTGACTGCATTGCTTCCACACTTTTATACTTTTGCTGTCATATTAATCTTCAAAATGTACCCGGTGCAGAAGTCCATCAGATTCAAGTCTGGCGAGTAAGGAGACCATTGTTGCAAAGAAATACACTGTAGAACGTGATTTTATAAAAAAAATGGTATGTCAAACGAACTTTGTGGAACGTTTGCCAAGTTCTGTTGGAATTCCCAGCCATTGGCGGCGAACTTGGTACACTTGGAGCGCGTTCAAAAACCTTACTATGGTAAACCACGAGGTAAGCTGTGGTTATGCTGCATCACTTCACTACGAGTTAAAGAACATGAAAATTTTTTTTCCATAATATAGTCTCGAAATTCATCAGTTTAATTGGTTAAAATCCAATATGTTAAACGAAATAAAGTGGAAACTAAATTGTTAGCTGTAAACGAGTGAAAGGGCAACTTCCGTTTCATACAACTGTATTTGTTTTCGTTTCCAATTCTGAATTCACTCGTACTTGCTCGAATCGCCAGAACGGGAGAAGGGAACTTTCACTTCAAAATCCCCGGAACGATACCAAGGAAGTTTCGCTTCAAAAAACAATAAAAAGTCAATAACTTCTTAAATTAAAAGTAGACGTGAAAACATTACCAAATTGTTTAACGTTTGTCATCAAAAATCCATTAATTAGTAAAGACGCACTCCTCAAGTTCCAAAAAACCCTTTACTTCACTTTAAAGGGCAGGTTTAAGCCTAGGCTTATTAATTTGAATGAATGAAACTTGATCATTGCCGAAAATTAATATTTATGGAAAAAGGTTTTATTTTATTGAAAGTAGGAAAATGATGCCATGATTTTAATTTATTTTTATCTAAAAATAATACACTTATATCCTGCTTATCTTTTTTGATTACAAACAAATTCAGAAAATCACTCAAAAATAAACATTCTTAAGGACAATTCTTATTTCGTATTTATTTATTTACATTCAAGTACATCTGTAGTCAGGTATATACGACTAAATTAACCAAATTTTATTTTTAAAAACACAAAAAGAAATATGTAGGTATATATATTTTTATTTACCCCTCTTCTATTTAACCTTCAAAAAGATAATTTTACTTGTATAAATTCCCATTAAATTTTTCCTTACTTTTATAAAAAACGACTACAAATTGTACCTAACCACAAAATTACTTTGTACCAATTCTTCTTCTGGCGTCATCTACGTCACACCGAAGAGCATGCATTGAAATCTCTATCAAGGGGTACAAATATATACATATCTACAAAAAAAAACACAAAAATGAACTCAAAAAATAAAATAAAAATAAAAAGAATTGAATAAAGAAACAGAATTGTTGGCCGATCGTCTGAAGATATTTATAAAACAACCACCAGATCTCCGATGGCGTAACCATGCATGACTATTCCCAATCCCCAATACCAAATCTTGTTGTACATAAAGGAAAATGGCAAATTCCTATACAAAAATATTTTTTAATTTTAATTTAAATATTCATTTAAATTTAAGCGTGTGTAAGTGTAAGTCTTCGATTTCGTCCCATTATTTTCGTCTTCGAAATCCTCTCATCGATCATACGAAGTTGGAAAAAAAACCGCGCTGCTCTCCTTAGCAATTTACCAATTGACCACCTTGAATGAATTTCATGCAAACACATATTCACAAAAGTCTGCTGTTGCGAGTATATTTCGTGGTATGTTTTTCCTTTTTGGTTTTTGGGGGGAAATGGTAGGGCAAACTACGTAAGAGTATATATCATTTCTACAACGATAAATAATATATGTTTTAAAACGATACGAACATATTCGTTTTTATATACATAGATACAGCGCATATCTTCTTCCCCAAGTCAAGTTAACTTTGAAACCAAAGCATTTAGGATAGGATAGATTTGCGCTTTTTAGTAACTTCGCGGTCGTTCGAAACGGTTGCCGCGATCTTAAAACTATATATTTTTTCAAACATCTCGAAAAAGAAAAACTTCCACAACCTCATTTAAAGAGATCAGTTTCGATGCTGCCGTCCTCTGTGCTGTAGAATCTTAAAATTAACACAATTCTCTGGGACGAAAAGAAAATTCTCATAAATTTTACTTAAAAGAATAAGGAAAATTTTTATTTTTAAACAAACAGCGCACATATTTTAAGTTGTTTTTTGTGTGTTGACAAAGTAAAATGAGTAAAAATACAAGATAAAATAAAAACAGAGACATTTTATATATAATTGTATTATATAAAAGTGAAGGAAAATATAAAATATATTTATTTTTTTTTTGTAAATTTCACACACAATAAAGAAAAAGGAGGAAAATTTTTGTGTCGCGGCGCTACAATATTGTGTAAAAAGAGAGAGTGGAAATTTTTTTATACTCTGAAATAAATTTCTCAACAATATCAAGTCTTGGGGTGTCTTAATAAGCTATAGAAAAGTAACTGTACATTACCGATCGCATTCAGTTGACTAGAAATAATCGAGACAGAACTTAGCTAAAATTTTGAATTCGTCCATGCCATGCGCGATAAACTTGCCCAGCTTCTTTGCTCGCAGAAAAGCGTATGCAAACATAATTCAGATATTATTCAAGGTCTGAGAAATGTTTTATAATATTATTTTTAATTATTTAAATAGAAATATTTTAATTTAAAAATAGTTGTATTTTTTTTTTACATATTTTAATAACAATGTATAATAAAGTGTGTTTTTTTTGTTGTGCATATGTTTCTATAAAAGGAAGTTGGAAATCTTTGGTTTTTAATAATAGCAACAAAAATTGCAAAAAAAAAAATATGAAAATTAAATAGGAAAAGTGTGTTTTTTCAGTTTCGAATTTGTTTTAAAATTAATTTCGAAATTCGATTTTGAATTTCAACATATTTCTCCATAAAAGTGTTCGGTTTTTATCCAAAAAAAAAAATAAAAGAAGTGTAAAAATTATTTACTAAAATTATTGTGAAATACCATAAATATTATCAAAAAAAAAACAACCCCAAAATTATTGATTAAAAGTGTACTGATTTTAAAATTTTATCCTCAATTTAAAGGACATAATGTGCCAATTAAAGCCGCATCTAATGGGACAGCGTGTACCAACGGGAGTATTGGGGCAGAAGGGCCCGAAACGACAGAGACCGACTCATCAGGGGCCGGGGGGATGCGGAAGTCGCTGGAGGGGCCGGGCTCAACGCCGAACGACCTTGTTCACCTCAAGAGACGGGTGGGACTCTTCAGTGGGGTGGCTTTAATTGTTGGAACTATGATAGGTAAAATTTTCCAAAAAAACAAAAAATAAACAAAAAAAAAATATTCCTTATTAATTTAAAATAGAGAAAAAAAAACAATAAAAAAACATCCCCCAGTTAGGATAATGACGAGGGCCACAATATTATAAAATGTTATAATAAAAAATTATTATATACCCGTTATGCAAGCAAGCGTGTGTGTGTGGTTTAAAAATGGCTGATAATATGTACATTACTTGAGACGCGCTTCTCATTTCCGACTGGGGTGATTCTCACACACAATAAACGAAAAAAAATCCGTAATTAATTTGTTGAAAAATTATTTGAATTGATGTTATTTTATTACTACTTTGATATACCACACAGGGTCTGGAATATTCGTGTCACCTTCAGGGCTGTTGATTAGAACTGGTTCCGTTGGTGTGAGCTTCATAATCTGGCTGGCTTGTGGATTGCTCTCGTTATTGGGTAAGTAATAAATCATTTTTTACTATAATAAAAAAAAACAATAGAACAGAAGATGGTGTAATACTATATCTTGATTGAAAATATACTTAAAAGAGTACGTCACTCGTAAAGCTGTGGTTAAAGATTGAAACAAGAAAAAAAACAATTTATATTTATGGCTACACCAAAGTAATTGTTTTTCTAAGATAGCATCTCAAACCAATTGTTATTTATACTAATAAAATATCTTGCGGTATCTGCTCTGTAACAATTCTACTACAAAACTTGCTTGATAAAAACATTACATTGTATCACTTCTCTTACATGTCTCGGGATGCGAGCAATCAAATTTCTAATCGTTTGTTTCAGTTTTGATTAAATTTCCCTACACATCTTCTTTTGATGAGGAGGTTCGATCACGGACACTTGTGTCTGATGTTCCCATAAAAGTTCTCTTTGAGGCGGTCATGTCATATTTTGTAGACCACCTAATCTCTGGATATTTTTAAGGTGTGCCTTGGGTTATTTTCCTGCTGGAAAATGAGCCATTGCTTAAAGGTAGGATGGAAGGTACCGTTTTTTTGCTCCAGAATCGTTTTATAGATCTCGTTATTTTAAGCTAGCGTCAATTCGTACCAAATCTCCTGTTCCATAGCCTGAGAAACATCCCCAGACCATGGCTGAGCCGCCACCATACTTCACTGTTGGATTTTCTGTTTGGCGCTACATCTACTCTACATCTAACTCAAACTTTAATTCACTAGTCCACAGCACTTTGTTTAAAATTTTTTACAGTCCAAACTTGATGCGTTTAGACTGTCACATTGATCTAACCGTTTCTTCTTGTTTTGTGGGCATAGTAGTGATTTTCATCTCTCAGTCAGTTTAAGCCCGGTATGGAAGGCTCAAGAAATTTGCTCAAGAAAACTTCTGCATTTATTTCCTTAAGAAAAATTGACAACAGTTCAGAAATTTTGACAGTTCCTTTTTTTCATTGCGAACTTTACATAAATTGTTTTATGATTGTTTGGAATTAATGAAATTGTTTTAATTAATAAGGAATTAAAAAAGAATTAAAAAAATAATAATAAAATTTAACAAAATGTTATTTTTAGTATTGCGGAAAGTTCCTTTCAATTTCAAAAAACAGCTGACATGTCATGAACTCATGAACCGTTAAAATTCCTTCAAGAAATAAATGAATCGACACTTATTTCTAGAGGAAAAACTAAAATTTTATCAAAAGCGACATCTGCATGTCACTAAAAACACGATATTTCTGGTGTGAATTTCTTGACTCTAGCATACCGGTTACAGAAATCGCTCCTGAAAATATTTCTGAACCATTTCTTGACCATTTTTTTACATAGGTTTAAGATAGGCAAAGAAATTTCTTGAGCCTTGCATACCGGGCTTTAGATTGAAATTTTTTCACATCAGCACGAATTTCTGATGCCGTTAAGCGTTTATTTTGTTGCTGGGGACTACGATGAGCTTGTCTACACTTGAAGTCGTAGCTCTCAGCCTTCCTAATCGTCGACGATCTTGATGATTACCACTTAGTTTGTATGGACGACAGTACTATGTACACATGTCTATATAATAAATTATATTTATAATAATATTTATAAAGGCTTGCCTATCTATTGAAAATTTCAACGCTACATCCTTGTGTATCTCACTGTATCTCTGGATAGGATTTCATTAGTATTTAGCAAAGTGGAAAGATGTCATCTTCAACAACAAAATATTCCCACTTTAACCCCTTTACAGTAACTTGGAAATGTTAAATTAAATTAAACGACATTATACACTGAAAAAATACTTGAATCATCTTCGCTGCCATAAGCTACTTTTTCTGGATAAATAAACTTATAGTTTGCGTCAGATACAACCAGTATAACAGTGATGTAATATTCCTACTTGTATAGAAATTGTACATTATCATCAATAGCTTCACAATCTGTTTTTGGCCTTGGCCTTCGTGCGATATCTTCCTCCAACACTGTTGGTTCCTAGCTTGAGAAAATCCCACTTTGAATTTGAGAGTGTTGGCTGGATTCAATAAAAAAGTTTGTTTAAAAGATTATTTGGTCCTGCGTCCCGGTATATTTTTTTTGGTAGTATTTAGGTAAAAGGTTTAATATATGTAAATCTTCAAAATCCTCGGGGGTTATGTAAAAATTTTCCATTTTTTTTAACATATCTCCGAACTCTAATTTATTTATAAATTTTATTTATATGAAAGTTAAACAAAATTTGAAAAGAAAATGTAAAAACTTGCATCAGAAATATAACGTTCCTTATTTATAAGCTCCACACTCTATACTATTGTGGCTTCTTTTCTTTCTTTAATAAATCAAAAAAATATAAAGACCATCAATTGTAAAGTATGCATTTAATTTATTAAAAATTAATTAAATTGTCAAACGTGAACTCTTTAATCCATTGTGCAATTGCTTTTTGCGTGAATATGGATATGTATCAAAAAAGGGATGAAAATTACTAGACTTTGTCCCAAATCGAATTCATTTTAATTAAAAAATTTTATGATCCCAGAAATTCTCCCTCAAACCATGAAATTATATTTATGAAATGTGCTAATGGGATTTATAACTATATGTAGGCGTAAGGTAAGGGATTACTAAAAAAATTGGATATTACCAAATTTATTATTATTTATAGTTATTTTCTTGCAATTTTCAATTATGTGGAATCATTTACTTTCGTACTGAATAAAAACAAAAATCCATACTTTTATAATCTTGAAGCAATAATGTGTAATAATAATGTTGACAAAATTACTATCCGTATTATTATTGCTACCATAACGTGAATATTGTTGCAGTTTATGTAAACAACAGAAACATTATTTTCGTGGCAATAAAAATACAAACAAAAATTTCTCTTCATTTTATTCAACAAATAAGGCAGTGACGCATACGTGACACAAAATTTCAATTGTCTTACACACAAAAACAACATCAAAATATACACAATATCTTCGAAAAATGATCTAAAATAATTATTTTTAAATATCGAAGACAATATACTAAAATAACACTAAAAAGAAAAATATAACAAAAGATTACACTCTGCATTTTATTTAGAAGAGATTTAGTGTAAAAAAAAAATTGAGAAAATATAAAACCACCCCCGACAAAAAAAAATTAAAAGAAATCAAGTTGACACTCGAGGATAATAATAATAATAATAAGGAGGAAAACTATTGTTCAATTTCCAAGGCAACAAAAGCACAATTTTACTAATTTAAAATCATTTTTGTAGAGAAATATAATATATTTTCAGAATCAAAAAAACACAATTAAACATTAGCTCTAAAATCGAAAATTTCATCTTGTCAGGCTCATGCATAAATCTCGTCTTTCGTGACGTTTTTAAGAGGAAGGAAATTTCACAAGAATCTAAATATTTCGCCTTGAATTTATCTCCAATTTCAACGAAAAATATACAACGAAAAAATCCTGCTACGCAACTTGATTGTTAAAGCTTTAAAAATACAACCAAAAAAAAAAAAAATAAAACAATCCATTATAAAAAAAAATACATTAAGAAAATCATTTTCAATATTTTTAATTCCCATTAAGAAAAATTTCTCGGTTTTCATGATACACACGTAAAAATTTCTCTAATCTTACCATATTCTGTCTCATGCGACATGATAGCTCGTCTCGAGTCTCTCAAAATAGCAACAAAAGTCAATAAATCGCGGCAAAATGTGCAAAATACAGGAAAATTGTGGTTTTTATTTTTTTTTTATGCACGTATAAATTTTATTCTTTTAGTCTCTTCTTATTGTTGAAACATTGTTGATTTTGCGGCCAAGGGGGAGAAGTAGAATAAAAGCGCCTTCCGGGGGATGTTTTCGTAAGGAATTTTAAATATTTAAATTGCGACATGTTTTTTTTTTTTGGTTTGCTACAAATTCGTTGAGAATTTTTTTTTATCAAATTTAAAGTATTTAAAGCGAGATTTATGTTTCTGGTGTCCTTCTGGAGGTAGTAATGTAATTTTAAGTTTAAAATAGAATATTGCAAAATCTCGACCATATAAGCGGGATAAAAATAACGACGCAATAGATTTCCGAACTTTGTCTAAAATAGTCCTTTCCTTCCTAACGATATAGTTCCATTGGTCGATACTTTATTTGCTACAAGGTTTGGTAGAATAAGGACGAAAAGTTTAACCAAGCCAACATAATATCTGAAACTCTCCAATAAAACTATTTGGTGTAGCTCAGGTGTAGATTTTACCTTGACTCGATGACAGAGGTCTGCCCAAGTTTCGCTGCATATATGTATAGTTTTCTTTGATTACCGTAATATGGGTCCACAAACTCTTTCGAAAGAGACAGTCATTGAATACTATTTGGACGTCATGTAAGCGTTTGCGAAAGTATAGCCGCCAAAAACTGTACCTAACATTTATGAAAGGAAAATTCGCGGAGTTTATACTACGAAAATGCAGCATCGCACAAAGCAAGAGTTTTTGGCCAAAAACTCGATGAATGTCATCAACTCATCACCATACTCGTCGGATTTGGCCCCGTGTAACTTTTTCCTATTTCCAAAACTAAATACATCACTTCCAAGAAGTTGGTTCACGTAAATTAAGGTTATAAAAGAAAATTCGCTGAAGCAGCTGAAGAGCATTCCTCAATCAGCTATCGAAAAAACGTATGGAGGAACGGATTACGCGCAGGCATAGTTGTTAAATCTGCTATGTCGATTCGTTTTCTTATTTGTTCCTGGAGTTGTACAAAGGTTTTCACAGAAAATAAGTTAAATCTTTACCACCATACTAGTCCCAGCATTTTTATGCGTCCTTCGAATTCATTGGTGAAATTGAGAGCAATTTCTAATGAATGTGTGATTTGAGCACGACTTTCTTAGCTAACACCTTCGTTTAACAGAGAGATTAACTCGGAATGTGTAAGGATTGCTATTGTTATGCTGTCCGATTTAGCTTCGTCTGCATAGAATTCCACGCGATAATAGCTTAATCTTAAAATTAGCTGCTTGAAGAAAGAAATCGTATCAAATTAATCTCTATTTTTTCAATGTATCCAATTCAACGAACGTTTCAATTGTGATAAAATTGATTACGCCTACCCTCAAAAAATTCACATAAAACATCTTGTTTCCTTCAAGACAGTCTCTAAAAAAAAATCAGTTCAAATACCCAGTAAATGAACTAAGGCAGCTTTAGAATCAAAAAATCAAGTTATACAATGTTTTGCAATAAATCCATCACATTGATAAATTGCCTTTGAATTCAAGAGAATAACCCACTACGGATCAATATCTCACACTCTGTTCGTGTGAAACCTTAAATCCCAATGCATACCGTAATCAATATCAAACCTAATCACCAATGATTGATCCTAATTGAAAAAAAAATTACATCTGAGTTGATAAATGAACTTATCGTCCCTTTCGTGTTGTTGACTAGAACGATAGCACAAGCAAGACTCTACTACTAGTGTGCACCTTTAGAAGGACGTAAATAAGATCTTTTATTAAATTGATTTTACAATTTTTAATACTATAACTAAATTTCTAATTACATAACAACACAATTTTACAGGCGCGCTAGCATATGCTGAATTGGGCACAATGAACACATCGTCTGGGGCTGAATGGGCATATTTTATGGACGCATTTGGAGCACCCCCAGCATTCTTATTTTCCTGGGTATCAACGTTGGTATTAAAACCATCCCAGATGGCAATTATTTGTCTATCATTTGCACAGTATGCAGTTGAAGCATTTGTAAATGAATGTGATCCACCAATATCTGTGGTGAAAATGGTTGCTTTGGTTTCTATTGGTGAGTTATTTATTTATTTGTAATATTAATTCAAAACACTTTACATATATTTGTTCTTCTTTTTGTTTATTCTAGTTATGATCCTGTTTGTGAATTGTTATAGTGTGAATTTAGGTATGGCAGTGCAGAATATTTTTACTTCTGCAAAACTTGTTGCTGTGTTAATAATTATTTGTGGTGGCGCTTATAAATTAATACAGGGTAATACTCAACATTTGCAAAATGCATTTAATGGACCACCACCGTCATTTGGTGCTATTGCAACAGCATTTTATACTGGTTTATGGGCATATGATGGATGGAATAATTTAAATTATGTTACTGAGGAAATACAAAATCCAAGCAAGTAAGTGTATTTTCAAATTTTAATACATATTAACAATAAACTTATTTCAATTTCATCCGTGGATATTAAAACATTGGCGGCCACATTGGGATATTGACGGTTTCCGCCAGTTCCCTCGGCTGATCCATCTCTTAACCCTTTGAATACTGCGAAAATAAACATTTTTGCGCAGTAAGAATAATTCGGGCTGTGTTCCTAAATTAAATAGAACCCACTTTACATACTGGCTAGTGCTAATGACGTATTAAATCACACGCGATTCTGTATTTTTTCAATACTGTATTAATGTACTTGAAAATGATTTCAATTTTTGATTTTTGCTTATGAAGAATTATGTGTTATACAGACGTGTACTTACTAAAGTTAGGTTATGGATAGGCGACTAAAAAATCTTAGGGGGGGGAGGTGGTGGGTGCAGTTGGGGGGGGGGCGTAACGGTTTAGCCGCCAGAGCTTTTTTAAATTTTTTTGCTAGAGTTTTACATATCACCCTGCATTTTTGTTGTTTAGAAGTTCACACGGATATAAAAAATATCAAAACAAAAAAATTTTGCAACGGGGATACCATTACGCAAAGTTGATATCCTCAATATCAACAGGCTGAACCAGAGAAGCAACCATCGGGGTTAGCGGGAGACACCCTCGTTATGCCACGTGAATCTCGCTAACCAGATCCCATTGTGATTTCCCCGGAAGAGTGCCCTAAAATCCTCGCTATTTCGGGAAATACAAGAAAACGATATTAAAATAGTGCTTGGGGATGTGAACGCCAAAATAAGAAAATAAGAGGAGTTCCTACGAGTCACACAGCGCTATCAATGACAATGGTAGTGGATTGATGGTCGATCTTGCTAGCTCGAACTCGATGGTAGTAAGTTCAACAATGTTCTGGCACAAAAATATTCATAAGATGACGTGGCAGTCACCAGACGGGGTAAATTGATCATTGACCATGTCCTAATTGGGAGGAAATGAACCACGGGTACATTGGATGTAAGAGCAATGAGGGTAGCGTGCTGTTGCTCGGACCACTATCTAGTCAAAGTGAAATTTAGAACACGGGTAACGACCAAAAGACACAGAGGGTAAACACATTCAAGTACGAGAAAGAGTCCGCGAACATATGGGCAGCAGAGGAGGCACTATTGACTGGTTCGAGCAGGACTGAAGGTCTGAAATTGAAGAAGGAAACCAGAGCCACCGCAAGGCCCCCCACAAGAGCTGGGATGGAAGTCTTCATGCTAAAAAGAAGAACCACAGACAAGCTCTACAGAAAGAAAAAGAGAGAATATCTAAACAAAGGATCCTACAGATTCAGGAAGACTTCAATGAACGGAGAATCATATATCAGCAATAAATTTCAACCAATAGCGGACATCTGTAGAGACATAAATGCGAACCTATGGGTAAATTCAAAAACTCTGCAACTCTGCATCACTGCAAAATTCAGTAATTGGAAGTTTGTAGCTGAATTTTGCAGTGATGTGGCAATGATGAGTTTTTGAATTTACCCTGTTAGTAGACCCTTATAGGATAAAAGAGAGGTGGAGAGAATATTTTCAAAAGTTATTGAATCCAATCCCCATAATAAAAGAGCATACACAGACGGAGGTGTTTGTACCTCAAGATAATATTTCAATAGAGCCACCGACACTGACTTCTTGAAGTTGTAAAAAGGCAAAAATCCAACAAATCACCAGGCGTCGATGGAGTGGCAGCTGACTTGATAAACGAAGGAGTACCGCAACTCTTAAGAATCTTATACGAACTCATATGCAACATTTGGGAGGCTCCTAGCCTGCAGCAAGAACACCCGCAAAGCGTCAAATCGCCTGTGTGGCACCCAAACGGTCACACTTATTCTAGACCAACGAAAGAACGAAGAAAACGGGTTACTTGGTTACCATAAAGGCTGTCATGAGCATGCTCAGTACATCGATTCTCGTTCGATTGCGACGGTCAAGCGGCATTGGACGTGGTAGTACTTAGTTGGGGACTGCTTGGTAAAAAGACACTCGCGTTTGGAATGGTCTATGCCGATGCGATTGCATTTATAGATGTTCATGCCTGTAGCAGGAGCATGCATACCTTTAGCGCCGTGCATATTTTTAGATTGTCAAGTCTTTAGCGGGAGCGTGCATACCCGCTCCCTAGAACGTGCTTAAAAAATATGGGTTAAAAAAAATTCAAGCCAAAAAAGTATCTTTTTATATAAAGGGTGTATACACTAAGTTTACAAAGCGGCCGGCTGTTTATAGGTTTTGGTTAGACGAATAACAAATCGTAAGTGGGGGTGGGGGGAACGTAAAGGTTTAGCCGCTAGAGCATTTTTAAATATTTTTGGTAAAGTTTTACATAGCACCCTGTATTTTTGTAACCCTATAACCTATATCCATGAATAAAGTAGCATCACTGTACACAGAATACTCCTACCTATCCAAAATTGTAAAAGAGACATTTCCACCCTACCTACTCGCAGAATTATGAGTTGTCAACTTTTAGTATTTTTCACCAAAGCTTATGTCGAAAAGTACCAAATAAAGCCGATTTTACTATCAAAATTGCTTATAACCTCAAAAGTAAAAATTATAGGGATATTATTCATAGGATATTTTCGAAACTATCTAATTTTGGAAAAAAATTATAAGTTAACTACGTATGGTGAAAAGGTTGTTGAAGGTGAAATTTTAGCTTAAAAAAACAAAATTTTGATTTTCACGACTCATAACTCTGAAAATTGGTAGGGTGGAACTGTCCCTTTTACAATTGTAAGTAGGTGGGAGTATTCTGCGTACACTGCTACCTTATTCATGTAAATAAGTTATACGGTTTCAAAACTGCGATATGATATGTAAAACTCGAACAAAAAAAATTTGAAACGCCCTAGCGGCTAAATGGTTGCGACTCCGCCCACCCACCCACACGATTTTTTGTTCGTCTAATCAAAGCCTATCAGCAGCCGTCCACTTTGACTTTCACATTAAAAAAAACCCCCCGGTATTTTTCGCATATGCATGGAAAAACTCTCCGGTACTCAAAGGGTTAGCATCTTAGGCATAACTTTAAAGGTAGAAACAGAATGGCACGGCGACCGTGGCGGAGTCCGCCGCTCAGAGAGTTTCCCATACATTTAATTTATCCGCGCCGCCTGGGGAGAAATTAAATGTATGGGAAACTCTCTGAGCGGCGGACTCCGCCTCGGTCGCCGTGCCATTCTGTTTCTACCTTAACTGAGGATGTGCGATGGAATGATCACATATTCCAAATCGCCAAATAAGCATCTCAATGCCTGGGATTTCTTAAGAGATGCAAGTTCCTCCTTCCGCACTCATAAAAGATCGGAATTTCTTCTTTCTACTGCTATTAATGAAACTCCGATTATAAAAATTCTAGATATGCTGATGCCCTTTGAGTTACAAGTTAAAATACCCAAAACTACTCTATAGTATTAGAAACAGTAAACCCGGCATTCTTTGTGATATCGCATAATCTCAAAATGCAAAGCTAATCACAAGTCCATCCTATTTTAATCCAAGTCTATGTCATCAAGACTTTCTGCTTCTTTGGTTTGACGCAGAATATCTTATTTTAGAATGTCGAAAAAAAAAACACAAGCATTCCCGAAATGTGCCAATCACACAGGGCAACAATAAATAATACTATGCTGCATTCATTTAAAGTTTATACTATAACTAATTCATAAATTTATAATTGATTTATTGATTCAAATATCCTTTCAGAAATCTTCCTCGGTCAATAATAATTGGAATACCATTGGTTACCCTATGTTATGCATTAATAAACGTTTCGTACCTGGCGGTAATGTCACCCACCGAAATGATAGAGTCTGAAGCTGTTGCGGTAACATTTGGAAATAGACTTCTTGGCGCACTAGCATGGCTAATGCCGCTAAGTGTTACAATAAGTACATTTGGCAGCGCCAATGGAACACTATTCGCGGCAGGACGGTAATTATTATTTTTAATATCTATTTTATATTTTGATTATTAATTCTTAGGCGACATTAGCAATATAATTTGTAATCAAGTTCACACCCTCTCCCATAAAAATATTAATTTAATTATGCAGAATAAAATTCTCATTTTTCCTTCGTCTATAAATAAATTTAATTTTCTCTTAATTTCCTAATATTGCACAAGTCTTACAAAAACCAGAGGAAAATCATGTTTTCTTTTTGTAATTTAATTTTGTGTTCTGATTATTGCTTTATCGTACGGTAAATATTATTTGGAAATTTATTGAATTTTTTTGAGCATTTATCAAAATAGTTCAATTGAAAATAGCATTTCCGTTGATCGATATGTTCTTGTAAAATAAAGGAAATGTGATGAGTACAAAAATAGAGTTTCGGAGCTAAATTTGTGCTGTGACATGCCAAGATAATATTTTTATATAAAAGACTATTTAGAAAAGAAGATTTACTTAAGACTTTTGCAAATTATATTTTGCGTTTAACAACTTGTTCGAGTGTAAGTCATTAATTAATTCAACCATTCTTTAGAGGGAAATTTATTTAAAAAAAAATTATTAATCAAAATTTTATTGATTTAAACATTCTTTTTCGTCCTTGCTTAAAGCAAAAAAAAAACTGCCTCCACCTAAACAGAAAACTTATACAAAGCGTAAACTGCACTAACCAACAAGGTACAATCGATAACTCAATTTAAACTAAAAAACCTGTTTTATTTCCAGTCTATGTTTTGCTGCTAGTCGTGAAGGACATCTTTTGGACATACTGTCATACGTTCATGTTAGACGGTTAACTCCTGCACCAGGATTGATATTTCATGTAAGTAATACCTCTCAATAAATTACCCATATTTCAAATTTAATTGACTAATAAAAATTCTTCATTTTCAATTCTAGTCCTTAATAGCTTCAGCTATGGTACTGTATGGAACGATTGATTCCTTAATAGATTTTTTCAGTTTTACTGCATGGATATTTTATGGTGGAGCAATGCTAGCACTGATCGTTATGAGATATACAAAACCAAACTATCCACGGCCATATAAAGTGCCAATTATCATTCCAGTTTTGGTTTTAGTTATATCAGCGTACCTTGTAGCAGCTCCAATCATAGATAAGCCACAAATTGAATACCTGTATGCTGTCCTATTTATATTGGCGGGGTTAATATTTTATGTACCATTTGTTAAAATGGGGCTAACACCACGATTTATGGGTAAGTTCGCTTTAGATTTTGTATATTTTAGTAAAATTAATAATAGAAATTTAGATTTTACAAATTGTTGTCCTTGCATGAGTTAAAGTTTGATGATTTTCACGAATTTAAAGTTGTCTATCTAAGTGGGTGTATTTGTAAATAGAAAATAGGCCATGTACGACTCGGGCCTCTTGAAGTCTCGGCACCTGCGACCGACTCTGATTTAAACCCATCCACGGAGAAAACTAAAATTATAGATGGAAGTTTTCACATTCCTCACTGGTGAGAATGTGGCCATCGATACCCTGAATGAAGTTGTGTTTCGCAGATGAACCTTCTACCATTCGCTTTGGTAGAAACGCAGTATGTTGCCGTGTCTATGCGTCTTTTGCCCTTAGCAACCAACTTGTTAGCTCCTTCCGAAGAAGTACTCCAGGAGGCACCGGAGGTGCAATTAGGACTTGCTAACAAAGCTGCAGTGACTCTTCTTGGGTTTTGAGAGAAGTGACATATCGGGTGCCACCACCTTCCGAGAACTTTGTTAGCCGTTCTCTCGCTAAGACATATACTTTAGAGTACTGATGATTTCATAAAGTTCCGCACTCGACTCCGCCCTAACTGAGTGTGAAAATCTCGTCTTTAGCAAATTAATTGAAATTTATTTCGCAAAAAAACTTATAAATCATAAATCTAAAAACTTATTCATTTCCCTTTTACTTTATTTAATTTTCAGATAAAGTTACTCTATTTTTCCAACTATTACTGGAGGTGGTACCAACATCATCAATGGCAATGTTTGATTAATAATAAAAAAAATGTCTAGAAAGGAAACAAGAAAATTAGTAAAAATTATTAATGATTACATCAAAATAACACAACAAAAAGTGTCTATTAAAATAATAATTAAAAACAAATACTAATAGCAATGCATTCAAAAAAAAAAACAAAACACATAATATAGTCAAGTAAATTGGCAACAAAAAATGCCATAAGTAACTTCTACTAGATTTTATGGAATTTTTAAATCTAAAAAAAAAACATTGATAACAGCATTCTTGTTAGATATTAAGACAAACATTTAAAAAAACATCAACAAAACATTTTTAGAGAGAAGAAAAGAAATGATTTAAAAATAAAATTTGTTATAATATAAAAAAAAATATGTTAATTTTTTACGAAAAAAAGTTTTTTCTCTTTTGAAAAAAAAATCAACATTTTGCCACCCAAAAAAAAATGAAACGAAAAAAGCAAAACAAAATTTTTTTGGAAAAAAAAGGAAACACAACTTATAAGACTTTATGAAAACAAATGTGTTGTTATATTTAATAAAATAATTATATTTTCAAGATTAATAAGTAATAATAATAATTAAAAAATGCTGATTTTTCTTTTTTCGAAAAAAATACTACTCTTTATGAGAATTGATTTAATAAATTTGTTTACGTTAAACTGTCGCCACCTAAATTATGGTGAAGCGAATACGGTTGCCTATACTATTTTTTTACACGAAAAAAAAAATTTGAAACTAAAAAACAATCAAAACAAAAGCAAAAAAACGTTTTAATATTTAAATAAAATACCAAAAATTGTTCAATGTTTTTTATAAATTGTTTGTTAACGACACAATTTTGAAATAAACTATTTTGGATGCCATTATTTAAAAATTAATAACGAGAGAAAAAAAACAAAATGATGATGATAAAGTCGTGTAAATTGCATATAAAATAAATAAAAGTACTTTTTTATTATAATAAATAAAAATTATATAAATTTTATTAATTTTTTGATGATTTATTTTTTAAACTTTGCTCTTTTTAAAAGAAGCATATTTTTAAATAAGTAATTTATATATTTTATTAGTTAAATTTAGTTTTTTTAAGGTCTTGTTTTAAAAAAGTTTAAGCGAAACTTTGTATTATTAAATGTTAGAATTGATACAAATAAAGTTTCTATTATTATTTTAATTTGTTTAATTACTTTATTAGTGGAAATACAAATGAAAATTGAAAATGTAGGGTGCTTTGACGTACTCCCAGAGTCTGGCCAGGAAAAATAAGGTCTCGCTCTGGTCCGCGGTCCGGATACGATGGTTTGGGGCCTATTCTCTATTACAATATTGTTAAATCCGATCCGAAAACGAAAGAGCTTTCGAGTATAAATTTAACAATATTGTTACATTTTCAAGTAAAATGAACGCCAATATTGTAATAGAGAATACGGTTTCGTCAGTTTCGTTAGAAAACATAACAATATTGTAATAGAGAATAAGCCGCTGGTCTCTCAGTTGGCTGGGTCTGGCTCGGTTGACCTAGGTTAAGGGACTGCACTGAGCCTAGCCTATTGGGAATCGTCAGGTTAAAGAACAAATCTGACCCTTTGCCCTTAAGGGGCGTTATCCCTCTAAACGTGGCGGACCTTGGGTTGAGGGTGGGATATCTGACTGTCCATGAGGGCTGCAGTACGACCTCTACAACCTGGGACTCTCTCAGAAGACAGAATGCCGACTTTGCAAACGAGACTTCCACACATGTTCTTGCCTCTTTTTGCCTTGAGAAATCTACACGACCCGCATGACTACGAAAGCCTACCGCACTACTTGGACAGGCTCAAGGTGCTTGATCTCATGCCGTTATCTAGCAGGAGAAAACTGCTCATATCTTGCGTTGCCTTTGACGTTCTAAGTGGAAAACTTAAAGTGCAGTTTCTGTCGGACAAGATCAAATTCAATGATGAAGTCCGACACACACGTCATACTAAATTACTTCGGGAATACCGTCATCGCACCGATTACGCTAGGAACGAGCCCGTCAACAGATGTTGTATGGTCTTTAATACTCACAGCTCCTGTTTCTCCCCTTCACTCAACAAGGCATCCTATAAGAAAAAACTCAGATCTCTACTAACATAACTCCCACCTCTTTACAATTATAGTAGTAAGTTTCAGTAGTTGTCAATAGTTATTAATAATCAATTATTTTTATAATAATAATAAGGACTGTTGTACTACTGTGTTTTTTAATTTAAGTGTGCCTTGTTTGGCTCAACAAATAAATAAATAAATAAATAAAATATGAATGTCCTGCTCTGATTTAGCTTAGAAGAAGAACGATGATCAAATCGAGTGTCTAAGCTCCGCTCGGGTTCAGTCTTTTTTCAAATAAATGCCTTCGTACGGTCCGATCTTTTCCGTTAGTGGCTTATGTGCACAATGAGCCTACCTTTTCCGCGGTGTCCAGCATATATCGTTTGCCCTCCAATACTCAAAAAAAGGTGTACAGATTAAAAAGCTTATTGCAATCTGAGCGCTAGAGTAACTTATTCAAAATTATCTCTATTCCATTTTAGTAATTTAAATTTACCGACATTTGTACATGCAAATAAAAAAAATTAACGAAGCCAATCGTATTATCTACTATAAATATTCGGAATATAAAAAATAGCATGGTTGTAGGCTTTCTTCATACCGAAACACACGTTTTGTCAAAGACGCAGGGATTCTGTATATAATACAATGCGAAGTGTTGAATTTTTCTTCACAAATATGAGTAACTTCGCATTGTAAATTCTTCCATTACATACAGGATCCCTGTGTTTATGACAAAACGTATTTTTCGGTTTGAAAAGCCTAGAACTATGCTAATTTTTTAATATTCCGAATATTTATAAGTGTGTTCGCGTACTTCGCCCGCGGAATCCCTCGGGCGCCAGAAAACGCCCGAAACCGCCAGATTTCTGTTCGTTTACTTTTTCGGGCTACAAAAAGCGTGGACATTTTTACTCTACAGCCAGAAAGTGCCAGAGGTTTTAGCCAGTACGCGAACAAAGCTAGTAAGTAACTGATTTGTCTCGATTTACAAATTCCACAAAATAAGTTGCAAGATTTGCGCAGGCTTGCCAGGCAGGTTGCAATTTCGAATAAATGATGCTTGCAAATTTGCTTTTTTGAATAACATGCACATGATCGATTTGCGCAACCATGCAATTATGAAAAGGGTCAATAATACGACCTCCGCTCATCTCACTAGAATCCACTCTTTGCCTTTGCCGGTAACGCCACTGTACGTTGCTCATACTCTTTCGACAATATGGTCCCAAGCACGTACTACACATTTGCTTTATTATCAACATCAGTAATACCATGCCGCAAGTACGATGTACCGTCTTTTACAACTATTAAAACTTGCTTCAAACCTTGCCTTATATTTTAAGCGACCGTTTATAGCTTATGGCTTGTCCACCTCTTAACATCCCAGATGTAAGATTGACAAGCATTTACGGCGCAACCATTTCATATTCTAAATTACTTAATAAGCACCCCTGAGATTCCTCAAGACATGCAAATTCCTACTTCAATTGTGGACCACAACTCTGTTGTTACATTGATAAGCAATGTGGAAAAACTTCCCACAGTCATTATTTTAAACAATATCCTAGAGTAATAACAGAAGATTCGCTATGTCCTTCTTGATATTTTACCCAATCTAGATTTCATTATAAAAATGTAAAAGTAAGTTACCTCCATTAAGACTGAAACTCCATATTACAACTTCAGCCCAAGAAACTAGTAGATTGTGCAAAAATACAATTTATTATTTTAATATAAAGGCAGTACAATTTACAAATACGAAAAATAATAATTAATCCTACTAAAATAAAACTTAAATCGTCAGAATTGTTTCTGTTAGCTAATCCAAAGACAATGGCCTTTCCTTTTTAGAATTAAATCTGAAAAGAAATATTGAAAAAAATTTATATGTAATTATGTTATTCGCTATTATTAATGCGATTAATATATTGCGAAAAATAAAATGATAAGATTAAGATCAGGTAAGCCATATAGTGTGGCTTCTCATCAAAATAATAATGATGTATATTTATTTCTTTATATTGTCCTTCACAATTATCACATTTATTTTTTCAATTTCAATACAAACAAGTTTTATTTTCTTTCAGGAAATAAGAAACATAAATATGTTTATCTAATTTTCTGTTACATTGATTTTTGCATATTTGCTTTCTATCTACATCTATATATGTAGGTAGATATTAAGTAGTGGGCAATGAGCATCATCGTACATTTAAGTGTTTAGTAGTTATTTCTTTCAGTAGCTGTTGTTATGTTATTACATCAAGTATTAACTACAATCGTTTTCATATACAATATAAAAAGTTTTTTTTAAGAATCTAATAGTATACTACCAGTTTTATTATTTTGTTCAAAGTGCTCTTAATTATGTGCATTTTTACATAAGTCAACAATCAGGTACAGGTACGTTAAGGTGGTACAATAATCATAATGCCAGTACAATGCTGACTCAAAAAAATTAAGGTGTAATTCTGGCTTTTAAGTCGCCAAATCGTTCGTCTTCAAATATCATAAGGAGTTGAAGATCGAAATATGGAAAGGTTTATATCAAAGCGTAAAAAGCGATCCAAACACTATTATAATAAGAGCGCCTTGTCGCAGAAGTAATAATTAAAAATGTTACAATTAGGACTAAAACCGATCTGGCGTCAGAAAAAGACCCCATTTAAATGGTCGGACGATGTGATATGTCCCCTGCTCAAAAAAGGAAACCAACTAGTATGTGAGAACTATACCTAGCCCCCACAACTCATCGTACAAAATACTGTACACAATTTTGTACAAAAAACTGCTATCGATCGCAGAAGATAAAATAGGCAGTTATAATCTAGCTTTCAGCCAGCAAGATCCACTACAAACCACATTTCCATCCTAAGAATTTTGGATAAAATCATGGGATAAAATCATATTTACGCTCTATTTATAGACTTTAAGCAAGCACAAGACAGCATGAAGCATGAGGAATCATTTAAAGCTAAAGCAGGTCGTCACCAACGTTGTGTGGGGAAAACTACTATTAGAACTGCACAACACCCTTCAAACTTTGCACAAAGAATAAAAACAAGGTAAAATTACTACCTTTTTTATAAAAAGTTGATGCAGGTGGTTTAACCCCTCATCTGCAGACCTTCAGGCATTGGAAAAAATTATTTATGGACTGACCCGACATTCCGTACCCTATATATTCAATTTGTAATTTTTGTACACTCAATTCAATACTAGCTTATTTAATTAAAAATATAAAATGTCTCTGCTTTACATAACACAAATTACAATTCCATATAGTTTTATATGACTATTAAGACTATAAAATATTTTCTTGTTAACAAAAATATGTTTTGTGCAATAAAAAAGATTATATCGTCCATCTGAATATTAATTCACTATCGTTATTTATTGTTTTTGCTAGTTAATGATTAAAAATTCCGTAATTTCAATTATGCCATATATTATTATTTAGAAATCTTTTGCATTCTTATAAAAATATATACTCAACTCTGTAATATAAACGACCTTGAGAAAAATTTTATTATATAATTTACAATATCCATACCATAGTAAGTTTACCACAATTAATAGGGACGTTTAACTTTTATCACAATTATTACATGTACTTAATGAAAATCTTTAATATGTTTTTAGCTGCTTTAAAAGACTGAAAAATCATGATTTATTTGTTTATACAAAAGCGGACTTTTATTATGGAACACTTTTTATGTTGTTTTAAGAAATTAGATCAAAGTATTTTAGAATAATTGTAAAATATTTATAACAATATTCGTATCCATTTCATGCTTAAATTATTTCTGTTTAAAAATCACCATCGTTGTTACCTTTTAATACCATCAATATAATATCTGAAATATTATGTTCTTTCACTTTAAAAATAATTTCTTAGTCTTCACCTTATATTATCAGTTAAAATAGTTTCAGCTGCAGCGCAAAAGCGATCGAGCAATAATAGGGTTGGCTCTTATGAACCGTCATAATCCAAATCAATGTCATTATCTTCATCAATTGCAATTTCAACCACTGGTTCATTTGCAGGATTAATATTATCTTGTAATTTACTAAATAAATAGCTTTCAACATCTTCATAATCTGCACCGCAACGTTCTGAATCTTCATCATCATCATCGTTACCACTATTATCATTATCATCAAAACATCGAAAATCATTTGTTCCTGGCTCTGAATCTTCAGTTTTAATCTTACTCCAATATTCACTTATTAAATTATCAGTTATTACAATTAAATTCTTACTACCTGTTACATAATGACCCAAAAAATGTATAACTGATGTTATTTCATTTTGAAACATTTTGCCACATGTTTTACAGTCGACATTTTTTGCATATAAACGTTTTCTTGTTTGGCAAACATGATTTTTTCTACCAAACCATTGTGAGAAGCTTCTATCGCATTTTTCACATTTATATGGACGTTCCTTTGAATGTACAGTTTCGTGACGCTTTAACTTATTAAGGCCACAAAAGCATTTTTTACATAAATGACAAAATACATTTGGTTGATTTGGGTATTTTTCTTTAACGCCACTAACTGGATGTGGTTTTGGTGCCCTTCGTGGACTCTCAATACAGCGATGTAAATAATATTCAGAACTTAATATAAAATGCTCCATACATAATATGCAGCGGTGTGGTCTTAAACCGAAGTGTTTTAGCTCATGGATTTTTTTATCATATGAATTTGTAAATGTTTGTTTACAAATAACACAATCTGGACTTTCTTGCTGGCCCGATGAAATTTCATCTTCCTGTTTCCTTATTAGAGAGTATGGTTGCTGTTGACTTTCATGAGATTCTGCTGATGTTGGTAGTGATGGATTTTGTTCGCCCAAGTATTCAATCACAAAAGTCTGAGTATCGAGAGGAATCAGAGTTTTTGAATTGTTATCATTGATTTCTTCAAAATTCTGAATCACTACCACTTCCTTTTTAGCTTTGTCAATTCTTCTAATCTTCCTTATTGTTTTAACATTTCTTTTAGCACCTAAAGCGTTCATTTTTAAGTGAAATTATCTGTTCTACTGTTCAACACTTATACGCCATTTTTTACAGCACGAACTAAATGTGTCAAAGTTGAAATGACAGGTCAACTGGCGCACGGTATACATATAAGTTGTGTTTATTGAGCTGCTCTAGGTTGAGCTAGGTTGAGATATCTCAGGAAAAGGTGTTTCATGAGCAATTCGCTTGCTCTAACTCGCCTGAAGTTGCTCTGATTTGTGTTTCATGAGCCTGCTCTAAGTTGAGCTAGCTCACGGTTTTCTGCTCTACCTTTTTTGGTAGAGCAACTTCGGGCAAGCAATCAGCTGTTTGTCAACTGTCACAAAACGGCAACAGTTAATCGAAAACTGTTAAAAATAAATTACAGATACACGCCAGACCTCATTAAGAGTTTAAATTTAATATTTTAAATAGATTAAAAACTAAAATTAAAATTTCCACTTTAAAAACTGACAGATTGAACTTATGACAATTCACTTTGAGAATTGTTGCCCGAAAAGTGTTTCATGAGATTTCTTTCTCTGAATTGCTCCAACTTGCCTGATTGTTTTTTGACAGCTGCTCTACTGTGAGCTGCCTTGAGCTGCTCTGCTTTTTTTTCGGTCTCAATAAACACAACTATAATAAGGTAATGTAATCCGAATGCAAACATTGAGCTGTCATTTCGATCGTGACGTCACTGAAATCGTTCGGGTCTAAACAAATTGAAAAATAATTTTTGTGAGTTTTGTAAAAGTGAAAAGTGGTGATTATTAAATAAAGGAAGTAATAAAATAGGAAAAAACTGGTTAAATGTGTTGTTGTTAATTGTAAGAACGATGAAAACAAAAAATATTGTGTAGTGAAGATGAAAAATTTAACTTTTCCGAAGGATGAAAATTTGTGTGATATGTGGATACGAGCTAGTGGAAATAAAACTGTTTTAAATGTTAATACCGCAAAAATGTGCGTTGACCAGTTTTTAGAGCAGGACTATAGATTAGATAACATTATTTTAAAGACACCAAGAGTGTAAAAAAAACCGAATAAAGGAGCTATTCCTAGTCGAAATTTGCCAGTTTCTCATGCTGAAATTTCCGGACGAGAATAAAGGATTAATAAAACAGAACAAAGGCAAATTTTGCAGGAAGTAATTTCAGAATATGAGCAGTAACATATTTTTCTGTTAAATATCGCATAACTTTTTTTATTTGAGTGTTTTCCTTTTTAGAAATCAAAGAGATCAGGTGGAGTTGGAAGGTAGCGGCATAGAAAATTTAGTAATAAGCACAGTTACTAGTGTTGCTGTTCAGACAGAGTCAATTTACAATGGAATTCTATATTAAATTTGTGGTAAACTTATTATGCATTATATTTTTTAGAAGAAATTTGGAAAGTTGTCTCGAAAGGGAAATTGTTATTCTAAAAAGACACGATTACTAAATTTTCTATGCCGCTACCTTCCAACTCCACCTGATCTCTTTGATTTCTAAAAAGGAAAACACTCAAATAAAAAAAGTTATGCGATATTTAACAGAAAAATATGTTACTGCTCATATTCTGAAATTACTTCCTGCAAAATTTGCCTTTGTTCTGTTTTATTAATCCTTTATTCTCGTCCGGAAATTTCAGCATGAGAAACTGGCAAATTTCGACTAGGAATAGCTCCTTTATTCGGTTTTTTTTACACTCTTGGTGTCTTTAAAAGAATGTTATCTAATCTATAGTCCTGCTCTAAAAACTGGTCAACGCACATTTTTGCGGTATTAACATTTAAAACAGTTTTATTTCCACTAGCTCGTATCCACATATCACACAAATTTTCATCCTTCGGAAAAGTTAAATTTTTCATCTTCACTACACAATATTTTTTGTTTTCATCGTTCTTACAATTAACAACAACACATTTAACCAGTTTTTTCCTATTTTATTACTTCCTTTATTTAATAATCACCACTTTTCACTTTTACAAAACTCACAAAAATTATTTTTCAATTTGTTTAGACCCGAACGATTTCAGTGACGTCACATAAAATTGACATTTCGGGAATACATTACCTTGTATATGTATACCGTGAACTGGCGAATCGAATTTCGACTTTTCGAAGCTGCGCCAAACAGCTGATCAAATTCCACACTTGTTCCTCGCGATAGTAAATTCTATTTCGTTCCACAAGCAAAATAACCGTTCGTTACTACTAATATGCAAAATTTTGTACTAATTTAATTTCTGAAGAATATTTGCTACAAATAAAGGAGATTTAATTACAAATGACGAATACAATAACGTTTACAACTGTCGCCGAACAGACCTACTCTATTTTGTGTAACTCGTTTACTTACTCAGCGGGACACTGTGTCCAACACTCGACACATGCGGCTTCGCCGTTGATGGAACACCCTGTAATCGACACAAGAGTTTCGCTGTCTTAAATGGAAAGCATCCAGTGTACGACCGCGAGTGACTTTGTATTTTTAAATAAAACGCTGTTGTGTAGTTAAAATTTCAAGTAGATTGTTTGAAAATTTAAAAATAATACAACTTTTTAAATATTTACGAAAACAAACGCATTTGTATGTTCATAGAGGTAAGTATCCCTTTCCTTGATACTACTACTATTTCCATTTAATTGATCTTGATCTTAGCGTAGTTGTTGAACTATATTGTAAATCAATCTTAGAGGAATAAGCGCATTATACAGCTCAAAATAATTATATATTTAATTTCTCTATTGAAAATAATAATAAACGCGTGTTAAAAGACGCCGCATATAAACTATAGTTCAACAGAGATGTTGACAGGCCCAAAGTATGGAAGAAATAGAAGTTTTTGTGTGGTAAGATGCACATTACGGAAAATAAAGAAAAATAGAATAGAAATATAATAGCAGCTATGTGATAAGAGTAAAAATCATAAAAGAAGTGGTTTTTCCTCTAGTAATAAAGCAATACTTACGTATTTGACCACTTCAAAAATATTGCCGACACAATAGTTGCACCATGTATTATTGAAGATATGTCTGTTGTCATAATACACATAAATATCCAAAATTATAAGTTAAAAGCCATTTGTTATCACTATCTCTTACAATTAATCTAAAAAAAATATTTATATAGAAACAAACACAAACAAAATACCTATAGTACTTACCTTATATCTGAATTCGTAGCACGATTCAAATGATATCAGCTTCTAATTATCAAAGTTCATTGAAACCAAATCAGGTAAATTATTTAAATGAGTTTCTCCAACAAAATAATGAGTCTGTTCATGTATATCCAAATATTTCGCATTTTTAAATATTCTTCCACATTTATTGCAAGTTGTCTCAACTATTTTTTTACCATTATTTGCAATACAGAGATGTCGATCCTTTCCAGACCATTGCGAGAACAATTTACCACACGTTTTACATCTAAATGGTCTCTCACCAGTATGTGTAGTTTCATGTCTTCGAAGCGTATCAAATCTTCCAAATGTTCTCCAACAAATATGACAAACAAAACCGCTTAAATTTTTATATTTTGTTGAAGTAAGATTGGGTCGCGGATGATTCCGTTTGCCTTTTGCCAATTTTGAACAATGATGATTATAATATTGAGAACTCAATGCAAAATAGCGTGAGCAAAATTCACAACGATATGGATTTATACCAAAATGATCTAGTTGATGCAATTGTTTCTCGCATTTCTGTTCAAAGTCTTTATAACAAATCCCACATTGTTCTTTTGGATGATTTGGTGTTATGTCAATGCTTGTAAGAAACGCCGATGGATTTAAGGGTGACTGAGCTTCTCTTGATATGTCTAAATTATCGCGAAAGCTATCGTTTGAGTTATTGGAAGTTATATCATCGTTTCTAATGAAATCTTGAGATAAATTATTTGTATCAGTGAAATCATGGGTTGAATCATCTTGACTAATAAATTCAGTCGCGGTTAAATCATTTTTATTAGTGAATTCGGTGGTTAAATCATCTTTATTGGTGAATGCAGTAGTTAAATCATCCTTATTATTATCATAGTCTCCCTTTATTAATCTATTTAAAGTATCTTTTAACAAATATTCATACGCATTATCCTCAACATAGTGATGTAGGATGTGAATATCTCGCTGCCTTAAACTATTAAATGCTTTTGGGCATACAAAACAGTTATTTCTCTCACAAATACCTTGATTACATTTAACGTTCCTTAAAGTTCCACTAAACAATGCAGATTTAGAAAATAGAACTTCACCAGTATGTATACGTTCATGAACTTTAAGATTTGGTAAAAGGAAACTATTATAACACATATTGCATTTCTTTCTTACATCGCTTGTAATAATATTTTTCATACAATCATGCTTAGTAAAATCTGTGGTAAGAATAAATAATTTTGAACATTTATCACATTTTTTAGGTTTAAAAGTGAAATGTTTAACTTGATGCCGATGCAATTCAAGCTCAGTTTGAAAATTTTTGCCGCAAATATCGCACCTTGTACTGTGATCATCTTCAATAATACTGTCGTTGTCAGAAACGTTTTCCTTAAAGTTATTTAATGGATTACTATCTTCTATATTTAGGTTATTATCATCTAATTGTTGATTTGAATGTTCTTGTAAGCGCTCCCAATGCTCTGTTATAATAGCATCATTAATACCGTAAACATCAACATCATCAATAAAATGCCCCAGAGAATGAGAAACTAATGCTTCAAAATCTAAAAAATGTGTGTGGCATTTTTTACATCTTAACTTGTCTGTCTTATTGTTATGATTTATCGATATATTGCAATAATGATAATTTTTCTCATTGCTACTAGAAAACCTTTGCTTGCACACTCTACATTCATACGGCAATTCTTTTGTATGCCAGAGCCTTTCATGCTCTTGCAGCTCTCGAAGGTTATCAAATATTTCTTCACATATGTGGCAATAAGCTTGATTATTTCCTATTTGTTTTGTATTATTTTTATTACCTGGATGGATTCTCCTTTTCTGATGTTTTAAACAAATGTGAGTATAATATTTCGAGCTTAATAAGTAATGTTTTGCACAAATTTGACATGCATACGGCTTAATTTCAAAATGGCTTAGTTCATGTCGCTTCTTGTCGTAAACCGATATATAGCACCGGCTACATATAACACATTTTGCACTAGAAGAGCCTCGCGGCACTTCACCATCTTCACCAATTGCAGCTTCAACTAACGATTCTGGTAAATTATCATCTGGTTCATCTAAATATTCAATAGTAAATGTTTGTGTGTCTACTAAAACTACGGATTTTGGATCTTCTCCATCCACTTGTAAATTCTCAAATACTACCACCTCCTTTTTACGTCCATTTATCAATTGATCTCCATCCATCTGTTATAATCTAATTTTCACTAAATTATATACTTTCAATTAAACATAATACAATAAACACCGATATACTAGCAATTAATTCACTTGCTACTTGTTTATTGTTTACCACTGCCTGCAAACTCAAGTTTTGAAATGTCAAATTGTCAATGAACGTCGAAAATGGGAATTTTGAGTAAATTTTCTATCTGCGTCCGATAGCAATTTTTTGGCTACATTAATTGAAATTTTAAAGTAAAATCATTAGATTATTATAAAGATTGTTAAAATAATATAAATATTGATTTAGATTACGAGAAATTGAATAGCTTTTGACGTTCGGCAGCGATTGTGTCTATGCTGGACTTGTGGAGCTCTCTACCGCAATTTATAGAAAGTTATCTATCTTTGTGATATAAAGAAGGAATGCTTATAGGAGCTAAATATTCCGAATTTACGATGAAGCGGATGGGATTGTTGAATAACTGCACGAAAACATTCCAACTGGTTCAAATCTGAGATTAGAATGTGGAAAAAGGATTTTTTTAATTTGATTACAGGAAAATTTTGAATAGGAGTATTTTTATATTTTCAAAGGAGTTATCGGATTTATGGCCCCTGCAAGCACCGTTTTGCCAAACCAATCAAATGCCAAGTTTTTAAACTGACCACAAAATTGGATATCTTAAAGAAGGGACATTATTGTATTGTGTTCAAGCCTTAACTAAATGTCAAAAGAAATTAAAAACAGCGTTATTTCCAACAAGCCTCAAGAAATGGGTCTGAAAAGTTTTCAAGTTTGACATTTCCCGATCATTGATTTTACGGATGAAATTGTTGTTATTTATCGCAACTATATTAAAGTTTAATGAATAAAGAACATTATGGAAGAAAAGATGAATGCTGCACCACCAAAAAAAGAAGTTGTTGTAATACAAAATTTAGCCGAAGTAGATGTAAACAATTCGAAGGCCTTACTGCTAGTGGATACCCAAACATTTACAATAGAATACTTAGATGAGCCGGAGGACGATATAGAAATAAAGAAATCACCATCTAGTAGGCACTCACCAGTCCTTCAACTGCATGAACCAACTATAGCGGAAGATGGAGAAGTACCGCATGGTACTTCAAGTGCAGATTGTTCAATATGCGGTAAATGTTATATATCTGTTCAAGCTAAGAAAAAACATGAACTTTCACACTTCGGAATAATACTAATTAATTGTGAACAATGCTTAAAATATTTTATAACTAGTACAAAATATTATGAACATGATTGTATTATTAATCCCAGATATTATATATGTCATATTTGTAAAAGAAGATATCTGAATTTAGCCGAATTGCAATGCCATGAAATTGCACATACTAAACTACTTCCTCACAGATGCGATAATTGTAGACAATGTTTTTCACACTTAAACTCAAAAAAGAATCATATTTGCCATAGTTACTTACCATATTCAATGTATTTTTGTAAAAAATGCTTTTCAGCCTTTAAAACATATAAGGGCTTGATTATACATTATCTGGAACATTTGGTTGATGAATTGCCATTAATTGAGGATATTAGTGATAGTGTTATTTTAGAATATTGGCAAAAATTTGCCATAAAAGAACCAAATCGTGAAAAATCATTCGCCAGATTCTTTAAAACTAAAGCGGCAGAGAAACGTAAAATTGATAATTTATATTATGATGCAGACGATGACACTAGTTTTGATATACCAACTATAAAAGTGAAGCCTCGTAATATTACAAATTCAACATCTTATACTGTTAACTGTCGCATATGTGGTCAAGCATATAAAAATAAAATAGAAAAGCTTAAACATGAAATAGAGCATTTCACTAAAGTAAAGCCAATCAAGTGTGGACGCTGTCAGAAGCAGTTCCTATTAACATCAAGCTTTTATGAACACGGCTGTAAGAGCGCAATAGTCAATGTAGAAAAAATTTGTAATATTTGTAAGGATCGCACCTCTTTGTCCTACCTCAAAACGCATGAAATAATTCATACTGGTGAAGCGGTTTGTAGAAACTCGGGAAAATCCTTTAGTGAATGCAATTGCGGCTGCAGTAAAGAATTACTAACTAAGACTTTTCCTTGCAACTTATGTAAAAAAACATTTCATAACATGAGATATTTAGATATACATAAACTATACCATTTTATTGAAAATGATGATTGCGAAATACCTATGATTGTGTTACAACGATTAATAAAAGATAAATATAAAGCCGACAATGAATCTACTTTAGATTTCGATGCAAATAGAAGCGATTTTGTATCGGATGAACCTATGGTTTTACCTTCAGATGTTTCCAATGGAAATCAAGAAGGCAATTCATTGGCTGTAGAACCTGCAGAGCCACCTTTAAATCCCCTACATTTTATGAAAAGTACTTCTAGTAATGTAAGCACAGAGAGTTTGTGTCAAATATGTAATACAAAATTTAATACTGTCTATGATAAAAAACTTCATCTATTAAAACATTTTGGCATTAACCCATATCGCTGCGAATTGTGTTTGAGACATTTTGCTCTATCATCAAAATATTATAGTCACAAATGTGAAGAAAATGTATTAGGACCAAATTCACATCCAATTAAAAATTCATTTATTCATAGAGATAGGGTAATATATGGTGCATTTTGCCATTTGTGTCATAAAAAATTTGCTGGTGTTAATAAACTTAAAAGACATGAAACTGTACACACAAATGAGAGGCCATATAAATGTACTGATTGCCACAAGAGTTTTTCACAATGGACTGGAAGAAAGAAACATACATGTAATTATAAAAATATTAATGATACCGATAAAGTAGAATGTAATAAATGTCAAAAAGTATTTAGAGATATAATGTACTTATCAATACATGAAATTGTACATACTTTCGATGAGAAACGTGATTTAAATGATGTACCCGAATTTTTACCAAAAAAACCAAATAAAAAATTAAAATAAAATTAATTTTAAGATATTTTATTTAAAAAATTGTTCTAGTTTTACTAACGTAATTATTTTTTGTAGAATTATTTGTAAGATTAATCACTTTTGAATTATTATGTAATTAGTGTTAATATTTTGAATATTTAGAAATATATTTATAGAAGAAGAGCTAGTTGTTTCTGTTGGACATTTGATGGTGATTCAATGTTAATGTTTCCTCTTTGAGTTTTTAAAAGTTACAAGGATCTAAGATTTTCGTTATTTTTGCTTCTATTTATTATACAAGACGAATTTCATCAGTTTACAATGGTCCGCCCATAAGTGATAATTCCGAAAAATGTGTACTCGAAAAAATCAAACAAGTTGGTACATATCAATAGTCCGTTGGATAAGCTACCCTCAGTTATAAATATTTCAGCTCTATTAGTTAATTATCATTTATTTCTCGAGCTCTGAAGTCTGCATCTGCATTGTTCTAACTAAAACATTGTTTTCAGTGACTCACTTTTTTGGTATTTGCCGAAAACAATTCTCGGTGTTTTTGTGACATGGAAATCGAAGAACTAGGTATGTACTTTATATCTAATTATATCTCATATAAATATTGCATGTATTGTTTATAAAATTTGGGTGCTACGCGAGGTACATAAATTTTTAAAAATTTGTGTTGCAAAACGTTACGATGCGTTACAGGGGCGGGAGGGGGGTTCGAACAGCGCGTTACGTAACATTGTTTTTTTATGTATAAAAAATTAGGGAATTAAAACCTCCCAACTTGGCAACCCAACGTTTATGTTTTACGGGGAACTCCTCGACTGTATTATTTACGTCATTTTTATGTTGTTTTCGTTGTCAGTATTCGTTAGTGTTTACGGGTACAGAAAAACGTTACATCGCGTTACAGGGGGGGGGGGTCAAAAATCTTAAAAAATTGCATTACGTAATACTTGAATGCCCCCTGAGTAATGGAGCCCTTTGTCGTCGTAGTACCCTGCCTTTACGAAACAGTTGATTAAACTAATATGTTTTATTTTCAGGTACTTGAGTGAAATGTTCTTTCTCAAGGATATATTTATTTGAGATTTGGGCTACGGCAAATGGGACCATCAAGGAAAAATACCAACGCGTGCTGGCAGTCTTCTAGGAACCTTCAACGATGCTGAAAACCTAGATGTAAGTGCCTTAGATACACGTATTTATAATTTGTGTAAAAGTCTAGATTGTTATTGGAAACTGGTACATTAGGGTGGCCCTTATTTTCAACTTTTTCGATTTTTTTGCAAGTCGCCCCCTCAAAATATTCGAATGGATGAAAAACGGGGAAATGTGAAGTTTAAAGCAAATCCGAAGATATTTAGAGATCGCTCACGGCGGTCAAAGTTAGCATTTTTTTGCATTCTTTTCTTTTACCCTACCCTGAAATATATTACGCAACCCTGACCCCCCAATATCAATACATTTTTTATAGACGTTTCCAACAAGCCAAATTTAAAAGAAAACCTAGGGTATGGGGCCATCCTGTATTCTAGGATAGCGGAAAATATCTTATAGGTGGTACTCAACAGCGATATAGCGCTGCGATATCTCCTTTATTATGTACGGGCACGGGATGTCTTTTTACCTTCTGGCATCGCTTCCAGCTGCCATACATGCCCAATTAACTCATGAATTGCTTGGTGTATTGTAGACTCCAGCCATTTAACCAGCCCCGCGGGGATGCCATCTGCACCCGAGGCCTTGTTTTTAAGCCGGTTTATGGAGCTGATAACTTTTAAGCTTAGTGGTGGAAGCATAGGATTATCATCAAATATTAGTGGAGCCTCTAATTCCTCAGTTAGCTCGTCATTTAACAATTCATGAAATTGTTCATTCTATTCTCATTCGCTTATACAAAGTTTTTCTGGGTTGAAATGCGCTCTCGAATCCAGTCGATGTTTACCTTGGTACTTTCGTACCGTACTTAAGCCCGAAAATTGACGATGATCTATCGACACATAGTCTATTTGATTGGGAGTGGCTTCACCAGGAGTAATCCAGGTGGCTTTATGGATAACTTTACGTGGAAACCGATTGCTTGGACAAAATTCTTACTTGCTGCCGACGAATCCTGCCCATTGCCAAACGTAGATACCTGTAAGATTCGAAAAGGCAAACAAAGGCAAGAAAAGGTCCAACAAAAACAACTAGCTTTTCTTCTATAAATATATTTCTAAATATTCAAAATATTAACTCTAATTACATAATAATTCAAAAGTGATTAATTTTACAAAAAAATTACGGTTTTTTTGGTAAAAAATCGGGTACATCGTTTAAATCACTTTTTTCGTCAAAATAATGTGTAAGTTCATGTATTGATAAGTACATTCTATCTCTAAATATTTTTTGACATTTATTACATTCTGCTTGATTGGTATCTTTATAATATCTTTTTAAATTACATATATGTTTCTTTGTCTTTTGTGTAAAATTCCTGTGGCAATTACTACATTTATATGGTCTCTCATTTGTGTGTGCAGTTTCGTGTCTTTTAAGTGCAGGTACACTAACATAAATTTTATTGCATATATGGCAAACTCGCCTACTAGATGTTACCTTATCGCTATCAACAACTGCATTCTTAGTTGGATGTGGATTTGGTCCTTTTGGATTTTTTTCACATTTGTGACTATAATAATTTGATGATAGAGCAAAATGTTTGAGACATAATTCACAGCGATGTGGGTAAATGCCAAAATGTTTTAATAGATGAAATTTTTTATCATAGACAGTATTAAATTTTGTATTACATAATTGACAAAAACTCTCTGTGCTTACATTACTAGAAGTACTTTTATTAAAATGTAGTGGATTAAACTGTTGCTCTGCAGTTTCTAGAGTCAATGATTTACCTTCATTCGATAAAATATCGCTTCCTTTTTTACCTAAATATAAAGTAGAATCATCGTCGGGTTTATTTACATTCTTTATTAATCGTTGTAATATAATCATAGGTATTCCGCTCCAGTCGTCTTCAATAAAATGATATAGTTTATGTATATCTAAATATCTCAAGTTATGAAATGTTTTTTTACATAAAGTACAAGTTAAAGTCTTGGTTACTAATTCTTTACTGCAGCCGCAATTGCATTTACTCAAGGATTTACCCGTGTTTTTACACATTACCTCACCAGTATGAATTATTTCATGTGTTTTGAGGAAGGACAAAGAAGTGCTACCCTTACAAATATTACAAATTTGTTCTACATTGACTATGTCGTTTCTACAACCATGTTCGAAAAAGCTTGATGTTAATAGAAATAGCTTTTGACAGCGTGTACATTGGAGTGGCTTTGTTTTAGTAAAATGCTCTATTTCATGTTTTAGCTTTTCTATTTCATTTTTATGTACTTGATCACAGATGCGACAGTTAACAGATTTTGAATTGGTAATCTTATCAGGCTTTAGTTTAATAGTTGGTGTATCTAAACTAGTTTCATCGTCGGTATCATCATATAAATTTTCAAATTTACGTTTCTCTGCCGCATTGGCAGTCAGGTCGCGATTAGGTTCTTTTATCGCAAATTTTTGCCAATATTCTAAAATAACACTATCACTAATATCCTCAATCGATGGCAATTCATCGATCAAATGTTCCAGATAATGTATAATAAGGCCCGTATATGTTTTAAAAGCTGTAGAGCATTTTTGGCAAAAATACATTGAATACGGTAAGTAACTATGGCAAATATGATACTTTTTTGAGTTTAGGTTTGAAAAACATTGTTTACAATTATCGCATCTATGAGGAAGTAGTTTAGTATGAGCAATTTCATGGCATTTCAAATGCTCTAAATTAAGAAATCTTTTTTCACAAATATGACATAAACAATAGTTGGAATTATTAACGATACACTTATGTTGATAATATTTTGTACTAGTTATAAAATATTTTAAGCATTTTTTACAAGGAATTAGTATTATTCCAAAGTGAGAAAGTTCATGTTTTTTCTTAGCTTGAACAGATATAAAACATTTACCACATATTAGACAAACTTCACTTGAAGTACCATGTTCTACTTCTCCATCTTTAGTTATAGCTATAGCTGGCTTTTTTAGTTGATTAAGTGGTGGAGAATCCCTGCTAGATGGTGACTTCTTTACTTCTATATCGTCCTCAGATTCATCTAAATATTCTATCGTAAATGTTTGGGTGTCCACTAGTAGTGCCTCCGAATTGTTTACATCTACTTCGGCTAAATTTTGTATTACAACAACTTCTTTTTTTGGTGGTGCGGAATTTCTCTGCTCTTCCATAACGTTTCTTAATCATTAAACTTTAATATAGTGCCATTAAATAATAATAATTTCAACTACAAAATTAATGTGATTAGGAAATGTCTTGTTAGATATCTGTTTTACATTTCACTTGACATTTCGTTAAGGCTTGAACACAATACAATAATGTCCCTTTATTAAATGTATAGAATTATATTTTATTTTTGTAATACAATTATTATCAAACATCATTAATCTTTAGTGTTGTAATTGGCTAAACTGTTTTTATTTGCAATTAAAAGGTTAAATTCATTTGCCACGCACGTTCAATTCTATATAATTTTTTTCTTCAAAATTATAAAAATTCCCATTTTTAAAAATTTCCTGCGAAAATATTTTAATTTTTCCCATATTTAATCTCAGATTTGAACCAATTTGAATTTTTTCGAGCAGTTTTCCGAAAATCCCATTCGCTTAACTGACATTCCGATACATAAATTTACATTTCCATATACATGGTGGACCTGTCAGAAGTTTTGTCTCATTTTACGTTTTGGAATGTTATATTTTATAGAAATACCATAAATACTCAAATATTTTTTGATAAATATGAATAATAAAAAAGAAGTTGTAGTATTTCATGATTTAGCTGAAATTGAAGCTGGAGGAAATTCAAAAACTCTAGTGTGGGTCGGTACTCAGACATTTACTATAGAATATTTGGATGAAAAAGGGGTAAATATTGAAAAAGAAACGGATCCAGGAGGTAATGAGGGTCTTGAAAAGCAGTCAGTAGTAGATATAAGAAATAGATCTCATAAAGTACAAATAAATAAATGTCGTATAGAGGCGGGACCTAAAAAAACGGCGCAAGCTACTAAAAATTCATCTAATGCGAACTGTGAAGCTCGGCTAGCATCTATAAAGGAGAAGATCGAGTTTGAAAATATACAAAATGTTGGGGGAAAGTTTAATCATATAAAATTTGTTGATTCCTTAGTAAATTCTAAAGATTTACCTGGCACAGTATGCGGTATTTGTAAGAAGACTTTTAGCTCGGACTATGTAAGGAAAAGACACCTGCTAACCCACTTTGGAATTAAGCCATATCGTTGTGATCACTGCCTAAAACATTTTTCACAAAGTTCGAGCTATATTGCTCATAAATGTAGTAAAAATCCAACAGGTTTTAATCAAGCACCACCAGTTGGTCCAACAAGACCACGTTGCACTACAATCGTTGATTGCCATGTCTGTGGAAAAATGTTTCGTGGACTTTATATGTTAAGAAGGCATGAAACAGTTCATACCGGTGAAAGGCCATATAAATGCGATAAGTGCCATAGAACATTTTCACAGTGGATTGGGAGGACAAAACATTGCTGTACGGGATTTGTTGATAGTAATTTTGTTCCGTTTGCTTGTGGAATTTGTAGTAAAGCATTTAAGAATGAAAAGTACCTGTTAGCGCATCAACAATTTCATTATTTAGATGCACAAAGTGACCTGGAAGATTTTCCAGAAAATGTTGTACAAGGTGAATTAAATGAAAGTGGTAATTGTAGTAGCATTGACTTAGAATCGTCATTAGAAACAAATGTTTTAAGAGATCTATTTTGAGAGTAGTTTTGCGATTTTGAACGTCCAGGAACGTATAGGATCAGATATAATACTTTGATCTAAGGTGCAATTCTTCCTATTTTTTATATTAAGAATACAAAGTCAGCATTACATAGACCCTTTTTAAATTAAAAAAGTTTTTGTATTTGTTTTTGGAAAAACATCCTATTTTAACAAGAGATAATTTTTGTTTTAAAAACATTGTGAATATCTCATTTTTGTAAGTAATAAAACATGATCAAATTAAACAACGATTTTATTAAAAAGAAATTCAAAATAATAGAACCTTTTTTACAATTAGCCTCTTTTCCTGCATTAGCTCCTTTCAAGCGTGTCCCATTATGTTGTCGATGATTCTATATATCAAAGAGGGCAATGTCAAGCCGCCGCCATCTGTAGCCCGCTCCAATGCAATACTACGGCGAGAGAAAGATGTTTTTTGCCGATGGAATAGGAGATATCTTCTTTGGTTATCGAAAATGGCAGAAAAGTGAATAGGAAACTTCTGATTTAAAACTTGTGGAATAGCATCGCTATTTTTTCATTGTAGACATCATTTTGATCACTACAAACAATATGGGTCCTTTCATGATGTTCCCTTGATTTATGGACTATTACATGAAGTTCTAAAGGTAACAATATATTCAAACATAGCTTTATTTCGCATGTTAAAATGTGTAATTATTAAAACGTAAATAAAAATACAATAATTCCAACGCAAATAAAAATACATTTAATTTGGGGTAACTCTTTGGTGGACGTGTAATTAACGTTTTTGTCTAATAAAATAAATAGAATTGTTGCCTAAGGCTTTGCCTAGACAATTTTATTAAGTGACGAGTATTCTTCATGCCGAAATACTCGATTATTTTCTCATTTTCTTTACGAATAATCTAAAAAGTTTTCCAATATAGTCTCTTCACAAGCACCATTTTCATTGTGCGAAGGATAATTTCGGTCACTGCTATATGCATCCAGTAGATCATCTTGAAAAGCATTTGCATGTTCCTTGTAATGAATTTCTAAACATTCCCGATCTTTAAATCTTCGATTGCAAATTTCACAGGTAATACCTGTTGTTGTTTCTAATATTTCACTATTACAGGAGTACTTATGTCTATTTCTTTGCGCGAAGGTTCGATTGCATCTTTCACACTTATACGGGCGTTCGCCAGTATGTACAGTAAGGTGTCTCTTGAGATCATAAGGTCTTTTAAAATCCCTTCCACACACTGGGCAAGTTGTACTTGTTCCCTGTGGCTGCGAATTCTTAAAATGTACTCTTTCGTGCATTGTTTTACCAGCTCGAGTGCTAAGTATTTTTTGGCATATTTTACATGTCCTACTATCTATATCATCTAAGTAATTACTTTCATTGGAATAGTTATGCGTGTACAAGGAATCTTGACTGGAATTTGTATCACTAGCTTCGGTCGAGAAGAGAGAACGTAGTATATTCGTTGGATATGTTTCTTTCAAATAGTTGTCATCATTTTCTGTTTTTATATAGGGAATTGTGTTCGTAACATTGTTTCCTGGATACATCGATTCTGAATTTTCTGTTGAGTAGATACTACTTCCCTCGCCACTTAATTCATTAGATTCATTTGCAGGTATTTCGTCTACTTCATCGTCTAGATATTCAATAGTATAAGTTTGTGTTCCTAGCCACGTTAAAACGTTCTTATTTCCCATTGGAACTTCTGCTATGTCGTGATGAATGACAACTTCTGTTCTGTTCATATTTTAATATGATTTGTTAGTATTTTATTTCATTATAGCTACGTGGAATAAGACTTTTTTTTAAATAACATATATGACTTTTTTTTTCTTAAAGCAGCTAGTATTTGTGCATGATTGAGAGTAATCAAAATGTTAGAACAAGCACAAAATCTAATTAAAAGTGAAAGATTATAACTAGTATAATGAATAGTTTCTAATAGTTGTTATTTAATAAATATATATAATAAAAACTATGAAAGTATTTTAAAATTATTATAAAAACATCCCTTCGACACGAAGGGAGGCAAGAACTGTCAAAATATTTGGGTATTTTTTTTTAACAAATGGGATATTTATTTATCACGAATTGTCAGATGGGGTAATTTCGTAGGAAAATGTTCCAAAAAAATTGAAAACAGCATGAAGACATTTTACTATGGCAACTCTTACGTGTTATGCAAAACTTTGAGGCTGCAATTTGACAGCTATTCCTCGAAAATTTTTCTGTACCCTTTTAATTACTACAAAAAAACACAATGTCTGCAGAATATAAACAGGAATTACCTCCAGACGGAGGCTATAAAAGGATCAGTTATGCTCGTATACCAGCTAAAACTTATTTCTCAGGTGAGTGTGAAAAATGTCAAAACAGAAAATATGAATAGAGGTTAGCTGAAAAAATATCTTTTCTAGGCTTTACTATGATAGCTGGCTATGTAGGCATAACTGCCGCAGGATTATACGTCTATTATCTAACTTACAAGAGACTAAAGCGTGAGGAAGTCGAAATGCGTTCGGCACAAAATGTTATTTTCCCAATATTAATTGCTGAACGTGATAGGGAATACTTGAAGCAATTGCGGCGCAACAGGGATGAAGAAGAGAAACTTATGGCTGATGTTAAAGGATGGGAGGTTCAAGATATATTCTAATATTATATATATATTTCATTTTAAATATATAAATAATTGTTTCAGGTTGGTACATATTTCGGCGAGCCAATATTCAAAACACTTCCTGCAGATTCTTTGATAACACCAATGTTTAAGGAGTTCTATGCGCATACAGATTATGCATCCTATGCAAAGCGTGCTAACTTGAAATTGTGGTCTTAAATTTTTTTCCAAATAATTCCAAAGAGAATTTCAATGTTGCAAAATAAAGAGGTTCACGAGTAGTAGCAAAAAATTTTTATTCCAGAATTGAGATATGAACAACGCAGTTTTTCAAACGAAACATTCTATATTTTTGATTATAAAGTAAAAATCCCTTAACATTAACAGAAAATAAAAAAAAAACAAAAAAGAACTAAAGCATAAAATTCTGGAAAGCAACTTAGAACTATTTCTATATTTGCAGATAAATTCATTTTGTTTTTTGTTTCTTTGACTGTTGAAGATAATTTAAAAGTAGAAAAAAATATATATATTTCTATATTATCCGATCCTTCAAAATACACGATCTCTTTTCCGTTTTATTGTTCCATCGCATGTGGGCATATGTCGCTGTAAGAAACCTTCAAAAACGAACTTCCTCCCGCATCTTTCACAATGGAAATCCTTTTTCTCTTCTAGCGATTCCTTATGGTGCCTCAGGTTTTCTTCATTTGTGAATTTATCTCGACATTCGTCGCACGCGTAACGGCGCTTAGTAAATCGTGAATCAAATACAACCGTAAACTTTTTCTGACAGAATGAACAATTATATTCCTTAATGATTTTCTTCTCATCATTTTCACCGGTAATTGTTTCATTTTCATGTGTTTTTATATGTGCATCCAATTTTTCATCATCAACAAATTTCCTATAACAACGGGGACACTTCTTTGGTGCCTTGCCACTGTGGCGCAGAATGTGCTCCTTTAAATAACTGATAGAATTATATACTTTTCCACATATATTACATTTTCTGGCCTCCATATGACGTGCCTCTGTTTCTTTTTGCTTGAGGCATGCACGAATGTGCAGTTTCAGGCTACCAGCAGCACCATAACAGTTCCCGCAATTTGGACAGTAGAATGTTTTTGTTTTTGATCCAGGCTGCCGTATCAGTGTAAATTCATTTGATTCGATTGATCGTCTCGGCTGTACAGGGGATGGTGGTGGCTCTTCATGGGGCTGATTGTTTGCCTGAATATAAACTTGATCTGCTGGAAGCTCCTGAATGGTATAAGCTGGTGTGGTAGCATCTCCGCTATGATGGATTATTTGATACTGAACCTCACTAACTTCACCCTTGATAATTGTTTGAGTTTCCATGTTTAGTTTTCCGAATTTTTTTATCGTTATAATAAACTCTTTAAGCAGGATTTTTATTAGAATTTTTATGCAGGCAGGACTGAAAAACTTGACATCTGTCAACTATGGCAGACAACAGGGTGACAACATCATGTTGGGATATTTTTCTTTAATAAAATTTTTTTTTAAGAATTTCCTTTCATCCATTTCATAAGAAAAAAACGCTTTAAAATAAAAAAATATATGTTATTTATTATTTATAAGATATTATTTACATTTGTTTACTTCAACGATATTGGCGAATATTTTCAGAGTCAAATCTGATACCTACACTGGAGTGAAATTTTGTCCCGGAAGTTAAACCTTATAAATGCAGAATTTAGTTACTTTTGACAGTTACAAAAATTCCCGCCTTTTTCATATTTCATAACATACTTTGCAGCAAACCACGAAGTTAAAATTTTGTTAGTGCATTTAACTAATTAAATGAAAGTAAATTATTACAAAACATTAAGTTTATAATCATGGTAAGCGAACCTATTTTAACACATATAAATACTAGATAAATAAGTCATAAATTAATCAACAAAAATCTTACGTAATAAATATAAAAATTCAATAATTTATTTGACACCAGAAGACATAAAAAAAAACTAATCCCAACCTGAAACACAAAATCACGTGCGCGAATTTTATTTAGCAACAATAAAAGTATTCAGAATTCGACCTTGAGTTTTTAGTTAAAATAAGTTTGTTTTTTCATTTTCGTTGACAATTATTTTGACAAAAAAAATCTGAAAGATAAATTATAAACTTTAGGTACAGAAATTGTTTGAAAAAAAAAAACATTCTATTTTATTACAATTTTTTTTGGGCACGACTTCGAGGCATGACAGGAAGAAATTTTTTGTAAGATTTATTTGAATCGGAGGAGAGTGGCTAATTATAAAAAGATTCTGATAAATATTTTTTTTTGGCAAAGGTAGTCGTTTATGTTTCTCACGTTTCTGTTATGTAATCGGCTTCCTTTCAACCATAAAAAGAGAATTTTGTTTAACATTTATAACAATGTTGATCGTTTTTTATTTCTTTACTGCGCAGCTGCAATCCAGTGCAATAAAGATAAACAATGAACATTTTTATTATTACACAAAAAAATGCATTATTTCTTTTTAATGTATTTCATTGAGATGTGGATTTTCATAAATATTTAAATTAGTTAACAGAAATGGTTTATTTTTAGATTTCTTAAAGTGCGTTCTGGTTAAAAGTGCCAGTTGTGGGAGGTGCCATTTTAAATATTTCGAATCTAGTAATTATTTACTGGTTTAGTTAAGGAATGTTTCCTCTGGTTTCTTTTGGTAGTTTTTAATGAAATAAATTGCCATAAATTGTACTACCAGTCTGTCATTTCCCTTAAATCATGGTGCAATGTCTAGCAGTAAGCTTTATTTGAAGGATAGAAAAGAGAAAAGGACAGGTTAGGGAGAGTCTGGGGTTGTTGAAGAATATAACGATGAATTTTTCTTTTGAACTTAGAGATTTGGAATTATCTCATCATTCCATCACAGATCCTCAGACAAGCTATACCCAAGGTGGTCAGATGAGACAGATGGAAGATCGGTGCTGGTTTTATTAGAGATGAGTTAGTATTTCGTTTTAGAGGCCTTGAATTCGACACGAATCTTGCGACCGCAGTCAAGAATGAGTTCTTTATTGATAGAGGTGGACATAGTTCACGATCAAACAACAGATAAGGTATGAAACGTACGATGGTCATTGAACAGCAAAACAAATAACAAAAGGGCACCGCAAATCTTTTGTTAGAGTCATAATTTGTTATATCTTGTCTCAGTACAAGAAAAATTCAGTTTAAAATCTATAGTAACTTTTATGATCAAATGGACGTTCTCACGCATTTAGTATAACCTACTTAGTAGATTTAAATTGTTTTGGATCCAATTAATCATACTTGACTCTTACGTCCGCTTAAACAAATTTACATTTCGCAATCAATACGTAAATTAGCAACTGCATAATAGCAACTGCAAAAATACTCTAATGAGCCCCCACCGATTCAAATATTTTATAAACCCAAGCTAATTAACGTAGAAAGAAAATTTCTAAATATAAACCAAATTCATAATTAGTGTTAATCAGTTTCCATTGTCATTACCAGATACCAATTGACCGCTTGACCTAAGCAGTATTAAACAAAGGTATCCTTGAAATTTTCAGCTTGGCTTAATCTCATTACAGAAAATAATTTCATCAATGTTTCTTCGTGTCTATCTTTTTCCTCACAAATCTCTGACCATGAATATTAATTGATACAATTTTAAGTTTAAGCAACTTCTTTCTTTCACGGTATACAGAAACAAGGTAATGTAAAAGAGAAATGTCATTTGAATGCTGACGTCACTCGGCAAGTCCTCCCCATACAAAATCGAAATTGTTGTTGTTGTTTTCTGTATTAACTTGCCGGGTGACGTCAGCTTTTTCTACGATATTCGTACGATATTCGAGCTGTCAGTCTCTTTTACACTACCTTGTTTCTGTATACCGTGCTTTCTTTCTTATCTCATGACGTGCTTTCTGCAAGCAGTAGTGAATGACGTTCGTTACCCCGCCTTGCATGATAATCCCCCAACCAAGCCTCTAATTATTTTAAAAGAGGCTTGAGGATGATGATGATAAGAGGGCATAGACATCGTCGTGTTAACTCAATCAAAAGCTATCATTATCTCTAATCAAATTCAATTGAATCAGATTGAATCAGAGTGTGTCAACTAGTTGTTTTTCTCATGTCTTTTGATACGAAATTAGGTGAGAAATGTGCTAAATTTATATTTGAGATTTATTTTACTAGTTAATCCCTTTAACTTTGAACCTTATCTTAGCAATAAAAACTGACATTTAAAAGTGTAACGAACTTACTGCAAGATTTTTAAAAAACAATTTCAATGAAGATTCTTTGTTATTGCATTGTGCTTATCATAAGCAGAATTTTTGTTTTTAAAGAGATCTTATACTTGAACTAATTTGTTTATTCATCTCGTCTGGAGACGCAACTTTAAAAATTAATTACAATGTAGTCTTGAATTAAGTCGTAATTGTTGCTTTGACTCCTTGAACAAATTTTAAATCTTGGTTAACTCGGACAAACGTTTAATTTCCTCTTCCGGCAATTTTCATTTAATTTAAGCCAATAAAATTATTAACTTTTGTGTTTTTCTCCTTGCTAACGTGCAACTGTAAATAAGACTGTTTATCAGAACACGGAAATTATTAAATTGTTTACGAATTGTTGTTACATGCGATTTTTTTATATGATGTGATGTTAGTGTAGTAAAACTGACAACGCCATTTAGGTCAGTCACAGCAGCATATTCTAAAAAAATTCATTGATCTGAAATAATTTTAATTGAAGATTTCAACATACTTGTTTCACAGTAATATTCTTAAGGAGACGAGAAGTCTCTCATGAACTACATACTTACATAAGAAAATTAGACATAGGGCACCGAAACAATTGGCGTTGAAAGGGCAAGGTCGTGAAAAATCTTTACGTAAGTTTACGTAAGTAAGACCCTCTATATACTGAGAATGTGGCGTCCATGATTATCCCCCTAATGCATAGAGGGCATAACTGGAGGGCGGTATGCTGTATTCAGGACACACTCTAATGAATGGACCATTTTATCAAGATTTATTCAGTGGGCGGAAGATAATTCATCCCCCTTAGGTCCTCAAGAAATGCGCCTTACCTTTGACTAACCCTCGGCGCAAACTTTTTGCTCTGTCGTACGAAGATCTACGAACCCTAGGTATAGCGAACTGGAGCCTTCAAGCTACGGACCAACAGTTCTGATGATCGCTCTTACTTACGATTTCGCCATTCGTTCAGTCTGGTGAACCTTGCTGACGATTAGCGAACCATGGTCTCATATGGTGCAAATACTTTCAAAGCTTACTAGACCACACATTACAAAAGCGCCATTAAATTAGAATAATATGATTTAACTTAATATGTAGGTATGGATAAGTACGTGAATTCCTTCGAGTTGACACGCTATATTCAAAAATAACTAATGAAAAAATAGTGACAAAAACAAAAACCGTGACAAGAAAAACGAGACGGGCTTTAATCAATGCTTCGACTTAAAAAGAAATTTCTAATGTAAACAAAACGAAAAATCGCCCACTTTCTTTTTTCCTAGTTATTTTTAAACAATTATAGAACATTTTTAAAAACGATGACGTTACCTTAAAAATGTGATCGAAATTTAAATAATGTTATGAGGGTGATCACCTAACTTGAACAAAAACAAAATGGACACAATCACAACAACTTAAATTTGAAAATAATATTTAAAAATAACCCAACATCGCGCCACCACTGTCACTGTTGAAAAAAACATCGTAAATTGTTTTGAAAATGATTGCTCGAGGCCGACGTTTAGTGACTTTATTATTATTATTAAAATTGAAGAATTTTAAAGAAAAAAATTTGAATAAAAATAACATTTCCTTCCAAAATAAATCGAATGTGGCGACATGATATTGTTGTTGGCAAAAATCGGAAACTATATTTTCTATGTATAAATATTGTAAATAAAATAAACTAAAACTTTTCTTTTCCTTTTTTTACTGTAACGAAATATTTGGAGGAAATTGGCATAGGACCAACTTTTGTTCAAAATTAACATTTTTTCTTGTGTGTGCATCGTGAAGTTGGCAGCGAATACGATTTGGAAGTGATCTTTATGGTTTTCTTTTTAAAATACTATGATTTATGTTTATCGGTGGCAATTTCTAAAACTAGAACCAGACTAGTAATTTATTTGACGCCAACATGTTTTTTTCTACTTTATATTATATATATACATATGTATTGTATATTGAAGCACGATTTTTGTTTAGAAAGACTCTTTTAAAATAAGAATTTTAGTCGCGCAAAGTCGCAGCTGATAATATAATTTATGTAAGCAAATCTAGAACGCACATATTGGACCCACAAATCTAATTACTCGTGTGGGTTTAGAATAAAAAAAATACACTACAAGCTCTTTTCCATTTTGTAGTTACATAATCGGCCCACCTTTTATACCTTAAGGTCATAAATTGGGATTTCCCTTTATTTATACAAAAAAAAACCGTTATAAACGATTTCTTTTAAAAACAAAATTTTAGTCTGAGACCTTGAATAATTTTCTTTGCAACCGGTTTGAACTAGTTAAAATACGCTAACATTCAACTACGCTTTTCTTTCACAAAAATTCCTATTATCAACTATTATTTAATTTCACTCTATCGTCACATCTGTTGTACAACCCCATTGTCGTCGTCGTATAGATGAGTGAGCAGGAAAAGCAAGAATAAAAAAGTTGGAGTAGACTGTCGGCTCAAGTGAAAGATAGTATTTACGGCGCCAGCTTTTGAATGACAGCTTTCAAGGTTTTGAAATGAACGAAAAAAAAGAATCCAGTCGAGATAAGATGATTATCAAGTCTTTATAGTAAATGCGTAGATTTTAAATTGCAATTTTGTTCAGTGCTTTCTTTTTTTTGTTATTCAAATACTTATGTGTCATGATCGTTGCATAATCTGATGCAATTTCAAGTATTTTCATTAAAAAACTTCTCTAATCAATTTTTCATATTAATTCAACGAATATTATTGTATCATTTTACTATCATACATCCGGGAGGTAAAATAGAGTCATTTTCTATTAATCTTTGAAGTATGTTACGTCCATTAGCTCAGGTAATACGTCTTCGTCAATATTCTTGTCAAAAGTTGGAAGGTTTTTACAGGAAATCTTAGGTTTTGAGAAGGAAGCTAGTGAAGTATCAATAATTGTTAAATTTGACCCGCACATGCATAGAGCTAGTAGTGGTGAATCCAATCCTTTTATATTGTCGTCCTTTGTACTTCTGAAACCCATATTTAAAGATTTGGATTTTTTATCATTATCATTTGCTGTACTGTGTGTGTGGTGTGGTTCTGTAAATCCCTCCAGGCTACCAGAACCAGACTTTGCGGGTGGCCTCTTAGGACAGCCTTATTTCGTGAGGATGAGGACAGGAGTGAAATAGATTTTATTTGTTAATTATTTATTTTAATATTTTTAATTAAACTATACAAATTCCCGCAAGCAAGCTTTTCATTGCTTAAATCGCCCGATTTGAGCGTCTGGGAATCAATGCTAAAATACAGAACTCTTATGCCGGATTCATCGTTGCGGATGAGTTGTGCCGCACTTATGCGCGCGCATACTTTTTGTATGAGAAATTGAGCATTTCTCAATTTTGGGAAATTTTTGGGACTTTTTTTCCTCTCTCGAAAAAAGTTGAACCAACTTCAACTTTTGTGCGGCGGACTTTTTAAATTGTCAAGAAAATCATATGTTTTATGTCAATGAATGCCATTTGATGAAATATTGTTAGTTTCTATAAAAAATTTGTATGGAATATATAAAAAAAACTTCAGCCCGTAGTCTCGAAACACGATTTTTCAAGATTCTACGAATTTTTTGCTTTTTATTTTTTATGATTTTACCAACAAATCTTTGACAAATGTCAAATTATACAAAATCTGCGGCACACTTTATCCACAACAATGAATCGTAGTTCAGCCGATTCTCTTTTTGGGAAATTTGTGCGGCGCGACTCATCCGCAACGATGAATCCGGCATTACTGCGCGCACAAAACTATGCGTTACATAATCAGCCCTATATACAATCTACTTGTAACACAGTAGCTAACAATTGTCAAATCAAGTTTTACTATAGTATTTCTCATAGTACACATACTACACTGTAGCACTACAGCGTATTACTTGGCCTTGGCTTCCTCCAGCATTTTTTAATCTGTTCTGGAACAGCTTCCATACAAACTCTTTTCCTCGATAAATTATCGAGAACAGTATCCACCACAAGGGGAAATTTTAAATTTCCCTTTTCTCAACATGTGTTTTTTAAATTGACAGTGGACAAATAAAAAAAATAAATTGTTTTGTGAAGTTTGAAGCCGTAACTTATGGAAATATTTGCAAAATTAAACGAAATTAATTTTTTTAATGCGTTATATTTTATGCCAAGTGCTAAGGCAGCGCCAAGTGACTTTTGCTCGGTAAGAAAATATCCGTTGGCGTTTTTTTAATGTTCCAGAACAGAACAGAAGAGATTAAAAAAACGCCGCATTGTAACAAAATACGCGTTTATAATTTACCAAAAAAGCTGAAAATTTTATTTATTCATTCCAATTCGTCTAAACAAATTTTTGTGCGCAGATAAATATATACCAAATTCTGTTTTTGCTTCACGTACCGGAATGAATATGTTGTTCTGACTGATGAAGCTTGTTATTTTTCCTTAAGACAAATTTGTTTATTATTTTAAAGCTTTAAATTGTCCACAAACTGACTGTGAAACATTCCTCAAGTATTCCAAAATTAAAATAAACATTTGCTTAAAAATCACTACAATATCAGCAATCGACAGCATTTTGCTCATCTGTTTATCATCACTTATAATAAATGCAACTGCATCACCAGCAGGAATGACGTTGATACTATTTGCAGTGCAAAATGCCAAAAAAAAGAGACATTTTACATGATAAAGTCAATTTTAAAGTTAGCATTGTCTGAATGGCGCCAATTTAATGGTGGTTTGTGGCTTGATAAATGCTCTATTTTAAATAGCCACCAACGTCTCTTTATCTGTTATTGTTGTCGTCGTTTTATTTTATTCGCACAGAAATGAACCAAAAACACAAAATTTACATTCTTCAAGATCGCCACTGAAAATATTTTTCATATTAAGAAAATGTTTTGAATTTAATAATAATATTTTAAAATGTTATTCACCGAAATGTTACTATTTTCGTAATGTCAAACGCCGAGGACTCTCATAACTTTTAAAATCGTATTCGACAAAACGTTCATGAAATGTTTTGGAATCTTGAAGGCGGTGGCAATGTTGTGTGGTTAAACTTGTGCTTTATTGTTTTTGACCCCCAAAAATCTTTTATTTTTATCTGATTATTAAATAAAATATAAATTCAGATGATTCTTGGCACCATAAACTTGTGCCGGAGTTATTCATTTGTTAAGTATTTTCTTGGAGCTAATATATAAATTTGATTTCGCTATCTTCAATAGAATTTTTGCTCACGTGCGTGTGATTTCTTTTTCATAGTAAATTATTTAAAGAAAATTCTAAGAAAACATTATATATTTTTAGTAGAAGTTGACTATGGCAATAAAATTGTTTTTAATGTCTTTGAAACCAACGAATTTTTCTATTTATCAAACAGAATATTTCCGGATTTTTAGCGTAAATATTGTACAGAGACTTTCTGTGTACTACTAACACAAAATAAGAAGAGAAACAATTTTAGATATCCTTTATTTACAAAGTCATTATCACTTGAAGAATTTTGATATTTTTTCTGTCTTACGTGTTGAAACGTGCCAAAGAGGAGGAGGAGAGAGAGTTAGGCATGAAGAGGAGGCAGAATCTTTCGATGATAAAATAACGCGTGAGTGCATACATATCAAAGGTTCCATCTTAATTTTTGATTGAGGCCAGAAGAATTATCCTTCCCTAAGCACTACTTTCAATCCTCTCCAACCCTCTTCTCAGCTGACGACGGTACCCTGCGTTACTCTTACGGCTTCGACAACGGAAGACAAGCACATGCCAGATCCTGTCTTGATGATCACGAACTAATGCCCCACTCTATAAATAGGGACACTGAACTCAAGGCCCATTCAGCTCCAGCAGCAACAGCGGCAGCAAACAGTTCCTATTGGCTAACGGTGGTCACATGACAACAAAAGCAGCAGCGATTGCTAGTAAAACTAAGCTTGCTGCCGCCTTCATTCTGGATTGAGGAAGCAAGAATCGTGTCGAATTAAACTCCACCAAAACCAAGTACTACCTTATTTCCAATAAAAGTACAACACCTAACCATCCGTGTCAGTGGATCTTGTTGAACTAATGGCCGACCCATCCCGTAACATCTTGGGCGTGACTTTGACCAAATACTTGCGATGGAAGGACCACACATTCCAAATCGCCAAAACAAGCCAGTGCTTGGGATTTCTTAAGCGGTGCAACCTCCTCCTCCAACCATTGACCCGTGCTGTAATATACAAATCCTACATTCGGCATCTTCTCGAGTACAACTCACTAATTTGGAGCGGCGCTTAGATAACCACCTGGAGCGTGGATAGATTAAGTACAAAAAAGGGGCCTTAAATTAATCGATGACGATACCGTTTGCTCCACCATCGACCACCGTAGAAATGTAGCAGCACTCACGAAATTTTATCGCTACTATCTTAGCGACTGTTACAGAGAAATTAACGCTCTCCTGCCTCTACGGCAATCTTATACCCGCAACACCAGATTAGCCACACGACTCACTCCCACCACCTGCAACCCGTCTTTTCGCGCACTCAACAAGATAGCAATTCATTTCTAATTAGAACAACTCGACTGTGGAATAATCTCTCGCAGTCGGTATTTCCGAAGCTCCTACAACATCCAACAGTTCAAACGCAAGGTTCATCGCCACCTTCTGCAACACCCCCCGAACCCTCATAACCCGTAACCTATTCCCTCCGTACTAAGCTTGCTGCTAGACATTGCACCATGACGTGACAACATTGCACCATGACCGTTAGACTGGTACTACAAAGGGTGATTCCTGAGCTTAGCACTGCCACATAAAAAAAAGCAGCCTCATTAATCCAACTTCATATCTTCTTTGATGAGATATTGGGTCCAAAAGTACCGTATTCCCTCTCACCTAGTGCATTGGTCCTCCTTCTTTCCGCTGGGAGTGTCCAGAATTCCTCTGAGCTTAGACATACACCTAAAAAAATTCAATTAAAAAACAATTTTTACCAAGTTTCATGTTATCCAAAAATCCCCTGAAGCCATGGAAATACCACATTTGATCACAAAAGCAAAAAACTGAAATAAAATCCGCACAAAGTTAAAATCGTTTTTATCTACAAATTTTGCACGAAAAGAAAAGGTTAACATCACCTGATCCCTAGGAATTTCTTGAGGGCATAGCAGTAATCTGAAGGCCTATATGCTTTGCGCCTACCTTACATGTCCCGACGACGACGTCTTAACAATCCGAATTCGTCGCAGCCACACTACAATCCGAATCAGCTCTGGACGGCGAACAATCGGAGAATTCAGTTAAACTGCAAACACTACCACTACTACCACGTGTATTCGCCGAAAAATTAATCGCCTTCGGTTTCAGTACATAAGGAAGTGTGCGTGCTCAGTGTGCATTTGAAATTCGCTTTTCGCCTCTGGTTAAAAAAAAACTTTTTTCTTCCTTTTAACATTCGCCGCAGCCAGTGGAAATTTCCATTCGCAACTGACGGTGCCACTCAAGCATTTTTTCTTCATTTTTTGTGATTTATTTCTTTTTTTGTTTCGCTGAAAAAATGGGAGATCGTCATTTTATGGTGGGTTTTCAGTTCACCGCCGAGCACGGAGCTTATATGCGAATAGCTTGGAGACGTCGGACGTTGGAATGACTACGGTTAAAAGAATTTCGCCAGTGATGGAAGTGACTCCTCTCCCCCCAGGGCGGCGGGGGCAGACCGGAGGGCGATTTCGCAAGGCAAAGAGCGAAGACGCTGGTAAGGTTGAAATTTAATGCTGGTAGTTAAGCGACGGCGAGGCAAAAAGGGGGGTGTTCTATTTTTAAACCAAGAAAATTAGAGGTGAGTTTTTTTTTAAATTTTTATTAAATTTTATAGTTTATCTGAATTCGCCTCTGTGGTGTGCACTTATCTCTTTATTTATGGTCACGAGACATACATAACAGGTTATATAGTATAAATATATATGAATGTGTATATTATACGCAGGCAGGCAGTGGGCGGTGAAGAAAGCGGAAATTAAGAAACACTGAAGGAGAACGACCTTACGTTCAAGGCTGTTCGCAGCTAAAGCGCTTTCTTTATTTGCTACGTCATCATTTGGCCCGAATCTTATTTTTTTTGCAACCTGTGGCTCTAGGTTACGCTTAAAGTTTAAAGTCCGTCATTTTGTGGAATTTCGTATGAAATGACCGAGGAAAATGATTCACATGTAGAAAAAATTAAGCTAATTTTGCTTCAATTGTACTCAGCTTACGGTTGATGTGGGGGTTAAATTGGCGGAAAACCTTGTTAAACGCATTTGGAATAATTTTTCTATTAAGGTTTTGTTGCGAAGAACAATAGAAGGTTGTAGACGTATACGTGATGTCATTGCATCATTCTTAGTTATTTTGGTAAAATTGCATCTAGTTGGGAAGTATGACTTAATCTACTAAAGCACGATAGATATGTCCCTAGAAACATATGGACAAATATACTACTCAACCATTGGAAAGCACATTATTAATTTTGAATACTTCTGCTGAAGCTAACATGGCAGTGGCCACTACTAAGTTCCAACACATAAGGATACACAGAGTAACCTTGAAATCTCCTAACGAGGAAAAGGTCATTGCTATATAGATCATATACTGATCAGTGCAAGGTACAGCTCCAGCATAATATATGATAGAACGTACTGTGGAGCAAACGTGGACTCAGACCACTTTCTGGTTGGTGTTAGGATGAGACACAAGATATCATGCGTTGGGCAGGCAGAACGAGCAATGAGAACGAAAATATGATACCACCGTCTTAAATAAGAACAAACAAGGGGAGAATATATTGCAGAGATAAAGGGAAGGTTCGGTGCACCCGATAATGAAGCTGGAAATGTCAATACCAATATTGATGAGGATTGGACTAAAATAAGCACCACAATCAAGGAAGCCGCAACGGGCAAACTATGACATGAAAGACGAGTAAGACGTCAACATTGGTTCGTTGAAGGGTGCGCTAGAGTAACGAGAGATAAGAATGAGGTATGCTAATATATTGCAACGGCGCAGAACTACAAATTCCGCAGCAACTTATAAAGGAAAACATCTAATTTCTCACAGTATGAGGGAAATTCACGTTCTACACAAATAAAATTGCTATTTTCTAGAAGCAATTTCAAATTTCTGCTTGTCTCCGACAATCTATTTGATATAAAGCAACAGAATAGTCTCCAATCTACAACTTGAGGAACACTCGTTGATTTCTCACCAAATCCCCAACAAGAACCACACAAACAAGCGTTTTCAAGAGATCAATTTTCTTCCACTCAACTACAAATGGAACAACTTTTGCCCTGATAATTTCCAGGAAATAAATAAATGTGTTACGTTTATTTTTAACAGGACCTCTACAAGGCTATATTTACCTTTTCTATTTATAGCTCCGTTTCCACCCGTACATGTTCTGTTCTATAGATGTTAAATAGATGCCTAGGTTAAATTTTCGAAGCAATTTCCGTCCTAATCCTTTTTTTTTATCAATTACCATGATAATTTTCTCTGATGCTTGTTACACGGCGAAAAGCAATTATCCTGTTGTTGTTTTTTTTGGTTTATTTTTGCGCTTATATGTTATGTTCCCCTATATTTGTTTTATTCAACGTAATTTCTCTACGCAAAAAATTTCCATAGAAAACCATGCAATGAAAAAATATTTCCGTCACTGAGGGAGCAGCAGCAAGGTGATGTACCATGAATACCAAGTGACCTTACACGCATTAAAAATGTCCTTTTGTCAAAGTCAAACCTCATCTATGAAAAGAGGAGGAATTTCTACTTCAATGGGAGTTTATTTTTATGGGTGGATGGAGAAATTGAGGACGGGAACGGGGGAATGGATGAGACTTTAGACAGGCTATGGGGACAATGTTCGGCTCTGCCGTTCAAGGCTACAGAAGGAAATTGATTTTTTCTGTGATGGTTTAACTTTTTATGAACGCAATTTTATGCCATTTCGAGTACGAATGAGCTTCATTTTAGGGGGTCATGCTTTTAGGTATGATAAATTTGATAATTTCGTGTTATTTTTGTAGATGTAGATAGATATTAAGTAGATTTGTGTCGCAGGTCCAACCAAAATCAATCTTGTTTGTAAATTTTCTGTGTAGGAAGAGACTTTTTTGATTAAAAATATATGTGTCGACCGTATTGAATGTACAAATCCAAAAGGGGTATTCGAATGAAATATTAATAAAGAACAAAATAATTCGCCTCCCAACACCAAACTCTTCGATTCAAGAGAAAAAGATTTATTTAAAGCGAGACTCAAAATCACCTTCACCCAATCAATTTAATTATGAATAAAGAACTTCTGTGAAATTTGATTTGCAAGAAATTTGGAAGAGATTCGGAACAAATTTGTCCTCTTAGAAATTCGATTTGTTCCGTTTAAATTGAAAAATGTTCCTTATTTGATTTCGAGACATTTGATCTAAAAATATGTGCCCACTTTGGTGTGTTAAGCATAGCCGGATTTTTAAATAAATTTCCCACTTGGGAAAATGTTGAAATTTAATTTGATATTTTGTAATCTTTAAGAAGAAATTGTGAAATTGCAATCATTTTAATGAATATTATTTATATCTTTTCAGCTGTCACGATGATAGAGATTTGCGGACGTGAAATGGTCTGGAACAGAATGCAGTAGATTCGCCGCTTTTATTTAATATCTTTACGATGACCCGATAACTTTACTGCGCTTCTCACTAGTGTATGCGGATGACTTGGTTGTGTACAGAACAGGGCGAAGATTGGAGTGATCTTGTAATGTGACTGCGAAACAATCGAACCTTATAGTGATGCTTGGAAGTTGAAGATCAATTTTAGCAAATGCATTGTAAATTCTTTTCCGGACTCCTCTAAACAGATGTACTCGCGATGGGTGAAGGAACTGGAAACCGATGTGTGAAGGAACTGGTAAGTGCTGCTCGTGCCAAGGTAAACTAGGCGTTTCACATGACAAAAAGGCTTTTTTATAGCAGATACATAGGCTCACGGCTCAAAGTGGTCGGGCCAATTTTAACTTATGGTTGTCCCATAGGGTCAACATACTCCCAACAACTCTATAATAAACTTGATTCGGGTCGTGTTGCTAGAGCGATGGAGAGCGAAATCCTCTTATTTGGAGAACATTCAACTTGAACGTTTAAAATTATAGGGCAGCGTGTGAAAGTCGATTTATCCCATCAAAGACATTTATCTTTCTGAACTTGAAGAAATTGGTTCAGGGATCGGGGTTGCTTCTTCTCTATCACATATATCGCAATGCATGCGAAAAGCGAATTTATGTTAATGATAAAGGCAGGGATATTTAGGATCTCCTGAGGCTCAGCACGCGCATCTCAGAGAGAGGTAACAGAGACGCCATCAATACCAGTACTGGGTACATGCACTCTCTAATAGCCTCCGCTGAACTCCACCCACATAGTTGCTTTAGTTTTACGGTAGCTCTTAAGATAACTAGCTTATAAGTAAGTGGTGCGAGCTTCCACGAACTCGAGGAATTGACGTTACCGGAGAGCTCGTTGCTTGGAAAGGTGTCACCCGATACAGATTTACCTCCACTGCCCTCCGTCCAGTGAGGTTTACTCAAGTAAATAAATGCTTTTGAAAACTGAAACTGGCCGACCTGAAAATTATCTAGATTCGCGGACTTTTTTTCTTTGAAAACCGATTGTTGTAAATCGGTATTAAGAAAAGTTGGGCATGTTTACAATAAAATTGAAGTTGTGTAATTAATTCTTTCACAAAACATTCTTTTGGAATTCGAGCCACACTTGAAAGTACGCATTATTATCCAATTAACAGTTGAGTACACAGCTGGTTTGCAGGCGATCTTCTGCTTGTGGTTCCCGTGCTAAAGTCTTGTGTACTCAGTATTCAGGTGTTGACGCGCTTAAATTTACTAAGTATTTTTGATCGCGCAGACTTTATCTAGAGCAATCTGCTTAAAACCAGCGCGAAGCGATGCCAGTTTCATTCTCTGACGGGGAGCAAAGAAAAGTAAGATTGTATTATAAATTACACGACAAGCAGACGTACTTAATTCCATTAAGGCTTTTTAATTGTACAATTTGACTTTTCTTGTATTTCAAGGGAATATTATTGTTGTATATAGTGGCAAAAACTCGCAAGACATTAACATTTTTCATGCTAACAAGTTATCGCTACTTTTAAAAAAAATTTTGCTCAAGGACAATAAACGATACAGGAATAAACTGTCTTCAAGCCTGGGTAAACACTTGACAAAAGTTTATATAAAATTGAAAAAAAACCAACAAATTAGCAGTAATCAGTGTGAAAACATCACCAGCAGCGGGTGGGGAATCTTCTGGCTTGTTTCATGTTATTTGGACACCAATTTTATTGCGCGATTAAGTAAGATCAATAAAATTTATTAACTCAAAAAACAAAAAATGGCAAAATAACAAGACTGGCGCCAATTGTAAAAATTTTGCGACTTAATCTATTTTTTTTGTATTTATTGTAAAAACAAAAAAAAAAACGTCAATCACTTCTGCAATATACAAAAACAGAGCGACGCGCGGTGCCATGACAATTTTGAGCTAATTCGGGGTGAAAAATAAATGGGATACAAGGCAGAAAACATCACCAGAATCCGCCCCAACAAACAATCACGTAACAAAACAGTCACGTGCTCTATCCCCACCCCGAACCTATTCACGAAATCATAACTTGTTGCCGGCTTATTTTTGGTGCCAATAAACGCCTGCGCAAAAGAATTCGCCCGCGTTAAAACAAAACAAAATCAAATAAAATATTTTCAAATGGTGTAAAAATAGCCCATGTCGATCCGCTGTTGTGCATTTCAGAATATTTTCGGTTGCCATTTTTAGGATACTTGTTGCAAGAATTCGATGACGTGTATGTGCGATTTTAAAAAAATGCTCGACCGCGAATTTTTGAGCTATTTTCACACCATATGTTGTCCATCATCCTTGGGGGTTGATGATTACTCAGAGGCATCTGTGGAGATGAGAGCGAATATTTAGATTAATGCCAAGCCTACCCGAATACAAAAAAACACACTGTGATTTTCCTAAGCCCACATAAACCAGATTGCCGCGGCTGCTTTGTTAACCACCCCCGCATTGGACGGTTTCAGTTTGCCTGATGCCTGCTGTTGCTGACGAGTCTCACAGATAATTTCATTGCAAAAATCTGCTCTCAGTCATTCCCAATTGGCGACTCTGCTTTTGTGTAAATAAAAAAAACTGATTATTTATAGCCACAGTTTAAAAATGTCAAGTCAGGGGCGTTTGTGTTTACAAATAATGCCCCCGTGGTGGGGATGATGCAGCAACACTGTTCTACAATATCTACTATATTTACATGACCTCAAGCGATTGCATTCAACTAGGTTCCTCCATCCTCGAATTGGTCGTCGCTCGCTTAATATATTCGCGCTTTAATTAAACCGTCACGATGGCAATAATTCCTCTTGAACTTGCAAAATTGAAACTTAAAGTGTTCTCGGTCTCTATTTGCAGTGTTATGTAAATTGCGTCGCCACACGAATGTGCAGTAAAACATTCTTTTTTTGCAGAGGAGGAGGGGGAGGGCAGCGAAATGGGTCATATTGCGGTGGTCTTGATTCTTCGGGGTGCTTCACTTGAGTTTTAGCACCAATTATTTTTTTCCAATCTGATTTTTATGTAAGTGTTTTATACTTTTTTGTTAGCACCTTTTTATCGGTTTTACTTGCTAATTTTTTGCTGTTCGGCCTTATGCAAGTCTATATTAAACAGTGATAGGAGCTGACACGTTGAACAGACAAGAGAACGGACTTTAAAGCTTGGTTGTTAAGTGATCGTAATTATTGTTAAGTACTTGTGCTGTTTGTATTATTAGAAAAACGTGCCAGCAACTTTCTTTCCTTTCTCACCTTGTTCGTAGAGAGTCAACAAAGAAGTAACTGTCTGGCGGCAGTGTTAACAATCAAGCGATTGTTGATTTGATTAGGTTAAATATGTCTATTCTGTCACACTATATGCTTGCTGTTAAGATGTGATAATTATAAGCACAACTTTCAAGGTTTTACAGGTGAAGGATGGTAGGCGGGGATGCAATTGGCGCTGAAGGGGTCACATTTCCTATTCTAAGTTTCGAAATAGCTCCAAGCCACGTAAGAAGTGCCTTTCAAATGCACAAATTCAAATGCTATACAGAATTTGAGAAATGGCGCGAAAATGTTCATGCTTACTTGCTCCTAGCCTAGTTAGTTCATCATCTGCCTTCTCAATACATTCGATGTTCCTGTTACCCAGTGTCGACCGAACTAGACGACCCCTTTTGGCGTCTCTGATTTGGAGCCATCTTTGTATAGAATTATGTCTAGTTTTTGTTATCCCATTCCTTTATGATGGGGATTTGGGCATTGAAACCTAGGTTAAAATTGAGTTTCGATGTCATCTATACGTCTTCTCTATCCAACTAATAGTAACATTGGACTATTCTGCTTTTGTAATGTGGCTCACGCGGAAGTCCATAAAGCCGGCATCTTCCTAAAGTTAATTTTTCTTGTGATCACATTTTTAATAGCTGCTTCACAAAATATTACTTCCCGTTTCAGTGAAGAAAGCATCTTGCAAAATTCATCCTGGGAGAAACATTTATGGACCACTGTTATAAGCGTCTCGCAGTTATAGGTCTAGCATTTGTTCTAGGGTCTTCAGGACAAAATATGACAAGCTTATTGGCCTATAAGCCGTTGGGGTGTCGTGCCCTCGTCTACCTAACTTCGGGATGAAGATCCCTTTGACCCTGAAGTTGTCTTCAAACCTCTGAATTTAATTAAAAATGGTTTGTGTCTCGGAAAATTTCCCACTATGCACTAAATTCAAAGGGAAACATGTGTCTAGAAAACCCATTTTCAATTTACCACAATTGTCACTGGAAAGTGGCACATTTAACCATAATAATTGATCCCAAGGCATATTTGATGGCCTTAGAAAATCGTTTACGTCTATCTAGCAACCGCATTAAGCCGTACTTAAATCGCATTTTTTAACCAACGGTTTTGACCTAATTGTTCGCTATGAATGCAGTAATTGCGAAAAAGTGCAATTCTCTAATCTTCACCTTGCAGTAATAATACAAACAATAAAAGTAAAACTTTAAAAAAATAAACCTCTGACATTTTAAATAATATTTTATTGAAGAACCACTTTATGATAATCCCACATGTTTTTTTTTCCAAAGCGGCCTTTTGTACCCTCCATCCCTCCCTCAAAGGCTTTCTGGATGTCCTTGAGGGAGTAGAAAATTTATCTTTTCATAACCAAAACGGAAAGTAGTATGGTGGTTATGGTGGCAGTGGGAATTTTTGAATGGTTTCAATTACTTTTTAATCCGAAATGAAGGAAAGCTTCTTTGCCTTCTTAAAATGTTTGCTGTATGCCCGGCCCACAAGTGTGCTTAGGGAATTGAGAGCACCAGAACAACTCATTAATATTGATTGCAAATCAATAGACATGGGGCTCGTAAAGTAAAGTAAAGCCACCGGTGGGTTTATTGAATTGAATCGGTTCTTGTGGTTGGTACATTATTTATAAGTGGTTAAATCGGTATTTCATCGAGATTATTCCGAGATAAGTGTGTTGTAAATAAAGAATGGAATATGGACGAGTGGAGTCCCCCAAAAGGGGTATAAATTATGCTAAACTGAAATATGACCTTGTCAACACGGCCGCAAGTTTTTGTTTATCCACTGGAAATACATTTTCAACCCACGGTCTCCTCCTCTTACTCCTCCACTGCCTACGCTTGAATAGCAGGATCATGAGGGAACATAATTTATATTGAAACCACTAATTTCCCACTTGCTAAAGCAAAATACCGCGTCCAGCACCACTCCGTTCATCCGTCGAGCCCTTAAATCGATACACGATTCACTCTGCTCCCCTCCGGCTGCGAGGGCTCAATGTTGTTGGTCTCCCCATTCTGGAGGCAATCAATGACGCCCTGATAATATGAAGCCACTCAACTGCGCAAAAAGAAATAATTAACAGGCGGCGGCTCGCTATATCAGTGAAAGTTTATGATGGCGGGGGGTGGTGGATATCGCACGCCGGATTTACTAGTGATTCCCCTAGATAAGCCGTGTACCTTCCGGTTCGTCTTCAGTCGCACGCCAATTAAGGAAACCAGACGAGGTGCGTCTCAATGCATCACACTTAGGTGCTTCATTGTGTTATGATATTGATTAGGAACTTGTCTTGATACTTGTAGATTGCCGGGGCCCGTCCTTACGCTTGACTTCTTATTTATCTCGCGTAAAGTTGAGTGTCAGCTGATAGCGGTGTTTTCTGTTTTCTTTATTTTTAAGCACGTGATAACAGAGTTTGGTCTGTGACGTACGATAAATAAATTAAAGGTTTGTTTACTTGTACCAGTTCCGCTTTAATAGATAACAGCAGCGAGTTTTTTGGTAGTCCATTGATTTGGGCTCTAATTAAGTTTCTGTTTTGCGTAAGCGGTTTTTGGGATTATTTTTTTTTATTTGGGATTATTTGTTTAGGCTACGACTTTTTATTGGCGATAAGTGGTGATAAGAATTATAAAAATGCAATTAATATTCCAAGAAAAATTATTACCTGAACTCAGTATAAGTGACAGTACAAAAAAAACGTTTAAAAATGTCATTCCTCAACCTTTTCGTACTGATTCTACAATTTTACGACTATTAAGAAAGTAGTAGGTAGTAGTTTAAAGTAGCGAAAATTTCTGACACTCTAAATTATCTGTCAAACGACGTGAGATAGAGGCACAAGAGGTTTTTATAATAAATTGTACCCAAAATATAATTTTCATTGAGTGTTTTTATTGAAAAAATTACAATAACGATATTATTATCTCATATATGAATTTTGTATAATGATATTACATAAATGCAATCAACAACATTTATAAAGATTTTAATAAAGCGCAATATATTTTTCTGTTCTGTTATAATTCTTATATTATCCAAAAAATTTTATTTATTTTTTCATTTCACAATAAATTTTATTTGTTTATGCACTTCTCTTCATTTCTTTGTCCCGAATGTGTAGAATTGAGTAAAAATACATGTTTTTTTTTGTATATACATAAATATTTAGTCTTTTCACAAGTAAATTTTTATATAAATGCGAAAATAGGACAAATAAAAAAATTGAGTTTTTGTTGCGCTTAAATATGTTTAACCTTTTCGTTGATATTACTTTCTATACATTGTTTTTAAGCTGAACTATTTAAAAATAATTTATTAAATTATTTTAAAAAAATATCTGAAAGAAAATTTTACAAAAATTTGAACTATTTTTTTTAAAAGCTTTAATTTTTGTTCATAAATTTTGTTAATGTTAAATTTACAAGGCATCGGTATCAGGATTTGATTTTATATTTGGATTTTCTATATTTAAATATATTTTAGCATGAAAATTGGTTTAATATATTTTTATTATCATTTTCTTTTCGAGGGGATAAATAAATATTTTCCAATATTTTTATAGATTATAAAAATGAGTTTCGATATATTTTTCGTTAAAAATAAACAATAAAATTCGTTAAAATACTGAAATTTGGTTCATACTTGTCAAATCGAGTATTTTTGATATATTTTCTTACTTTCCTGTATCCTGATAAGTATTTTTTGATATATTTTCAATTTTAATCTCGTTAAATAGTCCGGGGAAATTAGCAAAAAAGACGCACGTATGGAGACAAAATTCCAAAATGGCTGAAAATTGGTTCACAGCTTCCTTGGGACTTTTTAAGAACACAATTTCGTAATCACAAAAAAAAACATGGCCGCCGGAGATGTCACTTTTTGGCCAAAAAATCACTCAAAACTGGTTTTTTTTCGAAATTTTTTTTTGATTCGTCAATACAAAACATTATTGCCTACAAAATGCCCTTATTGTAATTTATGTTGAAACAATTCGTTAGATTTATAGAAAACATAAAAATACTAATGCCGGATCCACACGTTTTCCAAGACTTGGCAAGCGTTCACAAATTGAAAACGTTTGCTTTGGTTTGGGGGGCATTCACACTCGATCGGATCGGCCACAAGCGTTGCAAGCTTACACAAGCCAAGCCAAACACCTTATCTACACGTTTGAATTTGCGAGCGCTTACCAAGCCTTGACAAAAGTGTGGATCCCGCATAAGAGTACAAATCATACAAACAACCTTGAGAAGACATGATTGAAGACTCCACCTATCTTCCCCGACCTTCAATGCCGATCTACCGTGACTATACAGTGACTAAAATCGATTAAGAGAAGAAAGTGGTGTTTTAAGATTGTAATTCATACGAGAGTGATTTGCATACTAATAGATGGCGTCACTAGCATCATCTGTTATAAATTTACATTATATGAATAAACATGCTGTGATCATTCATAAATCATTCTGAAAGTAATTCGTTGTTTGAGAATTGTTTCGAATAATAATTAAAAATGAACGAATTTCTCGATTACGTTGTGGTGTGACTCAATTATCATTTATAATAAAGAAGAGTGCTGGATTTACTCGTTCCAGAACAATTATTTGATAAAAACCTGATTGAGTTCTTCATCATTTTATATGTCCCAGAAACAAAGCCCAAGAATTAATCCAGTAGATTTCCAATGGCCCAACTGGTTAAAGGTTTATGATCTGGACATTTGTCACAAGTTCGATCACATCATTTTAATAATTCATATTTCCATCATGAGACGTTTACGACTTACATATTCCAAAGAACCTTTGTTTTTCAAACAGACCATCCAACCATGCTTCAAAAAACCCACTCAGGCCTTCTATTCTGGAAATTTCGACACAAATAGCCATACCCAACATATAGTGAATGAATATTTTTACCTGCACCTTTCTACTAACTTCTAACTAAAAGTACAGGGGTGTATTTCATTGTTTCGTGTTTCCTGGAAGTACACAATTACATAATCCTTAAGAAAGACTTATTGTCATTTGTCTATCGGCGGTGTTTGATCCTTTTTCAATGCCGCCAATAATTTGGAATTTATTTTTTCTTAAGAGAAGAAACAGATTTTCATATTTCACAATTAATTTCTGCATAATTTTCGAATTTTAAACACTTTATTTTAATTATATAACACAAAGGCAAAATTACGCAAAAACAAAGAAATTTCTATTAACATTCTTTTGGGTAATACAATTTAATCTAAGAATTTGCAAGTAATTTTATGCTTCAGAGGAGACGCCATTTTGCCTTGGTGTGTTATCACAGGTATAGGAATTTGCTTCTGAAAGGAAGAACATATTTTCGTGTTGATATTTTAAACAGTCTTGAAGTCGTAAAAATATTTCAATATTCTTTATCATCACTCTGCAGCAACTCGTGCATTGAAAAATGCATTTCGTTCCACTTTCAATATGTATAATATGAATTTAAGTTTGCTTTTGAATGTTGTTATTATATTTGCAGACTGTAAACCAGTTTCAATTTTAGAAGAAAAAACTCAATTTGTTTATTTATCAACGGAATATCGAATTTAGTGCTGTCAAGAATGTTTATTTGAAATTTTACGGTTGAATCATCATCAAACAACTTTTTGTACCAATTTAAATTCCATAACAATGACAAAGCATTGAAACGATAAAAATGTAAATTATTTTACGAGTCTTGATTCTTTTACACTTTCTAAATATAAATGTCATAAATATTTGCATAGGGGTTTTGAAAAACTTGTGGTGATACATTATTTTTTTTTAACGAAATTTGATTAGAATAGATTAGAACCATTTGCAGAAAGGTGAAAATACAAAAGTCACTCACGGATGAATTTGAAGTCGCACAAGGATTAAAGCAATGGGACTACTTAGCTTCCATGGAGAGCTTGTCGAATGCCTTACTAAAGTCACTGTAAAAACGAACATTTTGGCAACCGGAAACGAAGCCCTCGACAGTGAACTCAGAAGATTGGTGGTAGTGAAACGAGCTGGAAGAAAACCATGTTGATTCGTTGAGACAAGCTTCTTGCAGATAAGCACGATTGCCGAATAGATGATTGATTCAAAAAGTTTCGGTACGACAGACAACTTCGCAACTGGTCTATAATTCGATTTTTCATTCTTGCTGCCACTTTTGTGAATAGAAATTATGAACGGATTCTTCCAAAGAGTAGGGAAGAACCCTTTATTCAGGGATTTTTGAAAAAGGGTTTTCAGTGGAGACTGGAGAACCTCCACACAGGACTTAAGGACAGCAGGAGGAATACCGTCAGGGCCGGAAGTGAAGTCATATGGGAGTTCATCAATATCATCGTAGGCAAGCTTAGATGAGAGTTCACCAAAGTTAGCCTTTTTAAAGTTAAAGGAATGGTTTACCACCTCCGGACAAGGATTAATCTCTGATTTGAAACAGTAATTAAGCAAGAGAGGAGGGTGGTAATTTTCAACGGACGACAGGACTGACTATTGGACTGGGTTCAACAATCATGTTGACTGAGTCAGTAAAGAATACAAGATCTAACTGCCTCCATAACACATTACCGATCATTTGATTCAAGCCAAGTGAGAATAAGGAATTGAGAAAGCAATTCCCTAAAATTAAGGTTCTATCTTCGTCAGATACCCACTGACGTTATCTTCGTCAGATACCCACTGACACCACAGCAGGAAGAGATTAGATCCGAAAATATAATACGGTCTTGATCTAACAGAACAATTATTCGTCAAGGAAATCTTCAAGTGGAGGATCATAATAAATAGATACCTGATAAATTCATATGTCTATTGACAAAAATGTGGAAATAGATAGAGATATGATTTTTTTTGTTTTTCATACCATAAGCTCTATGGGTTTAATAATGAACCAGCAAAAAAATACTGATATGGTACAAATGGTCAGGAACCCAGGGTAAGGTTATTTAAAAATTAAAAAACCCTTGTTAACAATAACTTCAACGTAACACCAACAATTAGTATTCAAATAATTAATATTATAAAATCAATTCAAAAGTATTAATGTAAATTAACATTTCAGTCCTTTGTGAGAGTTATTTCTATTCATCACAACCAATCACAGAACATGCTTAAAAAAGCACCACAGTTCATTCATTGCCTTTTATGTAAATATCGCTCTAAACAACAATAACAACTGAAAACTTATTTTAAAATCAGCTTCTTTCTAAATCTAAAACGCAAAAACAACAAAATTTCGCAAATTCCGACGTTCAAAAACAACAAATACTGAACTGGGCACCAATATACATAAATCATCCAAAAAGAAAACATCAGCCTTAAAATGGGGAAAAAATCAAGGATTTGGAATAAAAACGAAATAAAATAATAAAACAAAAAAAGTTTACATGCGCAGAATATTTTTATTAATGAAAAGAAAAAAAACTATAATCATACCTAAGGACAGCTAATTGGAATATAATGTTTGTTTTTTAGGCTCTACAATACAGTTAAATAATGTATCCTTAATCCTAAATATTTGTTTTGTTTTTTTTTTTAAATAAGGCTCCTTTTACAATTCAAGCAAAGAATTACATACCAAAAGTATTTTTTTTTTATTTATATTTTCTTTCAATTTAAAAGAAATTTCTTTTGTTTGCTCATCTCTAAATCCACACAAAATTTTATCGTAAAGAAATTTTATCAAGTTGGAAAGTGGATAGTAATCTAAAATTTAATTTTGCTTTAATTTGCAATTTTCTTCATAGTCTTACACCCCGGGGAACTGGCCAAAAAAATCCCGCAAGATCGCTGCTGATTGTGTTGGCGGTACAACAAACACATACATTTACACATTTGAATATTATATATATATCTGCTTTTAGCCTGTTTGGCTAACGAAACGGTTCAGTAAGCTAATTTTAGCATAGACACAGAACATTTCGATACCTTTGAATGCCAAATTTTGTTTTTGCTTAACACCAGATCATATATTGTTGATGATCGATCACTGCTGAAGATCATGATGCATATCGATGTTTGCTAACAACAAATTTAGTTGTTTGTAATATATATATGTATATATTTAGCTGATTTGTTGATATATTTGCTCTTATCTAGGCGCACTGCATGTGCCATGACGTGATCGACGGAATAGTGATCTTCGCTTTCTATTTGATGAATTTTGCTGTTGCAGCTGCTGCAATGGCAGCGGTGGTTTAGTCTTCACCAATATTTGCTGATGATCATCGTCAACATCTGATGATGAATGAATATCACCGGTCGATGCTGATGCAATACCAACAGCATTCTCTGTTGATGTGGTTAATGATGATCCTCTTCGCCTGCTGCAGCTACTGATAGGAGCCGAAGTTCTTCGTTTTATAATTGAAGAAGGTGATGATGATGTAGCAAGAATCAAATCATCATTGTCATCATCATCATCATCCAAATTCAGGGTATCAGCGCTGTCTATTTTTAGTGCTCGTGTGGATGTTACAATATTTTGATTAAGTATATTTTGCGTGCTGCTTCCTAATGATGGCGTTGAGGATGTTGCTGTTGCTGCTGCATCTACCACATTATTGTCTAAATCATTAAAGTTACACTTACTATTGTCTCATGATCTGTCAGTGGAGCTGTCCTTACGCAATGATCTTCGCAATTTATCCACAAGACGAGTATGGAACTTATTTAAGCTTCCTTGACTGCCGTTTGTTGTAGCCGGCTTCGGTGGACTGCATGCCTGACTTCCTTTTGTTGGTGATACAACAAACGAACCTTGTGATGTTCTTGATGAATTCCTGGAAAAAGGGCGCGATGATGTACGATTATAAGAGGGACGATGTCCAGGCGATCCTATATATTCAGCACCAGGTGATGTCGATAGGCTGGGGCATTCCGATCGGCATTCGGATATTTTTCTTGAGCGGCATCCGGAAGCATTTGAGCATTCCGAGACTTTTCTAGAACGACTGCCATTGTAAATGTCGAACTCATTTTTCATAACTGGCATCATAAAAGCCATTTTTAAATAAATCTGCTTGTGTTTACTTTTCCCGAAAAAACGTAAATAAACGGTAATATATTTTTTTCCCTTCGCAATTATCTAATAATGACCACGTGCTAGTTACAGGTCAATCACACTTCGCAGGAATTTATGTCTCGTGCACAATATATACGTGGTGGGGTAAAGATGCCTTTTCAAATATATTCCAAGCAACACAAATGCACTTTTTTTTCTGCTGTTGAGCGGTGATACTCTGTGGTTTCTCCTCCTTCGCACACAAATACGACGCTGCAGCCTAGGCCGGCAATAGTTCGAACTTGTAAAAGGGGAAGGGATTTCGTGAACTGATGAAATTTTCCGTGACAGTCGTTGCTTAAAAAAATCGATAGAACGTGAACTAATCAAAATTTATAACGGAAATGTCCAATGAACGAAATATTTTAACTGTTCTTTTTCGCCACGAACACGTAACAAAAAAAACAAAATTTTCAAATTAACTTTTTCTTGACTTTTGCTGCGAATAGCTTAAATTCACGCGATTTTCACTGCTTTGATTACAGTTAACAAAAGTTCATTGATGTAACTGTTTTCCGTTTTTTTATTTAAATAAAACTTTCACCTTTTTTCTTTTATTTACCAAAAAAATAATAATATTAAAGTAAAACTTTTCTCCGTCGCACTGTTAAAGTGATTTTCTTAACAAATTTGAAACGTTTTCGCCGTAAAACGCACACCTTGACTTCTCGAGAGTTGAACTCAAAATGAATTTAACTGCACGGTGGGGCATGCCTTTATAAAGATTCGACTGTAAAGAGAGCGAATTGTTCGTTTTGTGCGTTCTTCGTGCTCTCGTACACGTACACACACCACATTCTCTCGCGACATGGGCACCTCATTCTTGTCCGATCCGATTCAAAGCTGACAATCTACAGGCGAATTCGCCCGAGGGTGACATGTTGAATGTAGTGGTTTATAGTGTAAAGTGAATTCGCCGTGGATGCATACTCGTATACATACATTATGATTTCTGCGCTGTGATACCGTGTGCTGTTCGTGGATATACATACTTACGAAAGGGGGTGCGTTGCGTGCAGCATACTAAAGTCAAGGGGGACAGTGGGTTATGTTGATATTGTTGCTTCTGTTTTGTTAGAATTATTCGCCGTGCAAAGGGGGAGCACGGAAGTTGACAAAGCCGGTGAATTAACGGAGACCACGATTGTGCTGCCAGATGTGGGTGTTCTATGAAATATTTATTGGTAATTTCTTATCGGTTTAAATTAGATTAATTTTTTTTTCGTTTTGTTTAAATCTTACAGTAATTTTGCTTATTAATAAACATTCTTTAACAGTGGCTCATCCCGATTAGCTTTGCAAGGCGGGGAGAGGTGAATCAACTGAAAATGTTTTTTTCTTTATCATAAGTGAGTGTGGAATTAATACGGTGATGCAAAGTTAAAGTAGATAAAACAAAAATAAAAATTTAAGTGGGAGTGTGTTACTCACCGTATCACCTTTTCCGATTATCTTTTATTTGCCAATTCTCATATTTCTTTTATTCGTGAGCAATAGCTATGTGTATGCGTTTGTATGGTATTTCCAGTGTTTGCCTTTAGGTTGTCCTAATACATACAATTCTTAGTTATTTGTTAATATTTCATTTCAGGTTAACTTGGTAGTCATCAACGTATAACAACCCAGGAAAAAATGCTGGCGAAGAATTAAAATTAAGCGATGAAGCTGCGTCTATTACACCTGAAGTTAAGTACTGCGGAGGCTCTATCATGAAAGCATATGGAGGGACTGTCTTGCCTTCATAAAATGTGCTAATCTACCGCTGGAAATTTCCCATCTACTTAGGTCTTTGAGTAAGAAAGTGACCCAAAAAATCCATCGCTACGATTACTAAGAAAGAACCATTGTACAGGAGCTTAATAACCACTTTAGATTATTCAATGAAATCGAAACTTTTTTTTAAGTACGAGGGCAACCCATATGGTGGACGAATACTGCGATAGGGGCAGCTTCAAGACACTTGTGGATGGGGCACAGAAACTGTGAAACGTGCCCGCAGAAAGGATCGGGGTCTTAGACCAGCGTCTCAGACCCATCGCTCGCTAGCTTGATCGCAGCCTCATTGACCTTGATGCCCTAGTGTTCGGGGACCCAGCAGAGCGAAACCCTATTTTTCTTGGTCGAGCTCTGGGGTACATCAAAGCACCCTGCAACTATTTTGGAGGAAACCTTTCACAATTAGAGTGCCTTCGTGGCAGCTTGACTGTTCGAAAAAATTCGAATGTTTGCGCCTTTCAAACCTTTATCAAGGTTCAGCCAAGCCCAGGTGTCAACGGCATGCTTTTAAGTCTGGAAAATGGAGGGTCACCAACCGAGAGCGATCGAGAGCTTGAAATTGGGAGGTTTCGAAGAAACGATTCCCAGGATGGATGATTTCCTCCCACTCGGACCAGGTCACCAACTATATTGTCGGATACGCGGTAAATTGGAATGTTTGGAATTCCGTTGAGAATATCCGTATGTCTTATGACTGCATTGGGCCAGTTCGATGAGATCTGAAGTCAAGGCCCTTATGGCGACGTATTTCATATGCAAATATCCAGTGGAGTCAGTCCAATGATTGCCTCCATTCCAGCTATAGGACAGGTCCGCATAGCTCAGTTGAAGAATAGGCCAACAATCTCTTTCACATTATTAAAATACTTTTTTATAGTGGGCATTTAAGACCACGGATCAAGGTGATCTGGTATCAAGCTTTAACTAGACCGATTTTGATCTATGGCTGCCCGGTTTCTTCTAATTGGTTTCAAGTACTCGATAAGAAAACTTCCGTTCAATTACGACTCTGTTGATTAATGCAAATTCATCAAGATTTACGTTATTTTTCTCAACAAGTAGCGAGACCATCATCTGCATTCAACCTCGCAAACTCATTAATTGAATGTAATCAAAAGCTCTTCTTTATCGAACCCCATTTACTCTCCTATTACGCCATTCATCAAAGTACAAAAGTCAATGGCCATATTAAATTTTATTAAGTCCTCCACTGATTGCAAAAAATGTAAAAATCGCAAAAGTTTGTCATCAACCAACGTCATCATTGACGACATTAATTTTTGCCTTTAATTTTTTAGAACGGGCAAAGCAGCAATGTGCGTCAAAGTTTCCAAGGTTTTTGGAATTTGCCATATTATAATACACGCCTTTCAACCTGGAAACTTCTCATTCAAGTTTCTGTGCTAGATCAGAATTTTACGGTTAATTAACACCTGTTTAAAAAAAAAAGTAGATAATGCAAAACAGCACACAAGAGGAAGGGGCCTTCACGGGGTTTCTTCTGTGCTGATTTGCATTCAAGCGAGAATATCAAGAATTTCTCTCTTTTTGTTGATTCAGAAGAAAAACTTTTAAGCGCTAAATATTCCGCAGTTGAACGGAACCTGCGGGCGGTATACGAAGTTGGGCCGCTGAAATAGAATCTAATAAGCGAGAAATTGCATGTCTGGTAATGATGCAAGAGCAATTATTGTTGTAGGAACTTTTTTCAATTAAGTAATTTCCACTTCTTTCTGCCTCGACTGCAGCTAGTATATAAGCCCCCTTTTAACTTTCAAGTTAATGGCAACAAAAAACCGAGATAAAGTTGTCGAGACACGTAAAATGTTTTAATTGATTTCAGGTTGGCGATGATTTATTCAAAATGAATCATTTATATGAATTTATAAATAAAAAGAGTTTTTTTTCGACCAATACCTGAATTTTTCTACAACAACCAGATTTTTTGGCTATTTTTATTTTTTTAATGGCATTGGGAGATAGTTAATGGAGGATTTGGAAGAAAAACTGTCGGCAAAGTGCCTCATAAATTCTTATACTGGTATTGGTGGTGGGTTGGCCTGTCGAGTTCTAGTTCTAGTCTTACTACCAAAATTAGAAATGTTAGAAGTCGTGGATATTTATCGTTAAGCCATTGCCTTCTTCTATCATTGTTTCTATATCCATCTGTCATTGCTCCAAGCCTATAAATGCACTGACATTCCATGTGATGAATTTTATGTCGTAGTTTCTTAGATCATTAGTCCTGTGCTGATGTCTTAGCTGTAAATCCTGACTGTTTCGAAGCCGACTTTTCAATTCCTTAACAAGAATTGTTTTCCGAGTAGAGGTCGCTCAAACATCTACCGGTCTCCGAATATTTGTGTACCTTTGGGTATGGGTGGTCTAGCCATACCTCTTATGGCATTAAATACTTAATTACCGATTTCTGACAACTGCACTCTTTCCACAGCAGTTTTGTCACGCTTTAACATAATACCTTATGGCGATGTTAATTACCTAATTAAAGAGAACAAAAATGATAATTTCAGATGTACGTTAATAATACCCCCGACACACCGACGGACGAATATTTAGCATTGTAACAACCAAACAAAGAGGACGCAAATTTTACGTAAACCCAAATAGAGAGACATAATCCAGTGTATTCGAAAATTAATAAAAAAATTACTTGTTTACAGATTAGCCGATTGAAAAAACATCAAGGCCTTTGGGACCCTGGTAGGCTATTATAGCAGCTACCTGGTGTCTCATAGTAATTAGTAATCTAGCAGGCTGCAGATATTTCCTCTTCTACTTGTATTCAGGCGGTGGAATATTTCCAGCCTATAATATAATTATAAGACATATAATTAATAATAAATTTGTTATAATTTAAAACTTAACATGTAAATTTTTCAAAATGTTAATAAACTTAAAATCGAATTAAATATCTTTCATTTTTTGTCATATTGGAACACTACAGGCTTTTTATAAATTAAGAAAGGGCATTAATTTTCGAAATGATAAAACGAATTTCATCAAATGATGTTTATAATAATTGTATTTCTAAAAAATACCAACAGAAATTATGAAATAAAAAAACAGAACACATCTTAACTTGGCGGAAGTGAAAAATTGCATACTTGTAAGAACCCAATATCAAATTGCAAAATAAAAATCACGTTTTCTGGTAAGCGCACGGATCCTCTATCTAATGGAAGAATTTACAATGCGAAGTTTCATATATTTGTATGATAAAACTTTGACACTTCGCATTGTAATTTCTGTCATTACATACAGGATCCGTGCGCTCACCAGAAAACGTGAATATTTTTTCTATTTAGTATTACGCTCCTAAAACTATGCAATTTTTCACTTCACGGTATTAAGAGGCTGTTATTTTTTCCAATGTTTCACACATTTTAAATACTTTATAACAAAAAGAAACACATTATTTTTCGCATGAGTTTTACTAGAAATTCAAAAACATAAAGTAAATCTATAAGAATGTACATTTTAATAATGTTTAACTTATTGTTTGTTAGTAGAAACAAAACCCCATTTTGTGTATCGTTGGATTCCTTTCAGTTGTCCGTTAATTTCCTTGCGTTGGCTGTTGGCGGGTGGGTAGTCGGGTGGCAGTGATGCTAAGGATCTCATCTCAACACTCACCTCTAGTTTATTGCATTGGTAATTAAAGAAAATTAATTATTTTGAAGTGTTAATTGAAATTTACCATAGTTGGTTTCTTTACTGTCAGCCATGTTTTTGTTTCCTACAGTCATGGTCGCCGCAGGTTGCTCGGGTTGTGGGTGGATTGGCGATAGATATTAGCTTTGATTTTGAAGAAATAGGCAACTTTTAACATTTCTATAATTTTATTTCATTTTTTCGTCAAACCTTGACAATTTTCTGTCAACTGGGCTCGACGCTCCTGCTGGCGGTTTTACGGGCGGTGCTTTTGAGGTGATAAGTATCCACCGTCATTCGAATATTGCAAATGATACCTCATTCAACAGTAGCTGAATGTGTCGACGGTGGACACCAATAAGTTTAATGGCGCGCTTTTGAAGATGTTGATCTCTTGAACGTTACCGGAAACGTCAAATTCAAGATTTTTATCTCATATTTGTTTGCGTAACATTCTTAATTTTTTTTATTATTTACCAATTTTGGAGCTGTACAAATTCATAAAGCGACGTAAACACCTTTAAAGGGCAAAATACACGAGCGCTCCATCCGACCACGCCACGCCAAAACAACAACAATTTATATGCATTGGAAATTTCGAGTGCATACAAATTGTTGTTGTTTTGGCGTGGATTGGTCGGATGGAGCGCTCATGTATTTCGCCCTTAAGAGTTAATTAGTCACAAGCTGATAACTCATTTTTATCTGGTCGATAATATGTGGTTCAATTTTATGAACTTTTAATATGAATCGCACTGAAACCTTTTATCGGCTTATTTTATCATATATATTGGTAAACAATCACGCAATCTAGGAAAGGTGCTTGTTTTCAGAAATTTCTCGATTTTTGTTATTTCAAAATAAACAAATAAATATAAATAAATTAATAAATTGCACGTCCCGAGTCCAGGGAAATATTAAATACTTAATTTCAAATATATATATTTAAATATTTAATATTAATAATACAATTTCTTAAAGATTCATTAAATATATATTTTTTTCTGCACTAGCATTTAGTGAAACAATGAATTTTTTTTATGCTTTACAATTTTTCTTTTTATTTTTTTTTAATTTTTAGGTAAATATCAGTTTTTTTGGGTTTTTTAATTTCACTCTTAAATCTTATTCTTTCATATGATTGCGTTCAAGTTTTCATTTTTTTTAATTACTAGATTTTGTTTAAGTAAGAATTTTAGTTTATAATTTTTTCTTGTTTGATAAATATAACAAATAAAAACATAAAATTATGAAATTTGGGGTAGAAGATGCGTTACAAGCCTTGTTAAAAATCTTCAGATTTCAATGATTTTTATGTTGTCGTTGTTAGAATTAAGTTGAGAAATATGAATTTCTTTGTTTGTTTGTTAGAAGTTTAGAAGGCCGTTAAGATTGGTATATTAAAACTTAAGCAAATTAGAATACGATCTTCTTAATTCGGTACATTAGAGGACAGTAATGAAGGAAACCGAGTATCTAATATAAAACTGAATGTTTGTCTGTCTGTACGCAATAGGCTCCTACACCGTGTAACCGATCTTAATAAAATTTTAACCATGTGCTATTCTATTACTTTCTAAAGCCACTCCTAGATGTAGCTGTAATGGAGAGCGTCGTTGAAAATCATCGCAGAGCTTTGAATTTTTGTATGAAGGTCCGTGCGGGTCTCCCATGACGCATCTCGAAGCCAGATTTTCCGAATTCAAAATGGCCGCAGAAATATGGTTGAATTTGCCAATGTTATTCCGATTCCAATGAAAATGGATATCTGGGGGTTTTTAAGATCGCAAATAACGAATTTGTGGCCAGAGCTTATAAATTCAAAATGGGCGCGCCAATATGACGGACGAATTTTATTAATTTTGTTCCGATTCCAATGAAAGTGGGTATCTAGACAAATGAACAGCGTGACGCACACTTACAAGACAAACGAGCCAGAGCTTCTACTTTGAGAATGAGAAGATCACGATTATAGCATTCCCATGCACCTCAATGTTATGATTGGTCCAATGGATGAATTGTGGCAATAATGTCATGATTTAAAATTTCAAAAAGCACCTGGAATGTGCTGTTCCAATGTCAAAGCTGATTTGTCACAACAAATCGAGCATTTGCAAGACAAGTTTGCAAAAAATCCGAAAATTTCTCAAAGAGGTTATGGTTTGATAACAACATTAATCATTGAAACAGAAATCTTTAATGACATGTTTTTTGCGAAAGCATTCTATTTCCGCAAAATATATTTTCAGATTCTGTCAATATCTTCCTGTCCAGATAATTTAGAAAACTATAAACCAGTATATAAATAAAAAAAAATTAGTTTTAATTTATTTTCAAAATTAATATTAGTTCTTTTTCAATTTTTTTTTTATTATTTCTTCAACGTTTTCTTTAAGTAATAATTTTTAAATTATTGCGTTTTTATGACACTATAGTTATAAAGAATAGTCTTCTTCCCAGTAAATGTACGTATTTTTTATATAATTTTTTAATATTTTCCGATTTTTATTCAATTACAACAAGATTTTGGGGTGGAATGGGTTCTTCTTTTGATTAAGATCAAAAAAGTGTTATGCTTTTAAACATTCTTTTAAGTTAGATATTAATGGAAACATATTTATTTATTAAAACAACAATGTTCTTTTGTTTTAATTTACCCGGGGGAATGTTTTTTTTTATTATAATACTCACGTTTTTAATTTCTCAGTAGATTTCGATACTAAATTAATTTGTTGAAGAATATTCATTAAACACAACCGATTACTTCTTGCTATCAATGAATTAGTTAAGCACTAGATCAAGTGTATTGTGGGCATTATACGGAGAGGCATTTATATATTTCTATGCATAACACTTTTTAATCGATATTATTTTTTTTAGTTTACGTTTCTCTAACTCCTATGTCCTCTCCTACATTAATTTATAATATTTACCAACCATTAGAAGATGTGATATAATGTTGAACATTGCCTGGAATTTTTCATTTTTTTTTCACTTAATTCATATTTTAAATAATTTACAATTTCTTATTTAAATTTTTCGGGTCAAAAATATAAATTTTTTTCATATATGTGTATATTATATATGGTATTATGTATGTAGGTAAACAATATAATAATAATAATAATAATAAATAAATTGTTTATTTTTTACTTTAATTTTTTCTCTTTATACAAAGTTTATTTTTAATTTTCTCTTCTCTTTTTATATATAGTAATATTTTTATATTTACAAATTATTATTAGGGCTTTTTCCTCTCATTTTCATTACTTATAAAGTAGATAATAAAAGCGATTTTGTTTTTCATAAGGTGTCTTCTTTTATGTTTTAATAATAATAATAATAACTATCGTTAATTTTCTTAATAAATTACGCTTTTTTCAGTATTTTTTTTTTAATATTTGTTAATTAGTAAACTGAGAAATATTAACAAAAAAAAACATTTTTTGTGTTCTTTTTTTTTAAATTTAAAGATTATGTGAATATAAAAAAGTTCTTTTTTTTCATTTAATTTATTTCTTTCTTTCTATTATACTAAATTGATAGGAAGTTCTATATAGACTCACTGAGTAGATTTGATTTTTTTTCTTTTAGTTAAATTTATTTATTAATAAGTAAAAAGCTTTAAATTGGACTAACTAGTTTATATTTTTTAAATCAATTGATTAATTTAATTAATAATTAATTCAGTAGTTTTAATGGCAGTTTCTTTTTTTTTAAGTTATACTTTGAATTTTATCGTTTATTTTTTTTTTATTTTCTTTTAAATTTAAAGTCACTCAAAATGTATAGAATGTTTTGTATCTCTTAATTCATAAAGCTAGAATTTATGTGGTATTTAATATTATTACAGAAATTGAAATTATTTTATTTAAATAAAACTGAAAGAGCGGAACTAGTCTTGTATTGCGGGAAAAATGTGACAGGAGAGCGTTAATTTCAGTGTTGCAGTCGACATTTTTTTAGCGCTGTTAGCTAAATTATTTCTGCTTTTTGGCTGAGCTAAAATGTGCTGTGCTCAAAACTGTCAAAAGGGATTGACGTTAATTGTAAATTTTTGCTGTAAGCAAAAAGTGCGGATGGAAGGCTGCTGTGCAACGACGAGGAGCAACTCCAAAGATGGAGAGATTACTTCTTTACCGCGCTGAATGGTTCTTTTTCGCAGGAACCTGAAGAGAACAACAACAATGCACAGCCAATAAGAATCACTACTCGTGCACCATCCAAGACAGAAATAGTAACCGCAATTCTTGCAATGGCCAATGGTAAAGCAGCTGGAAAATATGGCATCCGCCAGAATTGTTGAAAGCCGAATCAAGCCTCATAGCAATTGTAAAAAATCTGCCGGGAAATTTGAAAGCCGGGCTACTTTACTCGCTACTCTCTGGCCTGTGGGCTTGTTAGCTAGTAAACTAGACGTGTGTCATCATAGTTTCATTGTTTACAAAATATCGGAATTAGTTCGCGCGGGAGTCGTTATTTTAGCTCATGCTATCAAAAGGTAGTTAAAAAGGTTAAAGAAAGAAAAATTTAACAAAGAAAAAACAAAACAAGACGTGGGTTGAACTGCCTAGCTAGTTGGCTACTGAGCGAATGGAAAGTTTCGTGTCATCGTGACTATCGCACTAGCTGACTCGCAGCCTTATAAACTCGCCGGCTAGTAGCTTGTAAACTCGCTCAATATCATCGAGCCTTAAAACTAAAGAAATGCGGATAAATGCAAACACCCTTGAACGGACAGAGCTAACTAACCGTAATGTGGAACTGGTAGATAAATTCTGTTACGTCGGTAGTATTATTATCGAAAACGGCTGTGCAGAAGAAGACGTCAGTTCCAGAATAAATAAAGCAAGAAGCGCATGTGCATGCCTGTTTCACATATGGAGATCGACGTAGATCTCAATTAACACCAAATTGCGGCTGTTCAACTCCAACGTTAAGGCAGTTCTTTTGTATGGTTGCGGAACATGGAAAGTCACCCAGATGCCTACGTCGTATCCTAAAAATCCGCTGGCAAGATATAATCTCAAATGAAGAGCTATGGCGCCGTGCCGGTCAAGAAATGATAGACGACCAAATCAGGCGAAGGAAATGGAATTGAATTGGCCACGCCTTGCGACGCGAAAACGATAATCTAGCCAAACAGGCCCTTGACTGGAATCCGTAAGGATCCCGTCGAGTCGGAAGACCTAGAACAACGTGGAGGAGAACCCTATTATCAGAGGCCGCAACGACTGGGAGATCCTGGTCAGAACTGAGAGCTGTCGCGCAAAACAGAGTCCGCTGGAGGGCAACTGTTTCCGGCCTATGTCCCATGAGGGATTAAAGGAGCAATTAGTTAATTCCCCAAAGAAGGCCCGATTTGTGGGCAAAGAACTCGTGAATTTTGCACCACGTAACACACCGAATTCGCCTCATTTGGAGATAATGAAAAAGAGTAACGCAGAGAACCGTCATCACCAAAGTTGGATGGACTGCAGGTAATATCTCAAGAACACTGTCTGGCCTGCAACGTCAGGGACTCTCTGTCTGAGATCTGTTTTTCGTTATAATTCATCAACGTTTTTTTTTAAATTTTTACTACTTTAATTAAATTAAAAGAAATTAACTAATGATACTTATTCAGTAAAAATACAAAATACCACATATTTATATAATAAAATCGTTTCGCTTTACATCACTTCAACAATTCACATATTTCAGCCTCAAGTACTCATTTTTTTTTTAATTATTGCCTTTTGCGGATTAATATGTTTGTATGCAAGTCGGTACATGTATGCGTATGCATAGAGTAGAGTAATTTAATTTAAATTTTTTAGCTAATTTTACGTAAAAAAGTAATTTTCTTTATATAATTTATTGCTATTGTTTAATAATTGTTTGAAACTTTAAAGACTTATACACAGCACAAAAAGAACAATGCGGACTTCTTCATTTACTACAGATTAGGAATAGCTTGACGAATACTTAACGAATGCCCTTCAAGCTATTTACTCACTAACGGGGGAGAGAAACGCTCGCGATAAATAATTGTCGGTATTTTGCTTTTTAACTCTTCATCAATGTTGTGTTTTAGTTTTAAGCAAGTTTTAGAAGCTATAGAAATTAAAATGCACAAAGTAAACAATTTGATGTACAAACGTTACTAGTTAGGCCATTGTGGAATTTCGTTATTATGGTCTTCTATAGTCTTGCGATCTTTTCGTTCGGCAACTATCTCGTATTGATGATGTTGGAAGTAGTTGATCCGGAGAGTCTCGGTCCTGTAATTTTATTTAGAAAATATTATATAGAATTTGCGTAATGAAAATAGTTGTTTTCTGCCATACCTGCGAATGCCCGCTAGATCTACTTCGTCGTTCTGATAAGTCTCGTTCTAGTTGTTCATTATCTGTTTCTTGATTTTCATCTCCGTAGGCATACTCCAACGTTAAATCACTGAAAAATATAGAAAATTGTCGATAACACAAAAATGAATAAGGAATGTTATCTGTTGTCATGCATAATGTGCTGTTGACCTTAAATAATAAATTGGTTACCTTGGTTCAATTCCTTCATGCGGGTCGGGTTCCAATAAAGGTTGCAAATCTTCTCCTTGTTGTAGCAAATCCACACTGGAGATAGACTTGTGTCCAGATGATTCCCTTTCAACTTCATGACACTCGCATTGGCATTCCTCGGGCTTAACGTAGTTATATTGAACCGGAGGCGGAAGAGCTTTATAGGATTCTTGAGATGATTCCCTTGGGAGAGCCGTTATCCGTTTTGGTGGTTTCCGTTTCTCTGGGATATTCTCAAAATTAATCCATTGACCAGCAGCAGGTTTCCGTGGAGGAAGCGGTGGTGGAGGCTCATCATCTGGCTTAGAATCTCTCCTCTCTACATTTGGATGTGTTGGAGTAGTTGTTGCTGCTGGTGTTGTAGTAGGACCACGAATCCCCTGTTCAGCAAATTCAAACCAACTTTTCCCACTAGCATTGGAAATCCTCCGTGGAGATTTTGTTTTTTGCGTTTTATCCCTAACAGAATCCTTACGTGGAAGACTAATTCTTAGCTTCTCTCCTCGGATAAGGAAATTTTCAGTATCATCAGGCGTTACAATACCGCAATATTCCTCCAAACAAGCGGGATTCATTGGCGTTGTGGATCGAGGCCGATCAACAGGACATGTCTTAAGCTCCATGTGTACTCGCTCCTTCATTGGTATCAACGCAACACCGTGAGCCCTTTCTTCTGGTAGTGTTGTAGGTACATATGGAAGTTCATCTTCAAACGAGTCCTGCGAAACGAGACCAGTACTTTCGTGGTCTTCAATAGCACCAATATGGCGCGGTAAATGTCTTCTAATCCGATTCGGATCCATTTCGGAGTCACGTTCACTTTCTGATGACTCGCCAGGTTCATCTGTTGAAATGAGAGACTGCCGCTCAGCTGGTGGTTGTGGCAATGCTAAATTTGGGTCTTGTTTATTTGCTTTAACAGGAAGCTCAGGGATAAAGCTCATTTCCTGCTCCTCTTTGCTGCTGGTTTGCGAGTCCCTCTCTTTTATACTGCTATCACTACTGTTTCTACTTGTTTGTTTCCTTGTAGATTCGTGGAATTTCTTTTTAGGATCGAAATTCTCAATGTAGCGTGAGTGCCTATTTGTACTGTCATCTTCCTCGGAGGCGGATTTTGATTTTCTTTTGTTATCCTCGGAGGAGTCCTTTTTGCGCATCATAACAATAACAGGTCGCTTATCTTCCTCTTCGGATGTTGATTTTGATTTTCGCTTATTATCTTCTGAGGAATCTTTCTTCTGCAGCGCACCACTAGGCGGCTTACTTTCTTCAGACGAGGGCTTTGATTCTACCAGAGAATCCTTCCTACGTTGCTGCTGCTGTTGCAGCACGCAGACATCATCAGGCCTCCGAATGACAGTGTCAGATCTGTGCAAAGGCTCCCTTCCTTCCACAGCTGGGCTATCCGGGATGGATGTTTGCTCCGATAGTTGACTCGACAGGCTCTCAGTTTTCGATAAGCTGAACTGGGTGCTAAAGATCTGTTCTTGACTGCCAGAGCCTATTCTAGTCGCAAAGAGAAGACGGCGCTTTTCTCTAGTTACATGATCACCAAGCTGGTTTAAGGGGGTTTGGGACGTTTGTTGATGTATAACGGAAGCATGTGGAATTGTGGGAGGTACTCCATTCTCTTTCAGTGGAACTTCAGCTACATCAGAGAGATTTGGCTTTGATATCCTCCGGCTGGTGGGCGCAGAATTATCCATGACGACAGTCTCTTGACTCTCCTGTGAGCTGTGGCGGTGCACTTCGAGGCTCCATGTGCGCTCTCTCTCATTTAGATCCCTAGGTAAGGTATGAATAGCATCGAGGTTCTCGATCCTTTGAATTTTTTCGATTTGTGGTGGCCTGGGAGCTTTAACAGGAAGCGCTGGAGCCTGTTCGATGACAGCCACTGTTTCGATTGGATGTTGAGCTGGTGGTCCTTGGTGACCACTTGGTGACTTAGTGGATGGAGGGGGATGAACTTCTTTAGGCGATGCTTGCGGAGGTGGCGGATCTGGCTCTTTCGAAATTTGACTTGGAGCGAATTTCCTATCTGATTTCTCTTCAGGAGGCGTATGTAGTGGGATGTGTATACTTTTACCATCTAGGGGCGTATCATAGTACCTACAAAAGACATAATAATTGCAAGTTCGGATACTGTTGCGTAACAGGATCTTTCTTACCTTAACCTACTAGCTGGTCGAGATCTCGGCTCTGGAGTGTCCGATTTAAACTTGAATTCCACTTGTGAAATTCCATCTAGTTGTGAAACCGCATCTTGGTCGATGGGAGAGGAACATTTTGATTTACTTCCGCTTCTTTTAGGTTTAAAAATTGCTAAAACAGATTTCTGCTTGTTCGGTGTGCCCGATTGAGACTGAGGTGTGGAACCCCTGTCTCTGCTTTTACTTCTTGATCTTGAACGATCTCTAGGCGAGTCCGGAGAATCCTTAGGTTTAAATAGTGAGCAAAATGAACTTTTTCTAGATATTGCTACAGTGGCTGGTGATGGTGATCGGCTGCCGCCAATTTCCCGGCTTAAAATTGCATGTCGAACAGGCTTAGGACTAGAACCTGGAGTAAGGCGCTGCTCTGATGCAACATCCCGCCCAAGACTAAGCGAGACAGGTTTCTTTTGTGCTGTTGCGCCTGTAGCTGAGTCGACAACACGCTCATGCGGTGCTACACCTTTGTCGTCGTACATGTGATCTGGCTTGAGATTTATCCTGATGTATTCAGTACCACTTGGGGTCTGTCCAATAACTTGCTTTCCAGAATCCCTCCTTGCCAGGGCAGTCAAACCTTTTCTAGGTGCTGATCGAATTCCTGTATCTATAGTAGGCTTACTCACCTTAGCAGTGGCGGTTGGCTTTTCTGAAGATGACTTCGCTTTAGCTTCCCCGTTTGTTAATGGTTTTTTCTTTGGTGAATTTTCTATTTTAATACCCTCCGCTAGAATAGCCTGTGTTGGATCGTGCTTCCGTGATAGAAGAACTTGTTCTAGTACTTCAGCTGTTGGCGGCTCTGTACTGATGATACTTCCGTCCACAACATTCTCTAATGGTTTTGGTCCACAGAATGAAGTTTCTAATAGCATGCGATGCGGTGAGGGTGATCTAGAAACTCCAGAAACAGCTGATAACCTACTTACTGCCGAACCTTGGCTACCTACGCTAGAAATTCGACTCGTACGTCCAGAAATGCATAATAATGCGGCAACTTCCGAGCTAGCTGAGTCTTTTCGTTGATGTTGCTGTAGGTATGATTGATGCTCGTCGAACTTAAATATGACTGGCGATGATTTGCGAGCCTGCATTGGAAAAGAAAATATATTTTAGAAATTTGCATAATTTAAGAAATTTTTGTAGTTTGATGAAATTTTAAGTGGATGTAATTTATCTGTTGAGTTTTCAAATCTCAAGTAACAATAGCCCCAGTTGCAAGGATCGGCATAAGGAGCTCAAGACAAGCAGCCATGTGGGGATAACAATTTCTGAGAATGTCTTAAATGAAAAGGAAAAAAAATCTAATGTATTGAGTTGGAATGAATTATTAATTCGCCCTACCTACCTTAGACACATTGGAAACATACAACCGCCTCGAGCATCAGATTCTTATTATTTTGAACATCGATAGAAACGTTAAAACAAAACAAAGGCAGCTTAAGCAGATTTCTAGTTTGTTTGACCCTACCTCATGCCTCCCTAAAAAGCTATTTCTTTCAGTAAAGCGACACTTGATTCTTTCTCTTAATTATTAAAACTTCATTATTGAAATATTTAATAAACTCCCGAAGAAGAAGAAACAATGCAGGAAATACTCACTTTTGAATAGAAGAAAATGAAGAAAAAAAAGGGAAAAACTTAAACAAAAGAAATCAAAACTCGAAGGAAAATATCCCGACGACGTGACTACCGCCCGTTATCGCGCGGGGAGAGAGAGAATTTGCAGGAATTTTGCTGTCCATTCCCGTAAATTAATTTCCGAAATATAGGTCAACTTTGAAGCTGCTTGTTTTATCATGGCCTGTTTTCCGAGCTTAAGGCAAAGAACATGTGCATTTCAATGCTGGGGGTGCTGCAGCGATGAGAGGAAAATCTGCAATCGCCGCCGGAAATAAGGCTACAAGGAGGAAGAGTTGGATGCTAGATTTATCTAACATACACACCTGTCCTATACATACAGACACTGATTTATTTCATGCAGATGATTAATATTTATCAATAATTTAATATTGGGGTGGTGAAGATTGTGAGGATAAGATTTAAAATTCTGGAAGAACTAAAGACAAACAAATTCTGTAGGAGGATGTGGAATTTGCAAGTGTGGAAGTACATAAATTGTTGGAATTTTTTCTCAAAAAAATGTCGAGGATTATCTTCTCTTTTTTACAGGATGAATTTTAATTCCAGACCTACACTAAAAAGTAAGATGAAAATTAAAATGCAGACCTAAAAGCCTCTCCTCGTTATCTGTTGAATAATAAACTACCAAGGATATAAAAACAGAAAATATATCAAAAGAGATGATTCGAATGTGACACATTGGAGGAAGTGAAAAATGACTAAAAGTTCTTAAGAGCGTCAACTGCTATAGCGATAGATCACTTAAACAATTATATTAGTAATTTGTAAATAATATTTCGTACATTTTTATCTTTAATATTTCCTTTCAAAGCGGTTTTATCTAAAAAAAATAATTTTCTTACAGGAATTTTTTGTTTTAAGATGACATAACATCACTAGCGCCAAAAAGGCTGCAATTTTCCTACTTCTGGAAACTGGAATTCATTCAACGAGTAAAAAAGCAGCAATTAATGGCGTTTTTCTCGATTTGTGTAGAATTTGAAGGAAATACGTCTGTTTCCTTGAAAAATCATCAAAGCCCTGATTAGACCAAAAGCTCCTGGCTTCTCTGCAAGTGGATAATCTTAAGATTTATTTTAGAAATTTCCATCGTTGGAACTGTCAATCTGAGAAAAAGAAATTTTGATTGAAATGAAGCAAATTCACCCTTTGTACTACCAAGTCCGTCATGTCGTACTCGTCTTTGTGAAATGTCTAGTAGTAAGCTTGGTTCGAAGGAAAGACTAGAGGACAGGAGAGATTGATAAGAGTCTGGAGGGTGCTAAAGGAAAATCAATTAAAGCACTGAAAGACAATATTCATCCAGCTTTCCGCAAACTATGCAAAAATTATTGCTAAATTGGATTAACATGATGAACTAATTCCAAACCGCCATAGTTAAATGAAATTATTGTTTTTTTTATTGGTAGAAATATTTTTAAGCTAAAAATTCTTTGATTCTATATTGATCTGTCAAAGGTCTATATATTGAAAACTTTGTATGAAATAGTTTGTTAGTAAGGCCATTGATTGTTGTATCGTGTTGTAATTACGTTTACAAAAAAACTTTGGTGTAAAAATAAGTAATGTGTAGATTCAATGACTCCTTTAATTTTCAAGCCATGATCCATTAATATCTGCATTTGATAGTATTGTTGCTTAAAAGATACTATTTTTATATAAGATTTATGTGACAGCAGCACAAAGCCTTTCTTTTACATTTATCATAATTCTGCTACTTGAAAACAGGTAAAAAAATTTAACAAAATTCATTTGAGAATTATAAAAAGCGATAACACTTCATACTGCAGATCATCACGAATCTGTCATAGCTTGAAAACATAAGAAATAAAATGTCATTTGTATAAATAACACATATAATAAACAACCCTTAAGCCAATATCGTTACTGCTAGCTTTACCTGTGGCCACAGAGTATTGGTATTCCACCCTGCATCCAGTGATGAGCTCGCATTGCGCTTGCGACCGAGCATACCGGATCGGATGAAGCACCTCATTCCCTGTAAAAATGGTAAAACACAAGCCAAACACACTTATTCATAGAATCCATAAATATAGATTACATTTGACGACGTCGACATGCAATATACTTATGGACAAAATAGAGATATAACATCAATTATAGAAAATTAGCCAAAATCAGATTAAGAAGAGTCTCTGCAATTGGACCGGAAGTGAAGTGCCGTCTTTCATGCACAGATGGCACATTGCGAAAAATCACATTAGTTGACAAAACAAAGTTTTTATTTTTAAGTGTTGAATTAAAGTGGAGAAATTTGTTATTTTCCTATTTTACGTTTTCATGTCCTTGTCGTAGTAGCTATATATATATTTTGTACTAAAATATTTTTGCTGAATTTAAAATTTCCCTTTGTGCTAATTATCGAGGACAAAAGTTTGTAGGATGCTGTTCTAGAACAGAACAGATTAAAAAAACGCACCTTTCGGTTACTATGCGGATCGGATTTAATAAGTTTTGAAAATATTCACTCCGCCTTCCTTTTATCCTACGAGATGACGGTTCTTGACTAAAACTTATTGCTGCTCTGGCGTATTCCTTTGAATTTGAATTTATGCCCTTTTACAATTAACCTTTGACCTTAAAATATTTTTTCTCTCTCGTAAATTTTATAAATAAATCAATGAAAATCATGAAAAAATGAACGTATTTAAACCCCATTTACTAGATTTTATTAATGAAAAGCTTCTATCTATCTGCAAGAAGGAAATTTGAACAAAAAAACGGTATCAATAAATAAATATGAGAGAAAATAAATAAAAATAAAATTAATACAAAATTTTGGATGCCTTTTGATAAGTAGCATTTAACTTCAATATTAATGAAAGGGATCGAAACGAGGAGAAATTTGTATTGCGACCCTCGTAATCACTAGAGACACTCATAATTAGGGTTTAACAGGGGTTTTTGTGAGTAAGAATTTCCTTGGCAGAATTTAGCAGATACACCGGTCACCCACCCTTACCCATCTCAGTGCCACCACAACAAAAGAAGAGTGAAAATAGCATTTTTTTGTTATATAATAAACACCAAATATACAAACACCAAACAAAACAACAGCCATCCAATAAAAAAAAGAAAAGAAATACATCACAAAAGTAATATATAAAAAAAATTCAAATCATGCCATTTTAGAGAAATCCAAAATTTTTGCGATCTTGTTACTTTCTTTATCCCCAAGCTTTTTTTTGTGAATTATTAATGATTAGCCTTAAAACAGGAAATTATTCATGAATTTTATTTATTTTTGTTGCTTGCTGCACGATAAAGAAATGAGTTAAACCAAAAAAAAAAAAAATATGAAAGAAAGTTGATGTTTTGTGAACACTCAGGTTTATGTATGTAAGTAAGTTAGTACATTAACTAATAAAAAATAAATAAATGAATAAATATAACTGAACAATCCTACCTGTTGCATTTTTTCTTGTTCCTCTCTCTTTTGTTCTGGATCCATAAAGAATAGTTCTTCAGTTGAGCTCCTTAGCTCCAATGCACCCTCCTCGCGAAATCCTAATCCAATTGCTTCCTGCAGCGTCCCAGTGCCAACCTTTTTGCATTAGTTTAACATATTTCAAAACAAACGAACATAATTTCACACACAAAACACCAATCTTCACCTGTTCAAATACATTCTCTGGACTGCTGTCGCGGCTATCCTCATGATGTGATGAGCTAGATGCCCGGCTAATATCTATTCTTGGTGTTGATGGTGTTGTTAATCCTAATGTTGCTGATGATGGATGATGCACTACTTGGTCACCACTACCTGTACTAACTGATTGTAATGGTGGTGGCCTTTTACTTCCAGTATCATGCAATTTTTTTGATGGGGTAGATACTGATATTGAAGGTTGCTGTCTAACAACTGCTTTGTCATTATGAGAATTACTTTCATCTGCCCCACCACCACCAGAATCCATCTTTAAAAAAAGAAACGAAAAAACAAAAAGACGAAATAAAATAAGGATATATAGTTTATGTGTAGTTTATCAAAATTGAAAAAAAAACAACTGTGGATTAGCGGTAGCCTCCTAAATCTATGCAAAGCGTACAACAAATATATGTAACATAAAAATAGGCAAATAAACAATTTCTCTTTCAAAAAAAAAAATGCCATACAATAACAGGGAATTACGAATCTAACCTCATGTCCTAATTATAATCATGTCAAAATTCCACTCAGTTATATATGTAAATCCAAAGGTGGAAAATGTTCACGATATCAATTTTTCAGTATTATATGCATCTTTTACCCTCGCATGTTTTATAAGCTTTTTTTTATTTTACGGTTCAATACACATAAACCGTACAAAACTAGCGCACAGTAAACTTTCAACTTCTACTTTATACTTTTTTACCTTAGGGTTTCCCTGCACGTACTGCAATGAGGGCAGAACACAAATTACTTCTTCGGTCTTTCTTTTTTTTGCTAATATTTTGTTTTCCACACTTTTCTACCCTTCCACATTAGTTTTACACCACTTGAGAAAAATTCTATACTATTAAAGCAGAATAATGTTATTTAATACTAGCTTAAACAATGCCCCTAAAGGTATGCAAACGAATACTTTCAGGCATCAATTAAATTGTTAAGGGTGCACTGTTCGACAATAGACTGAATATGTATAAAAAAAATACTTCACCCTGTCAGACGGGGTAGTTGGATATCGTCCGATGACTGTCTTTTGCCTGTCAGATGTTTTCGTGCGCACGCCCAGTAATTTATTTTATGAATTGCACGCGATGAGGACAGCTATATCTTTTCGCATAGCATTAGGAGTTGATGTTAGAAAGAGATGGCAGCGTAAATGGTATCCTTCGCAGGGGGTAAAATGGCATAAAATTTATTACTGCTGCTGCTGCTCGACTGGTTTCTTCGTGTTTTTGGGGTTGTCAGATTTTTATTTTTCGTTTTTCTTTTTGGCGTTTTTTTTGGCATGTACCTTTTCAAGTTTTTAGAATTTTATTGGTCTGTGCACAGAAAGAAAAGAAAAAATGATTTTGCAGCTATAAAAGTTTCGCTGCTAGACTTTTTTAAGCACTGCCGGCGGGAGGGGAATGGAGAGACGACGATCGTTTATTTACATGCATGCCTGAGAAATATTTTATTTGTATAAGGGGTGTGCTTTTTTGGGCTTTTGAGGTGAACGTTTTGTTATATTTAGTGGTAGGAGACGGCGTCTCTGGGCGGAAAGAAAAATTTAGAGATTTTTGAAGCAGCATTTATTTTAGGGATCGATATAAATAAAATTCTTAACACAAAAAATTATCGAATAGTAAAAGATATACGGCATATCGGTAGTGAAATTAAAGAGATTCTGCATGGACACGCTTCAGGATAGGTGTAGTGCTGCCTCGAGTGCGGCTGGAGCGCTTTGGTGTGCCGTTTTTAAGCCACAAAATCGTGCACCTAAAAAGTTAGGTGGTTGTTAGATCGACTGAGTCTAAAGCCATCCTGTGGAGTTTCGGAAGCTTATCACTGGTCTGACCTTTAGCCTGGAGAACTCTTTTAAGTCTTTAAGAAGGTGGCTCTGGCTAGAAGCGGGCATTTACACAGGACGTGAACAAGTGCTTCCCTCATCTCCCACAGATACGGCAACAGACATGGTGTGGGATAACTAGCTTTGCAGCGTGGTTCCCTATGGGCCAATGTCCCGTGATGATTGCGGTAACTGATCGACAGCATCTTCACTTGAAAGACACTAGTGTACACCGGAAGATGTTAAGGCAGTGAACTGTTAGTGGCCTCTCTAGATAGACCCCTGCACGACATGTTCTCATGGCCCCTTTTGTCCCTAGTGTTGCCGTCATACAAGCGAGTTGTACTTGAAAATTGTACATACCACGGCTGACTACATCCCCAGGACCATCTTTGGCTTGAGAGCCCATCTCTTGCCAAATGTCTTTTTACAGGCTTAGAAGGCTATGCAGGCTTTCCTTACCCTTTCCTCGATGTTCCACTTCCAGCTGAGTTTTTGGGTCCAAAAGACCTGGAGTATAAAGCGAGGGTGTGCCCATCCAACCTGGGGAGGTTGATGGTGAGATTTTTTGTTTTCCCCGTGAATAGCATTTGCTCGGTTTTTTCGGGTTGACTGTCAGGCATTTTTACAGTACGTACATACATTGTTAAAGGTCTTGAGCACAAAAGTGTGCTAGGCTAATCGGTTATAGTCCTTCGTGGATTATTGACCTCTTCTTCCCAACTTCAGGATGAAAACCCCTCTCATCCATCTCCATCCCACTCTTGAACACGACCACGAGCGATGCTATTACCAGCTCAACTTATTTCTGCAGAATGGCTGGTAGTATGTCCCCGAAGGGGAGATGCTATTAATTGCCTAGAGAATCTTCTCCTTTGTAATAGTAGCGAAAATCTACTCCCACAAGTGTCTCTGCCCATTTCCGGATACTTGCCGTAACTCTGGCAATATCTAAGACCAAGACCAAAAATTGCCTAGTTTTAGGAACAAATAAAACAACAGAAATTTTCCAATAAATATGCAATAACGGTGCACAATTTCACTCGAGTCATTCGCGCAGAATAAATGCCGCAATGCGCAGTAACGAGTTGGGCTCATGCCTTCATTGTAAGTTAAGAAAGAGGGAGAGTGAGTTTCTCTATTCATGATGTTATTAATAAAGAATTTTTGTATGAATATTATTTCTTAATTAATCCTGCGAACCCTTAAGCCGAGAAAAAAGTAACAATATAATAATATCTGCTTGATCTTGGTTTTTAATCAAAGAACATTGACTTTATGAAAAATCGATCTTTGCTGATTTAAATAAATATATACATCTATCCAATAAGTTAATTCAGAGTTGAATGTCCGATAAATGTGAATAAACCAAAAATATCCTTTTTCATATCCTCAAATGAACTTGGAAAAAATGCCACCCTCTTAAAAAAAATTAATTTATTATCGCCCTAATCCCCTCTAATCGCAAAAGTGATATACAATGCGTCCTCCCTGTCACGTTACCTACTTACTTGCCTCACTTATACATAGATACATGTCCTTATAACACTACCAAAGAACTTATTCCATATTTTATATCGTAATGTTATTTAGAAAATTTATAACCACATCATAATCCAAATTACATTACTTTTCGCTTTTCGGTTATTGTATTTTGTTATATTTGTTGTTGTAGTTGTTTCAATTCTTCCATTGTATATTTTTTTTTGCCCATCAACCCCACGATGTTATTAGTTCATTCTCAAAAAGGTTATATGTGCACGAACTTTGACTATATATATACAAAATAATATAAATATATATTTTTTGTTCTTCGTTGAATCTGAAAATAAATCGAAAATGTCTCAAAGTCACGCAATAACCGACGACGATGGCAGACACCAAAACGACCTACTAAAGTGATAAACTGCCATAATATAGTTGAAGACATTTTTTGGGCAGAAACAGAAAAAAAGAAAAATGGAGAGAGAAAAAAAAATTCCGATGGTGTTTCTTTATGACTACCAGAAATGCCTTTTTTGAATTCGTTATGGGTTACAAAATATTTTCAGAAGACTACACAAATTAATTTTTATGATTATTACACCGCCTACAAGGCATTTTATTTGAAAATATAAAAATTAATAAAGCGCCTGTAGGTATGTTAAAGAAATATTATTACATAAAGATCGGAGAGAAAACTATCGTAAAATGATTAGGAGTAGTACTGTTAAAGTGATCGTAATAAAAAATAAACCATAAAAGCATAAAAGTTTTTCTCTTTAAACATATTAATTTTAATTAACCAACAGCAGATATAAACGTGCAACAAAAGTGCCATCTATAAATGTAATTTTCGCTTGTAATAAAGAGGGTATTCACCTCGTGGGGGAAACGTAACATAAAAAACGCATGGGTCTCGGAACCCTTGACAGAAGTGAAACTTCATAGAAAATTTCACGTTTTTCAAATAAAAAAGATTCCTCGTATCGTAGTTTGAAAAAGAAATAATAATAACCGTTTTTTTAATGAACTATATAGTTCTTCGCCATACAAATCCGAAAACCCAGGTTTCATCGGGGTCTCGGGAAATTTCAAAAATTTCCTTTTTTTCGGAATGTAGCATACTTACCGGCTGTCGGAAAAACGTCATTTAAAATGAAAACAACAGGGAACTGACGAGAGCAAATTTGTAGGCATGAGGAAACAAATAATTTATTTTTTAGAAACAATTGTTAACTGACACGCAACTTCGGTTTAATTTTAATATATTTAAAGCACTGAAGATGGCGCCTAATAAAATTTCCCTTGTCGTTTTGGAAGAACTATATAGTTCATTAAAAAAACACGGCTAATATGTATATATTTTTAATTAGTTATACAAATCTCATACAATCACGTGCACCACAGATAGTGGTGAAAAGTGGCGTGGCCTTGTAATTTTACTCCCAGCGCAGCCAACTTTTCAATTATCATGATTTAATTGAGATCGTCACGGTAGGTGACGTTACGTTTTTGTTCCATCGGTTTTACTCCAAATTCTTATTATTATCTTCAAAAAGGTACATCCATTATAAAACTTACAACTGAAATGGATAAGACGACCCTTGTTCGTTAAACTACATTCATAATTAGGACAGCTAAGATCTCGTAATAATAAGCATATTCCTATTAATTTTTATCTTAAAATTTACACAAGCCCCTGTTGTTATTGGGTCACAGTAAAAAAAATTATTCAGATATAAAAAACATTTAGAATTAAATCCCCGTTTGTAGGATACGCTTTCAGGCGTTACGATACAACAATAGCGCAACTAAATTCACCCACATATTTGCACCAAAATAAACTCACATTTTTCAACAATCTACACGTTTTATATTTCTTTTTGTTGATGATTTTCCCGTTGTCGTCTTTCTTTTTTCTTGTCTTTTTTTTATTCTAAGAACGGGGAAGTCCCTTTTAGTACAAGAGCAGAGTACGATAACACGAGTACGTTATTAAAGTCATTTTCGTCTTACAAGAAACCAGCATGGCGTCTAGCGTTCTATAACAGGCAGGACTAAATGCACGTGAACTGTTTCAACAACAACAAAAAAGAAGATTTTACGTTACACACCTCTCCGCGCACACTTGGGTTTTAACCACATACATATATACATCCAGTTATACATACACAAACACGTAAATATATTTACGCACGCCAACAGCTATGCAAAATGTGAAAAATAGACGCTCGTATCTTAACAAAAAGGTCAAGGACGTAGCTTTAACACTTAAGGATTTGCTTTTACTACCACAAATACACATTCGTCGCCTCTTTTTTCGGGAGGGTCGGAGATATATTCGGGCGGGGGTGTTGGATATATTCTTTCCTTTTAGCATCTGCCTTTGTCGGTTCTTTAACGGTTTGAAATGGGAGAAGAATCCAACATTTTTCGATCATCATTTTCCTTTTTCAGAAGGAGTATATTTATGTATGGGACAGCAAACAAAAAAGAAAGGCTGTTTTTTTCTAATTTTCTCAACTTGTTTTCTGTTTATTTGAATCGGTGTGTGCGTTAAATACCAAAAACATTCCATAGTTATGAGATATGCTGTCGATTTCAGTGTGTGTATACGTTTTTGTTTCAGAGTCCGAAATGAACTTTGTTTTATAAGGATTAATTCAAGAGCTTGTCGTTATTTCAGTATTGAAAATATAATCTATACCCAAAAAAATGTGTGAAACATTTTTTTATATCTTTAAAAGTTGCATATGCATAGGCTGAATATCTTTAATACTTTGACTTAATTGCTTATGTTCAATTGCATACTTTCATAAAAAATTCGAACATTTAACGAAACTTTGGACAAATTTTTCACGAAAATCTTTTGGTGATTAAAATAGGAATATATAATTATATTTACGTCTTAAAGCTTCCGGATATTCTTGCTTTATATAATTTTGCTTAAAATTGCATATGCCTAGGCTGATTATCTTTAAGCAAGTATTTTCCCCTTTAACATAATAATCATCAATATTGGCCCAAAAACAATATAGAAAATCCAAACACGTACAATTTTATCATTTATTTTATGAGACCTACACATAAAATATTACATTATTCACCAAAATATAAAAACAAAACAAAAACGTCGCTGCATGAACAGAATAATGCATAAAATTAGGATTGGTGCATATAAATAAATGATTTGTGTGTAATATATTTGATTAATTAAATTAATTGGGTTATTAAATTTCATTTTCTTTTATTACTATTATTGAAGAGTTGTTGTTACCTTTGATTTTTCGCTACTTGAACTTGATGCAATCCCTGACATTGACGGTGATGAGCTATCTTCAAATGATTTTTCAAATGAAGCTATTGGTGCTGGTCCTAAACGTTTCTGCTTTTTGGAATCGCCATCCATTCTTTACACGATATTTTATGTTTTTTCATTGATATATATATAGATTTTTTTATTTTTTTTTGTTTAGTAATTTCTGGTTCTTTTCACTTTTGAAAGTTTAGACATTTTTAAAGAAGTTAGTTTAGTTTAAATTCTCATATCAGATTTTCTAGCAATTATATTATTTTCAACTACTCAAAATTACTTCATGCATACTAAATGTAAGCTATATTTTTTTTGTCTATTCATTCCTAAAGGAAAAAAATAGATAGAATTCAATAATAATAAAAAACTAATAGCCAAAAAGTATGTGAAGTTAAAAAGGAAGAATTGCACCAAGAATTCCATCAATTTAAGCTTATGTGATGATGGAAAACAAAAACAGTTTAAATCCTAGCAATAGAGAGAATGTGCAGAAGAATGTACGACGACTGTTTGCAAAATAGAATGGTTTTAATGAATTCGATATTTGAAATATTGTTTTAAATCGATTTTTAAAATGTCTACTTCCAGCCAAATTCTATAAAGCAAATTTCCTTCGACAAAAGTTAATATTGTATAAACGAAATCATACCTTTGCAATTTGTCAGTTTTTGAGGTCTGAAAAAACGTTTAAGAGTCTAATACGAGAACGTATAAACTACAAACAATGGGCAACAAAAAAAACAAGAGATGATAGATGAGTTATATTTGATATCTAGAATAGATCATACGATGGTGCACAGTGTAAACAAGATCCAATTTTGGCACCATTATGTTACAGCTGCTTAAACACATGTTTCTATCTACAATTATAATTCAGTTTAAGCTCATCCTTAAGTTACCAATGTGATTTTCATTTTCATTACACCAGATAGGCCAGACAGACCAGATAGACCAGAATAGATAAACCGTAGACGCGGATGTCAAGCAGCATTAGACGTGATTGGTACTAAGTTGGGGGACCGCTTAGGAAAACGACAGTCACGTTTAAAAATGTAAAGCTTTCGACACCGCCGCAATTATTACTCGCATATCCACGCCGAAAATGTTTAGCCTCTTTTTTCCATTTTTAAATCGGGCAGTAATCATTTTATTCATTGGGGCCATAAGGGGCACTCCTTATCGGGCAAAGCGTTAGATACCTCTTGTGGGCCCTATAAGGCAATCCACATGCACCCTGCATGAGGCAGAGGGGCTAGCCTCTAGTTGGGATCAGTAAAACTTCAGCCACACGACTTACACTTTTTTTGGAATCGTAACGTCACATTTTGCAGGTAAAAAGTCGACCAGAACCGCTCTCGCTGTACTAATAATTGCACAGCATAGAATTTTACAATTGTGATTTCAATTTTAATATTCCTCCCTTACAACTTTATAATTAACAAAAAAAAATTCCATAAACACCACCAAAAAACATAGTAACAAGCTTATGATTCATCCTGATAATTAAAAGTATATTCCTATTCAAACATTTTAACTAAAATTAACACTCCTCTCTCATTTTTGTGCGGCAGGGGGGATTATTTCTTAAAATACACATGAACAGTGCTATATAATCGTATATCCTCCCCATCCTCCTTTGGAACATTAAAAACAACACAAGTATCATCGTAAAATTTTATACAAACTTCAGGGTTGCTGCGCGGCAAAAAACATGTAAACCACGCTCGCAATTTACTTATCAAGTCAACATGTTAGTTTTGCTGCTGTGTGTTATCATCGAGTTAAAATCTCAGTTATTAAAGTTTAAAAGCATTCTCATCTCCTTTTAACAATGTACATTATACAGTATATCCTTGTATTTGAGAGTGAGTGTGTGTGTGTCGATGTATAAAAGCGGAACACTCCCTACCTTTACACTTACTTCAACTAATTTTCAATTTAATAAACTGTAAATTGAGTTTTTCCTCTCATCAATAATAATAAGAGGTAATAAGGCCCCATATTGCTGTGGTATTACATTGACAGGGTAGAATATTAAGTGGATATAGAATATACATATCCATATATGACTTGCTAATACATTAGAGACTATTAGTTATGGGTGAAGGCAGCCCGGAATGAGTAGTCCATGAAGGAGATAGAGACTAAGCAAAATATCATCGGCTAAAGAAACACCTTGTAGGATGTACAGAGAGTGCTTGTGTGAGGCGAAAATGACAAAGATAAACAGGAGGCGTACAGTCAACAGATCCTTTTGGGTATTATAAAACATAACCATTAGTTTTCCCGCCGGAAAAGAACAAAACCATAAGCTTCCTACGATTATACAGGAACAACAGCAAAAAAACGACGGTCTTTATATGCGGGGGTTAAAGTGCCTTGTGTACGCCCATTAACTGACCTCTTAAATCTTCCTCTCTTATTCCCTTTGCTCACCTTCAACGCGCGCATAAAGGTAAAGGATGAGTGAAAAAAAGCTCTTTTTTGACATATATATCTCACTCTGCACTTTCCGTAATCATAACAATAACAATAATTTTGTTATTTACCTCATCCCCAAAGGATATAGCTTTCTGGCTCATTAATTTTGACTATGTACCAACTTAAGGGTTTAAAAAAAACACACCCTAACTAAGAGGAAACTAACAACAACCATATATACCATACAGAAAATTTTGACAAAACAGGCAGAAAGCCGCACAAAGAATAGAAAAAAAATCGAATACTCTTAAGTAAAAGTTTTAGGTTTCCTTTCTCTCTCTTTAACCCAATTGATTGTGGCTCGTCATGTCAAGCGTACAATGTCCTTTTGTATCGAGTACTTAAAGCAGACCCTAAGAACAATTTTACCATTGAAGAAACTTTTTTTTAACTCGCTAATCCTTTTTCGTATGGAGTTTATTTTACAAGAGGTGACTGGTACCATACCATGTCAAGGGAAAAATTGCTTACCCGGCGGCACCCTACCATGTCACATAAGAATAAAATATCACACCCGGCACCATAATGTCCCCCAGGTATTTAATCCATATACACATATGTACTATATATATATATAGATGTCTGGAAATGTGCATACGCATAAGAGAACTAGAGCACATGCAAAAAAAACCCCCGATGTCTTACCTCCTCACGTAGAATGACTTAAAAGGTGGTCGACATTTTCTCTATGTACATATATAGATTAAACAGCAGGAAAATTCAAGCAATTTAGCACGGAAGACCAGGAGCGCCAATAAATGAAAATTTTAACACGTCCCCCACCGCTCGTTTTTTGAAACTTAATTCTCACTCAACTTACTGTAAAACACATATAAATTTGATATATAGCATTACTCTACACCGAAAAAGCCAATGGCTACAGCAACAGAAAAAAAAAACCAAGAAAAATGTAACGAAAAAAAACCCCATAATTTCAATGGATTATGTAATAGAAACATGTTTTACCAAACACATTCATCTCCTTTGTTCATTTGCATTAATTCAATCACATCTGAACTATAGTCCTAATAAAATATGCAGCTCATCTCATCCTGATAGCATAACAACAGGCTAAATATAAATCTTTAAAATCAAGAAACTTCCCTTTGGTGGTAAAAAACGGAAAACTGTACAAAAAAATTGATTTTTCTTAATAGAAAAAGATAAATTAAACTTTTTTTCACGTACAACCAAAAAATCAAGGGAGTTTTTATCCACAAGGAGCACTTTTTCCACTTGATTTTTTCCTTTTTCCTGTAGTAGCACAAAATTTTCTTTTACTTGCAATCATCACTAAACGAAAAAAAAAAATTAAAAATATATTTCCTTTTTACAATCGATTCACTGTCAATAGGCGCTTAGAAATAACAGTACAAAATAAGAAAATTACAAAGAAAAAAATTGCATAATCTCCGGCTTTCAAAAAAACCAAAAATTCACTCCACCACTCTTAGCCTGGACACAAATACAAAATGTGCTGAGAAAGCGTTTTCCTTTTGAATATAACCCGTTTCTTTGCCTACTTTTAGTCGGTTCTTTATCAATTCGGTATATTTTATATTGCACAGCTCCGCCGGGTACAATTTTATTCGCGGACGTCGCTTAGCAGACTGAACCTTTTAGGAGTAAATGGATGTTGGTGGCTCGTGCCTCTTTAGAATTTGTCGATATATACCGAATTGATTTTCCTTTCCTTTTTATTTTTGTATTTTTGCATAAGTTTTGGTACCGAAAAATAAGATGTATGAGTGCGGCATGGTGTAGTAAAAGGCATGTTTAGATTGGAGGGCAACCACCCGGCATCTTGTCAAGCCATTCTGTATATTCCTACACCCATCCATACCCTGTCTTCTATACAGAAGTTTATAGGCCTCCCCCAACTTTTTTTTTAAGCTGACATAATTGTAGATGCTTGTAGATGCGGAAGTATTACCAGGTTGGAGTGATTTTTATTTTGAAATGTTGTAGACATTTAAAATGTTGTTTAAAATATTATTTTTTTTATAAAGAATTCCACGTCCTCTTGTCTGAATTTTGTCTCCGTATAATATGGATAAAGCATTTTTTATTAATTATTATTAATAAACGCCTCTACAACCGGAATCAGGTCCTGGCCTATCGCAACTGGTCTCTCCGCTGGTGGTCCCGATTCAGAGCCGAAGTTATCCAGTTTGGAATCCCTAAGCTCTGAGCTCCCTACCTGGTCTACGCCATCCTTCGAGCGGAGGCTACCTTCCTTACTGTCTCACCCATAGATCCTACCGCAGAAATTTGTTCGAGCAAGTTCCTTTTCGTTTATACGAGTTTGATGCCCTGCCCACTGAATTCTGCAGCGTGGCGTGAATTGCGTAATACCACGGACTCTTCCGTAGAACTCCGGCGGCTGGTACTGTACTGCCTAAGATGGAGTCAGCAGTACTAATGACAGTATTTTTAAAGCGTATCCAACTCTCGTCGAGGAATGGTATCTCGCAGCCACGACCTACGCTTCGTTCACTGAGCGCGAGCCGTAGTAGTTGCTGACCATTTAATTTTTTTATGTGAAAGTTTAAGCTTAGGTGTCACCTTTTTATACTAGCAGTCCGTCATGTCGTTCACGTCATAGTGCAATGTCTAGTAGCAAGCTTAGCTCGAAAATAGAAAAAGGATATGATTGGTTAAGGGTGTAGTCTGGAGGATGCATGAGGAGGAGGCAGTGAACCTCGGGTTTGAACTCTTGGAAGTTGTGAGTTAATTTTTTTAAGCAGCTGGCTGAGCCAGTACTGTGTTGCGTAGTACTGTGTTGATTCGAACCTGATTCGCATAGCCCACCATCCTTTTGCTGACCATAAAACCTACACATGGAACATTCTGTCTTGTGTGACAGTTGCCATACACGTCATACTCAGGTTTTACAGTGCATCACTCCCTGTCCATTGCATCTCTTGAACGGCAGTAATGTCAGTTTTATACTTTGACAGGGTATTGGTTCGATGTTGTTCAACTCCAGTTCTTTAGATAATTCGAACGTTCTATGAGAAAATTCTTAAATCGTTTTGTCCTTTTCGTCGCTGAGATCGTCGTTGTTTTTTCTTCCATTATCCGAAGCAGGTTTCTCGTTCTGTAATAGAGTTATTATTATTATTTTTTATTAATATACACATCAAATTAATAGTTGTAAAGAAAAATGCCTTCTTTTGGGTTAAAATTTTTAAATGTAAATAGTTTAGGACATCATAAATTTCATATACTTCATTTCTCTCTCTTTCCTTTACAGGGAAAATATTTCAACTTCGTACAAAAATGTTTTTATAAAACGTGCAACAAAAGAAAAAGTTTCGGTCCTTACACTTTGTAAAAACCCACTTACATTTCATAAAGAAATACTCCCAAAAAGATTTTGCCTTGTAATTACCATTTTAATACCACGTTAAATCAGAACGCCTCTGCCTTCTATCCCTACTTTAATCGTACCCAAATGAATTAATACGAAAGAATGAGCCGCAGTATTACGACAACAACAACAGAAGTAGCAAAACTTAACTAGGTCAAATAATAATAATATTAGATTCAATGACTTCATGGCTATAAATATGAACTTAGCACAATATTGCCTTCCTTTTGATAGGCGGCAACAAGGATACGATTTTTCGCCATTCTGAACTTAAACAGTCTGCAGCCACTCTCTCTTTATGTCCTTTAAACGACTGCTTCCTATTCCTTGTGACATGACACAGCACACAAGAGGCCCGAGTTGAACGTCCTCTTTTTCAGCTTTTCATAAGTCCTTTGTGCCTTTGAAGTAGAATTCATCAACATTTTTGCTCCTCATCGCGCTTATATTATACACAAGAAGTAGAAGAACGATAAAGACCGAAAGAGGGAAAGTCCTTGAGCACCCCCAGACAAATGGGGTGGATTTTTGTATTCAGTCCAAACTGTACAAATCGAGTTGGAATGTGTCGTTTTCCACTTGATTGCACATCATGCCATTAGAGAAGGCTTTAATTTATCACGTTGAACCTTTATCCTGATGTCGAGCTCATTATCCTCAAACAAAAGACCTGTAATTCCTCTTCAAGGGACTTGTATGTATATGAAAAGACAAAGTGGAGGAGGACAGTGGAGTTTCGCTGTCGTCGGCCTGGCATCACGCACTTCGACCTCGAATATGTTTTTTTTTACATATTTCTTTGCCGACCATTTTCTTAATTTGGTATTTTACTGTTTTCTGTGTTTTTGAAATATGAGAATGGGGCGCCAATTCTTTTCCACATATTCAACTTTATTTCCTTCTCGTTTGTTGTAATTCATTCCTTGGAGACTACTTAATATTCCGATTACACACTACTGAGTTTCCCTATGAAATTCCCTCCCATCATGCCTAAATGAATTATTCTGAAGAGCATTCCTTATTTTAGCCAGTGCTTGACTCTTTCTCAGACCTTATACCCATTATATACCTACTGGCCCTCAGTCTCAGGCAATCCAACGACTCTTAATACACATAAATTTTTAATGAAGTTGACATGTGGTCCTTTATTCCCACATCCATGTAAAAACTTCCGTTGTGGCGAATGGGAGCATAATACGAGACCTGAGCCTAGAGAGGTGCGCTTCTAGCAAAGATCTTGACATACAAGTGGTGTGACGCTTAATCAAAATAAATTTCCTCTTTGCATTACTTAATGTCATACATAAGGGTGAGATTTAACTGTGAGAATGTTTACAGCAGACAATTAATTAATTAGATCAACAAATCCTGATTAAAAAATAAGTGGTGGGCTGTAGGTTATTGACAGAGCGGCAATTACCAACCAGGTGGCTGGTATTTACACCCCCACGAGGATTTTATCTGATGTACTAATTTGCTTGTGTTGGAACTTTTATGTAAAGAGGTGAAGCAGAGTCGGCTAAGTGTATACCGGTGTCCACTTATTTAATTAATATTTGGGAGGGATTATAATAAATGATATGCTATTCGGAAAATAGCTTTTAGGGGTCTATCTGTTAATACTGGTCAGCATCATTAACAACTTTTCGAAAATGTTCGTGGCGATATCAGTAATAATATGTGGTGGAGATTTGTAGAGGCATTTATTAATGTTATGGTAGCTGTTATTTAGGAAATTTTGTTGTTTAAAAGGGTGGACGGTAAAATTTTAGATATATTATTTTCTTTGGGTATCTCGAGTCCAAAGAAATCCTGAACGACAAACAATAGGGTTTTGGCAAAAAAGGTTCCCGGCGACCTTTCAGTATGTCTAAAAGAACACCTTAAACAAAATATGCATCGATTGGGTGAGTCTAGCTGGGCCGCTCTAAATACATTCCAAGGCTTTTGATAGAGTATGACACTCTGTTTTGTTAGCTAAACTCCAAGCTATTAATATTGACTCACCTTAAAAGAGCTGGATCGACATTTTTCTTTCTGGCCGTTCAATTTAGTTAGTATTGGACGGCGTTAAATCTAAACCCCACACCATCTCTGCTAGTTAGGGATCAATTTTATCACTCCCTCTTTTCCTAATCTTTGTAAACGTCTTGCTCTCGGCCGCACCCAAACAATTTCTCACAGCTTCGCTGATGACCCTACTTTGATTGGGGCCATAAGATTCAAGTCGAATTCAATGCTTAAAAGTTTCATAACTAAATTAATCAAAATTGAAAGAATGGCCTGCCTTTCCATCATCGAAGCTATCCGCACTTCGCCGACGGCAGCGCTGAAGATCCTATTCAATTTGGTACTAATAATAGTCAACATTACAGAAAAGATTCCGTAAGCAAGAATACTATCGGAGTGCATGCCAGTTAAGATCTCAGTAGGAAGAAGTCAAAAATTGAAGACCCTATAACTGTCACAACTGGCGTAAAGAAATTAAGCTAATTTGTAACCATTATCGCTAATTAAAATATTAAAATTATAGTTCTTATAATATATTTAAATTATTTGAAATTCTTCTTACCAGTTTCCTCATGCAGTAATAATTGTTTAAAAAGAAAAATCCCACTGGTGAGTTAAAAAAAAGACGTCCGACTTAACACTTAATACGAATTGCACATATCCTCTTCAACCCTCTGATTTATACACACTATTTGGCTTCACACTTTTATATTTTATATTGATTAATAATAATTTCAAAATAGTACGTTTAAATCGTAATAATTTAATTTTAAATAATCAAGTCTCAAACTCCTTTTGGCAATGGAATACTTGGCTTAATCATGACTACTTTGAACTTAGGCGCGTTTACATTTCATAATAGAAACAAACTGATTTTATGCGCGCAAAAATTTTATAGTCAAATCAAATTTATATAACAAATAATATTATAGAAAATTTTTAATTTGATAAAACAAAAAGAATTACCATTAAATTTGCAGATTTTATATATTGAACAACACCTTGCAAAACCTGTTAAAAACTGCCATTACAAATACGGCCAACTTCACTGATATAAATAAAGCTCAAATCACATGTAAACATCGTATATCGCTGGCTTCCCATTTCATGCACTTTCTTAATTTTCCACGATTTTCCAGCTGTCAACAGTTTTTGGTCTGTCATAAAACTTCCACTTTCGTTTTCTGTTGCATATTTGGGTTGACAGATTTCTAAAAACGTCGGTCTTTTGTCTACAAATATTATGCAAATTTAAAGTGTTTTCGCAAAATAAATTATCTACAAATAGTTGAAAAACAATTGCGGTCATATTTCCCATATTAAATTAATATAAAAAAGTTCAAATTCTCCTGTAAAAACTAAATTTAACTAATTATTAATAATAAACGTAAAAAGAATTCCCAAAGACATTTCTCGGTCGTATGTAATGTTGCATTTCCTATTACAAACGAGAGTTTTTACAATATTTATTTAGTGTTTTATATTTAGTGTATTAAAAGGGATATAATAAGTAAATTTAACATGCTCAAAATGGAAAATAACGTTGAAAATGCAAGTCCCTCGATTATGGAGCCAATGGAGTCGCTGACTTTAGTCAAGGTAATATCATCTTTCATCAACAATTTACCGTTTACACTTTTATCCCCTTCTGTTATGTTAGCTGAAGAACATCAATACACGAGTGCATTCTTATTATTATTATTAATATATTAATACGAAAATGCAAAGAAACAAAATTCAGATATGATGCGTATTTATAGTCATTAAATATGTTTAAGAATGTCCTAAAAAGCCCCCAACAAGATGAAAAAATGTTGATTTAAATTTAGAACAAGAAATTTTCGTATAAGAATTCCAGGCGTACAGTTACTTCCGGAATATTTGACTTTTAAAAAGCGTTGCTTTTGTTTGCAGCCAAATTAATTTACATGCTTGTTATAGACGACGGTTTAAATGCGCAATAGATTTTCGCTAACATGGAAATGCTTTATCAATTTCGTCAACAATATACAAATAGACATCAGCTTTTTTTTAACAAAAATAACTTGCAACGTGCACAATGGTTCGATATTTATTCCGTGCATGCGGCGGTGCATTATTGGATAGTTGTTTGCTAGCTTTTTAGCTAGATAAAATCAACAACATCAATAGATGACGATTTTTGCAATTTAATTATTGGACACACCCCCAGAAGGCACAGTATATATTCTATTAATCTACATTATTCCCATAAATATAGAGGAGATTACGCACAAGATCTTACAATTTTGAAGGTTATATTGGTCGGAGAATTATCAGCAACAAATAAACTATACCTCATTCATATATGTACACATGAGAGGCAGTTGTACACTTTGAATCTGGCTGTGATTTTAAATTGTTTTTGCTCTTCTAGTTCGACTGAATCATCAAGCCAACGTCCAGCTTAATTAAAAGTTACGACCTTGAGATTACTTGTTGCACGAGAGTTCTTGCTTTATTCTTGCTTTCTAAATGGAATATGGATTATCAAGTTATTTTATTTATTTATTTTATTGAAATAAAATGATTGCTTTAGTAGAAGAATCATTGAGGAATCATTTGTGAATTGTTTATTTTTGTTATGAAATATTTCATAAGACGTAAATGAGATTAGATAGAGCGTGTTTATCATGCATTTTGTATAAAACTTTACAATAAACAATTAAATGAGTACAATACATACGTTGAGATTATTTACATTGTTTATGTACTTCTTGCGAAATTTATATATCAATTTTTTTTCTATTATTCCTTTTAGGTTTAAATGATTAAATAACCAGTTAAGCTTGTGACAGCTCAGGAATCACTCTTTGTACTACCAGGACATGACGGTTTGGTCACGTCTTAGTGCAATGTGTACTAGTAAGTTTAGGTCTTGGTTAAAGACTTGGATGTTTGGAAGTACTGACTGAAAAAGATTGTTCCATAGTAAAGTTTTGGTTGGAATTGTCAAGAGGTGAATCAATATGAAAATGAGACCTAAAATAACTGCATCTAGTAAATATTATGACACATGCATTGCGATTTATCTTCCTGCAAATAAAATAGACATGACGAGTTCATTGCCTTACAATTGTTTACAAGTCTCCGTTAGCCGACTTTGGCCGCTATCTATCTCTACTTAAACAAAAATATATGTGGGAAACAACACTCTCTTAGCTGCATTTATTGGCGATAACTAAATTCTAATCGAATATTGCCATATGTACATTTAATCCGCAACTATTCTTAATCCGAAATTCCCAAATACATTTGACAAGCATACTCTTTATTTACTAGCGATTAAATAAAAATGTTGAGGAAAAACCCCGTTCCTACCCATATTTCATAAATACATGCATGCTTAAGGCACTTACAACACGTTTTACCTGGATTTCTTACCTGGAAAACAGAATATTATTCGCAGATCCTTCCTAGAAAGTAATTTACTTCGACAATGCCCTGGATTTGTTGTGTTCGTTCGTTACCTTCCTTCTTATCATAAATGACTCTCATCAGTTTGCAACTCGGAAGCAGACAAGCTGGCAGTGTCGTTACAATTTAATTCTTAAACAATTTCTTAATCTTTTGCATTCTTTTATCAGTTATCTGTAGTAATATTGTCGTAATAAATGAAAATTAATTAAAAAACAAACTTCCTCGGTTTTAGTATTAGCTATTTTAGACAAAGTAAACTGTTGCGTAAGATAAGGGGAAGTGATTAGCGAAATAAATACTTACAATCTGATTAAATTTAAGTTGCTAAACTGCAGTGATTATCGTTTTATAAAATTTGGAAATGGCTTTTTTGTACAGTGATAATTATACTGGACGATTCTCTTTTATATTGGGGGTGAGTTTTTCGTTATCATTTATATTTTCTTTGATCAGTTACTGGACTTTATCTAGAAATTGAATTGGTTTTGGGTCTTTAATCGCAAATTCAATTTAATTGACGTGGAAGTTTTTGTATACCTGTATATATTATGCGAAAAAACACAATGATATAAGCTTTGTCTAGAAGTAATGCAAGAAGGCGTCAAAATGCCACGACAAAGCGATAAATTGGAGGCACGTCTACACCTAACCCAGGTTAATATTTTTTAAAACAATATAAAATACAATCACCTTCTCGTAATCAAGCCAACAAGTCTCCTGGCGTCAAGGCAACAATGGCAGCCAACCAATTGTCACTTCTGGACACTTTCTTGAACACCTTTCTACCCGCCTCAACAAAGTACTTAGCGGCATGAGGAGACGTCAATCAAGCCAACGACTGTCTGGGCAACCTTTCTACTGCACCACAGCAATTCCTTAGCCGCGTGAAGAGACGGCACACGAAGGAACCGCTTAGAGGGGCCAATCCAGGCGCGAACCTCCAGCGTTCGGGATGTTTCTTCCAAGTTCGATCGACAAGGGATGGTGGGTGCCCAAATAGCCAGTTTCAGATCGATGAATGCAATATAATTGGTCCATAGAAGTCCCATTAATATGGTAGGCGATCCTGATAGAGCCTCCGTATCAGGATAAGGCATTAAACAACTTGGTGCGCCCGATGCCCAGAGAAGATCCCGTTCAACGACTGTGCAAAAACAGCCATGCAGCCTTCGACACGATAATTTAACATGTCAGCTTGGTAGGCTTTTAAGGGAGTGCTCCCTATTACCGACATTAGTTCATTTTTTTATGGGGCACCACGAGAAGTTGACGGTTCCATTTTGCTCCCGCTTTTAACATTAGTCATAGCCCATCTGCATACTTGTGTCATTTCATTGGCAATGTTATCATCGCGGCCGTAAAGTCTAGAAAGAGGCGATGGAGTGAGTTTTGAAATAAAAAACCGCTATTTTCCTTGCTTAGAGTGAAAATCTGTTCAGTTACCGATTTGCCTGGGATGAAGCGATATTCTATGCTATTGAATTTCTAAAAATAAAATCAGGAGCTTTAGATGACAAAAGCATCCAAACAAATTACACCTTTGGAAGATATACAATTGCAAGAGTTTTAATATTAATATGTAATTCCTGTTTACTTTCTTTAGGCTGAACTATCGGATGCTATGAAACCGGACGTTGTAAGTGGTACAGACTTCAGATCAATACCATTTATCCCAACAGTATGCGATGAACCGTACGATCATGAGCAGCGACGATCTTTTCTATTAATGGATGGCAATGAAAATCTTCTTGTTTCAACAGCTGAAATGTTTTGCAAAAAACTCGGATGTTCAGATAGTGAAAAAATAAAAGTTATATCAATTTTTGGAAATACTGGTGATGGTAAATCGCATACAATGAACAATTCCTTCTTTCATGGCGAAGAAGTATTTCGTACATCATCTGAACAAAATTCATGTACAATTGGCGTTTGGGCTGCTATGCAACCAAAATTGGGCGTTCTGTGTTTAGATACTGAAGGATTACTAGGTACCACATCAAATGCAAATCGTCGCATGAGAATGTTGCTTAAAGTATAATGATTTATATTTAATGTAAATTTAGTTAATAATTTTAGATTATCTTACAGATTTTAGCAATTTCAGATATCGTTATATTTCGTACACGATCTGAAAGATTACATAGTGACATGTTTCAATTTTTGGGAACTGCATCGAAGGCATTTTGTTTGCATTTTGCATCTGCACTTCAATCTTTAGTACTTCCAGGTTCAGCAAAAGCTCTCGGCCCAGCCGTTATTGTATTCCATGAAACCCGACACACTAGGCCTTTAGAATCAAGTAAAACCATCATCGCCTTTTTCATATAATAACTTTTTTATTTTATATTACAATATTTCTAGCTGTTGAAGAAAGTGCTGAAGACAGACTAAGAGAACGGTTTTCGAAATTAAATTTGGACACAGATGCATTTAGTTCATTACGCTATGTTGGCATACAAAGCGAAGGCAAACCAACGGATTATAGTAAAATATTTCAAGCTGTACGTCTAGAAATCGAAAACACTGCTGTTAGATCACCAAGGCAGCCGGGTGTAGTTTTTAAGGCAATGAAAGCGTTAAACTTGAAATTTTCGGGTGAAATACAAGAGAAACAAATCAATCCATTTCCAGAACAGTATTTTACATGTACAATTACTTGCGAGTCATGCGGAAGAAGATGCCAACGTTCAATGGGTCATGTTATTGATGGTGAAAATCATCATAATTCAAATTTATGCTTATATCAGCATCAGTATGAAAATAAGGTTTACTTATGTAAAGTTTGTCATATCAATGGTAGAGAGGTAAGTTGAAAAGGGTTTATAAGACTGAATTATTTGTATTTGCACCATTAAACACCAACTACAAGTTATTAATACGTTTTAATCCACCAGGTAATAGTTAATATTCGTACGCAATCAAACAACGAAAGTTCTTGGTATGGTTTCGCCAAATACGCTTGGAAAGGCTCGGTTATTGAATGTCGCAACTGCGGAGAGATCTATAGATCAAGACAATTCTGGTATGGAAATAAGTCACCTGAAGATGCAGCAGTTAGGTGGGCATTTTATGCTTAATTCATTTTCCTACAAAGCACAACTTAATATAGTTATATTAGATCAGACATTGTCCACGTATGGAAAGGTGGAAATATAACCGCCATAGGCCCCACTCATTCAGCTCAAATGGTTATTGATGGTGTATCGTATTTAACAGAAGCGATTAGCAGTATTGGATCTCAACCAACAAAGGCATTAACTGATTGGGTTGCAGATAAAGTAGCACCTAGCTACTGGAAACCAAATGCCGATATAACGGTAAATTTTCCAAAGCGGCATCTATCATAGATGTGTTTAATCAAATTTAATACAATTTTCAGCACTGTCATGCATGTAAAAGGAATTTCGAAAGATTAGGCCTACCAAAACATCACTGCCGTGGCTGTGGCGAAGGTTTCTGCAATAATTGCACTAAATTTAAAATGCCAGTACCAGCAAGAGGCTGGGATCAACCAGTTCGCGTTTGCAATGATTGTAGACAGGAGCTGCTAAAGAAACAAGACTCAACGCCAGGTATTGCCTTTTATTTATTCTTTGCGTTGAGAATTTAAATTTTTTTAGTTTTTTTTTGCGTACGTTTATAAATTAAAAAAAAAACACAATCCCATTCCTTTATGACAATATTGGTTGATTTATTAATTTGTTTAAAAGTTGCACGAACTGTAAGACATTCGTCTACTACTGCAGGGCCGCCAAGTGAAGAGGGTGATATTATAGTTCGAAAATACGGGGAAGCATTCTACAACACACTCAGTTCGGTTGCATCAGTTCTAGAATATCCCAAAGGTATAAGCTTGTATTTTATGTTATGATAACAATGTTTAAAATCTTTTTTATTAAATAAATATCAGACTTAATCAAAGATTCAGCACGCCCATCATACTGGGTACCAGATACAGAAGCCCTTAATTGTGCAGTTTGTAAAGTTCCATTTGGTACAGCTGAAGAATTAGAAAATGCCAAAGTATTGGGTATTGTTGATGGTGGCCGTAACCCATCGCTAAATGGTGATTGCCGACGCCATCACTGTCGGGCATGCGGACAAGCAGTCTGTGAATTATGTTCAACGAATCGCCGTCCAGTACCAGAACATGGCTGGACAACGGATGTCCGTGTTTGTGATGCATGCTGCATCGACAAAGCGAAAACAGACTGATTTCGAGGCTCAATGACTGCAATTTATTACTAACAACAAAAAAAACAACGTTGAAAAAAAATGTGATATTTAAGGGAAGTAGCTCGTTTTTTTCTTTTCTTTTCTCTTCTTTTTTTTTATTAGTTACAATTAGTAAAAAGTTATAACTATGTATATCTATTAAAAAAAGCAAAAACACAAAAATACTGATCAACTCTTTTACCTGATTAAGAGAAGCAATGCGTCTTGTTAAAGAGTGGTTTGTTATTGACGATTGCATTGTTTGAAAAACAATTTTTTAAAAAAAAGGATTCTAATAACGACGTTTAAAAAATTTTCTTTATGCCTTTTGCTAGCGAAATTAAAAGAAACAAACAAACAAACAAAAAAAACATTAATCTGATTAGGCATTTTGATTATTTTTTAAGAGTTAAACAATATATACACATATAAGTAGTTTTTAATGTATTTTTTTATAAAGCCACAATTAGGATAGCATTCATCGATAATTATGAAAAGTTTTTGTTGTTTTTTTTCTCATTAATTTTTTTCATTATTTCTTTGTTTTGTTTTAACCATCTACCGCGAGAAAGCCTTTTCCTTGTTTATAAAGATGTTTCTCGTGAGTTTTACTTTTTAGCAGTTAAATAATAAATATTTTGTATAAAATTATATATTTTTAATAAATTACAATCCATATCCAAATATCCTGTTTTTGCTGCAACATACTCAAGTAAAGGAGCAGAGGGAAACGGAGGCAGCTGGAGATGCTGGGAATTAAGCGTATCGTAGCGTGTTAACGGAAAGTTACGCTTCCAAATGGCTTGGATTCATCGCCGTGATCACTTGTGATATTTAGGTTGACGGCGAAGTGTATATGAAGTTTCGAACGCGCTCGATGCGCACGAGGACATGGTTCGAGTCCTTCAAGGCTCAAAGCACATAAACATTCTTTTGACTTGATTGTCGAGGATGCTTTGCCTTAAAGTTTTGGATAAGAAAACGAAGACGAGTGGGAATTTCTGAGTGCTCGATTGGATTTTCAGCAGACGGGATGGACATTGAATTAGGCAATATCAGTGCATATGCATAGTAAAACGAAGGGCAAGTCTTCACTTCAATGAGTAGTGTTGTGCCTTGCCATTAAGGCAGCTTAAAGTTGTCGATGGAACCGCTTAACCATCCCGATTCTGGGCGGTTGTCCTAATTCGCTAACTACCGATAAGTTTGGTAACTTCGTTGAAAACTTTGTTTTTGGAAAGAATGAGACCACTCATTAGTTACATTAGTGCTTTTTGTGGCGTGCTATGTGAAATCAGATTCAAATGTCTGACCTGACGCGAGGAACGGTATTAGCGATTTGTGGTCATTTTCCTTTGACCAAATAGCAGAAATGTTTGATCGCTACATAAATGGCGAGCAGTATTATAGTATATTATATTTGTTCCGCGGCGTAAAACGTTTGGCGTTGGAAACCTTCGAGGCCTGTATAGCCCGCCTTTAGCCGAGAATTTAACATTGAATAAACACAAAACAACCTGTTCTGCCTAGAGAAAAGAAGCAAAACCTTGCGTTCAAAGTCATCAGAGATGATACCATATGTTTCTCTGGACTGTAGGAATCTAGCAGCTTCGCAAAATTAGTCGCTATTACCTACAAACACCCCTTGGCTCATCCCCGAACATAGAACCCTTCTTTTGGCCTCGTTTTTGAATAGAGAAACTCGACTATGGAACAATCTATCACAATTGTAAATTTGGCCGAAACAGAAAACAAACGACAATTCTATTGCTTTAATGTCGAATGTACTTTTCGATCTACTATGATGCGTAAAAGAGAAAAACCAGCAAAGTACTATCATAATAATACATGCTAAACATGGTTTCCTACAAACAAATTGCATTAAAATTAAAACGCATGCAAACCGAAGACAAAATTATGTTTGTACATACTTAAGTTGACACAAAATCACATGTCTCGAAAGCAATTACAAACCCATGTCATTATCCAAACCATCCATTTATTGACTACAAATAAATTGAATATATAAATATCAATAAATATATTCTTCCACGAACCGTTAACAACCTGACTTTAACCTGATAAACAAATCAACAAGCCACCTCTGGAACCGAGGAGAGAGCCAGCAAAAGACAAGGGACAGACATGCGTCTATTACCTGTTTTTAAGTGTAAAATTGATCCCGTTCTCAAGGTCCCGGTCAGGTAGTGCGAATCCCATTTCTTTAAACTAAGATACCTTCCCTGATAGTGAATGCTGTACACCAAGAAAGTCTCGCAATATTTTCCAAATGTCGGCCAATGTCGAGGTGGAAATAATGTTCTAATCGTCGTGCACTGTGAAGAATACTTTCCACATTGCAAAATCGGAAAAAGACATTCACTCGCTTAGCATTTTCCTGTCCGAGCAGCTCCCTCCTCATCCTGGTTCATCTTGCCGGGTTCGTGTTGCTGTACTATCTTTTTCTATTTCTGTGTGAGGTTTGTTCGCAGTAGACACGGAGTTTTGCAATTATCTATCTAACTGAGCAAAAAACCTGAAGGGGGGGAGTGGAGGAGTACAATAAAATGTACTTTCTTGTTGCAAGGTAATCTAGGTAATAGTAGTAATGCAGCGGGCACCGCTCACGGGCATAAATTAAGCCGATCATCCAGCAATGGTTCAATTCGTGTGTTCTGAATTCTATGTACAACAGCGATTAATGCACACGATCGAAATGCATTTGAATTATCTCTTCTTCCGTTTATTTATTTCTAACGGTCGAGAGTTGGGAGTCATCTTTCGCGGTATTTTACATACGTAATGCAGTAATGAACCGAGATGAGGTGAATTTCATCGGGTTTCTTCCATTGATAGCCTTTTAAGTGCAGCCGAAGTCCTATTTTACAATTGCAACAATGACATGAAATGCAAAAGATGCCGGTCAGGATTAGATTTACGCACGGAGAGCATGTGATCTGTAATTGCGATATTTGACCGCAAACAACTGCAGAATTTTCCCATGATCTTAAGAAATGTATGAGAAAAGCTTATAGGATGTGAAGGGCAACTCAAAAAAGAAGAAAGTAGCAGTGTCCTTGTAGAATAAATTAGATGAGGTCTTCCACATTTATAAATTCGATTTTGTATAATTCTTATTATTTTAGGAAGAAGGGTCCATTTTATCAAAACGATCGGACTGCTTACGATTTACGCACAAGTAAACAGACAGTATAACGGTTGTGAATAACTTAATTTTACATTCTCCTCAACGGTTGCTAACCTAAATATGTCGCACTAAGCCTACAATGATATTAAAGAGAAGGAACGTGTTTTCAGATGTTTGGTGGAGGTAATCTGTGAAAGTAATTGACCAAATTTAGAAGTCATTATTAAAAAGGTAATTTAATAACTTAAAAAAAAAACTTTTTTATGTGAAAGGCTGGCGCTCAGAGATAAAGCCCCTTTGTACTGTCGGCGGTTCTATCATTGAGTGCAATGTCGGACAACAAGCTCTAGGTTGGAAAGATAGTAGAGAGACTACAGATTTACCAGCTCCCCCATCCATTACTAATGTGACAGAACGCTAACTTCGGTGATCGAACACGGTGATGGCTTCCTCGCTTACTATGCTTGATGGAGACTAGACATTCTTGTCTTTTTTCCAGTTTAGTAGACGGTCTAGAAATAACGACTGAACTCCAGACGAAATATAACCGAATTATCAAGAGTTAACTATTAGTAGCATAGCAAAATCACGGTACAGCAATAAACAGTTCGCGGTTATGTTTCTCCCACAACACAAGACCGCCCGGCTCACTCCCAAAGCCTGCAGCCTTTTTATTATTTACATACACAACAGTCTAGGGAACAACCCTCCATTCGTCAGTATTCCCGAACATCACTCAGATTCCTCTTAACCTATCTTATCCCTCTAGCTAAATTTTCTACTATAGACATTTTACCAAAACGAGAAAGATTTGATGGACATCTATAGTAAAAAGGGTAATTTTGGAGCTAGTCATAACATTAAAAAAAAACCTATGTATATCTCAGGTAAATGTTAAATGAATAGTAATACGGCGGCTTTAAACAAAAAAATATCTACAATGATTTTCTAATATTAAAGTTGAAATGAAGCTTAATTTCGTAAACAGTGTTTCATTTCATTACATACTAATCAGTAGAGAATGAGAAAACCAAGCTAAGAGCAAAACAAAGCATACTTAAAAAACGAAAAACAATCACTGTATCGTTTATCACACTATTATGCAGCAACAAAAGAGCCAACATTGGCCCTTAATGAACATCCTGCCGCTAAAAATTTGAATTTATCTGTTTCCTCTTGCGCAAAAAAAAAGAAATCAAATATCAAACGATGCTGCATCACGGCAATCATTAAAAGCAAATTCTCTAAAAGAATTGTGAAAAACAAAATAAAAAAGAACTCCAACCTCCGGACAAAACAAAACACACTAAGGCTGCTGCGGAAGATGAATTGATGCCGCCGTCGCGTAACAGATCTTTAAAAGCTATGACCCACATTCAGGTTCTCACACAAAGTTCCTTAAGCTTCCACATCTCTACACCACGGATAGGATCGGATCTAGAAGATCTGGTGGAGCGCCGCATTATTGTGGCGAAATAATAGACTCGGGGATATTCCCTGCACAATGCGTCGCTAATTCCAGTGATCATAAAAGAAGAGAGCCGAAGAGATACATATATACACGAACGCAATTCGCCTGCTCGACTGAGACAGGTTGCGCCACAATTACACACTATGGAACAAGATTCAAAGTCAAGATCGCTTAAGTCCAAGGTAGCCAGGTGCAGGGTTAGGCCAAGTAATCGTCGTTGGGTGATCGCCCTCCCTGTTTAGTCAATAGTAGTGTGGATCTTGTGTGAATACTGGTTGCAACGGATAGGAGAACACGATCCGTCAGATTCCCTCTAGTGTTACGGTTATGTTAAATAATCTCAGCCACTCTGGGCGCTCGTATATGCCACCGCTGATCTTTACGTAATGGCAGCAGAACGAGATGAGAGGAGGAGATCGCATTACTTGAGTGAAGACGGGTGGGTACCCAGATAAACGGCGATTGGTCTTAGAATGTGAAGTTTAGTTGACCATCAGTGTACAGCTTGTAACGGTAACTGGGAAATTGAGAAATTTAAACTCGGACAGAGAAGAGAGCAGGAAGAAGGCAGACTTTTACAGAGGTGATAAGGAGCAATGTTTAACAACTATCGGACGCGTCGTAGCTATGTCTTCACGGTTGGAGCTTGAGCTTCATATATATGATATGATCTTCACTATTAAGGTACTGCAGTGTGGATGTCCAATCTATTTAGGTAGCATTAATTGGTCTTAAGCAGAACATGAGAATATTGCATAATGGATACGAAGAGACGAAATTATAAGCGTATTAAAATCTGCGGAAGATAGTGAAAGGTGGGAAGGAAAATTTGTGATAATTAAAGTGGGTGGATGCAGTTTAGATTATCTTATCGATCGGAGAGAGATTTAATTAGGTTGACGATGTAAATGCACTTTGTTTTTTGTGCTCTTCTTTGCGGAATAAGGATTAGGGTCGTGTGCCACGCCACGATTTTGATTTTTTCTCATTTCCCCGAACACTTCGAAGTACTAAAATGTGCCAATTTTCATTTCATATATTTCATGTTACAGATAAGAGCTATGCAATAACTTATATATCAGTAGTTAAACTTTTGTCCATCAAATTGAAGCATATTTTTTGCACCTCACGATCTCCGGCTTCGATGATGTTTGGCAAGTTTCAGATCAATTGTTTATTTTTTCATTTAAATTGTTAACTATCCTCAACCATTAATGAGTAACAATCTGTTAAGTATTTCAAATAACTAAAAACCCCTTCACAAAATCTATAAATTATTATATGTACTTGTATTGTTTTTGTTTCCTGCTACTTTCATCATGTTCGCATATAAAGTTACCTTCTCTTCTTTGGGTTTCTTTAGGCGCCGCTTCTTTTTCTGCTTACTCGAGGCAGAATTGTAGGCCTGCACATTTTCCTTGCTCCATCCGTGCTTCGTAAGGTCTAACATCTTATAGCATCATGTGCACCTTGATCTTCATTTCAGTTTCATTCATCAAACCGCGTGGATTGTAGCTGTGATTGTTTTGATACCTTATAGCGAAGACGATGGTGTTTGCTGTTGCAAAAAAAGTGCTACGCGAAGTTTTGTAACATTTAGGAAGAAAATAAAAACAAACAATTCTCTTCCATATCGAAATGTTGTGATCTTTCCGCCTACTAAACACTTCGAAACTATTATCAGTTCAGTTGCTGGATAAACAGGATCTATGGAGTGCAATTACGAGTTTATTATTTAAAAAAGAAGTGCGGCATTTGATTTGCTTCTGTTCGTTGTGGATTGTGTTTGGATTGTGAAGGACTTTTACGATTGTTTTTTTAAGTAGATGCGAAGTTGGAGACTTGGTGGTGTTCACGAGTTAAAGGGAGTGCTTTCGTAAGTTTTAGAGTATTATTTTGATTTTTTCCTTTAAATATTAGAACAGTTTTATGATTTTTAGAGTTTAAGTAAAAACAGTCAAACAACCATAAAATATTTATATTTTATAGAAATCAAAAGTGAAAGAAACGTTTTCGAAAGAATCGATTCCATTGTAAGAAAGAACCAAAACTGTTTATGCCCTTAATAAAAATTATCAGACGCGATCTTTAAGTTGAAGCGCTGCGAGAGTGACTAGTACCTGCATACATAGCAACATTACATGTTATGTTTTAAAAATGTTAGAAGGTCATAATTATGCCCTTTGGTAATGGGAACGGAATACTAATGGTCTAAAGTTAAAAATGTATGAACTATGCCTTGAATAGTTGTGTAGATAGGATCTGCGTTTCCAGAATCGTAATGCCAACTTTGCCGCTCTCTGCATTACCTAAATTGGCCGGAATACGATTATTCATTCCTCATTTCTCCAAATCCATAAAGCCTAGGCCGTATGAAATCAACTCGACCAGAGTACAATAAGTTGAGAAAATCCTGGAAATTCATGAGGAGTTTATTGAGACTCTTGGAAACTGGCTCTTACTCATCCCATTCCTAAAAAGGGTGAATCTAATCTCTGTTCTCTTCAAAATCATGGAGGCAATAGTCAATAACAGGGTTTTGGAATATCTTGAATATACTAGAGAACAAGCAGTACGGCTTTAGACCGGCAAGATCTACTGCCAACCTTCTTGTATGCCTAACGGAGAACCTGTATGGCACTCTGCTCTGTTGACTATACTCTCCTATTGGTATAGACTTAGTTCTAAGGAACTGGATTGATAATTTTCTTTCTGGTCGTTCAATAAAGGTAGTATTAGATGGCGTCGAATCCAAACCGTGCACCATATCGGCCAGCGTTCCACAGGGGTTAATTATACATCCGCGCTTCTGCTAATTAATGACTTCGCTGATGACAGTACTCTACTATCTCATCCCTAACAAAACCTGCACCGACCTTCCTTCTGACTCAGTGGACAGTACGAATCTAAAGACGGACGCGCATCTCTTCACATCCTAAGCGAAACTTTAAGGATCTGCGATGGAGAACAATCACATATTCCAAATCGCCAAAAAATAGGATTCTAACTAAGCTTAGTACTAGACATTGCACCATGAACTGAACGACATGACTGGGAGAACAAAGGGTGATTCCAGAGTTTGGTTTTTCCACATAAAAAAGGACACTCATTGAGAAAACAGCATAGTACAATGATAAAGAATCCGCAAGGAAGCATAGGTGTTAGCAGACCTAAAAACATTTGGAGAAGACCAGTAATGAAGGAAATCGATTATCATGATAAAACCTGAAGAATGAAACAAAAAGAAACGTTAAAAACAGTCTCATGGAGAAGGTTTGTCGATGCTCTATCGTTATAGTCTACTTTATGAATACATTTGTAGAGATAATAGAGATTACAGGTACTTGTATAATAATCTAAAATTGAAAAAAATATTCGTTAATTACAAAAAAACCATAATCAATACTTAAAAATAGTTTCCCTCCAAAAATTACCTAAAAGAGAACAATTAGCACCTCATCTCCCAAAATCCAACAAACTGACCCAATTTTTGATGTTATCCCATAACAACTTTAGCCTGGTTTCTTACATTGGAATTGGATCGATCAAATTTAAAAATTCCATTACAATAATCCGAATGCTTCAATCTAACTGAAATCAATCAATAAAAGAAATATAGTCCACAGTTGTTGTGATGGGATACAAGGAAAACATAACGCACGAGCTGCTCTCATAAAAACCGGTTAAAGATCGTCTCAAAAGTAGCAGCAGGCAGCAACAACTATACTATATGTAGGAAAACTATGAAGACTACCTTCCTCCTACCGATTAATGTTTTAGTGCCCAACAGGAAAGAAACAGTGCGCGATTATGTAATTAACAAAATTTTACTTCAATATCGAAGAGAGAAGAAAGCACTTAAGATACAAGAATCTGATATATATAAACCTGCTGTGGTGCGCGCGGCTGTGGTACTCATGGAATTACTTCTTCGTGTAATTCATTTTCTTTGGCTTTTTTGTTATTTGATAATTTCATGAAGAGAATGTCTTGTTTTATCGTAAAATTTTGATCTTGTTTTAAGAATACCGCTTAACCTTATTTTTGTTGCTTGGGATGCTGTTCATCTTGACCTTGATTGCGTGCATCCTACATTTTTACATACATATTTTCCGATGCTAATTGGGACAGTTTTTTTGCATGAATTTTATTAAATAAAGATGCCCCATTATTGGTTTTATTATCCTGAAAGTAAATGTGTGTCATCAGTTTTTGAAATATATTCTGCGCAATTTCTATACGTTCCATCGATCCATCTTATCACCTTTACATTCCATTCCACACGTACTCGAATATAGGACATTTTGTCGCTGTAAGAGATTGCTATCTGCTGCTATAAACACCGTTAAACCGGACAGAAGAGAAATATCATAATTAGAAATAATTTAAGATAAGCAACTTTTCCCCATGAGAAGATTATTGAAAATAAGGTTTAAGCAGAAAAATCAGATCAAATAAAATCGTTTTCTCACTACTGCTTTTATACCTATGTATGTATGTATATATCTGCAAATTCATTTATCCATAACTACGTAACTCCAACAGACCGGATAATATTCCTCAAAAAAATATCTCTTGCTTTTCTATACAATTAATTAATAATTAATTAACAAACAACACTTCGTTCGTTTCCTTACTGCAACGACCACCGTTTTTCATAGATGCATCTATATTATTATGAACCTGACGTGCGGCGCACCGTTGACACCACTATCGCGGTATCCGTTAAAAGTTCATCGACAGCGCACAATCTTTTATTATTGCAGAATCACCATGAGCAGCAGAAGCCGCTTTATAGTATCGGATCAATCGCTTCCATAGATAGAAGAGATAAAAGCGCTAAATACAAAAGATGACGTTCTAGAAATATGCGCGCAAGTCTTTCCTCATTAAATGGATGCATTTATGTATACCCACGGTTTTTGTGATAAATAATAGTCTTTCAAAAACATGTATGTGTTAAAGGAGGCTATTTGTGCTCATTCATATACAGCGAGCTTGCAAATAATTAATCGTCGACATAATTGTGAAATATGCAGATTTAGATTTAATTCTATGAATTCAGATGTAATAAAATGGCGTTAAAGATTAGTTCAAATTATTATAACGTTATGTTGTTGCTCGGAAATTTATTTTGATAGTGGAGCGGTGCAGAGGTGACTTAAGATAGGCTCGATAGCATAACGTGACATAGGGGCCCCTGTGCTGAAAGTCGAGTCGTGTCGCGTGACAAGTCGTTTGAGTTGAACAAAGTGATCTTTCAGTCGAATTACGACTTTCAGCACAGGGGCAACAGGGTGGAAGTGCTAATTTGATTTAGGCCCTTTGCTGAAAGTAGTAATTAAAATCAAACGACTTGTCATGCGATACGACTCGACTTTCAGCACTGGGGCCAGGAACATAGATGGGAAGGAGAACCCAAGCAGAGAGCCTCTCTTAGTGAATCGGAGAACGAGATGGTTGGCAGCTCAATAAGCGGGGGCAAAAGCTAGTTTTGAATACCATTTGCTGTTAGTCAGATAAAGGTCAGCTGGAGACCTGTATTATCTCTAGGACAAGTCGTCCCACTTAAAAGAAGGAACAATGGGGACCCCGAAGAGATATTGCCAGAATTACGGCAAGCATCACGGAACATTGGCGGACTACTTCCTGTGTATACGCATGGCTTTAGTCAAAGCCACACACCGCACACTAGGTAGTGACATTTTGGAAGACTTAAAAGAGATCTACATACAGACTAGAGGTCAGAGCACTGATAAACTCCCCAGGACGGTCGCGCAGGCTACGCCTAACTTACCCTAACGGCTCCTTGAATATGTGTTCGAAAAATAATTGCATGATGCAAGAAGCTAAATTATCTAATAATTTCAAATGGGCGTCACTTCCCTTTTTAAATACCTCTTTTATACTAAAAATGGCTATATCTTCTTTATAACTCATCAATTTAAGTAATGTGAGAAAGAAGCAATTAAAACATAAACAGCTTTGCCATGAAAAAAATAATGCATGCATAATTAATTGCCATTCCTAAACCCATATTTATGTGGGGACAAATTCTTACAAAAATATTTGTGATTCTCGTTCACATCTACCAATCACGAGCTCAACAACCGTAAAACTTTATATCTTAAGAGGTAATCATTGAATGAAGTCATTAATTCCGCAAACGGTAAGAGAGAAGCCCCGTGCCTCTTAAAACGCAAAACATAATCGTTTCTTCTAAAACAGAAAATTTTAGATAAACCTTGAAACACCCACACCCAAAAACTTTACTTATAGAAGAAATTTTCAAGTTTTTGTTTTTTTATATATATAACCGACATGTTCTCTACCAATACTAAAAAAAACCTTCCTTCTGATCTGACCTACATCCCATGTTTTTCAAAACAGCAAGAACCGGATGTTAATGTAGAAAATGGACCTACATTCGGACCCAGTACAGTAAACACGAAGTAAAATTAATCTCGATAAGGTGCCGAGAGGAAACCCCAGAACGATTAATTCCCAAATAGCCATGAAACTAGACTCTTAGTCAAACATAGCAATAGCAAAATCCCTGTACTGTTTTTAGAGCTCCAGGGAGACAGAGGTGTTGTGCTCCGAAACAAGTCATCTTCATTTCGAATCTAAACGGAATTTAGCTGACTATATAGCATCACGAATACGTTGGAGTTTTGCAGAATCTACACCGGAAAATGATGTAAAACTGGAAGATGGATGGATATAAGTCAGTGGATACATACAGTTCTTGAGGTCTTCTTTGCTGTGTCATCCGTGTTCATCCATAATAGTATAATTCGACACTGTGCAGCCTTAGATAGAGATCTAGAGTGCGGTTAATTGAAATTTTTCCCGCTAAATTAAGCACAAATCTTCAAAGGTGGTTGGATGTTACACCTTCCAGCAAAAAATATGTTTTCAGAATAATAACCGGAAGGCATAAGTAAATAGAATAAAAAAAAACTTACAGCGCTACCAAAATATGTAATTGCGTACACAGATCAACGTTATAGAATAACATCGCTTCTGTGCAGGTAGATCTTTTGATGATTGATGATGTTTGGTCCAATGATCTTGCAGCTTAAAAAGTGTGGTCTTGAAAAGGAAAGTGTTCTATTTATGAAATTAATAGTTTTGTGCAGTTGCGTGTCTTGTGGTTTAGAGAAGTGTTCGATATGATTTATTGATCCTGAAAAAAATCCGATTAATCGGGGTCAATTTCTATCATGCGTAAGCGAACGGTAATTTTCAAAATAAATGATGTGTGGTTGAGCATTTTTTAAATAACTTAAAATTAAATTGGATTTTTAAACGCGAAAAAGAAATTATCGAAAATGTTAGACCGCAAATAGACCTCTTTTATACTGAAAACTGAAGGGAATAAAACAAATCACCCAAAAAATACTCGTGGCTGCACAAGCAGTAGATGTAGCAGCCATGTGTGGATATCTCCTGATGGAGCCACTTGCAAACAAAAGAGACTAGGCGTTGATAGACCGCCGCAGAAGGTTCGAACGATTTTTATCCGTGAATAAGGCTCGAATAAACACAGCTGCCCTACTCGATGAAATGGCCAGAAGCACCTACGGCCATGCGTTAGATCTCACTCTCAGTTGAGCGAAGAGTAAGTCCTGGAGATGAGATGGCGGGCGTCGACGAGGATTGGACAACCCTTAAAAATACTGGCATCAGTACTGCTGACTTTATCTTAAACAGACGTCGTAGAGATCGGAAAAATTGGTTCGATGATGAAGCTGGCGTGAACGTAAGAATGCTGCGTACCGAGCAATTCAGCAGTCTCAGAGAACACGATCATGCGAAGAGAAATACAAAGAGCTCAGAAGAGAAGACAAGACAGGTTCACAGAAGGAAAAAGAAACCGTGATAGAAAAATCTTGTTTGTTAACTAGGACAGTACAAAGAGCGAAAGCCGCACTAAGCGTGGGAGTTCTGCCGAAGTCTTAGGTATGACGGAATCCACACCACGCTTCACATACAGCAACGACAGAGGGGAATCTGATCACCGATCCTAAAAACATATTGGAGCGATTGGTAGAGCACTTTCGTGGATTTCTAAACGGCGAGGAACTAAAGGTTCAAGCAATATCTGATGATAGTCCTGCACTGACGCCACTAAGATTAGAAGAAGTTAGAAGAGCCGGAAGCGATGTCAGAAAACCCGTTAAAGTAAGTAAAAATTCTGCAAACAATATCATAGGTTTGCAAAAAACGTACCAGAAGTTTAGAATAAAAAGTGCAGGAGCAGTAGAAAAGAATTTTAAGGTTTTGTTTCGATTCAGTCAAGTCAAACATAAAGGTATATAGGATGTGATAAAGGTAATGATGTATTCGAGGATTTCTTTAAAATGAAACATGCTTTTCTTCCTTGTTTTTCATTTCTTTTATCAAATGCAAAAAAATAATAATTTAAATATAAATTAATTCCTAAAAATCCTGTTCGGATTCACCTCGTTTTGATGTAATAATACAATGCCGTCTCATATGACAATACAATCCAGCTCTTTGGGCAAAACGCTTATGACATATTTCGCAAACATATTCCTTTACAACGGAATGAATTTTCTGATGATTCCTTAAGGCTCGATGTCGTGGAAATGTGGCAAAACAAATATCACATTCGAATGGTCTCTCATTAGTATGAATAACCATGTGGCTCTGCATTAATGCTTTCGAAAAGAAATTCTTACCACATGTCTCACAAGAAAATGGTCTAGTATTTGTATGCCGCTTCTTATGCTCTGTTAATTTACTGCATGTTGAGAAATTTTCACCGCATAATTCACACTGATATGGCTTCTCACCGGTATGACATCGCATATGAATCCTACGGTCAACATTTCGTATAAAAGGTTTACCACAAAAATCGCAGCTATATCGAAAATCTTTTAAATGTATACGAATATGTACAGCTAAATTAGTTCGGCTGGCGAAGGCTGTGCCACAATACTGGCACTTGAAACGTTTCTCTCCGGTATGTGTTAACATATGCATCATTTGTTGTCGCTTAACTCGAAACCGTTTATCGCAAAGATCGCATTGAAATGGTTGCTCCCCTGTGTGGGTCCTTTCGTGTTCAATTCGTCTACTCCTGTCTATAAACTGTTTAGAGCAATATTTACACTTAAGAGAAGTAGATTGCTTTGAAGCATGCGTTGGATTTTCGGTGCCATCTGAATTATCGTCTATTTCATGGCGTTTTCTGTGACTTTCATATCCTTTCATAGTTGTGTATTTTCTTCCACATATTTCACATTCAATCACAGTCCCAATATTTCTTTCTTTCTTTCTTTTAGGTTCAGATTCATGTTGGTAGTTCCATGAATCTGAGTCATCTTCTATTTCTGATGGAATGTATTCATTATCTGAATTGAAATCGTTACACTCTGTGTCCTTATTGTTAGTATCCTGATTTTCTTCAGTTCTGCCTGTCGCTGTGTCCTCCAAAAAATTTCTAAAATTATTTAAATAATCATTACTCGATCCGTCGGGCTTGTTTTCTTTTTCATTGTTATTTTTCAGGTTTGTGGAGTCATTGCTAGTTTGTTTATCCTGATCAATCGTCTCATCGTCTTCATAACAAGAATAGTCTTCATCATATTCTATTAAATCTAAATAACTTTGTACATCAACTTCTACCTGCTTCGATATATGCCCTCTTTGTACATCAACTGCTTTCTGCTTCGATATATGCTTACTTCCCAGCTCCACATCTTTTCCAGCAATTTCTATATTTGTGGCAATCTCACTTTTAACGTCAACACTATCGCCGGTATTATTTTGTTTATTTACTATCTTCTCAGTCTCACCTAAGTCTAAATGATCCTTTTGCATATGCGATGCAAATAGCTGAAATTTACTAAACTTCTCATCGCAAAATATACAAACTAAAGTAAATTGTCCACGATTTGAAACTAGTATTTCGCCACATCTTGCTGTATAGCTGTCAAAATCCGAGTCACCGCCATCGCCGTCGCGGTCGTCGTTGTCGTTTTTAGTGCTGCCGTTGTCAAACTCTAGGATTTCGACTGGTTTTTCTTCATCGCTGTCATTGAAATATTCCACTTTTGTTCTTATTGGGCTTGTTGTTGTATTTACAAATTCAACTTTAAATAAGTCCATAATTATATTTGTAATTAAATTTTTTTAAAAATCAAAATATTTATTAAGAAAACAACATCACCACTGAGCACTTAACCTCGCCTCCGTTGAATGTAGAAATTTTTAATTGACGTTTGTTGTCTGCTGAGCTATGCTGTTTTTGTGGCGGGAAAGATGTATTCACAATAGACGATTTTGTTGGAGGTTTTATTCGTTAGAGCTAAAAAATTCGTTAATTTAATTTTATTTGTTATGGACATTATTATTAATTTAAGATAATTTGAAGATCAACGTGATATTAGAGGATATAGAATAGGATGTAAGAATTAATGTGAGACTAAATGTTTTTTAATTAAAGCGGATTTAAAAGAAATACCTGGACAAAAGCAGAATAAGCGTGTGCGCAATAAACGCAGTACTGCAAAGATTGAAGAAGAAGAATGTCACGGAAATGCAAGGATGGCGAAAAGTGTTGTCTTCAAATTAGTTTATTTGTATTTCAGACTTTAGTAAGAATAGATATTACATTACAGAAAAAACTGTCGCAAATGTAAGTGATTATTTTTATAGAACTATTAATAGAGAAGGCGCACTTCTCAGATGGGCTGAGAAACATTTACCACTGCTCTGTTGCTCAGCTAAGGCATGAAAACAATAAAGATAACAAATATAAAAATATACGTAATTGGCAATTTATATGTAATTGGTGTTGGAGGAGTTAGTATGCAAGAGAGGTTCACCTCTCAAGTCATAATTACTCACTCTAAAAGACGTACGACTTTGTAAGAAACCTGAGTCCACCTTGTCATTCAGTAGCCGATGAACGAATATAACGTCAGCAACCTCGCGAGGCTTATGGGCTTCGTTGAGTAATTTAAGCCTGTTCTCATAAGGCGGAAGTATAAATGGATCATCCCAAGGGAGGTGACTGAGTACAAATCGGACCAACTTCCTTTGAACCAATTCGAATCTGCCAATTTGGGAGGAGTAGTGAGACCATACCTGGGAGGCGTATTCGAGTAAAGGCCTAACTAAAGACACGTACAAATGCTGGGGGTTGTTGAATTCCTTGGACAATCTTTTTATAAATCCCAGGACTAAACTCCCCTTGGAGGAGATATATTATAATTATTAAGGGAAATAAATAAAAATACAAGGTAATTTTCTCATCTACTACGGTGTAAGTAATTTATTATTTTATATTTGGAAAACCCAAATTTATTAAATCGATGTTCTTATAAAAGAGCCATCTTCTTGTTTCTGAGAATATTTCCATGTTTGATTACTTTATTTATGTTTCAACAAATGTCCTCAATTACCTACTTTTACTATTAAATTTCGCACCAGTCATATTAGTTATTGCAAGCATTTCTCTTGAATTCCTGAATCTCACTTAATCTCAACAATCGGATGCTAAAAATATCTTCAATATAGTGCCCACTAACAGTTTAATTAATCAGTAAAGCCGTTGTTAGGTCACTCTGAGCAAATTGTCCACTAACATAACGGTTAACAACTCTCCTTTGTTTACTTATACATAGTTGAACAATCGCAAAAAAAACTTGTATTTACTTACCATTCGCGATTTCACAATTCACCTAGACAAAACTCAAAAGTAAACATCGTCGTCCGTTAAGCATTTATAACTAAAAAAAATTGCGAAATTTTATGAGGTGTGAACTGTCCACCTCTGTCAGTTATAACTGAACTGGAAAAAATTCTAAGAAAAGAAAAGTAACTATACATCCACTGCTCGTTAATGTTACGAAATTACGTACAAGTTCTGAAATTTTGTTCCCATCATAGAACATAAGCATTTAGAATGGACTTGATAACTAAAAAAAAATTGTGTCCCACATTCATGAATAGTATGGAGGGACCCTCACACCATAATTACGATCAGCTGCCACCTATTTACCTTAAGACCTAGAGTAGGAAATGAAGATCTTGAAAAACACCTGACTATAACTGCTAAGGAAGGTTTTGGGCACGCGAAATATTCCCTCTAAAGCAGCTACAATGATAGATGCTCAAGAGCAAAATACAAAAAAAAAAACAAATAACCGCGTGTGCCGTTTAAGATACCGCAGCCGACTTTCCAGCAATATATGCCTGCAAGGTAATAGGTAAAAAGATGCACACTGAAAATGAAGACCTGACGACAGGTAGAGGAGGCAACTTGCACCTATGCGCACACGGTGTGTCTTCGGAAGTGCTACTACCAACCATCTCTCCTTATTTTATTTTCAGCTTTGATAACACTTCTTTTTTTTTGCTGGCGGCGGCGGAATCTCCGGCGTATAGTCTTCTTCAGTCTTTTTCTTTAAGACAGTGTGGTAAACGGTGCTACAGTTGGTCTATGGTTAATTTCTTAAAACAGTTACGACGGTGCTTCACGCGGGTTAAGATGTGTACCACTAGACACAGCCAGAAGCTATTTACTGTCGGTTAGTGAATGGAGAGGATCATATCTTTTCTTACTTGTGTACTAGATTCACGGTGATAAGGTGTGTGATTCAGTGCTGAAAGAAGAGTAAAAATAAAGGTGTTTCAAAGGAGATTTTAATTATTCGGTTTTAATAAGAAAGAAACAAAAAGAAGGAAAAAAACGGAGAGAAATTATTTATGATTTTTGTGATTTAAGGATTGGTAAAGTGCGTTTAATTGGATGTACATGGCTTAATTGGATTAACTGTGAAATTACTATTAAATTTGTAAGTTTTGGTTTGTAATTGGTAGTTTTAATTGCTAAGTTTTGATTAATCCTTGTTTGTCATTTTGAACTTTATATTGTCTTTATAAAATTCCAGTACACTATTTTGTTGTTGACTTTCATAATGTTTATGATCAAACAATTGTGGCTTTTTCGTGTTAAACAATTTTTGATGGGGAACAAGTAATAATGCTCTTATTTGATAGGTTTATTTTGAATATCCGAGTTTTTTCAACATGAGTCTCAGTAGGACCTGGGAAGTAAAAGATCGTAACTACTGGTTATAAGTTAAGTGGTCATAAAAATTGTCTATAGTATAAATTTAGTATTTGGCACTTCCTATATAATTCAGAGTCCACCATTAATGTATACAAAATTTTCTTTTTGATACTTCTTTTCAGTCTTCATAGTTTTTTTTTATTTGATTTCCAATATGGAAGACTTCCCCAGTATTGAGGACTATTAACGATATTTTGAGTAGTAACGTGACGTCTGGTTTTTTTTATATATCATGAAGAAGGGGCTCTCGCGGGAGCGATGCGTCTACGGGGTTTTTATTCTTTAAGCGATTCTCAAGAAACTAAACCTGGAGCCAATGCTTGCATTGTCCGATACCATTCCTGCTATTGTAGACTTTATGAAGACCGTTATCAGAGGTCGGTCATAATATCAGCACAGCAGGTCCCCTTTTAATGGAAACACGGCCTTTTGGTATATGATGGGCGATTCCAATCCGATAATGAGGTAAGGCTGGGGACGTATATGGCCCAAAGGGCAAAATATCCATGGCCATTGCCACCACTCTCCACTGTATTTCAATCCCAGGCTTGCAATAATAAAGCAAATAGATCTAACATCATAATCTCGGACAGTCACGCAGCGCTGTTGGTTACTAAATCACACTGGGTGTCACAAAGACCGCCCTGGATTGTCATCCTCCTAGAAGAAACAACAATGTTACGCTGATGTGGATTCCAGGAGTCTGATGTGACGACAGCCTGGCCTGACGACTTCTAAGTTGTTGGTTCGGAATGTTTCTGCAGCTTTGTTATGACCTACAAATAAAAATAAAAAAAAATAGTAAAGAAATCAGGAAAAGTAGGGAAAACTTATCTGTTCGTGCCGTCTATGTGCCCTTGAACGATGCGACTTCTGATCCGATTTTATTTTAGGTGACGATCACGGGGGTTTAGGAAGCGTTTGAAACAATTGGGACGCTCAGAGAGGTCCGCGCTTATTGGAGCCTACCCGAGGCTGCAGCAGGCGATCCCTCAGCGAGCCCACCACGATGGCTGAAGTATTTCTGGAAGCCAACCCGGATGATAGAATAAATATAAAGATATATACACGCATTAGCAATTAGCAAAAGACTCACCTTAAACTCATTTTTGGAGGCTTAAAATTAATTGTAAATGTGACGCGACGCACGGCTTCTCCGATGATCCTAACCTCGTCAACTTTCAATTGGAAATTTCTCGCGAAATTTCACACCTTCTAGCAAATTTAGAGTTCGGAATACGAATAACCTGACCAGCACATAGCTGCCACGTAAGATCGACCGTCAGAAATTGGGTTGACCAGGTATGTCGTCATAGCTGGACAAGGAACCAGGGTGCTCGCCAAGTTAAAAGATTTATTCAAATCGACAAAGCGACAGCTTTGGTAAAGACCTCCCTTAAAGAAAGAAGAATTGAGGTCTAGTAAAGTAAGGTCTTTTAGTGCATTTCTTATTATTTGATTATTAATTTCAGGTATCATCCCACACCTCGCGTTAGCGTGTTAGATCGAAATAATATTTTATTTTCCACCCAAAAAAAGGAACTTAAAACTCACGCCTAATCAAACATAATAATTTATAACAAAAAAAAAGTCTTATATCACTTTTACTTCCTCTGAATGCAAATAAGTTTGAAGGGCCCACATTTAAAGGGTTGACATAATCATCCCGATAAAAAAAACACTTAAAAATTCCACAAAACAAAACACAAAAAATATGTAAACGTCTTAAGGCGACTCATTTTACGTACGATAACCAAAAAACGTAATATTTGATTTACGCTAGCGAGAATCGGAACGATGAATTCATCTATCTCAACATCCACCACAGTTGGTAGTATTCATTCACGTCCACTTTGCATTTATTTGTTTTTGTTGGTGCTGATGTCTGTCGACATTATGCAACATGAATAAATAAATTTTGAAATTTTTTAAAAACAGTCCAAGATGAGAGGAAAGTTTTCAGTCCAAAGAGAGCGAAAGTGCAGCTTTTTAAATGATTTATGTTTGTTTATTGGACCTTATTTGGAATTCCAAAATTTTATAACACCTTAAGGCGTGTATCCCCAGGGTGGATGGATGCGGGCAGCCGATTTAACTGCTATCATTTAGTAGAGAAACTTAATTATAAGGTTTCGTCTTAATTATCGCTTGAGGAAATCATGTTTCAGGTAGAATTAAGAAAATGAAGCTTGTTTGTTAGGATGTAGGAGGAATTAAATAATGCTTGGATGCTCGTTGAAATATTTTGTGAATGCCTGGTGTAGAGGAGATACCTATTAGATCCCACTTGGATTATGCTCGTTATGTTATGGTTTTCGACTAGTATCAATATATTTTAACTATAACTTACCGCTAAAGCATTGTTTTTAAATGTTAGAATGGCAAGAGAGAGAAATCTAAAGCTTATATCATCTGAGATATAATGAATTTGGTTCTTTCCATGTAATAATAAAAGTTTCATTCCTTAACTAAAATTCCAAAACAAAAAAACACAAAAATTCCGCTCCGAAGTAAATGTGACAAATTACAAAATCACCTGCGGCTTTTCTAAGACCACACAATGTCAATCAAAAAATCAAACAAATCGTAAATTTGTAGAAACTCACGAAAAACTACATCATTAATATTATGCAATATTCGTAAAAGGCGTAAATCAAGACATTATTTGTCGATTCAATTTTGTCGCCTCAAAAACCTCATAACACGATAAAACATCGTGTGATTTTCACACATTGTTAATGCGTTCTCCATTCTCTGCCCAAAAAATTTTGCAAATTTATTCCATAAAAAACACTTTCTCCACGTCTTCATTAAAACCTTTGAAGCAGCTGTAAATTTGTACTTTTTTTTTGAATGCTCGTTTGCATAAAATACAATCTGCGAAATTCATTCACGAATCTGACTGACCATCAGTTGAGAGTTTCCAAACTGCTACGGAACTTATCAATTACGAATCTCAAGAAGAATCTCTCAACCCAATGACCCGACCTATCAATTATGTGATTACCCAATTATGAAAACTCTAGTTACCTTTAGACTGGATAAATATCTAGGTATCCGCTTTAGACCAGACGTTTATCTCATTACTCATCGGTTATTTTTTTTGTGATTTCGTTACAGATGCGCTACCAACAGAGGCACCAAAAGCCCCGTATTCATCGGACATCATGATTATGATTCGTCAATTGCTAATCATATTGCTCCATCAGCTATTGTGTTACGGTGGCTGGGCATTAAGACCGCAGCCACTACAGTCATCGTCCCAGACACACCACCAGCAGCAACAGCAGCAGTCAGTGCCTCTGCTGCTGCCTCCACGGCCGCCATCGCCGCCACGTCCAGGTAACAAAATTGTGACCGTCCAGACCAATTGCACCCGGGATTTGTTTGAGATCAAGATTGACCTTAGCAAGAAGTTTAGCGGTATTCTCTTTGCTAAAGACTTCTTGGAAGAATGTAGGTCACGTGGGAATATGTTGTCCGTGGTGACATTGAAGGTGCCGACGTCCGGATGTGGGGTTAGATCAGAACCTAAAGTTGATGGTAGCCTGGAGCTATCGGTGAGGATTATGCTGCAGATGGATGAGAAATTGAGACAGAGCTCGGATATTGAGAGTGTAGTAAGGTGTACACTTCCGCCAAGCATGATGAGTATGGATGTAATGGAGAATGGTGAAGCTAAAGCGAATTTTAGGTAATTATAAAAACTATAAATGTATCGTTATAAATGTATGTAGCTGCTTTGCATTTTTTAGATTATGTAGAATCTGTCAAGCTAAAAAATTCATTCAAATCGACAAAGCTAAAGCGGCAAATTTTTAAATTTCAAGAGGACCACTATTTGCTCCATTATTATCTAAGCAGAATAAGGTTGGTAGTTGTTTGTAGCTATCGGTCCTGCGGAGCAGCTCCCCAAACAACGGAGCACTTACTGTGAGGCTACACGGAGGAGGAGATTTAAAATCCTCCATCGCGGCCTTTCTGCTCCCAGTGAGATTTGCTATATGAATCCCAAATAAATTTTAGGCTATATCAAAAGCTAAAACTTTTCCCAAAATAGCACTGGACTTTGCCCCACTAGACCCTACTTCGGTCTGGTAAAATTTAAATGTTCTTTTAAATATAAAACAGATTCTAAATTAATCTTAACATTTCCTGTTGAAAAAAAAAAGCAAAAAGAAGAGGCTGCCGAAACCCGGGATTGAACCGGGGACCTTTAGATCTTCAGTCTAACGCTCTCCCAACTGAGCTATTTCGGCTGATGAAAACCCATGTCTTAAATTTGTAATCTTTTCTACGCTGCTAATTCGTGCTCGTTTTTTGTTTATTTTTAGAAATAGTCGGATGCGTCCAAATGGTGAGGCATCTGCACCTCCTCGAGTTCGAATATGGCTTGAGCTGGGCGGACCTGGAGGATCAGGAGCAGTAGAAGTTGGCCAACCGACGACACTATCAGTACGAGCTGTTGTACCTGGATCAATTGGTGTTCGAGTAGTCGATTGTTCTGCATTAGATGGATTGGGAGAATCATCTCAACAGCTTCTCGATGAGCGTGGATGTCCAATTGATGAACAAGTAAGTTCGATGGTGATGTCTTGTTGTTAGAATATCTATTATCAAGTTTTCTATTTAATATTACTAATGCTCGACTTCGGTGTGTGGGGTTTTTTTTTAACCATATACACCACCCTGAGGTTAAAGAGCCGAACTTTAAGGGTTCCATTGTGAAACTGTAAATAAAAAGTTCAGCAACACAACATAAATAATTTATAAAATAAATACCAACCCCTTTCAAAGAGAAATGAAACACTTTGAATTACCTCGAGTTCGATCTTGAATTCCCAATGGAGACGTCTTTCTATTGTTGCACTCCCCGGGAAAAAAAGTGAAAATCCATTCCACAATATGCCCGACCAAACAATCTAACATTAAACGTGTACAATCCGAGGAAGTTCGGCATCTCGGAACAATGCATCATAGGTATCCCCCATACACCATCACCACAATTTTTTTAGCGGCACTTCGCTGTATATTTTTTTCTGTTTTTGTTATTCTTCACGTCTTCACGTCAGTGCCACTACAGCTGCTACAAATTTGTTCACTACACTTTGTAATCTCAGATAAATCTCCAACCTGTGATGTTCACTATTCATTTTGGCGATAAATTCAATGGCGATTGTATGCAAAAGTGCAGAAAACTTATTTTTATAGGCTAGCAACAAAAAAAATTGTCCATAATTAAAAGTTAACATCCCAAGCCAGAATTCATTGCTTGTTGCTCAAGAAGCTGGTGGCTATCTTAAATAAAGCAACATCTCATGCGGGGCTACTTGTGATACCCATCATATACGTGTGTAGCTTGTTTGGTTGAAGAAGCGATAACCATCCTCCTGATCTGATTGTGATGTGTTGGGAAGTGCTACCGATGGAGATTCTTGCACCTCCTCCACCTCCAAAGCAGTGTTGTAGACAGGTTGAATGATTTTAAAGGTCGCCGCAACTGCTCGAGTGAGGAAGCGCGCTACTCGTTATGACTGAATCAGTGGTTTTTATTTAGATTTTAGAGGTTTCCATTGGCTACGGCAAGGACTGGTGAAATTTTTGTTGTGCGTTTGGTTGGTGTTAAATTCTCGTAGCGTTAAAGAATGTTTTTTTAATGGTTTTTTTTTGTATTTGTTTGTTGCAAAATACGAACAATTTTTAGTTGCGCAATTTATTTATTGGCCATTATGCTTTTATGTTGCGAAAATTTGCGTTAAGTAATTGTTCTCGTAAAATTATATTAGATTACAAAAATGGTAATGAGTTGTTCAATATGTGTGATAGGTTTTGCGATAGCGATAGACTAGAACTTAGAGATAGATTAGATATACCTTCCATCATAGAGTGCAAAATCGGTAAGTAAGCTTTAGTCACTGTTCTTTTCATCATTGATTGATAGAAACACTTTAAAACAGCGTTTACAAATTATTCAAACTTATCAAAAATCATGTTCAATAGTTAAATTTTTCCTGGCCATGTTCTGGAGAGTAGCAGGGACAAAACTTCATCTTGAGGGCAGGTTAGAAGAAATGTCATGCTCTACAAGCGGAGTGTAAAGCAACCTCTGTTGATTTATCCTTTTAGTAAGGCAACTGAGAGATTTGCAGAGAGCTTCCACCAGATGTGAAGGTCTAGCAGCCTTTCCATCGATTTCAAAACGATTTAGACAGCTTCAGGGTCATGTTGCCTTATTTAGGGATAAAAACCACCATGACACCACCAATAGAAGCTGGCTCTAAAGAAACAGGCCAGGTTGTCAAGAATCACCTTGAAGTACTTTTGAAGGAGTAAAAAATTGAAATCGTATGTTGTTATTACTATTTGAAATCTTACATGTTTTGTTAGATAATCCTGGTATAAAAACTAATTTATAAAAATTAATACATTATGTAACTATATGCAAACTCAATGTACAGAGTTCGACCAACCCATGTCTGTAGTCTCTTACAAATAATTTTGTTCTCCATTTGAGGAGCTTGAAACTATTTATTAATAGACTAAAGCCATTCTTCGCTCTACAACTATTATGTATTATTCTTCTAATTAATTATTTCGGATTTTATCTCTTAATCTGGCGTAAATTTCATAATAAATTCACGAAATGCCATCTCCATCTGTGATTGTAAACAAAAAGAAACTGTTTTCTTTTGAGTATTTCATTATAAAATTTTCTCGCATATAAACAAAACACATTAAAACCAAGTCAAGAAAAACTCCCGAGTATCACACGTCAGAGGAGCACCACATTTGTAATCTTAATTCAACGGGATCTCATCCCAACGGTGGTCTGCATGGCGTCGTCGTAGCATAAAACACTTTCGTTTTTTTATATCGAAAAAAAAAACTTTTTCTTCTCGTTCGTTATTTAATTTTTTTTCTTTCAAAAAAAAATGTAATGCAGAGATTCACACACACGACGAGTTAACAATGCTGCAGCTTTTTAAAGTAGAAGAAAATTAAGATTCCGCATGAAATAAACGTAGAGATATGAAAAGAAAAGAAATCAAAAAAAAAGTGGAGACGATCTATAAAACACCTGATCTCAGGAGTACTATGTGAGCGAAAGGTCTTTTGTTTAACTTTGGGCGGGCATCTAGGCGTCGTCGGTTAGTGAACCTCGGGAAATGGCGTAAAATTGCTAAGGTGAAGGTGGCGACGACGATCAGCGATGACATAAGTTAGATGAAACAAAAAATTAAGACGTTATTGAAATTATAAGGGAACAGCCTTGTTAACGTTTATCATAGATGATCTTGGGATACTGTGCGCCAGAGATTTCTAATGAGCGGAAAAAGCGTTACAAGTTGTTGAGTCTTAAATGTCTCCGTTATGGTTATAGGTGAGGTGGAGGTTTTTGTCGAAGGCAATTGTGTGTTAAAACACGTACGAATTATATCAGCATAAAGAAACACTGTTGCTTTTTAATAAATTACACGTTTTTCGGTCTTGAATTACATAAATTTGTAATTGATATAACTGGGGTACAATGTTACAGTTTTAAGTTGATTTTAAGTTCAATTTAAAATAGAATTTCATACTAATATCTTTTTTTAATTTTTAGGTAATGCCAGAACTTCATACACGATATCGTCCAGCCGAAGAAGGCTGGTCAAAACCTCATGAAGATGATCTTGTAGAAAAATTGTTCAGTGCAACATTTCCTGCTTTTAAGTTTCCTGATCGCGAACGGTTGCATGTTAGCTGTGGCGTGCAGCTATGCAAAGGAAACTGCCCCAATGTAAGTTAAACAATAGTACTGCAACCGTTAAAGTAAACATTGAAACCTACTGGCAGATAAACATTACATTCTTTATCCTCAGATCAATCCGGATCCTTTCTTAATATTTGTTGAGTAAATTTATAAATTACAATTGAAAAGTGCAATGCTTGTCATAATTTTTTAGTCTTTTTAAACAATAGCGAAACACAATAGAAAGAAGCTCTAAATTAAAATCTAGCTCAATTAAATCAATACCAACCTGTGCCAGTCTAGTCAGGTTACTCTGTCTTTAATTATTAGCGTTAACTCGCCTCATAAACATAAATTAACCCAGCGTGTAATCCGATTAATTTTCCTTTTTTTTTGAAGTCGTTGTACTACAGTAAAACAATACAAGAAAAAAACTTTCATTTTTTCGTAACTAATTAAATCGAGTGAAACAAAAACAACAACAACAACTGAATACTGTTATTTATGTTCCGCTTCAGGTGAACTGCAGGAGAGGGGATCCGTTCCTTTTGACCAGCGAGGAGCAACTGGCTCGAATCGAAGTTTTCAACTCGTTAGCGGTCACAGCGCCACAGATTGAAATTGATCGATTGAGGATGGATCGAAGGTTCAATATGAGTGGTGAGTAGCCCCACGCAAAAAAATTGTGGTATTTATTGTAGTGGATGGGTCCAGTTGGATCTTTATCACTTTTATATTCATTATAAATGGTTTGGTTACTCTCACTTTTAATGGGCTTTTATTATTAGTTTGGCAATAGGTTAATGTTCTTCTTCGCCTTACTTAGGTCTAAGCTGGCCTCAATACTGGATATAATTGATCGGAATGGGTGTTAATGGAAAGGTTTTCCTCAAGGCAAAAGAATTGGGACGAAACGAATCGAGAATTTAGATTGAGGTTGCAGTTTTAAACATTGCCCAGCCACGTTAGGGTAGTTTGTAAGGAGTAGGAGTTCGTTCTATTGTTAAGTATTAAGTAAATTTTACCCCTAGGATACTCAGAATTGGATTGGCCATTAGTTCTGGACCGTCAACTGAACCAGAAGAGATGCTAGCGGTAGTTTTTGCAGTTTTAAGATAGTATTCGAATCGCTTAATTTGATACGATTCCTGTGGTGTCACTCTTTAGATAGTTAATTGAATTAGGCATAAATTGATCATGATGAAGACAAGCGTCGGCATGTGCCTAAGTGGCAGATTTAGGAAAAGCGGAAGATGGATATATTTCGGCGTGACATGCGCCCTCTAAGGGAAAGCCCTGATGATTTGATTTTTTCCAGCAGCCTTGAAAGTGTTTGTCAGACCTTTGTTCCTATTGTAGGATCGCTAGGCAGAAACTACCTCCGATCCAGTGTTATGTTCTAAGACCATTCCAGGGTCAGTTACTAGAGAGTCCAGCAAATGGGTGCTCGATGGTATCTCTGGTAAAGGACCCCTCAGGATTATTCAGGAGCCTTGAGGGAGGCAATGCCATTTGAGTGAACCCTGAACAATACTTTGTGTAACCTCATGGAGCCAGCCTCCATGTCTATTTTTTCGCAGACGGCTTTCCATGACCTTCGTTTGAGTCTCCTCATTTCTTTGTTGTAATCTGTTAAGGCTCTCATGTAGACCTCCCAGTTGCCCGAGCCTTTAGCTCTATTGTATAGTTTTCTAACTTCTTTTTCATAGGAAAATTGCTTTCAAAGGCTGCCACGATCGCTTTCTACAGACAAGGTCGTGATCGGCCTCAGTGACCGGGTAATTACCTATGTGTCTGACTACTCGGGGCTGGGCGATAAGTTAGCTTGTCAAGAAACCCTAAATGCTTCTGAAGATATTGCGGAAGCTCTCGAAAATCGAAAATGAACGTCGATAAATTTCAAAAATGAGCTTGATTCAAAGATTTGGATAAACTCCAGAGAACTAAGGGCCAGAGTTTGGCAGGGTGTTGGCCGAAGGTGAAGCATATTTTTAAGGACCTCGTCCATTGATTAAGTGGTATTCTAGGAAACAGTTGGAATGTGGCTTGACTTGCATGCTCAAAATAGTAGAACTAACGCAGAGTATCGCCAACAACAAACCTCCGATGTGAATTAAAATTAGATCGAACGGAATGTCGTTAACAAAAATTAGAGACAAATTAGTGGGGGTGATGGAATTCAGCTTAATATTGGCAGTATTTTCTAGCTTATGGCTCTAATGGTATATATTATTAATTAATTTGGTGTTGGCCTGCTTTTATCACAATAACTTTAACTACTATTAAACTTTCAAATCTTAATTATAGTTGAAGAATATCCTCCAAGAGTAAGAAGCTTACACTCCGATGGGATTCTTTGCTTATCTATCTCCAAATTAGCCATGTCATTCTGTATCTTAGGACTTATATTTGTAGTCGCAGTTATAGTAGCAGTTTGTTGCCTAATCCGTTCTAGGTCACATAGAAATAAAGGTCCACCACGAGCGGCTAGCACGAGCATGTTTTCATCAAGGTATGTTAGCATTATTTGTTCTTCTCATTATTTTACATTATTTATTTTTACAGTAGCGAATCACAGTCTCGATTTGGAAGTAAACTATTGATTCCCTATCATGGAAGATCACTTCCTTATGGCAGAGTTTACTGAGGAGAGTAATCAACATCAACAGCACACCAAAAAAGAAAAGGATAAACCCTTTTTTTGCTGCTCTATTTTTCCAACACCCTTAAAGACTGATATTTGTTTTTCTTTTAATTTTTTTTAGTTGTTTTTTTCTGTTCCTATGTTGACTTTACTTTATTTTTTATTATTATTATTTATTTTAAAAATAGAAAAATGTAGATGAATTTTGGTGCTTTGGTTTTTCTTTCTATTTTCTTTATAATTTTTTTTTGTTTTTATTTTGGTGGAGGCTTTAAAAATACGAGCTGATTTCTTTCAGGAAAATAAAAAGAGCTTGTATTTTGGGGTTCTTAAATGGATTTAAGACACATTTAAATTAGTATTGTGATAAATAAATTAAAAATATATGATAGTAAATTGTTTTCTTGCCAGGCGGTCGAGCATAAATACTCCCGCTTATACCAATCCCTACAAAAAAAAGAACTAAGCCCAAATTAGTCTTGGACCATCAGTGCTGAGCTGTCTACTCTCAATCGCCATCACTAGGTCCATGTGGCGGGCGCAATACTCCCTGAACTTCATACCACATTAAAAGACAACAAAAACAAATGAAAATTTCCGCTAGCAGGAAAAGCCTGACGCAAATGCATACAAACAAATCATTTATATTCTTTAGCTATTTAATATTTATTATCTTTCAATTTTCAATATCGTACAAGTACACAGTAACTATTGAATAAACATTTACAACGTATAATATTGGAATTTTTTTGTATATACCGCTCGTATTTTATAACTACATAAATCGTTTTTCGATTCTCATTTCAATTAAACACAAAAAAGACCTACAAATTTATAACAATTTCCTCAGTAACCAAAGAAAAAAACTATAACAATAAAATGGTTTCCAGTAGGGAATTTTCTTTTAAAACAACAAAGAAAAAGAAATAATAATAAAAAAATGTGGATGCAGCTTTATCTTATCTTAATGGAGCAATATAAACAAAATATAATATAACGAATTTACTTAAAACAGGACATCATCATCCCCTTCGTCTAGAAGATTAGCCTGATTGCGGACATCGATACCCTTGGCCAGAAGTGCCTCTTTGAGCTTTTCAGCTTTTGCTCGGGCAATCTTCTTTTTATCTTGGATTTTTTTAAGACGATAGAATTCCTCCCTTTCCAACTCGTCCAGCTCCGAAATGATATAAGCAAGTGTACGCTCAATTCGAGGAATAATTACTACAAATATTAGTGTTGTTATTATTAAGAAACCCATATTTATTTTGTTTTTAGATAATATTTACCATGTTCGATGGCGTTTACTCTTCGGTTTGTGATTTTAATGACTTCATCCAAAGTAACGAAAGACGTCTGCAAGGATGCTAATTCTACCAGCAATTTAACAGCACTTTGATAGTTTTTCTTTAGTTTAGCTAATTGTTGGCCACCACGGGCCAACCCAGCCAATTCATAAGTATCAGAACCATCCTGATAGGACTCGAATACTGGAAGGGTGACACCAGCTACGTTGTCCTTCTTTGTACGGATTTTAATTTGTGCCTTTGTGACATTCTGTAGAACGACTTGATTAAAATCACCAGTGGCAAATTTCGCTTCGGCTAGAGAAAAGGCTGCTTCTTTCATAACTTCGCCCATAAGCGTTTTTGTCTATAGTTAGTTGTAAGAAGGAAACCGATTTAAGTGTGTCAATTCATAATGGCTGTGGGCCCTATGTGAGCAATTTTTATATTACCTCAATGATTTTTCCCAATATTAGTCTAAATCTCATCTGGAGAGCATCTGCTTTCTTTTTTAACAATCCATGACCCTTTTGTGCACCAGCTAAACGTGATTTCATTAACATTTGGGCCCTAAATTAGGGAAACAAGTTGAGTTTTTTTTCTTTACATATTAGAAAGTAATTAAAGAAATTCCCAACATTGCATAATGCAATAAGAATGCTATATAGCTGTACTTACCCTCTAGAGGGAAATATCGCTAATTTCTCCTTTCCAGACATATTTTTTTATCTAGTTTTAATAAAGTTTTCTATTTGGAAGAAATCACGAAACCAATTCACACAGGTCAGCTGACAAATGTCTTATGACAATTTGAAAAAGTAATGCGCCGCTATGCGGTGAGTTTGTGAACTTGAAATCTACTAAAAACCGACTTTATCGACATTTGATTTTGTATGTGTGTGTGGGTCGATTTATGCACTGTCTGGATATGAGAAAACGCACTAATTTGTTTTTTTTTATTGCAAATATAAATTTTCCGATGTGAATGCCGTTTGGGTCATTGTTTGTATTTTAATAAAAATATTGTCACGTTTTTTATATGATTTTTTAATCTGAAATTGCCAGAATTATATAAAGCTTTTAAAGGTTGTGAAAAATGTTTACCAAAAGAATTAATTTTTCATAAAAATTTGAGCGGTTCCGGATTTTTGAAAATAGTTTGGAACGGGTCAAAATTGAGGACATATCGATTAAATAGAAATGTATATACGCATAAGTGAGCTCCTTAGATGCTGTCCGCATAAATGAGCTCCTTAGATGCTGGGGAAATGAATGGACAGGAACTGGATTCAAGATTTCCTTTCTGACCTTTCAATAAAGGTAGTATTGTATGAATTCGAATCTGTATCCTACAACACCATTTCCGCCTTCGTTCCCCAGGGGTCACAATCCTCGAAGAATCGCATTGAATTTAACACGAAACAGGTACTGTCTCATCTCGAACAAAACCTGCACCGACCTTCATTCTGTCTCAGTGGACGGTGTGAATCTAGCGGTTGACCCATCTATTAACGTCGTAAGCGTAGCTTTAATCAAGGATCTGCGACCACATATTCCAAATCGCCAAACAGGCATCTCAATTCCTGGGATATCTTAAGGGGTGCAAGTTCCTCCTTCAGCCAGCATCCCGGGCTATAATCTACAAGTCCTTTATGCGGTCACGCGAGTACAAATCATTCACAGGGTGGGCCGAGTACCACAAACCGAGCATTAAAGCTCATCGGTGTTCGCACTTTTTGCACCAGCATTGACCTCCGCCCCTCCTCCTCTAATTTCTCCGCTATCCTTCATACTAAGCTTACTATGAGACATTGCACCATGACCTGAACGATATGACCGACTGGTAGTATAAAGGGTGATTCCTAACCTTGGTTTTTCCAAATAAAAAAAATGTTAACCTCTGTTGCCGTAGTAAGTGGAATTTAAAATTATATTATTCAAAACAATTCAAATAATTCTGTTTCGTGCTTCAACAAACCTGAGATATGCACATGCAACCATTAGCAACTTTTTTTTACTTATAAGGGTGGCAAGCAAAATAGCCCAATTTTATTTCCCGAGTATCCAGTTTATTACATTCTTATATAAAGATACATCCAACGGATAGAACGATAAATTTGTCCGCTGTTCTTTTTTACAAACAAAAATCAATTGCTGAAGTCCTTGAGCTTTAAATGTCAATAAAAACTCTAGGGAAAATCAGAGAAATGATACTACTACAATCAAAACAATCACTCGAATAAGAAAAACATTTTAGAAGCTTGAAAGTTCATCTATACATCTTTATAGAAAAGGTTCCTTACTCCTCTCTAATACAAAAGCTCATTACCAGAAAATCATTTAGCAAAGTGAAAAAGGGGCTTCTGTAAGAGCTCTACTTAAGCCGTATAAAGTATGTCTCTCATAACAATTCATAAAGACCCATAGAATATTTAAACTAAGATCCAGTCTCGTTATCTTTGCTGTTATAGAACAAACAAAAGGCGAAAAGGAGTGGCTGAAAGATACAAACATGAAAGAAAATAAACTAAAAGTCATTCTCAAATGTATAGTTGCTAAAAGATATGTTCTACTCGATCATCGTACCATCGTATCGAATCCTTCCTTTGCTTTGCATTCGCACACTGTAACAAGTCACGCCCAAAGTGAGTTGATTGTTCTTCCTTTACTCAAACTTGGTTCGTAATTTTCTTGGCTGGCTTCTTCCTGCTTCAACTTTCCTTCGTATTTTATCCTATTTCAAGGACGTCAATCGCTTATACTTTTATGTCTGGATGTAGTTCCGAGTTTAGGTTGATGTTAATTTAAAGCAACTAGATTTCCCCTTCGTGTGCCTTTGTTTTTTTTTGTTTGGCCCCATTCCATGTCGATGTCCTACTTTTCTTATATACCTATTTTCATATACATATTTATATTTATTTGGAGGGAAATTCGACGACGTCTTGGCTACAATCATGGCTTAAGTATGGTACGACAGGTTGGCGGCACGTTATACTATGTTTTTACGTTAATACGAGTATATATTCAGGAGGCGAGTAGACTTTATGGAATGTGCACAAGGAGGATAGCCTATTTGTATAGACAACAGAATTTTGTTCGATTGTTTCTTAACAGTGCAGGTAAGTGTGGAATTTTTTATTATTTATTATAGTATTTTTGTTGGCTAATTAGAGACTTAAAATTATTGTAGATTGACGTGGATTAAATGATACTTTTAAACATCTTTTAATTGTTTAATTTCACTAAACCTGATCTGCTTCCTACAAGGACTGTAGCTTCCACTGTAAGAAGAAAAACATCCTCAATAACAATTTTTTCTAGTCGCTCCGTCGCCGCTAATTCAATTCTAAGATTTTAAATTTAATTTTTTTAATCTAAAATTAAGAAAATAATTGTGAAAACTATGTTAAATGTATAACCCGCCCTTGTATTTGTTATTAACACTTAACTAACTCGATCAACAGCATGTAAAAAAGGACATTTTCTCTCCTTGTTCTAAAAATTCTTTGCATGCGCAGTATCCATACCGGAATTCTCATACTATTTTTTCTTGACATTCATTCACCCAGCCACCCTACTCTCGTCATGTGTAAGTCCCGGACTAGCGTTGTACTTTTTACAATACTGTTTATTTGCCTCCTTAAGGAAGAGCAGGCTGCCGTTGAAACTGTCCTGGCGCTAGCACTGATAGACGGATCATAAGAAATTACACTTATTCACAGAGGTGGTTCGCCCATTCCAAAACAACACAGCAGTGCAGATTGTGGCCCCATCGTTATCGGTTGTGCTGTTCCACCCTCGAGACTCATACTATATTCTTGTGTGATTACTCAATTTCATTTCTTCCCTACGATTTTTCTATATCTACCTATCGAAGGAGGGTGCAGATTGCTGGATGCCATGGAGTGTAGCGTATACCAGTGACAGGGACAGTCTCCATTTGTTCTCATCCCATATAATATAGCTTTTCTCGTGTCGTGCTGCGAAGCCACTAGGCAAGAGATCAACAGTTTGAGCTTCATCTTTAGTCGTTGCCAAATAATCGAGAAATCAAGTCATCCTGAAAAGGGACGGTGCTGATTTTTAGTATTTAAAGTATAGTAGAACTGAGTGTTAGTGAGGAATTGACTAAGTTTTTACTTTCTAAATAATTAGTTAAGTGTTAAGTTTGCATAAAATTGAAGTGAAATAAAAATTGATAAAACATCTTCTCCTCTATCGAAAAATTCAAACTCAAGCAAACAGAAGCGTTCCTAGACAGAAATTTCAAATCGTTTTTTATAAGGGGTGAGTGGATGTTTAATTAATTTTTTATCGATTTGTGGTGTCAAATACATTTCCTTTTTGTGAATAATAAAAATAGAGACGTGGAGGATACCTTTTATTTCAATCATTTCTCTCTCCACCCACCCCACCTCCCCCATGGATACTAGAAAAGCAAATATAACTGAGAACGTTTAATTTAGGCGGTATTCATTGAAGTGGGATCATCACACGGCTTTTATACATCCCCAATTAAATTTATGAGTTGACACTATATACGCTAGATCCGAGTTAGTCAAGTCCATTTGACCGGCTTCTGACAGCATACTAATTGGTGATATGTAGTCCAATGGGATATGATGGTCCCCTCCTAACACTGTCTGGGCTAATATTAACGATTTAAATTCCGGACTTTTAAAGATAATATAGCAACAACAATAACAACAACAACATCAGCGATAAATCTTTTTCCTTTTTTCTATACGTTGTTCGATACACTAACGGCCTGCATTCATAAAAATATAAGGCTACTAATGGAGCAGAATTTTTTTATTTACAACTGAAAATGTCTTTTTAATGGATCTCTGGTGGAGCTCTGGACTCTGGAGGATGGGGATAACAATTGTAGTAGAGCTCTTCTGTTTTTTTATTGTATGTCTTTTTGCTGAGTAATGAGCACTCGTGTTGTTTACCAACAAAACAATTGTCGGCTAGTAAATATTTTTATGGACTCACTTTAAATAGATATATTTATGGGATATGATGAGCCATTTACGATTATGCAAAATATGATATCTTTTCTGTTGTGGATTCTACATTAATATCAATGTTTGCATCAAATCATGAAGATTTTTATTATTTATCATTTTCCTTTTATTATATATTTAAAATATGAATAATTAACGCAAATAAGATAAGTTTCAAGTTGTTTTAAACGCTGTTTGATCTTTGGGGAAAAATAATTATTCTGTACCATTATTCTGTTCTGGTTTTCCTTCTAGATTTTTTCAACTTACAAACTTTATACAAAAACATCTTTTTAGAAAATCATGGAGTTTAAAATAATAACTGAAGATCGCTACGATGACGTCATCAGGCACTTACGAGAAACTTTCTTTGGCGATGAGCCCTTAAACAAAGCTGCAGGACTTTGCTGCCGTGGTGAAGGAAATCCCGACTTAGAGAAGCACAGCTATGAAACATTGCACGACAATATTAGTCTCATGGCTGTAACAGAATGTGGCGAGGTTTTACATCTTTTATTAATATTATTGTTGTTTTCCTTAAAACCATTTTTAATAATAACCCCTGCTTAAATTTACAGATAGCAGCAGTTGTTCTAAACGGAATCCTTAAGCCTGGTGATATTGAAAGATCTAGAAAGAAGCTACAATTGTGCAAAGATGATAATTTTAAGAAAATATTCAATCTTCTGTATGATCAAAACTTGAAAGTTGATTTCTTCTCGCATTTTAATGTAGACAAAGTTTTTGAAATTAGAATTTTATCAACGGAACCGAAATTCCGAAAACAAGGTCTAGCCAAGGAGCTAGTCACTAGAAGTGAGGAGCTTGCACGAAAATGTGGTTTTGAGGTAAGATCAAAAATATCCTAAATAAATTTAACTATAAAATGAAACAAAATTTCATTAAAGGTAATGAAAGCTGATGCTACAGGAGTGTTTTCACAAAGAGCTTTTAAATCTTATAACTTCGATGTTATATACGAGATGGTTTACACTGAGTATACGGATGATTTTGGAAATCCACGAATAGACGTTGCACAACCTCACACTAAACTGCAACTACTTTATAAGTGTATAAACTAAAGTAACTTCGAAAGGCTAACAACTTGGTCACTGTTTTAGTTTTCTTTTTAAATAAAAAAATGAAAAAAGTTAAAAGTGTAACTACTTTTGAACAGGAAAAAAAGTAATTATGAAACTTGAGCTTAGAAACTATAAAAAATACGAAAGTATTTATAGGACTACTTAGTAAATGTATGTTTAGATATAAAGAATATTGTTTTAATATGTAGGTAAATATTTATTCAAGCATAAGACCAAAAATTACTCAAATTTTTTTACTGTTTATTAAAAATATAAAAAATAACAAGAAAAAAATGCTCAATACTAAATTTATTGAGCAATATTTATCGATATTATGAAGAGAAAATCCATCTCGCGATTTTGTATCAATTTACAAAAATAATGAAAGATAAATTTTATATAATGGTTGTTGTTAAATGTTTAGAAACAAAAAAAAATCGTTTATTTTTAACTTATTTTTAATATTAGATAATGACAATAATTTTTAAATGAAAATGATTTTATTTTTTTTATTATTATTGTTATTATTATTTTTAAATGAAACAAAAATTAATATATTGTAAAACTCGAAGAATATAATCGTTTACCTAAAGCATTCTTATTTGATGGAGTTTAAAGGATGTTTTTATATTTAAATTGTTGAAAATTGTTTTTTATTTTAATATAGGATGTTTAAAAAAACATTTATTGTGATTAAATAAAATGAAAATTGTTGTGTAAAGGAGGAAGTTTGATATTAATTTAATAGTTTTTGACCTGCTATTACGTGGTATGTGTAAGCATTCGAAAAGCGTAAGATGGAAGAATTAGAAACACTGCATAAAGGCACAAACAGATTGGCGCGGCGGCGGTGGCCGTGGCGGAATCCTCCTCTCGCCTTTGCGGCGCGGCAAAATTAAATGTATGGGAAACTCTGGCGAGAGGATTCCGCCACCGCCGCCGCGCAAATCTGTTTGTGCCTTAACAATGGAGAAATGTGGCCGTTCTACAAGAAAATAAGAAAGACACCATAGCAAAAGGAAGTTTTTGTGGCGCTAGAACCCCTAAGAGAAATAGTAGAGGAAGAACAATCGATAGATATAAGATAAGAATGAATGAAGACTAAGAACGATGAAAGAAGATTTTTGAGGTAGACAAGGCTCACAGAGCGCGAGTGTTGATGTTGATTACACAGTTGAATGAATGTTCAAAGGATGATATTAAATCGCAACAAATTTATTTTGAGCAGATACAGTAGGTGCTAGACGAATCATGTTTCCACACAGTTATGGACATTATCAAAACTGTGTTTAAACATTTAGCAGGCCATTTATTACTGCAGATACATATTAACATCATAAAAAAATAATTATACGAAGCATGAAAAAACCTCCATTTCAGTCAAGCTTCAGCTCAAACCTTCATAGTAGAGTTAAAGTGATTAATCTTGTTTAAAATATTATTGACTTTACTTACCTTGATGCATGATATTCTTAATTTATAAATAAAAACGCCAAAATCACTAACAAGAAACACAGCACACCACATTAAAACTGAATGATTTTTAGATACCTTCGAATTTCACTCTGTCACAGTTAAATGACATTCGTTTTTTTGGCGGGTATTTTATTACTGAGTTACTTTTGTAGCCTACTGTATGAATAATTGTCAATATTTTTGATAATGCAGTTCCTATTGGATATTACACACTTGTTAGCGCTTCCCGCGGTCTTGTTAGCAAAAATATAAAGATTATTTATTTATTAATTAATTTATTTTAATAATAATAATAAAAGTAATAAAAGTGTTCTTTAAGTGTGTAATAGTGTAGTATTTACTTTCAGAATTCTCAAATTATAAACAATAAAACTATACTGAAATAACTAAAGAAAAGGAGGAGTGTGAAAGCACCTTTGTGGAATAATATAAAAGCAAAGTAAAGGTAAGATGTGAATTATTGAGTGTTCTTATGGTAAAAGATTATTTTAAATAAATGGCATTGCGCGAAATTTATACACAAATAGAGTTTTAAGAGAATGGCAGATTTTACCAGATGAGGAACCATGGACTATGTTTGCATTACCACGGGATTCCTAAAAAAGCGCCAGGTTATCTTACCAGATTAATTCAAATATGTTGTTCAACTGGCACAGTAAATAATCTGGATAAACAATAATTAATACGGCTCTATTTAAAAGAATTTCTCGTTTGAGACATATGTAATTATGTACATACATACTTGAAGTGCCTATTTTGCGCTGATTTACCTGCCAAATCTCTCAGTTTTTGAATGTCGGAGAAATTTAACGAAGGAATCGAAAGAAGATTTACAGGATGTCGTTACCTGTCACTTTTGAACCAGTATCCTGTAACATTTGTTTGTTGCCGCAGGAGTGTCCGATCCGCCGGACCTGGGAATCGAGGCCATTAGGAAATGAGCAGGTGATCAAATTTATGCCTGGGGCAAGGGGAGAGCTTAATTGAACGGCCAGCGAGAAAACTTTCGATCGAGTTCTTTAGAGCTGGATCAATACTAATAGCTTGGAGTTTAGCTAAAAGGGCGGTGTGCCACACTCTATCGAAAGCCTTGGAGATATCTAGAGCGGCCAAACTAAACTCATCAAATCGGTGCATATTTTGGTTGAGGTGTTCTGCTAGACCCACTAAAAGGTCGCCGGTTGATCTTTTATGATCTAAAATCCTTTTGTTTGTTATTGATTCAATATTTGGTTGGACTCTAGATACCTTATGACTCATGAGCTTGTTGTTGATTATGGCCTCCATGATTTTTGAGAGAAATTGTTATTGAGCGGTTGGAGAGGTTGTTGGAGTCACATTTTTTCAGAATTTCCAAGCGTCTGGATCAACTCCGAAGAAGTTTGAAAGGGCAAAGACTATGCACAGAGGTTTAGCTAAAGGTGAGGCACAATTCTTTAGGACTAGAGGGGGTATATTGTCAGGTCCAGTGAATTTTTCAACATCATCTTATATACCTCTCATCACATCTTATATACCTCCCGAGTCCTGAAGTAAACCCTTTCCGTTGAGTGTGTGGAACACATGAGAATAGAGGGTGGTATAACAATATCGGGCATAGAAGATTTCGAGGCGAACAGAGATGCTAGTAAGTCTGCCTTGGCTTTGCTATCTTTATCAACTCCCTTCTTGCAGATAAATGAAGGGGTAGTGGATGCAGTAAAATTCTTCTTGGTGGACGCTACCAAGGATCAGAAGTTTTTGCTAGCAGCGGTTGCATTAAACAATTTATTTTTCAAATTATCATCAAATGATGATTTGACTTTGGTGGATTTAATTTCTTAGTTTGATGTACTCACGACGATGCGATTTACTCTTCAAGGAGCTCTTGTACCTTTTGAAGACGGCTACTTTAGTTTTGATTGTGTTCATGCACAATCTTTTCAGCCTAGGCTTTATAGACTTAAAGGTCAGTCTGATATTAACGTGTGTGTCATCTGGTATAAGTTCTTCCTCCCAGATGTTGCATATAAGCTTCTTAAGAGTTGCATAGAAACGACATACCCACCTTTAATTAGTATCAGCCTACGTCCTAGTACCTTTAATAATCACTTTAGCTGTGATTTACTCGTTATTCGAACTGAAAACACCAACAACTAACCGTAAAAAAAAGTAAAAAGACATTATGACAGGTACATGAGTAGATGCATTTATTTTTTCCAAAAATATGTTTTTTATTTCTTTCAATATTTAATTTCATTGTTATTAATAATAATTAACAAATTTCATTTTTTTTCTTTTGTTTAACAAATAATATTAATTTCAACCTTAATCATTTTTTTACAATAAATAATTTATGCCAGTTTTATGTTTCTTTTTTTCTTAGTTTTTCTTACCAAAAAATAAAAGTTTAATAATAATTTTGTTTGTTTATGTTTTTTCGTATATTTATGTATGTTTTGGAAGAAAGAAAGAACAAATTGCAATAATGAAAATGTTCTTCGTCTGTTGTGATGTGTAGTAGTAGGGGAAAAAGTAAAAAAAAGAAAGAAAATATATTTTGATGGTTTTTATTCTTTTATATGGTTTTTTTATTTACTTTGTTTTTTTTTATATTAACAAAAAATAATAATAATAATAACATATTAAAAGTTTCTGGTGTTTTTTTTAATTAATAAAGCGTGGAGCAAAAATAATTATAAACAAAAATAAAAAACTGTTTTAAAATTTTATAAAAAAAAAAATAAAGAAAATGTGATAAAAAAAAATAAATATTTAATGTAAAAATTCTTTTTTAAATATTTATTATTGGCATTTGTTTTTAGTAAGTAAAAATAAATAAATTGTGTATTTTTGTTTTTTTTGTAATTTTTTTAATTAAATTATTGTTTTTGTTTTTTTTTTGTATAGTTTGTTGTCTTATGCAAAATAATATTTTACTAGTTTTAGCTCGTGTCTAAAAATAAAAAATATTAATTTGTTTTGTAATCATTCATTTTTGTGTTTTGCTTCGTACTGTTTGGGTAATTAATTCATTGACTGTTAAGAACGTATTTTTTTTAAACAAGCGAAAACAAAAGTTTAATGTTTTGTGTGTTAATAAAAAAAAAATAGAAAATATTTTTACTGTGAAATAATAAACAAAAAATATTTTGTGTGCTAAGTATTTTTTTTCACATAAATTTAAATTGTAAAAAAAACGAAATTTAAATTTTGATTGTATTAATTTTGATTTACATTTTAATAATATATAAAGAAGTTTTGACTGACATTTAATTACATATAATAATATTGATTTTTTTCTCTCATTTTTTACAAAAAAAAATTCAAGTATAGTACGAAGATTTTGGATCATGTTTTATTTTTGTTAATCTCTAGAATATTATTTTGTTTTTTTGTTTTTTATTAGACACACACAGTTCTTAACTTTCTTTTTTAATTACAATAAAAATATATATATTAAGTAAATATCATGTTTAAATTTTTATATTTTTTTTTAATAATATATAAGTTAACAAATTTCTCTCATATATATAATAGTAGTTTTTTTGTTTAAACTTTCTGAAGAACAAAGTTTCTTTTCTCTTTTTTGTTTGTTTTTGTTTTTCACTTTTGTGTACTGTAGGTAACATTTATGCATACTAAGCCTATTACTTAAAATAGGAAGGCATTTTGTTTTGTTTTTTTAATTATCATTGTTTTTTTATTATTATTATAATTATTTATTTCATTTTTACTCTACGCTACTTCTATTTATTTTTTTTTATTATTCATTTATCTTTTGTCCACATTAAAGCACTTGTTTAAATTCATTGTTTCTTCAGGTTTTTCTTTATTTCATTAATAATTAATAAAAGAGTAAAGAAATGTGTGAAGAAATTATTAATATTTGTTCAAGGTATGAGTTAATGACTTTTAAGTAGATAAGCGGATATTAAGATAGATGTAATTTGTGCAGATATGTTTAACAATTTTATAGAATGATTTTGAAGAATTAAAATTATGTTATAGTTAGGAAGTTTCATAACAGTCGGATTGGTTTATTTTATTGTCGCACTAATATTGGTTTGGCCTATGATACATATTAGAGAATTTCTTGATATAAACCAGCTGTTTCATAAATTAAGTATAAACATTCACTTTATTTTATCTTATCAATGTCAAAAAAAGCTGCGCTTACTTCTTAAATATAAATAAAAATGTTGAAATTTCATTTTCAGAAAACAAATTTTATTGTGGTATTAAAAAGCTGATAATATAGGGAATTTTTATGTTATCTGATTAGGTCTACCGGAAAGTTCTATACTATCTAAAAAATTACAAAAACATGTAGAATGTGTGTCCGTTTGAAACAAATGTATATGACTGATATTGTATTTTTACAATTGTGATACTAAATGTTTGGTCTTTCGTTTTGTAAATTTCATCATAGTATTATTAAATGAGATTCGTTTATGTAAACATATCTATTGTTAATGTAAATATGTCTTAAAATTTTATTCAGTAGGAATGAATACTATCAAGGTAGAACAGAAACATGTAGAAGTTTGATGAAAGTTTTTGGTGAAGAGATGCCTATGCGCACTATAATATTAACGAGGTGATTTGAACAATTTGAACTAAGTTATTGTAGACAATTTGTGTTCGATCACAATATTTTTGGATCATAATCTATGGTCAGGAGAAAGGATAGATGACGAAATCAGGCGAGGGAAATGGAATTGGATTGGCCACACCTTGCGACGCGAGAATCTAGCCAAACAGGCCTAGAACAACCTGGAGGAGAACGCTATTCGCAGATGCCGCAACAACTGGTAGATCCTAGACGGAGCTGGGAGCTGTCGATTCTTTTTTGTTTGTGATTCGAACGAATGTGACGAACATATGCTTTCAAGTGCAAAACATCAGCGCAGACATGTAGTACTGTTTTTATTAAATAAAAAGTGTAATGTAACTTTTTCGAAATCAAATCAATGCAGAGTAAATAAAACAGAGCCTTTTTTTAGTGAATTTGATTAACATTTTTTTTAATGATACAGTCGACTTGCTTATATTATAATAAGAAGGTGCATTGATATGGACCTGTTTTGGTTTTTGATACCATTCTTACAATTTTAAAGCTAAAGAACAGATAAAAGCAAACCTTGTGCTTATTCATATAAATATCTAATATAATGTCGTAGGGCAGTAGTTCTCTGATATATATATTTTGTATACAATTTGCTTACAGAGATAATTGTTGATAATTTTATTGTTATATGGTTACATTTCTTGAAGATTTGAACTGTATAAGCAAAACATCTCTATCATCTGATTAAGTCGAGATTGAATATTTCTCTATAGCCAAAGTTCCGATAGTTTATTCCTTTTTATTATAATTTTAGAAACATATTTGTGAATGATGATAAAAGTAATAGTGTAGAAGCACGACACTACTTCGTCAAGGTCGTCAAGGTCATTGTCTGAAAGCTTATGTAATCATTAAGTGTTTAGATTAGATAGAAGTATATTTAGTAGGATTTTTTGGAAGCTAAACATAGTCTGACATTATTTGGCACATCCTACACTGTTACAGAAATGTTAATTATGCTTGCATTAAGAGTAGGTAACTTTGATAAAAATCTATTGCAAAAAGTATTTACTATAAATTCATGATAAGCGAAATTAAAAATATAAGATAAATTCTTCACACTTTACTTTTTCTTTACTCACCAAACTAAGAAAAAAAATGAATTTATATAATAACAAAAAAAACATCACTGACATATTTTCTTTTTTACACAATTTTGTTTTGTATATAAGCATTTTTTGTTTTCATGTTTTTTAATAATTATATAAGAATCCTAAACATCGAAAGAGTTTTTTTATAATATTATATGTATTATATGCAATGGTACAGATAGTTTTTTTTTAATAGTAACGAATTTCAAATTCTAAGGACACATTTATGCATTTTGTTTTTTCTTAAGAAACAAATTTTTTTTGCTTTTAAATTTTTATTAAGACAAATAATTATTATTTTCCTTGCAATTATCACTTACGAAATATCAATTTGTTTTGTTTTCGCATTATTATTTTTGTTTTATTTTGTTTGTTTTTTTTAATTACACTTAAGAACTAGGAAAAAAACTTACATCAAAATATAATTCATTTTTTTTTGTTTTATTGAAATTTTCTTCTTCAAAATTTGATAAATTTATTTTTTTCGTTTTTTGTTTTTGATGATAATACAATACAAAAATAAAAAAAACATTAACAACAAGCGTTTCTTTTTTTGTATTTTTCTTTTGTTAAAAAAAAGAAAAGAAAAAACACACACGGTAATCTCCTTTGATTATAAGAATATGATTTGTTTTTTTGTTGAATTTTTTTTTGCCACATTTAATTTTTTTTTTATTTTTAATTTATAAATAATTCTCTCACATTTATTTTATTTTTTATTTTTGTTTTTTTTTTTAAATAATTAATGGTTTTAGTTGCAACCTACGCGAATATTATTAACAAAAATTAAACTTTTTTCAATAATAATATACAAAAAAAATATTTTTATACATAATCATCATTTAAGGAATGCATAACTGGTATCTTTATTTTTTTTTTAATTTAAATTTAAATATAAACTTTTCTTTCTCTTAAGAATACTTTTGCAATTAATGAAGAAAAAATTGTTATTTTTTTTATATTGTTGTTGAATTGTAAAAAAAAATCCTTTTTCAACATTTATAAATGTGAATTTAGTGCGATTTATTTTCGGAGAGGTTTAAATTTTGTTTTTATTTTGATAAATAATTTTTAAGTTTTCTTTTTTAATTGTTTTTTTTTTAATAAAGATAGAAAAAAAAATGTTGTGGAGAAAAATACCTTTCTTAAGATTATTAATAATAAGACAAGTCATTTGTTTGGTAAAGAGCTTTTTTTCATCTTTTTTTTTGGATTTTTTTGTTGTTGATTTTTGTTTTAAACTATATTTGAGAACTTTTTCAAAAAAAAAATATATTCTGGAGTAAGGTTTTTATTAAATGTTAGCCGCAGACAAAATTTTTGCGCAATAAATATTGCTAATTTTATTTTATTTATTCGAGTCTTGTTGTGATGGTATTTTTTTGACATTTGTTTTAGATTAACTTAATAGTTTCTTCTGGATTTTTATTCTTTACTATTTTATTTAGAGAGCTTTCGGTTTAATTCTTTGTTTTTTTCAAAAAATATGTTTCTAGTGGATGTTGCTATTTTACTCAACTGAAAAACTTAATAGAATCAATAATGTTGTGGTAGTACTAATCATATTTTGACAGTTGGTTGATTGGGTATATCGAAATTTGCTAATGGATAAAACAAAATAATGAAGACCTACATTGATTTGTAATGTCCAGGAATTGTAATGGAATTAGTCGCAAAAAAACACCAGATTAAGATGCTTTATGTAAAAAATAAAACTTTGAAAGAACCCCTCGGATGAACTGCTCCAACAATTACATCAACTAATTTCACGAGTATGGGAGTAAGAATGAATATCAAACGAATAAGATTGCATTGTTACGCTCGTACCAGGCGGGTAAGTCCACTGAGACAGCCCTTTACAATTTGATGCTCACGCTTGAAAGGACAGCACTAAACAAAGAAGTTGGACTAGCGGCCTTTGTCGATATCGAGGGAGTCGTTGACAATACTTCCTTTGGCACTATAGCTAGGGCCTTAAGTAGTGAAGGTCTAAGGCCGGCCGTATACCAAAGCTTCACATGCTAATTAGTGTCATATGGCCTTTTTTATATGGAAGAAATCGTCAAATGCCGCTTTGCTACATTTATATCCAAGCAAAAATGACGAAAAGCTGCATATGAAGCTTTGGTATACGGCCTGCCTAAAAATTCACTTTCTCCGCCTGAACTCTATGCTGAGAATTTGCAAACTAATGGTCTCTTATCTTGAGGGGTCTCTGGAATGCACTATAGCAAAAGGAAGTCGACAGTGAGGAGTCTTATTTCACTTCTGTAGTTCCTTGTTTTAGATGAATTCCTAGAGCTACTCGATGGCCAAAAACTTTTTCGTTTAAGGTTACGCAGACGGTGTTGTCATCGTGCTAACAAGTGAAACAAAAGGTATGGTCTCCAGCTAATAGAGAACTTTTATAGTATGGTTTGTGGATGTAGTTTATCTCCCAAGCTATTTAACCTAGCTTTAGAGTCCACCGAACATGAACCTTCACATAGCACAAGACAAAACAAAGTACATGGTAGCTAACATTTTAGTGGTATACCTTTTCTTATAGGAAATTCACTCAACTTATTCACGATCTCACGTCACTAAGCTGCTCTATGCTAAGCTAAATCAGTAACCCTAATTCATTGCTGACTTGATTACTGTGATTTGAAGTGGGGACTGCAATCGCTAGCGGAAGGACTAGAGAGTCGATAACCGAGTCGAGACTAGATATAATTTAAAGGCAAAAGAAATATACGTAAAACAATCAAACCAATTGTGATGGAAACATCCTTCGCGTCCTTTATACCCCTTGACTTTGCAAATATCAGATCGTGTAGTTATAAAGTTATAAAACTGGTGAATAGAATTTTCTTGGTTTAGGGATGATTCGGATTTTAATCTGATTTGAGTAACTTGTGAACTTCAAAAGAAATTTTATTTCTAACTCTGAAGATCGATATACCGAGTTTTTTTTTATATTGGAATACAAAAGTTAAAACAAATAGAAAAGTAGGAATTTGTTTCTGTACTGCTATAAGTACACAAAAACCATATATTATAAATTAAAAATATAGCACCATTAGGTTTATAAATAAGCATAAAATTCCCCGTTCCGTTTCATGTACATATTTTTTTCTGTAATTTATTTATTTTTTTAAATTCAATTTTATTTAGTAAAAATTTTAAATATAAAAAAAACGAGGTGGGAATTTAAAGAAGACAAAAAATATCATCATCCACTTTTTGCTTATATAGAAAAGAAGCCTTTTTCTACCTTAAATCCCTAAAATAAATAATACCAAAAAAATAAGTGTAGTAGAAAAGAAGAAAAAAATGTTGTCTGTGACTAATCCATAGATGACGGTATTAAATATGTACACATACTTTTTTTCATCATATTAAATTATAAAATCAAGCTTTGTAGCATCGTTTCACGCTAAACAACCGCCATTTGTTATATGTGAGTATGCTGTAACGCCACTATCTAAATCCGTAAATTCTGACTCTGCACCATCGGTTAATTGCGCCAGCAGCTCTGAATCATGTGTTAAAAAGTCTTTCTGTATTAGAAGATTATCGTATGTTTGGCAATTTGTTGGTGTCGTTGATAATTGCGGATGGAAATCTATTGTGTTATTATTATTATTACTAATGCTATTGTTGTTATTACTATGCTTTATATCAAAACTTTCACAGTTCGATTCAAATAGGAAACGTTCAGCACTTTGGGCTGTTGTATATGGACTTTGTGCATCAACTAATTCACTTTTAAGGACGAAATCAGTTGTGGTGCTATCTACCGTTGTACCACCATTACTATTTTCACAATTTGGAATGTAATCTGTTTTAAGGATTGTCGCATGCAGATGCTGCTGTGTATGCTGCTGCTGCTGCTGCTGTACCGGATGTAAGCATGTGTTAACATCTTGCGTTGGCGAACTTAAATAACCACCAATTTCATGTGTTGGCGGGGATGGTTTACAGTATCCATTTGTAAGTAGATCACCGTTTGTTGTTTGAGAATTATGCCGAATACCATTGCGTGAATATTTAATTGTTGCCATCGGAGGTATTGCCGTTCTCTGCTGTTGCTGCTGCTGCTGATCAAGCATTGTTTGATGCTCTTGCTGCAGGCTGTCGCCCATTCCTAATTCGTTTAAATACTTACAAGCTGGAGATTGGCATAAATTAGCTGGCGGATGATAGCCGCCAGGGCGGACACAAGTGCTTATATGAGATTGCAGCATGTCGAACAGTTTCCGCCTTTCCGATTCTAAATTTCGTACCTGAGTTTTTAAATCGATATTTTGCGTTTCCAATTGTTCCGATTCATTGACCAAATTTAATGTTCGTTCGCGTTTTTTCATTCGACATTTTGTTGCAGCGATCTTGTTGCGTTCCCGTCGCCGGCGTCGTCGATCTTCATCTTCTGGTGTTAGCCCTGTTCTCGGGGATTTGTGATTTTCGATATCCTCTTCGCTGGTATCTTCACCAGTTATTGATTTGCAGGCATATTTACTTGCTGGCTGTTCTGTGCCAGAACTTGAATCACAACTAGACATTTTTCGTTTACTTTGGATGGATAATTTTAGGCCAGCTTTAATTAGTTGAGAACAAGTCTAAAAAATAGAGAGAGAGAGAAAAATAGAAATTAATGTAATCTTATTAACATATTTAATTTTATATTTAATACTATATTTATTTTACAATTAATAATAAAAAAAATACGTTTTTTTTGCAGACAATGCACCATGACGTAAACGACATGACGGCCTGGTGGTATAAAGGGTGACACCTAAGCTTAGACTCTTTCACATAAACAAAAAAGCGATCTTCAGCTAACGAAGGACAATGTCTACATGGGATTCTTATAAGTAACCCTATATTTTCTGACTATGGGACAACATCAAGAAATTCAAAGACAACTAATATGTTTTCTGCGACAGCTTTCAACTAGAATTTTAGACTATATACGACTGTGTACTTCTCTGCTCGTGATTAGATCTTTGCTAATGTTTGCACATATTCCAAGTAAGTATTCTCATGTAATTGAAGTTTTTTTCACCTACAATTTTTTTCATTTTTAGATTGTTTATCTTAATCAATTGGCCTAAAGGTTTACAAATTACTCAATCGTTGAAAAAAACCTCCATCGCTTCAGACCGATGTCAAATAATTCATTCAAAAGGTAATGTCCATATTTTTTCATTACTAAAGATATTTATAAAAATTTTACTGCGCTCTTATCTTCAGATATAATTACGATCATATACAACATGAATTAGTATAAAAAAATTGGACAACTGCCACTTAAAAGGTTCAATTCAATTTTGTGGTTGTTGTTCTTGTGAATATCTTTCGTTCATCTTATGAAATTTTGGTAAAAGGTGTTTTCCTTCAACGAATTTTTTTTTTGTGTTTTTTTGTAAAACTCTCCTTCTATAAAATTATTCTGTCATTCATTCGGCACACCGGCTTCTTAATTAGCAACATTTACAGCCTTTAATTACAATAATAAAAGGGAATTTTCTCGTGAAGATAAAACTTCCCAATAAAAACCATTCAAATTACGATTGCCATCATATTATATATTTTTTGTGCCGCGTCTGTTGCTGCAATCGAATTTGGTCAGTCCAGGATATATACAATTTTTTTCATCTGTATCGCTTCATGTGAAACTGTATTCCACACAAATTCTTCACTATAAGTCCTTAAAAAAAGGCAGATTTGTATCAAACATCGCATGTTCTGTCACAAAAGTTTATTGTGTTTTATAAGTATATGCAAAAAGAGAGAATAAGTTGAAATTAGAGACAGAGCGCGGCAGGAAATTAATGAAAGCACAAGCAACAAAAAAAAACAAAACCAAGAATAAAATAATGGTGCCCAGAAATATACGCGCAGAAATGAAACTAAAAATTTCGGCACAAAATTTTTATTTTATGATAGCTATAAAAAGCAACCATCATGCGAAAGTTGTCCAGGTTTTTGTTGCTGCTGTGTTTCCTCTTCTCTGGACTACACTATGGATGTGTCTGTTGTTGTTGTTGTTGTAGAGTTTGCCGAAATAATTTTAGCACGAAATATGCTAAAATGAAAATGCCGGGTGAGGAACATGGTTTTTTTTTCGTTTTGCGTTTTTTGCGATTTTTTTTAAAAGGTCTTGTCGAACTTTTTATGGTAAAATTTTATGTTGCATTTCGGCAGTTTTATGGCAGTTGGAATGTTCAATTTTAGTTGCTGACCCCTTCGCAGAACATTTACAAACCAAAAACAAAAAAAGTAAAAAAAAAAACTATGAAACTAAATCCTAAAGTCTTTGAGATAAACATCTGCCAAAGTCATTTGTATTGTTTTGAATAAGACTCGAGGGGACAAATGGTGTTTCGTTGAAATAAGTACAGAATTATTAGTCGAAACAAAACCGTAGTTTAGAGATCGTAATTTGCAAGTGTAGAAAGTCGTAAATCGGCATCATTAAACAACATAGTGCTATTTTCTAAGTGAGCTTTGCTTTCAAGGCGATTACTTCAAAACATATTGCATGAACCCTAACTTCTGTGTTAGTTATTGTATCCATAAGCACCCAACTTCTTTTTAAATTCTAAATGAAATTGTTATTATATTTTATGACGACCCGAAAGTAATCAATTATTTTTTATGCTTGTAGAACCCTTTGAGAGTTCGATAATTTAAATCTAGCGATGACAGTCTGCAGGGTGCTGCACAATATTGAAGAATATTATCGATTTTTTATGACGACATTTTCAAGTCACGGGTCAGAAGTGATTCAAGATTAACCATTTAAGCTTTCTTTTTAATTTTCGGCAATAAAATAACATTTAAAATTCATTGGAAACTAAATAAGATTTGGGCACTGCATGTACTGTTCGCCAAAATACCTTATTTTATATCGTGTTGTAAAAGTGAATAAGAAATGAATCTGGTGCTATTTAATTCAGGAGAAAGGCAGTGGGTTTCTCTTAAGTAAAGCTCTACATGAGATTTGAGGTTCTACCAGACAATAATACCACCATGTTTTTGGAAATATACTGCAATGTCTAGTAGTAAGCTTGATTTGAAGGATAGAAGAGAATACGATAGGTTAGGGGACTTGGTGGTGGTTGATGTTTCCCATCGAACGATCAATAAAGACTGTGGCATCGGCAAATCCCAGCTGGAAGTGTGGTAAGGGACTAAAGAATTATGTATGACGTAGTGTTTCATCATAACAACGCCAAACTTTATACAAATTTAATGATTAGGCAGAAAGTTATACAGCTTGGATGAGACGTGCTACTGCATCCATCAAATTCTTTAGGTATAAGCATCCTTCGGTTATTAGTTGGTTTGGTCTAGTATTTCCAGAATTTGTTAAGGCTAATTAACAAAACCCAAATCACAATCACCCCTCATTGAAAATCAACAATGAACTCATTGATGTACCGCAGTATGGACGTGACCACAATATACTACTACAATGTCTTTTTTATATCTGCAGACCAAAATTAACGAGCTTTGAAGGTTTTCTCTACTATAAACAATAACAATATGATTTTATTGCTATTAATCCTTGAGTTTATTTCCTTTTGATATAATACGTTTTGTTCAAGAATATAATAATAAAAATAACCAAGAATTTCCCTCGCATCACGAATCCGATTCAGTTTCATATCTCTCAAAAGCAATTAACATCTTCCTTTAATTAAATAACAATTTGCAATAATAAAATACGCTTTTATACGTTATAGCAAAATTCCCCATATTTTTTTTATTATAATTGCAATTCTCTCTCAAAACAAAATATAGCAACAATTTAACAAATGAAAATTATTTATCAGCATCCGGTATTGACCTTTATTATACCCATATTTTCTCACCTTCTCAAGCAACAGAATACCGCCTTTTAAGATGCAAATCATTAATTACTGTTCACGTTAATTGAGTCACCTTGACACCTTGGGAATATTATTTTTATATGTACACGAAGAACGCGAAGAACACATCAATTATACAAAATGTCATTCTATAAAATCTGGCAACTCCATCACTTGTGGATGCATTAAGAATTATTGTTATTTCTTGTTATGTATATAGCATTGCCCAACCCACTTCGAAGCAAATTGGCTTTTTTAATCAAGAAATCTTTATTTTTTTTTGGTTGTGCTTTTATTATAGTGGAGCCTAAGCTAATTAAAAATTTGCGAAATTTGAGAATTTCTTTTCGTGAAAAAAAACAAATATGTTTAAAGGCGTCCACTTTACTTCGCAGTTGGGTTTATTTATGTTTTCACTTTGCCGAATAAACAATGATGGTGGAGTGTCAGTAGTTTGGGCTCTTGGGGCGGGGGGGACGAAAAACGAAGTAAGAAAGAAGCAAGGAGAATACCAACAAGAATAAAAAAAGAAGTGTAAAAAATGGCATCTTTCGCCGCAGTCTTTTCGTCGCCAGTTTGAATTCTTTTTTTTTTTGCATTTTGGGTGTGGCACAGTTTCGAGTTTATGTTGAATTTTTGGTTCTGTTGGAGATGGTGGTTGGGTTTGTTATAAAAAAAATATATATATAAGGAATTGGACAATAACGACTCTTTTGCCTTAAAAATATCTGAAATTTGGTGTGGAAATGTCTTAAAATTGCCTAAATAAGGAGAAGGAGTTGTTAAGTGCTTGGGGCTATTTTTGGATTTCTTTTAAAAGAAATTTATTCGTTTTGTTTGCATTAAATATTCTGGATAAATGCAGGAAGAAAGGGTCTTACCACTGATCATATCATTGGGCGGTGTCTAATGTAACTTAACAATATCCAAAACCGTAGCTTCAAACACATCGAAGATAGAGTTTTCTGTTCCATTATTTTTATATGTGAAAGCTTAGGGGGAGGATCTTTTATACTGTCAACGGTTTTAACCGCTGCGTGGAAGCGAATCATGGACCTCTGGAATGGTAGCCTGGCACTCTAACGCCTAAACCAGTGCTGGGCAACAGTCGACTTTTCCAGAGCACCAAACAAGCTTTCAAAGGCTTTTGTCAGGGGCGGTTTCCGAGGGGGGTAATTGGGTAATTACCCCCCCTAAGAATTTTCCTTCGTTATTTAGGTTTATTCTTGAAAATTACCAATATTTCAAACAAACAAGTAAAGTTATGGCGAACCTAGTCGGCGATCTATGACGGTGAATTTTTCCAAGCCTGTTGGAGAGTCGTGGAAGGAACCGATACATGAGACTACCGCTAATATGGCACTCTATGACTGATTCCACACGAGCGTACACACGACATGACAAGAGTGGGCTGCAAAGTGGTTTATGAAGAAGAGGGTGAGAGAGGACGATGGGGAGCGCACACAAATTTGAACGATATTTTCGTCGGATTTTTGATCGAACACTTTGACAGCTCTTGCATTGTTCTTGTTTTTTTCTGAAATTCCCTTTTGCTCGCAAAGAGAATATCTCAAACAACAGCAGAGCCAGTATGATTTGTTGCCTGCAAGTTGTCCCCTCGTGTAGAAGCCCATACGATTTTTCACCCAACACCAAAAGGGAATTGACTATTGCAGACGACTTCTGTCTGTCGTGTGTACACTCGTGTGGAAACAGCCTATGTAAACAAAATGAAGTTAACTGCTCAAGCGCCGTAAGAGACTTTCTTCCTTCCTGGCACTTGAAAATATCGTTTCGTCCCAACCTTCAGTCGTTTGGTAACCTCGAGTTAGGGCGTTGGTGGGGTGAAAAAGGGGCTAAAATTGAAAAAAAAATCTGCCGCTGCGTGGGTAGGTTCTATTAGGGCTGAATAACCGTTAAATACTAGTGGCAGACATTTTTGACCATTTGCTAAGGGGGAGGGGTGAAATGGCAACTTCAGCAAGGGGTGGCTTGGGGAGGGTGCAACTGGTATTTATGGAATAAAAACAATATCCAAGTTTTCTTTTTTTAAAATTACCCCCCCTAAGCCAATTGGCTGGAAACGCCCCTGGCTTTTGTTTATACCTCTCTCACTCAGCCTCAAAATAGATCGAAGCTTTTGCTTATACTATATACATATCTCTCTCACTTGAACTCACAAGCAGATCGAAAGGCCCTGAAACTGCCTTGGGAGTTCTTGCATCTCCCAAGAGCTGCTATTGCCTACCATTGGTCTAAAATATTGGGGCTTCCAAAATTAAATGAATTACCATAAATTTATTAAGGATACATTCCTATCAAACATACCAAATCAAATTTTGGGATACTGGCAACCCTAATGTCATACGACGTATTTTGATCCGTCCAACCCAAAATTTGGCATTTTTAAATCTAGTTAATGAATTTCGAACCGAGATCATTCATTTTATGATTTTATATGACTTTCATCAAGGTGGATTCTCTTAACAACACTGTAATATTGATTGTCTTTAGTGAAAGGTTTCATTCAAAACCACGATTCATCGCCGCTGCTTTCAGAACGTATAACAACATTGTCTCCTGGCTTAGATTCCATCATAAAAAACGTGTGGTTTGGTGCATAACGTTTTCCAAAGTGATAAGGCGTTATATGGAGAATATATATATATATGTGTTTATTGTCACACTATTCGCCTATTAGTAGTATATGGAGAAAATCGCCTCCTGTTCGATCATCGAAATCAACCTCTGTAGAATTAGTATCGGATAGGATTTACCGGTTTGCTATTTCCGCTCAGTCCTCCGTTGAAATCCAAATGGAGTGTTTAAAATCTCTTTTAAATATCATAATTTAAGGTTCATGCTTGTCTAGAATTATTATAATTTCAAAGAAGGCAATAACCAGTAATAAGCACGAATTCCATTTTCGTTGAGGTATCAAATAAAAAACATCTACGTTAAATTCTGCCTTATTTTCGTTTATATCACTAGGTTCATATGTAGAATCACAAATAAATTTGCCACTGTTTAAATAAAATTTCTTTTTATACATTGCCATACAGAAATATACAACAGATTTTTGGTGATTCCAAGAATTTCCGTCAAATTTCCACAATTTGTTTCTATATGCTCAACTGATTTCAAAACTGCGGGTTTTTGTGTGTGTGCTTATAGTCTCTCAAGGTTCTTTAATAGAATTTAAAAATCCTGAAAGTCTGCTTTCATTTGCCAACATTGTTTCAAAAAGTCCGAGCACGTAAAACCACGAAAATAAAACAACAAAAAAAAACTCCCCAAGAAACCTGACTCTGATACCATCGCAGATCGATTCAACTTTTAAAATAAAAAAAAAAAATTGTGTCTCTTCTATAGAAAAATCGTAGTGGTTGCGGTGATTTGACCTAGTTTTAAGTAAAAAAAAAATCATGGGACGTATTTATTTGCCACCTTTAACCTCAACTTCATGGCTAGAGATTATCAGTAGAGAAGTTTGAAGAAGATCGCCGCGCGATCGTTAAAGATCGTCAGATGTGCGAATAATAATCAATTTCAGACAGACTCAATTTATACGTGCTGGAAAAGCTTGAACCATATGGTCTGATGTGTGCACAAATGATAAATCACAAGTTGCCCTCGTTTTACCATCACCTTTTCCAAAAAAAAATTTTTTTTATCCAAATACAGAAAAATAGCACGACGAAAAAAATAAGAAAACGTGAATAATTCCTGGAAATCCGCGAAGTAAAGGTACATGTCACATTTTCATTCATGTGCCCATTCGTGCTTATATGGATATGATTTATTTCTTTTATCATTTCACTTAAAAGATTTATTTTTTTCGATTCACAATCTGGACTCTTTTAAAGTAACCCGCACCACAATAATAAAAAAAAAATAAATAAATAAAAAATACAAAACGAGATAAACATCGAACAAAATTTCGTCCATTACTGGCGGTGGTCCTAGTGTAGTGTATTTTTTTTTAAAATGTTTTTCGTGCCCACTGAGCATGCATGCATGCGCGCGCAGATTGAATTCGTAAGAAACGCATTTCGGTGCAAAATCTCCCCAAGAGACGACCATCGGGATTCAGTTGCCATTTTTGGGCGAACTGGAAGCCATTGGACATGGTACGTCCAAATTTGGATATTGGTGACAGACGTTTAACAGTCCTGCGCGCCATGGGTACTTAAACATGCGCCTGCGTCGGGTCGTTTCCTCTTGATTTTTTTATTTTCTTTCTCCATTCCACTTTTATTCTTTCTCTTCATTTTTTTTTTGTTTTTAAAATATATATATTTTTACTCGCGAATTTTTAATTAATTGGCTTTTGTTGGTAGAGTTTTAACAATAAGCACCGCGAAACGTGGAGGATCGGGCTGTGTTTATTTTCAATTGTTCGATCGTATCACGACCGAAAAACGTTGCGAAATTTTTGTTTTCTGACACTGCTGAATGACAAGGTGAGAGTGGACTTTTGTTTTTGGTATTGTTGTTTAAAATCAAAAAAAAAACAAAGAGGACGTCTGCGGTATGAACAATTTTGGGAAAATCCAATATGGACAACGCAAGAATATGCCAAAATTAAAATTAAATCATCTTGATTGAAGTAATGGAAAGCTCTGGGTTTGGACATGATTTTTTATAATGCAGACAACTTTCGTGGCGTTGTTAAGATTAAAAGCAGAGCTCGAATTGAAGACTAATTTGGAGATTCGGTAAAAACTCCAGTCCTACACCCGGCTCTGATTTGGATCCGTCTGTGTACAGGCCAACGTCATGGTCCTTGTCGTTTTGGAAATCTTCCCATTCCGCGCTGGTAGGGATCTGAAGATTGATGTCCCTGCCGAAATTTAATTTTGCGACCATGTAGTCAATAGGCCCTTCAAAATTCCTCCTCTACTCCTTATCTTCTACTTGTGACTAGCTTCAGTCGACCTGCATCCTTATATTTCTAGGGAGTTTAACCTCACTCCCTTCTCATTAAGCAGAAGTGTACATGGCCTTTCAACAAGAGGTGTCATTTTAAATTTATCACGACGAGAAAATAAAAAAACCGGAAGTTATGTATTAAGTGTTTAATATTGCTGGGATACTTAAGTTCTTTTGTTGTAAACTGACACGAACTTCCCAATCTTTTGCAATCACATACTAACATTTTCCTAGACAGTTACCAAGTGCCTTTAAGCGAGTTAAGTACTAGTTTCTGTCGCGAAAACTGATAAGATTCCTAATCAACTTAGCATCTACCACTTCTAACAAAAAAATTCATAATCCAGCATAAAAGCCTACAACTGAACTAACCGGATGTACGTGTATCTCGAAGCATACTACTAGTATCAATATACATAATCAATGAATTTAAAGAATTTTAATTTGCCTAAATTCGCCATTTTTTAAAAGATAATAGACATTAAAAAAATACTCTCTCGCAAAAAAAAGAAACTGTCTTAAATTAAAGTTTTGTTGGTCTCTTACCTGTTGGACGCTCGGCGTTGTATTCGTGCCCGCTGGTGACTCAAGAGGTGAACCAGAACAACTGGAATGACTGCTATCTTGGGAAATAATCTGAAATTTAAAATTAAGCAATTAAAACCTTCATCTTCTTCTCAAAGTAATTAATTCGAGCTTATGAAGGAACAATGGAGTTTTTTTTTTGGGCTCATAGGACCTAGATGCAAAATTTATATTTTAACAATTAAATTAAGCTTTAAGTACAAACCTGATTATTATTGATGCTATTTATTGATAGCTGATGATTAGCATGCATCGCCGTAAATTGATAACTATCCAAGGGATTTGTCATTGCGATCACAGAGTTGACAATTTCAGGTGTTTTTGGTGTTGTACAAAGGCCACCACTGTCTACTCCGAGCAGGGAGGACGTTGTTGGTATGTTTAAGTTGAACATTTTTAGGCAATTTGTTTTTATTTATATTTATATATTATGTAGATATATCTAAATATATTGTTTTTAAATTATAATTAAATTAATATCACTATGTTTTTATATTTATTCTTTTATTTATATATATATATTTTTTCTTTAAATCACAGTTGAGTTAGTTTACTATTTTATTTTATTTATTTTTTGTTGTTGTTTACTCTAGAACGCTCTTGTTTTGTTTTTTAATTTGTGCCAGTTTTTTATAGGTTTGTTAATAAATAGATTTTTTTTGTTTTATTTAAATTGTAAATATTTTTATGCTTTCTTCTTTTAGATATATTTATTCTATGAGTTTTTTCCTTTTTTTTTTATTGGATGTTCTATTCTAAACAAGATCACAATATTTTCTTTTCTGGTTATGAAAACGTTCTATGGCCTACTTGTGGTTTATCTTTTGAGGGTTTGTTTTGTTTTTTGTGGTGGGGAGTTTGTTAACTTTTCATATAAATTCTTATTTCCACTTATTAATTTTAATTTTGTTGGTGAAATATAGCCGAACACTTTTTTTTATTAGCTAAGTGAAAGCATTGCTGATGATGTTTTTCATCTGAAATATAAAGAAAATAAGGATTTTTAGATATAGTTTTTGTGTTTTATAACTAGTTTTAGTATTAATTTGTTATTCCCAATACTCGATATTGGATTAAATTTAAATTTACTATATTTTTAAGGAAGTCCTAGAACAACGTGGAGGAGAACCCTATTAGCAGAGGCCGCAACAACTGGTGAACCCTGTATACAGAGCTGTCGCGCAAACAGTCCGCTGGAGGCCAACTGTTGTCCCATGAGGGATTAAAGGAGCATAAGTTAGTAAGTATATTTTTAATATTAAATTTACATTGTGAAATTATAATAATATACAATTTTTTACTTTTTTTAGATATATGGAAACGAAAGTTGAAATCATTTCTGTTGCCATCGTACAATACAACTTGTTTCTGCTTTGTTTGCATAATAATACTGTCAAAAAAGGACTATTAAAAACCTATGATCATCTTGGAAAAGAGTAAATATAACAGCAAGTCTTGAACTAGTCCATTTAGGTGTTCATAGGATGCTCTAAAGAGAAGGTACGTAACCTATTATGTTTCCTTTACACATATTTCTTTCTAGCATTTTAAATTATTTATGATATAAAATTGCGGACAGATTTCCATTTCTATTTGGCTCACAAATATGAGCTCTCTTAATGACATTTTTTCGTAAATATTCTCGCTTGTAGTGATTGTATATTATTAGCTAAGTTTAAAGTTAGTCGGTTTCGGTAGCCTAGGGATAACATCGTCCAGCTTCCATCCCCTCAGATCTTGGGATTGAGTTCCATTCAGACAGGCATGATCTGAGCCACTTTTCTTGTCAAATTTATCACTCCTTCGAATTGTTTTCATTTTCCACGAATTCTTACGTGCTTTACTCTTTTTTCATCGCCTACAAAATAGGGATTTATCTCCGAGTTCTACTCGCTCTAGTCTTTTGCCACTTTTCTAATAAAGCAGCATTCTATCGCTGGTTTTTTAAGTGTAAATCCAAGCTTAGGAGTCAGCCGTTGTACTACCAGTCTGTCATTTCGTAGTCGTCATGGTACAATGTCTAAAGAGTAAGCTTGGTTAAAAAAATCAAAAGAGAATATGACAGATTAATAATTGTCTGAAGAGTGCCGAAGAAAGAGACGTTGAACCTTTCATTTGAACTCCTTGCTGTTGTATGAGTTTACACCAAAGAAAATAAATTTCCACGAACTCCACTGTAACACTGTGGTTTAGACTATACAGTGATGGTTTTTCTACGGACTTCGTAACTGCTTACATTTCGGCCTATTGCACTTTTTTATATGGAAGAAATCGTCACATGCCGCTTTGATACATTTATCTCCAAGCAAAAGTGACGAAAAGGTGCATATGAAGCTTTGGTATACGGCCGGCCTAAAAGTTAAAATTTTGTTATAGTAATTTTGCCAAGTGAACACCCACATGAATCTCAACTGACAAAACTAGCCTATACGAAAATTGTAACGTGTACAAAGAGGCTACCTTCGCATAGAATGTTATCAAGACTTTCAGTTCTATTAAAACTCCAACTAACAGCAACAGTTCAACGAAATTTTACTTATCTAAAAAAATATTGATGGGCCGGTATTAGACTTTAAAACTCTTCCCCTTATCTCCTATGTACAGTGTTTTGATTAAATTTTGGTAAATGGCTCGACCTTCACACCGTTCATGACTCCCCAATGTCAGTCCAACGATTCACAATAATTCACGATAGAATTGACAATCAATATTTTTCTGTTGTATAATCAACAACAGTTGAACAAATAAAAGCATCCAATAATACTACAATCATTTGTGTCCCCCAGGCCGGAGTCAGGTTATTTTTTGTTAATTTGTTTATAGCCTTTTGCATTTTAGTACAAAGTTTTACGGGTTTACTTTATATGGGGTTGATTTTATGACTTAATTAAAGCAGGACGTTTATTTTTTATTATCTGCAAGAGTTGTAAAAAAAAGCTCCAAATCGGCTTATATCGTGCCATCAGACTGCATGTGAAATGAACCGATTTAATGTTGTTTTTTGTGAGATAAATTTAATGTTTTGTTTTTTTAATAATCCCGAAAAAATAGGTCGTTATAACAATGATTTTTAGGGGATGAACAGTAATATTGTGTATGAGATGAAAAAACGAACCTTAAATGTATTTTTGTATCTTTGTAATAACTTCATTATTTTCACCCCGTATATAAACTGTCACTTTTATTATCAGATCTTTAAATGTATTTTATCGTTTGTATTTAAGTAGAAAAACATTTCGTAAAAAAAATTTACAAGACTAAAATAAATTGTCGAAACAACACCACTTCCACGGCTCGAAAATACGAGTACGAGGGCCTTAACCTCACTGCAACAATTTATATATAGTCGTATAAACCAAATTGACAAAACTCTCGTTCAGATAAGATACGAAAGTTACCTTAGATAAAAATTAAGAGAGATAAAAAGAAATATTATCAAAAAAAAACAATTGACGTTTAACAAATTGATTACGTATAGCCGCACAATTAGTTGATACGTACTAAAAGCAAATATTTCCGTTTTCATGTTATTATCAATGTTTACTCCCCAACCTACCTTAAATAAAATATGTGCAATTATTATTTTACAATATCGATTAACGATATTGATTTGGAACGACGAAATTCGAAGAAATATTAAGATTATTCCTAGAAAAAAATTATATACAAAAAGAATTTTATCTTAACAAAATATATTTTATGGAAATTGCCGAAATATTTCATTTTTTTTATCGTTTTTAAAGATATGAAATCGCAGACTGTTTGGCGGATGAACATATACGGCTATTTTTAGTGATGAAGAACATATGTAATAAAATATATCGAAAGTATCGATAAGAAATTAATGCAGGATTATCACTTGGCTGCATCTATCGTTCGTTTTAAAGTATTTCCTGATTTAGTTGTTGTTTTATCGCGGCATCGGTCGCTTCGATTTCCGGTTAATGTGATTCTTAAATTAGCAAATGAAGAGTTTTTTGTATGGAGAGTTCATTTTTTTGGAGATATTTATCTCGCATGAACATACTTCATGTATTTTTAGAAATTATGTGCTTGACAATATTAAAATTGTCCAAATTAAATCACTAAGAATAGAACAATTAAACAATTGAAAATGTTAAGTGGAAGAATTGTGCTTTATGTTTTGAAAAGGTGTATATAATCCATTTTGTCCTGTTTAAAATAATTTGATCTTTTATAGGTCTGCGTAGAAATCTTCCTTTATGAACGTTCGAACACCCCCCATCGAACTTGGCTGTGTGCCGACTCTGTGAGAAGTTATGAAAAATATGCTAAAAACCTGCTGGAATAAACTCAATTCATTCTTTATCTAGCTTCACATCCCTCTTTATTACTAGACATTGGATATTAAGCTTATTACTGGACTGGATTGCACCATGAATTGAACGTCATGATAGACCCGTATTCTCACTCTTCTAAACTCTTATATTCTGAAAATTTCCAGAAAAGTTTAAATATATTGAAAAAATCTCGGTTTTCTCATTAAAGAAACCAGTGACAATTTAATTGATGTACTAAATCACATCTAGCTTTATCTACTATTCAAATGCCGCAAGTTCATGTTTCCAATCAATCGGCTTGGAATTAAATCTTTTAAGTTACAAGTTGTGCAGAAATATACCACAAAAACGTGATTAGAAAATTACAAAATAAAAATGGGAAAACTTTTAAAATAGCCAAGAATCCATCTAAGGACAAAAAACTTAGTCCAACCTTCCATATAAACACAGCAAATTCCCCCGGTTAAAAAGACTATTGACACGCACATGTGCGCTTTAAGCCTTTATATACATAGTAGTTTCAGAATGTGTCGTTCTCATCTCGCTTATGAGTTGTGTCCTACTGGAAAATGATTAACCACAAAATGCTGACCGCAAACGTCTATCTATCCATTTTCAATGAACTACGGGACAAACATTGCAATATTTTTCAAGCAGAAAATGAAGATAGAAAATAAATAAAATAGAAGAAAACTCAACGGTTGGAGGCTGATGAAGCTGAAGCAAAGCGAATCAAGCTGTGGAAAAGCTCTTAACACCGCTGTGTTTGGCCGGTGTCTCTATTTAATTATGGGGCTTCTGTGGGGGATTCTGGTCATCGAATCGCACATGCGTTAAAAGATGCAAGAAAATCCCCACATGTCTGGACAAACTGGGTTATTTGTTGTGTAAAGATCTGTTGTTTTGTGTCGATCTAGCTCGAAAAAAAACTTTTGTGTGTGCTTTTCAATAGTTGACAGTTTACTAAGATAACATATCTGAAAAATCGAATTCGCCGCAAAAGTTTCCTTCGATCTTCGATACATTTTTGGTTTTGTTTTAAAATGTTTGAAATAAGTGTCCAGAGGGGCGAGGGTGGAACAAAAAGGGGGGAAAACAGATAAAAACAATATTTATCGGTACGCACCAGTTGTGGAATTGCCAGATTGGCACGAATTTGTTATTTATTACCAATTGGCCTTGCCGCAATGCTTATGTGTTATCAGCGCCGCGCTTAATGGGTTTAGTCTAATTAAAATCCCAAAGTCATTTACCAAGTTTATAGCAGCAAAATTAAATCGATTTAACTCAAGATTACGCCAAAATTTCGAATTAACGTATAAACGGGTATTTAATATCGAAGATTTTCACAATTCTATTCATATAACTTTGGCTTAAGCCAAAAAATTTCGGTTTAAGCCACAATTCGAATTATCCCGTTTATACGACAAACAATTTTGGATGATCCATAATTCGAATTATTTTTGGTGTAGCTATAAACTAGGTAATTGTTAAAAATTTTGTTTGTTTCATGTTTTTTTATTCTGTTTTTATTTTTATTTTGTTATTGTGTATGAAGGGAAGTTTTTGAGTGGCAGATGTCGTCGTTTTTATACTAATTACTGGACTAGAAACTGGCATTTTATTACTTTTTATTACAATAGCGATTTTTTTTTCGAAAAAAAACTAGGTATGATTAATGTATTTTTTTTTATCTTTCATTATAATTTCATTAATAATATAACGAATATCATTAAACACCTCAGACTTGTTTCACCAAAAAATATTTCTCTCTCGTTTTCTGTTTTCTTTTATTTTTTTTAAATTTTTGTTGTATTTAAAAAAAATAAATATTTTTTTCAAGGTAATCTATACAATCAATAATAATAATAAAAAAAAATTAACAAACATTAAGTTTTTGTTTAAAATGAAATAACAAAAAACAACAACTAAAAAAATAAATTTTTAACAAAAATGCGGAAAATCACATTCACAAAAGCGTAAAAACTTGTTTTAAAATACAATAAATATTTTAAATTCACGCTTAAATCCATTTAAAAAACAGTTTTCCTTTTGTTAAATAATATTCAAGATAAAATTTATATATAGTAAATATTTATTTTATTATACAAGTAGAAATGAGTCAAAGTAGAACATCGAATTGAATTATTATTTTAAAATTCGATATTATTAATTTTTGAAACTCACTCGAGGTGCAATATAAAATTTTAGAAGCCCAGAAAAGAGGTTTCTTAATTAGTTAGCTAAGGTCCTGTTGTTCAACGGAAACCTGTTCGAACAGCCAAGACTAAGTGGCAAGCCACAAGGCAGACTGCTGTACCTGTTCAAGCGGTATGGCCTACAAATATGAGTTATTACGGGGGTGTGGTACAATAGACCAAGAGAAGTAGCCGCGGTGCTTTTGGACATAATACCTCACCAAAACAAAGGCTTGTGAGCATGGTGCGTCCGTTAAGCCGAGAATATTCCTTCTGTAAATGAAAGCGTGATAAAGAACGCAATATTGCCGATTCTTTGGGCGTTCGCACCTTTTGAAAGTTTAGTTTGTTTCGCTTTAGCGTATTTTTAATATAGATCTGCACCTACAACCGTACAAAATTTAGATAACACAAGTACTTAACCCCAGAGATCATAGGCAGCGAAGAATTTACGTGACAGAGTAGCAAAGAGTTGATGCTGGTTTTAAAAAGTATATTTTAATATATTTCATCACTTAAAAGCATGCTTTACTACTGTTCTAAATTAAAGAATAGTAAATGGTGTTTAAATTTTTGATTGAACCATATAAACGTCGTACAAAATTTTATCTTAATTGGAATACGGAAGATATTTCAACGAAACACAACACTTTTATCTACCAAAAAAAAAATCGTATATCAATTTTGCTGTCCATGAACCTATCAACAATACGAACGATAAAGATGCCCACTTTTATAACCAATATTTTGATTTACGCAAGTGGGTGTGGCTATTATATTTAACAAAAAGCACAAACCCAACCAATTTTCTAGATCAGAAAGTGTTAAACACTTTCAGAAATTGCAAACTTTTTACAAAAAAAAAGTATAACTTTTGAATCTTCATAACTCACACATCATAACCCGCCGCACATTCCGTTTACCGCGATTCTTCATCACCTGCAAAATCTGAATATGATTTTTTTTTGTGTCTGTTTTCATCCAAATTTTTCAGCCGCATATTTTTGGACATAGACAATTCTAAAAATATAAAAATTTGTCAAATTCGTCGATAAACACGTTATGATAAAAAACGACTCGTATTCACAGCTAACCACATCGATTAGCATACAGATAGCCTTCATACACCGTCCAATATGTCATCATCATCATCATCAATATAACAACAACAACCATCAGCAGAAACACAGCGTCCAAACCAGATCGTCCGATTTCGTTGGATCTGGTCAAGTAATTTTTTTTGTGATATGCAAGTTTCAGTTCAAAAGTTTGCAGTTGTGCGTACTTAGTGGAGAATATCGCAATAAATAACATGCCATTGTCCACATTTTTTTGGACATCGCATGGATTTTAATCCGGATGAGCAAGAACAAGCCCACAGGAGTGCACGAAAAATCAAATCAAAAACAGAATGAAAAAAAATATAATAATAATAAAAACTGAAGATCGCCCATGATTCACGCCGCAATTTTATTCAAGACCAGTCGTGGATTGTTGATTTGCATTCGATTAAAATTCATTCGAGTTGTAAGAGACGAGCGACGACGACGACACACACAAATATTGGGAATTGTCGACGATTGGAATGAAAACGACTACTTAAGTAAGTGCGTAGGTGTCCGTATAAGAGAGTGAACCACCAATTCGATTCTCATGTATTTTATTATTTGCTGGCTTTGAGCTGGCTCGGTTCTGTGTCGCTGTGGGAAAGGCGATAAATACCTACCCTCCGTTCGCTCTCCACCCGCTTTCTTCCCTGATGAATGAAGCGACTATGGGGAGCCGAAAGCCACCCTGTGTTGAAAAAGTTGCCGCTATCGTGCCCTGTGGCCATAAGAAAGAACATCAGACACGAGTCGGACGAGAAAAGAAAACGCCCGAAAATTGCGTGAAACTGATGCCCTAATCGCCCCTGCACTTTACTTCAGAGGGTCTCTAGGCTGTCCTTGACACGAATTCGATTTTTGTCTAAAGGACCCACACCCTGCAGTTTTACTAGCATATATATGTGTGCGCCTCATCCCTCTACCGGACAGGACTGGCTTAATGTAGTGGTGGGGTGGGGGGTTATGCGTTTGTTTGATGTAATTCGACACTAATGGAATTTTATTTGGGCTTTTGGGGAGCGATTTTTTTTTCATATAGCGATTTCTTCCTTTCCATCAACGACAACACGACCATCATTTCTCGTCATGGATCTATTCCCCACATCCCTAACAGGGCTGCCTTTTCCCCCCCTCCACCCAATCCCCATGTACACATAACACAGGAAAATGTTTTCACATTTATCGGGGGTTGAATTTCCGCTGAAATATCCCTCCACTAGCAATTTCCCGTTTCTATTAAAGTTTTAAGGGTAGTCTCGGGACTCTCTAAGGGCAGGCCATTAATATTCACATGGCGTCAGACGTGGGGCTTGCGTGCCAGGACCGATATGGCTGGCTCCACCACGATAAGGAGTTTCTTAGAGAGCGCTCTAAGAATACCAACCAAAAAAAAATCCGTTTTTTCTTTTCCTTCTATTTTTCTTCTTATTCCATGAAAATGCAATACAATTTTAGGGTTGCCCACCCTTTCATCCCCTCTCTGTGTTCAGACATTTTTCTATTTTTAGTTTCAAGATGGGAAATTTGTAATTTTTCTTCTCAATGTTTTTTTTTTCTAATTTCAACAAAGTGAACCCCAAACCCGCGACTGCGATTTTATGACAGGACTAAAGTTTTTATATATTTCACTTTTATGGCGCCATTCAACAGTTGTAAAATGACATTTTTATTGCACTCCACACAGGGTGGGTTCTTTCTTGTACATTACTGAAGCACTATATTACGATTGTCGTCGTTGTTGCTCTCTTTTCAGCAATTTTAAAAACCCCATTTCGAAAAATAAAACTTTTAAAGCTAGGAAAAATGTTGGTTGGTTTTAAAAAAAACTAGAAGAGTTCAGTACTTTGTTTCATAGCATTCTTCCCTTAAAAACCCCACCCTTTATCACAATCCACCCCTCCCCCAACACAATTTCCATTAATTCTAACCTAGAATGTTTTTTGTACAATGTACAATGTAACTCTTGCGTTATGCGAAGGCAATGAGTGGAATTTATATGAGCGGCACCCACAAGGGCGAGTAATAAAATGAACAAAATTGTAAAAAAACTTTATTATATGCACTCTCTATATTCCAGAAAGTGGGTCAAATTCGGATAGATTAATTCATAGCATGACTTTTACAGTCTAGGTTTTTCGGCCGCGGGGGTATCCGGGGTGACAATTCACGCCTCGAGAAGTTTTATTGGTTTGTAGTCGAAAGTTAGATAAGATGATAGTCAGCCAAGGGCATGTGAAGATAACACCCGAGGGGATTTTTTATATATAAATTTATTTTTATGATGTGTTTTTGGTGACGATTGATAGTGTGCACTCGGTGGAGAACTGTAATGTAGAAACCCCAACGCAGAATCTATACCGAATGTGGAAAAAAAAACATTCGTAGTGTAGCTAGAGTTCTTGTAGGATTCGGGCGGGTCTCTGTTAGAAATCTCTTTTATTCATTATCGCTTTCTTTCTCTTCACTTTGTAATTTATACTTTTCATATGTTTACTCATTACATTATCCTTCTTCTTCTTCGATTGCTCAATACGAGACTTGGCCTCCATCAGCTTCTTCCTCCAGACGTCTCTCGTCTAAACTATAAACGACGTAGCATCTTTGTGGACCGGTTATCTTCTTCTTGGAAGTGTGTTCCATTGTGGGACGGTTATTTTTTCTGCATACTTTTAGGATCAAATTTTGTAAAAATATATTTCTGAAGTTCCACATTTCACAAACGAATCTCTTGACTGGCGTCTGCGTGAAATGGTGGGTTGTAAGCTATAAGCATGAGGGTTACCTTTCTGTTGCGTGCGGAAATAATGCCGTGAAGGCAACAATTTTTTTTCTGTGGAACAGCCCTTTTGTATTTTACCACATTGATACTCCATGCAGGTGAAAGACATATCGAAGCCGATTCATCATTTGCTATCCATGATTTTGATTGCTGCTTCATTTGCAAGATAAACAATTTCTGAAATAATTTCACAAAACCGACAACCTTAAAATTATTCAAAATGTCTTAAAATTTGATTTTGTTTTAAAAGTATCTATAGCTCGTTTGAATGTAATCTGTCTATTTTGCGCTCGAAAAGCTCACCAGCTGTGATGAATTGTGAGCATCTTAACATTTCGAAATCGTTTCTTAACAAAAATAGAAAGAAAGAAAATTTATCACTTCACTAATTGCAGCTTCTTAATTCGATTAACGTCACCATAATTCTTCCAACCCATTATTTTCTCAGTGATAAAGTGAAAAAATGTCTCGTTTACACCACAAAAATGTCACCAGAAAACCTTCGTTAAGTTTTGACGTTTACGTAAATTTTATATAAAAAGTGGAATCGATCTTGTATAGAAGTGCACCAGGAAATAGGCAAGACCTGTCAAATACATTAGATTAAGGTGTAAAACAAGCGAAATACTGTAGATGTAGACGCGAAAGTTGAAAGTCTTAAATTCTATATTCCCTTCACCGAATAATTCTTGTCACCACCTTCCGTCGAACGAACGAACAAAAACACACTTGAGAACGCCTTCAGAATACCTAAAAACACTAGCACTATTCTAAAAATTGATTTATAATCCATTCAATTTCGACGGTTGTTTTCCTCATTCATCACTTGTGCTCCCCACATGCACACGTATCTCACGACTCGAGTACTGCTCCACCCAAAAAAAAGTCTCGATTTGTACCGGTATAAATAATGTGCCGAGATGAAGAGCGGGAAGGGAGCAAAGAAAAATAATATTATTTCAGCTTGAGGACAGCCTGTCGACTTCCCCATAGAAGCATTGAGATCACTAGAAATATTACACCAAAGGGAAATTGAACTGAAATGAAAACATGTCCACCGAAGTATGCCCCAAAATAAGGAAAACAAAAATCCCTCGGAGATGTTAGAAAGTCACTATATGATTGTTTTAATACCGAAGGAGTTAAGAATCGGCCTTCGCGATGAACTTGAAGTCGATTCTAAATATAAAAATGCTCCAGATCCATCAAGGGTAAGCTGCAAGTCATCAATCCTCAAAGTAGCGTCATAGATAGCGGCTTGGTCTATTTGATTCTCGGATTCGTTTCTGTTTGTTTTTAGCTCCAACATTAATCGCTCGGTTAGGACGTGCTCTAATAGATGGCGACGTAGTGTCTAATCCCCTCTTTCCAAAATCCCATACGCACTACGCTCAACAACGGGCTGAACGGGCGGCTACTGGCTTATCGCCTTCACGGGGAGGTCCACCATACAGTTGACAGGCTTTCACTTTCCGAATACAAATTGGCTGAATGATTGATGTCTATCGAGTTTTTCTGGTCTACTTTCTTGAAGAAAATTCTTGTGTATTTTTTCCCCTTCTTCTTCTTCTTCTTTCATTCATATTAAAGGCCGGCAGCTTGAGAAAAAGTTCAATTGGTCGGCGGCTTTTGTTTGATGATAAAATGTGACCCTTGATTGACGTGATAAAGACAACTACTAATTAGCTGGAAGATAAGCACTACACTCCGCTCGCGATTTATTTTTTTGGGGTGGAAGGAAAGGGGATGGGATTCGCTTTTTTCCCTGATAAATAGACACAAAGTTAGTCATCCCTGAAAACTGTGTCACCAAGAGCAATCTAGCACACGAGGGTGTAGTCTTTCACTACACTGTGCTAATATTGCTACTAAGAAGCTTCTAGTGGGATTAATAATAGAAGCGATTAATTAGGCGTTATAATGCGGCCGTCTTAATTGCACAGCGGCCGGCGTTGTATGTTTCAATTTAAAAATTAAAGAAATTATCCAACAGTCGTCGTTGGCAGCTAAAATAAAGAGTGTCCAACTAAGGCTGGTCTCTATCGTGACGAGACAATTCAATTTCGACCTTAGGTGCTCAAGCATGAAATTCCAATGTTACAGATTTTAATTTTTTTGTTGTTGTTGCTATTGTTGCCATTTTATTAGAGAGAAAAAGACAAGCCGCAAAGTACTTTAAAGCGAAGTGTAGAGAGGAATGCCAATGAGGCACGCTGCTGTACTTGGTGTTCTCTAGCTACCGCTGCGGTTTAGCCTAGAGTTAATAACGAACGATCCAGCGAGTGGGTGACACACCTTTGTACATGTGGAACGCAAGTAGACCTAGAAAACCATTTCATTGCTGGGCTCTCTGTTGGGCTCTTAGAACACATTCTTTTGTGGCTAACATAGGAGGATTGGCGGTTATCCGGGGATCTAAAGCTGTTTATGAAAAAAAAAATAATTATTGTTTCCCTGATGTGACTTACCGATATTACGATACAGGTATTTCGATTTTGTTGTGGGTGGTTAGAATTTAAATTAGATTTTTTTTTTACTTCTGCTTAAACTGACGATTTGTTATGACAGAGGTTGTCGTTCAGGTATCAATAAATATGATTTGTTCGTATTAATTGTACTTCCTGATATTGTAGTCACGTCACGGAAGAAGTTGTGAAATTTACTATGATTTTTTTAGACGATATGATTATGAGCAAAGGTTTTATGATTATATCTGCATTAGAAAAACCATACATATTATAATTATTCTAGGAAGCATTATTTTATACTTCTAATGTTTAAACGTCTTCCCATGAACTTTTCCACAAAAACAAAAACAACAAATTCCAATTATATTAAATTTAGCAATTATTACATTTCCCTAAAAAAACATATTTTCCCCAACACTTCCCCATATCTAAAATTAACCTGAAAAAATTTATTTAATCAAAATAATTTTCATTTTATGCGATGACCTAATTTTCCTCATAGGTGATAACAAAATATTCTTACTATTACTCACTATACGAGAATTTTCCAAGCATAATAACCATAAAGCTTGAAAATTTAATATTGATATATAACTTTCTCACATTAAATTCCACCTCATTTTCTTTTAACGATGAGATAAGAGGTAGGAAACAAATTGAAATGCTCAACAAAATTCTTTTACACCTAGATTCTCACCACCTTGAAAAAAAAAACATATTTAAGTGTTTCGCAAGCGCGCGGCGTTTAATTTGCAATAAAACACAAGCCCCGCCCACAGTGCCTCTATATATTCATTCACCCAAAACTATAAAGAAAAAAACACACAAAATTTAAGTTTATTTCATTCAATAATTTTTAAGAGTTTTTGTTATAACTTCCTTCAACGTTTTTTTTTTGTTTTGTTAAAGAAATAAATTAAAGGTAGGCGGAAAAAGCTTCTTTTTTTTCTATAAAAAAAATTGTTCAAAAACGCCACAATCAAAAATGCAAACGAGAAACTCGGCAAAATTTCATTATTCTTACTTAACCTCAATTTGGTTGGATGTTAGCATTTTTAGTGGTTCTGGTAGTGCTTCGCGTTTTCCGGCTGCGCTGTAGCAGAATGCCTTCTGCCAGTGGACAGAATTGGGCCTTCTTGCTGGCTTAAAACGTGCTAGAGATGCTTGCTCGGTTGTTGTTTATACTCCCCCACAAGAAATTAGTCTTTATGAGTCTTCAATGACTAGGCATCCTCGTGCGACGGCAGCCAGAAAATTGCTGTTCTGCATTAATTGAGGACGAAATTGAAGTTATGTTCTAAATTTGGTTAATGTCGCTCGGATTTTCACAGTTTAATTAATTTCGACTCGTGAAATACGAATTTCTGATTTAGTGCTGCCTTTCGTCACTTGGTAGCGCTGGAAGAAAAAACTACAAGCTGATGGTTTCGATTTACTTCTAAGTAACTGGATTAATAGTAGTATTCTATGGCCAAAGTAGTATTTGATGGCGTCGAATATTAATCCAACCCGATCTTAGCCCGTGTTCTCCAGGACAAAATTTCATTCTCGTCTAGGGTTGTAAAGTCGACGAGCTGGGTGGAGTCCTCTCGCCTAAAAATAGTACCGCCTGATTAATTCTGCCAGTGTGTTGCAGGCGATGTTCCGTTATTCAGACCAATCGAAGGCGAGCAGCCAAGGTAATCCCGTTTTGGATAGCCAAGCGACTATGAAGACACTAGTTTCGGCCTATATAACGTCCAAGCAGATTGAACCTACCAAAAGAAGTTCTCTTCCTTGGCTAGGAATTACAGGAAATCTTCCGTGAGTACCGGGTCGTAGGAACATCGAGCGAAACGAGAGGCAGATGAATTGACCAGATTAGCAGGAAACGGTACCCCTCAGCCTCAATTCTTCTTCTTCTTCTACTACTTCTTTTATCCCTCGTGGACATTAGGCGGAAACGGTTGCAGCTCTCAGCTCCATTCCATTCCAAGCGCTAGTGACGTTTTGCCAAGTAGTCCCCCAACTGAGTACTAACCACGTCCAATGCTGCTGGACCTATCCAATCGCACGACAACCGGTAAACTGAGTATGCTGATGACATCCTTTATGATCACCAATATAATTGCACGTTTTCTTCGTCTTAGACAATTTTTTAAACCCCCAATTTTGCTCCCTTTAGTCTAAAAAGGTGTGAGCATACCGTGCTGCGTTTGGACTATTGCGTGCGTCTTTATTCGTACGTGCCTGTAGTGGGCTGCATTTGGGGTACCGTGCCTGTTTCCGGTGCCGCGCGGACGTTTTGATTACGTGCGTGTCTGTTGCAGGCTAGGAGCGGGCGAGTTTTATTTTTACTTGGGTAAGCCTGCCGAACTACTTAAGTCGGCTTTCAGCAATTCTGGCGGAATGTTATCTTTTCCAGCAGCTTTACCATTGGCCATTGCGTGAATTGCGGTTACTATTTCTGTCTTGGATGAGGCACGAGTGTTGATTCTTATTGGCTGTGCAGGTTCCTGTGAAACGTTATATAGTACATCTATGCATATAATTAAAATATCCTCCATCTTTCGTCCAGTTTCATCACAATATCCCAAAAACCGGGCATTTTTTCATGTCAATTCACTCAATCTACGCAAATGCATTTCACTTGTACCTCCATAAAACCTGAAACTATTATTGCCATACTTAAACTATTCATCATACAATAATGATCCTATAAAATATGTTCTACACCAACTCATTGCATAACATTATAAAACTTCATAAAAGTTTATAAAAAAAACGATTGAAAATTTGCTTTCGGATCGTTTTCTTCCATTTTAAGATTTCATTGCACGTAATCGATTTTCGCCTTGCATTTAACGACGCTGACATTAAAAACATTGAGAGAATTACAGAATCCAAAATTATGACAGTGGGAAAAACTGTCATGGAAATAATCGAATTATGCCATACAAAAATACACACAGAGAGCGCACCACAGCGATGGCATACTGCAAAAAAATGGGAACGCACATGAAATTGTGCGTCGCGTCGTCTCTCAAATAGAAGGAGGCTCTAAGCTGCGCACGCATTGCACTTGATGCATGCAAAATAGTACGTACTTATGTCCATCGGTCTGTTTCACCGATGATGCACAACGCGCCGCGGCCACGGACGATCAGCGAAGGGAAAAGAATAGCGCGTATGTTTGATGTCGATGCTGTTGAATGCAGAACATGTGTTGTCCGACGGTTGGTGCGGTTTGTTTTTAGCTCTTTATTTTTCTTTTTTTTTATTGGAAATTGTTTGTTTTGCAAAGAGATGCAATGAGGGAATTTGAATTTTTTACACATTCAACATTCGTATTGGGGTCATAGATTGTGGTCGGAGCGGGTGAATCATATTCAAGTCCGGTTCATCGTTAGTGGTGTGTTGTCGCAAGAGGCGCGCCGCCAGAGGATGGTAAGACAAGTAATTTAATTGCAGAAAGTTATTGTTATTATATAATGCTTATAAGTCACTATAAAGTCGCATACTTTGTTGGTTAGATGTATCTTTTGCAATGTGGATGCTTACTTCAAGCCATTAAAAGAATTCCAATTTATAGATGTGAGTTGTTTTAAATTAAAAATGAACTTGATCGCAAAAATTAGCTTTAATGTAAAAAATTAACTTTTATTGACAAGCCATGGATCCGGTGTCAATTATCCAAAAAAAAGTTCTTTCTTTTCGTCAAAGGGCACGTCTATTTCTTCCTGTGATATGTAGGTCGATTCTCGTGTAGAGAATATTATGTGGGGTGCGTTCACATTTTTGGATCCCACATAAATGTAGTAAAATAACATATTTTTTATATCTTTTGCAAGGATTTATTTATTGTGGCCTAAAAACTCTCAAAATAAATTTAAGTACTTCCTTCCACACTTAAATCCGATTAACAAATGTGTGTAATTGTTGTATTAAACGTAAAACTTGAAAAGCGGATATCGCAAGCTTTTAACCACACGAATGGTTAACATATCTTTTCCTTATGCAATAAAATCCTAATTACCATGTTGACCCCCCAGAAAACCGAGAAACCAGAAAGCCTTCTACCAAAAAAAAACAAAACAACAAACGCGGCCCTTTCCCGAGCTAAATTTATTGTGCAGGTAATTGATTACCTGTGTCCGATAAATTACCGGCAAATGAATGCTAATGAGAATCGCTTCTATGTAACACAATTCTGCGAATAGGAAAATCTCAGGCCATCAAACACATCACGCGCTATTACAACTAACCGCACGTTCTGGCATTGGACGGCGGACGGATGGTTTCGAGGCGGGACAACAACAACAACAATAGCTAAAAAATATATATATATATAATTCCGCTACTGCCCAAATTCGAAGACTTGGCGTTGTTGTTTGTTTGTGCTCAGTAATGGTGACCTTCTGGACTGGACACAAAACTTGAGTTAGTTTGATTTTTTGGTTAATTGACAAAAGAACCCGGGGGAAAAAAACAAGCGCGATTCAAAATTAACAACAAAAAAAAAATAAGAAAAAGAAAAACCGCGCAAGATTAGCAGCCGACTTAGCTTAGAGAGACGCTAGCAATAAATAAATTTTTATTGCCCATTAAGCGAATGGAGTCCTTGGCAGTGTGCTATTAAAGGTCAGATTCAGACACAATGATCAAAAAATTGCACAAACCAACAGCACAGATGTGTGTTTTTCAAGTTTCCGAATAGTGGAGTTTTTTTTCGGACACAAGAACCGATTTTTTTGGCTCGAATTGCTGCGGCTCCAGATCGAAAGAAAGAAACGAAAAAATCCACCCGAAATGCTTCACTTCAATTTACTACATATATTATACAGATTGGCTGGGTGTGTGTGGCAGGCACCCACGTATTATTAATCAAATGGGTGGTTTTTGATTTATGACTCGAGTCGTATTTTATATATTGCCGGGGATTTATTAAAAAAAAACATTTTGTTGCTTTTGGATATAAATTTTCGATTTTGGGAATTTTATTCTTCTTTATCCCGGAAATCTGTTTGCAAAAAAAAATATAAAAATGGTCTGTCCTAAAAACCGATTCTTCCTAGTCTGGACGGTGAAAATATCAAAATTTAGCAATATGCATTTATGTTTTTCCAATATTAACTCGTCACGGTTTAGTAGTGTAAATATTAGAAATACTAAAATTCAGAACAGCATTGACATAATATCATTTTTTCTTTTAGGAGAATCTTTTACTGGTCCAAAAACTACAACTGTGCAAGTATCTGTATCACCAGGATCAACAGGCAGGAATATGTTGGTTCATTTTCTATTATAATAAATCTGTGAAGCCTAGGCGGAATAGATAGTTTAATCTGGAATGCATGAACGCAATAAAAATGAAAAAAATCCACCTTCAAAGCCTACAGACTATATTAAGCTAAAAAAGACTTGTAAATCCACTAACAGGTAAGTGAAATTATTATCTTTTAACACAGGTTGAAAAATAAACTCTTTATCTTTAATGCAACCACTATTAGACAAATTTCTGGTCCTTAGTGGCTTACATCAAGTTGTACAAGGTGGAGGAAAAGTAATATTATAATTTGAATTGGCCGCCATTTTGTTAGAAATTGATCAAATAAGCAGTAACAATATTTCCGCGTTCTTCAGGTGTGTATCGCTCCATTGCTTGTTGTCAACTGATTCTCTATCTGTTTACAAAATAAATGTCAAATCACAATGGCATTTAACGCCATTTGCAAAAATTATGGCACATCCACATTATGACATTACTTTTACTCCACCTTGTATTTGTAGCATAGTAGCATCTATGTTCAGCCTCAAGTGTTTGTCTAATAAAGTCATCGATTAGCTGCCTTTTTGTGGAATCATCGTGAGATTACGATGAAGAATGTGTACAATTATTTCAAATACCAAAGAAATTAAAAAAAATGGGAATTTTTTGACAATTAATATATTCAGAACCCTCAAATCTGTAAATGTTAATCAACACAAATCTTGACAAGAGCAAAATTCAATCACAATGGATCCAAGAGCAGCCGAAATCGAATAAGAGCATTTCCATGTTAGGGCGAATTTGTTCTGGAGCGAATTACGTGCTCAGCCCCAGAAGAAATCTGCTCGCGCTCACAACTAGAGCTGCCAAATCGATGACGTTATAATACTTCCACCGGAGGTGGCTTTAGCCGTCCTTGATAGTCCAGGGGTTAAGGCGCCCGAGTACAAGGTTCCAATACACTCCGCGGCATGGTCCTTCGCCTTATCCACAGCAATTCCTTGCCCTTTTTCCTACCATCGACTATAAGCATAAGAAGCGAGGAAGCCGTTCATCAATGGAAAAACTGCTACAATATCCCAGAATTCAAACGCAGGGTCCATCGCCATTTCTTTCAACATTTTCCTGACTCCTGATAATCTTAAACATAATCTTTACTTGAGCCAATGAGGGTTTCTACACTGGTATTCCTTCTACTGTTAACGAACCGGTTTTTTTTGGGAGAAAGGTATAGAAAGGACACGAGGGAAGTGTAGTAACATCTTCACCAGAAAATTTTGGCGTGAAAACAACACATTCGCAAATGCTTCTGCTTACTCCTTCTTTTTTCGCTCTGATGTTGGCTACACACAGATAAATATCTCCGTCTCCGTGTAAATAGAAGAAAGTTACTCGCGATGAAGGAAAGGATTATATTGTAGAACTGGTTCGGTAACACTTGAAGCAATACTAGTGTAGATAGCCACAATGCATTGAGCCGTATATCATCACCCTACACCTGAAAAACCGTGGACTCCAACCAAATTTGGCATACAACAAATGCTCAACAATTCAATCCGAGTTCACATCCTCGCCGATCTAGCACTTAAATTGCAACATTGTAACTGCAGTCACACAATCTTTCACAATCGCCAACTAATTATTTGAAGAAAAAAACATTAACAGCCAAAAGCTGTCTCGTATTTCAATTAGTTTCGAAAAATAATTTTTGTTTGCTTCTTCTTAAACTGTGCGGAAAAAAAATTCTCTCTCTTTCGTCCAATATTTTTCCTCCTTACCAACCAAGTGGCAAAGAAATAAGTGCGCTTTTCAAACTTTCATTCTTCCACCCCCTCGTCCCCCGCCCTTCATATATATATATATGCTGTACTGTACTGCACTGTACAGAGTGGTCCCCCTAGTATGGAACTTATGGCATTCCATTTGGGGCTTCGGGGCTAATTGTAACGAGCATTTTTACTGTTTTTAATTTATTTTATCGGCTTCAGTTATGGTCGAGGAACTCGTTAATTTCGTCCGGCTTTTGAGAATGTATATAATGGAGCCACCGGCGGCCAGTCCGACAAATATGGTGGCACTGTTTTTGGGATGTTCAGTTTTGTGTTGTATACTCGTACGTATTCTTAAAGAGTATGCCTTGTACAAAATTTATTGATGGTGTATGGTGATATGTGTAGCGAACGAAATTAAGATTCACACAACACAATTCTAGCTCCTTTTTTGAAATTTTGTATGCAGGAAAATGTTTTTTTTTTAATTTTATTTAAATTTAAATACAACGATTGTTTGTAGCAAAGAAACTTACCACGATGGTAACATGGCAGAAATGTCTGAAAGGAAAAAAGAAAATGAAATTTTATTTAAATGTTAATTTGTTATTAAAATTATGTATGTGTTTTTTAGTTAAGTTAATTAATCTTAAGAGGTAGAAATTTGAAACCACCACAATTTTTAAGTTGCTAGTCGTGACCTACAATGTCCCAAAATTAATCATAAAAAATGTCACTTAAAGCTATGCAAAAATAATTGTCCCAAGATTAATGTCAGTCTTTCTCTTATGGGTCGCCATTGCAAACTCAAATTTGAACTTTTCACTTTTTTACAGTTGGAGGTATAAGTGAAAGGATTTTTTAGTTTTGGAGTGAGCAAACTGGTGGAATTATTTTTTGAAATGTAATTTTTTTCTTGAATGCCAGTTTTTCATCTCTGCTCATGATTTTTGACGTGAATACGTCTGTAAGTTTGCTTCCATGACAAAAAACCGATGATAACGAAATTATGGCATACAGTTTTGAGTTGCAGCTCAAAAACTATTGTTTATATCGAAAAAAGTAATATACCATGACGTAGAGAATTTTTATCGTTTACTTTCAAAATTAAATTCAAAATGGCCGCCGAAATATGACCGAAATTAACGAATTTGTGGTCAAAACTTATAAATTAAAAATGACCGCGCCAATAAGGCTGACGAATTTTATCAACTGTGTTCCGATTCCAATAAAAGTGCGTGGAGGCCTCCCATGATGCCGCTCGAAGCCCGATTTTCCAAATTCAAAATGTCTGCGCAAAAATGGTTGAAATTCAAAATGGTGGCGCAAATATAATTGAATTTGCCAATTCTGTTTCGATTTTAATGAAAGTGGGTATCTAGGGGTTTTTAAAGTCGTAAATAACGAATTTGTGGTCAAAACTTATAAATCCAAATTGGCGGCGCCAATACGGCCGACAAACTTGCCAATTGTATTCTGATTTCAATAAAATCGGTATCTAGGGGCTTTTAAAGTAGCAAATAACGAATTTATGATCAAAACTCTTAAGGGCCCAATACACGAGCGCTCCATCCGACCACGCCACGCCGAAGCAACATTTGTATGCTCGAAAGAGGGGTATTTTGTAGGCAATATTCTTTTGAATTGACTGATCAAAAAAAAATTTCGAAAAAAACTGTTTTTGACTGATTTTTTGGCCAAGAAGTGATATCTCCGGCGGCCATGTTTTTTTTGTGATTCCGAAATTGTTTTTTTAAAAATTACCAAGAAAGCTGTGGACCAAATTTCAGCCATTTTGGAATTTTGTCTTCTTTCGTGCGTTTTTTTTGCTAATTTCCCCGGACTAAGAGTGGTTTTTTGCCGAAATAATTGCAAATCGAAATTTAAGTCTCATGAATGGTGCTAGCATTTTATTTATATAAAACTGGACAACTTTTACAATCTTTCGAAATACTGCCTCTCTTCCCTAGAGGCAGATAATCATGTAGCGAAATACAAAAAACTTGCTTGGATAACTAAATACCAGTTATAGAAGTACAACTCCCTTTTAAAACTATATTGAAAGTCTATTTGCACATAAAACTAATCTAAAAAAGGAAAAGTACCAGATCTTATTAAAATAGCAGCAGCAAAAAAAACAACATCTCCACAAAAACCACTTTCTGCACCCATCAAAACCTATCAACAACAAGCTGATCATTGACCACTTACCACCTACGACCTTAATTAGAGTTAATGAAACTCCCAAACATCGCCCCCGCGTTTCTACCTTTCGCTTCCACCATCAGAAAAAGAGTGTAGAAGAAAGAGTGGAAGAAAAAAATAATAACGATTGCACAACCACCAAAATACGATTCGATTCACTTGACGCTATCCGAGAACAAGTTGTCAATTTAAGCAAATTGATGTAAAACGAACATGAAAAAACCTATCGATTCCACCAACCCCCGTAAGCCTCTTGGTACACACATCAACAACAACAGGGCCCATGCCAAAGTAAACAGCACAAAAATCACCCTGTTTTTTTTGTACCATCGGGTGTATGAACGCTGGGCAAGTGTAAATTTTCATACACCGCGATTCGACATGCTTGCGCCAGAGAGAGGGAAATAAACAAAGTGGGGGCGAGGGACGAATGGTGGGGAATGTAGTTGGGGATAAACACGAAGGATGAATGTGTGTCGAGGAAATAAAAAAATGTTTGGCGTGTTTTTCATTTTCAAAAAGAGGCGACGACGACGTCCGATCTGATGTAAAAGATATCCAAGATGCCCCCGTGCCCATCGGCGATGGGGCTCGCTCCCTCTGAATTTCGCTTAACACCCACGATAATTTTGAAGTTTCAGCAGCGAATTTATGCGTCATCTCGGATTACATGCAGGCTGGAATTCGCCGTCAATTTGCTCCTTTAGGGCGGGCGTGATCTTTTTGAAATTTTGGACCCAGGCTTTCGACCTTTTTTTTTTAAAAAAATTTGAATTGAACTGAAAGTCCTGAAATGTTTCACATTTGTCTCGACTCTCGACTGTAATCGAGGGTTTACGAAGCGATGCCCTCTGGCCATGCATTCGCCTTCCGCAGACCAATAATGGACGACTGGAACGATTGAGTTAAAATCGGTGCGTCGGTGGCGAATATGGAGCAATCATGCAATAAAATCTTTCCTCCATCTGTTCCACGGGGCATTTCACAATTTCTTGCTTTATTTTTTGCGCCTCGCACACTCTGGCTCTTTCCGAGGTGAATTGGAATTTTGTTCTTTAAGAAAAGTAAAAAGAGCACGGCACGAAAACAAAACGAAATATATCCACCATGAATGGGGCGAGCACGACGATGACGATCTGCATAGGCGTCCGCGGCGAAATACATTCTCACAGCATTATATACCTGACCACTTAATCGCCGCGGCATTGATTGCTTGCGTGTTTATCAATCAAGAAAAAATTACAGGTAAGGAGACCGAGTGGGCGGCTTTGTGTACAAATATGGCAGAGCGGCAAGAATAATGAGCCTCCAAAGTGTTATGAATAGAGGCAGCTTGGCCCGGTGCTGGACGCAAGGTCCATATATCACACACTCAGGAGAGAGCGCGCACAGACGGGTGTGGAATAGATGAGGCGCCACTAGAAATGTATATATAGCAGACGTCGCTGTGTCTCAAGTATTTTAGGCAACTAACCTCGACCGCGTATCACCCATGACAATTGAACGGTTCAAAGGCTCCGTAATGGCTCCATTTCGGGCCGGACCGTCGCGGTGCGAGAGCGCTACCGGCCGACCGAGATCCTATCGTCTGAAGGTCTCTCGTTAATCTGAATTAATTGGTCAATTAAATTATGCAACGCCATTTGGGGCACAGAGGACAACTTTTATTTCGATTTTATTGTTGATAGATGGCGTGGTGCTGCTGCTGGTTTTTTTTCGTTCACTCTCTCGCCAGCCCGTTGCGAGCTACTGAACGTGTGTTTTCAGAGCGGAAAGTGCTGCTTAGAACTTTCTGTTTACAGATATTATTTTTAGTTTTTTGTTATTGCTCGTGGATTCTTTTCGCAGCCGAATCGATATTAGAAGCGATTTGTTGCTGGCTTATGGGGTGGGGGAGAAAGTTTCCGGACAACAACAACCACCAAAAATTGGTTGGATGAAAAATGGTTTTCTTTTGGTTACAGTCGATGGCAATTCATATGCCGATTTATCAAACCGCCTTAAAATAGATCTGCTTGTGGTGACTATCAAGGCGATTAGGGTTCAGCGTCAGGTTAGAGTCGAGCAGGGTCAGGTCTGGCGAACTGAGGGTGCATGTGACAGGAATTCAAAGCATTTTAATTTATCGCTGCGCAAAGAATTGCTGATTTCATCATAAAAAATTGTTGTCGATCTTCAAAGAGAATTTAATTCTTGATTGTAGAACAGCGAAACTCGGAGTTGTTGTGATTAACATTCGACAGAGCTTTTGCAATTTTGTTAGCAGTAGCAGTCCTGCATTGTTAAATTAAACAGAGCATAGATTAGTTGTACTTCCCTTACGTAAGGATTTAATATGTGCCAGTGAAATCATGGAACAGTAATAAGACGCTCTGTCAACGACACAAGTACTGCAGACATAGCTGCAGACAAAGAGTATAGAGCCTATATCCAATGCAAATAACAGATGCTTAAATGTTAAACCTCTCGATATTAGTAGATAGACTAGTATAAACGCAAAAATAAATTTAACAGTTGAAATACTATAAACTCGAAATCAGCTGCTGATTTGATGAGCTTTACTAACTCCAAGAGCTTATATCTGTTATTTTGGAGTCAGACAACACCTTACTACCTTGCATAAATTTTTTGCCGTTTCGAACAAGAGAAGGAGGACCCACTTCCATCTCTGAAATCTCTGTATAGCTAAAGACTCATACTACATTAAATCGTAGGTCTCGGTCGTAAGATCTTAAACGGAGTAAATGCACCGGAGCCTCCAGTCGTAAGAACACTTAACTTTATAAAAGAAAATTCTAATAGCGCGTGTATGGAAATGATAATTATATATAGGAATTGTTACAGAGATAAGCGTGTGCTTCGTACATTTCTTTTCCGAAACATACTGTTGCACAACTTATATCATCTAGTGTAGATATAATCATTCTCACAGCTCATAAAAAAAGCGATACACTCAGCATCTTGTTTCTTTTGTAATATTCAAGATATTAAAAACAAACTCAATCCAATAACGTGCCTGCAAAGTGGATTTTTATTATGCTTTATTTTATTACCCTTTTATTACCTCTGCTCTGGTAATAACCATGTTTCGTAAGAAATTTTATTACATTTTCCAAGAATTATGCAAAAACTAAAAAAAAAGTTACTAGAATATGAAATAAAAATAATTTAAATTATTAAACAAGTTCACCAGCTAGTCTGAATTTGTTATTTAACTGAAAGCGTGTCGTGAAGTGAAAAAGCGTATTTATAGTTTGAGAGTCACGAGAAAAATGAGCGCACTTGTTGTACTACAACCACGAATTGCTCAGACTTGGTAGATTAAAGGTTAAGATGTCTGGATTGGAGCTCACGCCACTTTTCTACTTTCTCAATCGATTTTTTTGTAGTACATAAACTATGAACTATTATGAATTCATTCTGGCACTGTTTTAGAGTGAATTATTTGTAAGGAGATTCAAAGTCCAGTTAGGTAATGCTACACTAAAACAGAGTTTGTATGGCATTGCTGAAAAGGAAGAAGAAGATAGAGAGGAGCAAGCAAGTAAATAGAAGACAAAGTTGCTTGACAGTTATTGCATTGTTAATATTAAAGAAAATATTTTAAGCCAAGTTTGTAAAAGAAAAGAAATAAATTTATAATAAGCTCACATATTATAGAAACCATTCGTTCTCCGGTCATTTAGAACATTGGGGCATGGGATCGATGCGACGACGAAGGGAGACGAAATGTAGAATGCAAAATAGCGAACGTACACATAACCATCGGTAGTACCTACGAAAGAAGGACTGATCTACCTTCGATCTCTAGTTTACTAAATTTAAAAAAAGACATCTCCCAGTTCCAATTTCTAACACCTCGTTTTTCAGATATTCGGGATATTTATGAATTGTAGTAAGGGATAGTGCCCACGGTACATCTAGTAAAGATCCAGTAAGAGTATACAAAACGACATTGAAGTTTTGTATAGTAATAGGGTGGTCTCTAATTTCGCAAAATTTTCACCTTGATGCGATTATACTCATCAAACTCAATTAACAGATTAAACAATGTACCACACGACACAGATCCGCATCTGACTTAACAATTTATTGATCACCTGCTATGTGTATCCCAACAACTTTTCATTTCACTTTTAGCTTTTCTACCGGAAATACCTCGCCTACAATCATACAAGAGAGCGCAATCTCAAACATGTGCACACATGTGTAATTAATCATTCATTTTCGAGCACCAAGTTCACCTGTGTACTCGCATATAAGAGTTATTACCATGATGCACCTTAACAACGTAATAAAAAAAAGCGAAACACGCGATTGGCATTAAAATCGTTAAGAAAAGTAAATAGCCGCACACTTGCAGAAACATCAGAGAAGAATTGAACAAAATTACAAAAAAAAATAATTTTCAAAGCAATTTAATTAATTTTTTTTTCTGTTTTATAATTATTACTAAAACATCTCGACTCCGTCATTATTCAAATTTTATCATCCCCCGAGGTGCTTTTTTATCTTGGCAAATATTTATTGAAGATAATAACCACTTTGGAAGCTTCGATGCTTGAACATAAAAATTGAAAAGAAAAAATTGCGAAAACCACAAAAATAAAAATTGTTCAAAATTTATTGGTGCTTCCAAGGATTTTTTTACGGTTGTGTATGTTATTTTTTTCAAAAGCTTATTTTTTTTGTATTTTCCTGCGCGATCGTAAATTTTATTGTATTTAAAAAAAATAAAAATTATCGTCAAAGAGAGCGGAGTTTGTGATACAAAAAAAAAAACAACAGCAAAACCGCTCGAAGTGATGGACGCGATAAGATATTGCGAGAAGTGCGCCTTTACTAACAACAATCTGACTTAAAACATGAAGCCTGTCACTGGCCCACTTCAATATATCTTTCGTGAGCTATATCCTCTATAACAGATTCCACACCCCCCTGTGTAATGACATTATTTTGACATTAGTTTTGGAACGCAAATTAAAATATTTTTTCTGTGTTTTTTTGGCTGATCTCTTTTGTAAGTGTTGCCTTTACGCCGTGTTTCTCGATTTATCAACAAATCTGACTCACCTCTCCATGTCAGAAAGTTGCTCTCAACAACGTGATAAATTATATTGCAACCCCCCCTGTTCGCCCCAGCCGCTCGCATCTCTCACCAACAGGAGCCAAGAATTATACGAAAAAAACTTTTCAACACCGAGAATGAATTAAAAGAAGAAACGAAGACGAAGAATGAACAACACATACACACACACAAAAAAAACATTTGAAGAAAAAAATATTCCAGAACACAAAATGAAGCTTTGGCGCCGTGATGCCTGTCTGGTGGGAATTGTTGATTAGTACTACATCACGTACTGAAAAGCTTGCGGGGGTTTTTTGTGAGAATATCAGAAAAAAAGAAGAAAATTGCAAATAAAGCTTTCCCCAAGTGTGTAGTAAATTGTATTGTCTTTGCGCTTGCGATTGTGCAAAAAAAAAATAGCATTTGGGGTGAAGATTTTAATTTTATCTGAAAAATGGATGGAGGGGATTTTAATGGGGTGCTTCAAAGTGTGCGATGCTGTGTTGCAGACTATTGAAGTGCGCTATCGTACAAGCGCCGAGCGATTTTGGTGCCATATAAAATTCGTTGGATTGGATTCAGTGGCAATCAGTACACACACACACGAAAATAGAAACGTATGTATTACTTTCAAAATTACTTAAAATATCAATAAAATTATAAGCTGGTCACTTTTAAGTTAATTAATATCAAATTGCTCTGTAAGTTCACGCAAATTTTCATTCTATCATATCTCAAGAACAGAATTTGACAGCTGTCAACAAAAAGCGACACCATTTTACATATTTTTCTATTTAAATGGCGCTACAGAACTTGTAGGAGTCGTCCTTTTCTAGTCGACTCTATGTTTTGCTATTGCTAGTTCTTTCCAGATACTTACAACATGTCCAAACCATTGTAGCCTACCCAATTTTATGTGGGCAACTATTTCGTCATATGTTTCGTCCAATTCTTCGTTGATTATTCGAACACTAATTTTTATAAATGGCCTGATCTCAACTCCTTCTAATCTACTACAACGCTTTGGCGATAATGGTAGTGCGAGTTCGGAAACGTCAAAAACTGCAGCAGCTATGCGGTCATACTGCAAATCAACTTGCAGTGAATTCGGAAACTCAGTCCGAGTCGAGTAAATGCAGCGTCAAAGCATCTTCAAGTTTTATGTGACGTTTCTGGACTCGTGATTGTATACGGAAAGCAGCAGTCAATATTTTAAAAGAAATAATGGAGAGCTGTTTTCAGTCTTAATTATGCATGTACAAGTGAAATGAGTAACTCTAATAATTCTAATTTAAAAAAATCCGTTAAATCTTAAATTAAAACGAAGTTAGAAGAACATTATTATATCCCTTAAAGCAACTCCCCATAACGCGGGTTTTTCCTCTTGCGGCTATTAAACTCGACTTCGTTTTAGTCGAGTATTAATTAATAATTTTATTTCTAAATCCGACAAGTCCTTTTTTAGGTTTTTACAACGAAAAAAATTTAAATTATAATAAAACTTCAGAATATAACAAAATAAACCTACTCTGAAAAGTCCACCTGAGAATACTTTTTTGCAATCAGCAAAAGCAGCGCCACTTTGTGCACTGCACTATCTGCACAACTTTGCTGCAGGGCTATGTTTATACTGCGTTTCCGAACTCTCAACCTGCTGAGCTGCAAAGCTTTCTGCAACTCGTTGACGTTTCCGGACATCTGATTTGCAGTATTACCGCAGTTTGACGTTTTCGAACTCACCCGTACTCTGCGTTACACTATGTCTTCGATAATGATCGTGAACTCATTTCCAATGCAATCAATAGAGGCTTCGAACTCATTCCTGATTGCGGCGAAAAGGATCGGATCGAATTCGCCGCTTCCAAAATGAATTGCTGTTAAATGACGGTCTAGTAGTACAAAAAGGGTTATTCTTGAGCTTAGTTTCTCACGTATATTCGTCATTCCATTTTGGTTAATCCTGTGTGTGTGTGTTTAACAGTGTGATTCAGACCAATGAAATTGAAGTTCATCAATTCGCTTTTTTTGTAGACTGGGGCAATTGTGTCTTGACGCCACCACTGTTATGATCCGTCATCCTAAGTTTACTGACTTTACTTATCCTGCTTTAGTTACAAGATTTCAGAGCTCTTCCTTAGTTGAGATTCACTGAATCTGCTCGTCACCATCGTTTTTTCTTGACCCAAAAAAGGAACACTTAAAATTTCAGCCTTCATTTGAGTTTCCCACTCAACGACATACAAAATCTCTGAATCCCGGGGCAGGACACAATTTTGGCAAACGAAACATAAAACTTTTATGTCGTTTCATGCTAGGATCCCAAGAAGATAAATTACTCATCTCGACCTTCTATTTTGAGAAATTGCCAATTTTGGCAGGCAGAGACGTTCCTTAGTATCTCTAGACCCTTTTTCCTCAAAACAAATTTCTCAATCACAAGCAGTTTCCTTTGCAAAATTAACAAAAGGCACGAGGCTAAACAGCATCTGGACCATCCATTATTCAGTCGAAAGCATTCCAGCCGAAATCCAACTCATTATTCCCTTGTGGGATCATAAAGTGGCGGCAATATCGAAATTCTCCAGGGAAAATCGCTCTCCGCTTTTCAGCTAGAACCGCCATCGCGTTACTTTACAAGGCGCCTGATGGTAAAGCAATTTTCGCCTCTATAAAAGCAGCCTGCTTCTACATTCCACAGCCCAGAGTGAATTAGTGGTTTCTTCCTCCTTCTTGAAACAATACTCATTTATATAATTCATTCTGAAGTGAAGTCTCAAGGAAAGATCCACCCTCGCCCCCCCCCCTCTATTTCATTTCGCCCAGCGAGCAAATGAGTCTTTCATCTTTAACATTAAAAGAAACGAAAACGCGGCGCTGCAATTGAGATTTATCGAAAGGCACGAGGCTAGGGGAGTTGAGCCACCAACAAATGGAGGATTTCGCCCCAAGACTTTCAAATGAGAGCAGCTCCGATCCTTAATTAAAAGAAAGAAAGAGGAAAGCTGTTTAGAAGAAGAAAGCCAACAAACGAAGGGAATCTCGCGCGCCCGCATTCTTTTAAAATTCACTCGCTTCATTTGTTGTTCATCACAATTCGACCCAGCAACGCGACCCTGGATAAATTCCGTGATTTCTCCGCAAGTATCCGAAGACTTCTTCAAGAACTTGGAGCGATCCCAAGCAAGAACAAAAGCCTCAAGCGCGAAAATGGGGAGAGCATCCCAAGACCACATGTTGCCCACGACTCGGCAATAAATAACACATGGACGCGTTAAGTATGTACGAGAGTATGTGCGTCTCGCTGGATTGCTGCTGGCTTATAGCGTGTATTTTTTCCCGTTGTTTTGTTTTATTCATTGCGGGCGCTTTTAATTTATTTACCCTCCCCCGCGCACTGCCCCTTCGCCCAATATATGTACGTATGTATGTATATAAGGCAAGAATCTTGAAGTCATATATTCATCCTCTGAGAAATGCCATAAAAATAATGAATAGCATTGAGAGGAGCATTGGGGAAGAATACTTAACTGGCTGGAAGCAATCAAGAAGATGAGCCGTTAAGTGAAAGTAGTGCCTGAAGACGGACAGATCGGGCAGCGAACGACTCCCAAAACAGGAGAGGCGGAGCGGAGACGTTGCGTAAGATGCGAGTTATCATGGACATTTTGTACTTTTTGTGGAAGGGTTTAGATTGAATTGAATTAAATTGAAGTGAATTGAGTGCTTTTTCTTCCTTCCGTGATTGAGAGCTGAGGGAAGAAAATTGAAATGAAACTGCCCGGAAAGTTATTACCTAGCTATTGAGCCGGTTTGATGGAAATTACAACAAACACTTTAAAGGGGTATCAATGTGTTGAGGGTACATGAAAGAAAGTAATTGTTGGTAAAAATAGTCCAAGGGGAAACCAAATCTCTAACGTCAATCCTAACAGAATCTGAAGAGCTCGTTACACTTGACTTAAACAATTTCCGTGTAGAGAACATACATTCTTCTTTTTTTTCTTTCAGAAATTTGTAGGCCAGACCGCCTTGAACAAGCTCAGCAACGTGCCTAGAGATTAGTCGCTTAGAATAGTCTGTTCGCTCTAAAAAGTGAGACCCTTTTATTTCTATAGCCAGACAGAACGTGAAGCCCAGGCGTATCCAGATTTTTCTGCTCCTTCATTCCTCCATCGGTGATCCAGTAAGCAAGCCAACTAGTTAGTACACTAGTCCTTCTTATTTTGTCGCAATAATATACCTGACTTAGCTGCAACACCACACAGAAAAACCAGGATGAGGAACTACTTGTGGAAATCGTCTGTTAGTGTTGGTATCTTTTTTATATCTATCTATATCTTTCTAATTTCTTTCGATTACAGATTGCTGGCAAACTCTTCACATGGAAAAAGTTAAATAATATGACGTTACGGTCGACAGTATAAGTGGGATGTCTAGCAGGAAAATTGGACGGATCGACACATGTAAAAGTCTACAGAAAAAAATACGGTTTGTAGTCCGACTAATACCGGATACACACTTGTGGTATAGCAAATGCAATTTCACTTAAACGGCAAGTGTGGCTCTGTATAGTCAAAAAAAAATCATGGTGTACACTTGGTATACAGAACATTGAAACTCAATTGAGAAAAATATCGTGGTATACCCAAGATTTTAACCAGAAAATAGTTAGAACATAAACCAAAATGGTAATTTAGAACAGAATTCTAATTTTTATTTTGGCAGCACTGCTTTCATGAATCTGTCAATTGACGTTTGCCATTTCCTGTTTTGACATGTTTTTGTGCTCAAAGCAACAACAACAAAACAACTCAGTATACTTATACAAGTGTGTCTTCACATTAATTTATTGCAATATGACAAAACTGCAATATCTCGATCTCAATTGCTATACCACAAGTGTGTCTCCGGTATAAGATATCTATAGTATTTTCACGAATGTGAGCAAAATTAAAAAAGTCTTTGTTATATGTGTAAGAATGTATTTCTAGTCCGAAGTCTGTATCTCCACAAGGTTGCAGGATTCTACCATTCTATCATTATCTATTCAGACATTCATCATCATCATCAGGAGCTCCACAGCCTATTGTTGGTCTTGGCAGCCTTTATGATTATCGATCTTTGGCCTGTCTTTTCCAGTTTCTTATTCCTAACTGTCCAATGTCTTCCTCGACGTCGACTATACATATATCTTTTTTTAGGGCGACCTGGTTTCCGTTTTCCTGTCTGTACTTTCCCCAGCGCAATCTTTGCCGGATTCCGTTCGACATAACCAATAATTCATAGGTTGCATGGTTTGCGGTACTCCTGACTCCTTTTGACCTCTAATACTAATGATTACAGGTGTACTTTTACCAAATTTGAACTCGGGCTACAACCATAGAATTGTTCGTTTCTAAATTTTAAAGGAATGTTCTAAATAGTCCAACACGACTGCGCATTGAGACATAACTTATCATAATCAAAGCTCAAATTTGATATAATCTTGAACCACTTGACATTCCAAATTCTCGATAACCGCACTTCATAATCTCCCCGCACTAAATCTTATCACTAATAGAGAATAAATGCAGGTAAAAAGTAACAAATCTTCACACGTACAACAAGCGCATGCTCTGCCAGCAAATATCTAATTTACCATTGCTGCCCCCTTATCGCAGAAACCGCGAACAGAACATGCAAACTGTTGTGCGCCGGCTGCTTTTGTTAGTAGTTTTTTTTTTCTTTAATCAAGATAAGAGAACAGGGAGCAATTAAGCCCGAACTTGAATTTTTATGTTCGCCAAGAAACAACACCGCGCGCACACACACACACAAAAAACTGAGCAGATAAAAACCGTCGTCCATGCTTCATACACGACTGATAAGAGCTTGATTGAAATTTGTACCTGTAGACGGATTCTAGTAGTATAAACGTTTAATTTTACCATGAAAACTTCTTTTCTTGTATATATTCCTTTTGTACAGCAGTTATATAGATAGGGCGCACAGGTGCTACAAGGAATGAATGTTCCGGGGGCGAAAAAGGTGTAAAATTAATAAAAGTTACTCTTCTTGTATACGTCCGACATTTTTCCCGGAGGGGAATTATACTAAACAAAAAATACTCGTTTGGGCCTTATTTTATCCAAGTACGTATCTAAGGTACTTGCAGTGCTACAATCCATTGCCACTTCCGCCTATTGTCGACGGCCACCCAATCTAGGCGTTTAACATTGAGATTTTGTATAGGAGAAGATCGTGAGGAAAGAGAAAAGGTGGTTCCACGTTGTTGAGGTGCTTTCTTGGATGGTCTGGCAGCTCGGATTTGCCCATGAAAACATCTTAGATGCAACATGCGAGGGAATTTTGTATCTCGGTGAATTTTTTTCAATTTTCATATCGCATAAAACATCATTCAAAAAGGTGTGCAAAAATTTAAAGATTTTCGTTGCAACATTGTTGTTGTTGTTTTTTCTTCATTAATGACACTTCCATACACTTTCAATGTCACTTTTGCTTTATAATCACGATGCAGAAAATCTGTTAGTGGAAATGATTACGACCTTTTTTTTTGTATTGTAGCCGTCGTCGTCGTGTCTATCCGCGCATTTTAGCTTTATGATAAATTACAATTTAAGCATATATGCGCAAAAAAAAGAAGAGGAAGATAAAATTGTGGAAAAAAAAACTCGCATTGTTGTTAAGGAAGGACCTTCTTTTAAGTACAACAACGTGTGTCAGTAATCGTGTGCAAATATTTGTAGTAGATTGACACAATAATCACACATGAAAAAGAAGTTCCGACTGTGTTTATTCTACAACAGTTTTTCTCCAGGCTTCGCCTAGTAACTCCACAAGTATTTCCGGTATTGCTAACACCACAGAATTGCAAAGTTTTTGGAAACAATTTCACATCAGACACAGTTTGTCACGTTTTATCAGAGTTTGTTTTTTTTTGTTTAAGAAAGTTTTGTGTTTTTTTTCTTCTTTGTTTCTTCTTCTTTTTATTTTTCAATTACGATTGATTTCGAGCTGACAAGGTTCTTAGTAAGGATAGGAATCGGAAGAGCGTGAGGTGAAGTTGCTTATAGAGTCGTGGTGATAATACGAGGTTTCGAAGAAATGGAATTTGCAATTTGTGTGTGCTCTAGAAAGTATTTTTAGATATGAGTTTTAGTTCAGCCCTTTTTAAAATAGCTGAAGGAAATATCTCTGTTCGATATTACCTACGGATGATGGCATCAAGTCTTCCTATGAATTTCCATTTCACGCTGCACGAATATATGAGTCTGTGGAATTCGTTAACATTCTCGACGAAGCGTTGATTTCAATGTTTCCACACTTTTATATTTTTCTGATGATACCTTAGCCTCCAAAATGATGGACCATAGTGGAGAAATCATATCCATTCAAGCACTCTTCAGACCCGTAACCTATCCGTTTCTTTTGTATTTCTAAAATCAAGTTTACTACTTGACATTGCATCATGAACTGAACAATATGACGGGCGTGTAGTACGGATGATTCCTAAGCTGGTATTTTCATATTCCAGTCCAAGAATATTTCGGTTGTTGTATATTTGCAGGGACAAAAAAAAACTGATCGTCACCTCTTTTTGACCAGGAAATGCATTATACAAATCGTGTTTATTAACTGTGTTCCTTTTCTACTTTTAAGTACTTGGAAGTAAAACATAAAAGAAAAACAAAAAATTTGTCGATTTGAGTAAAATCTAACCTATAACTTTGTGTCATTTCATAAAAATTAAATCCAAAGCCATTTTCTCGGCTTCTCACTAAGTGAAAAACAATTCACAATAGACTTAAACTGTTGAATTTCCCCTAGTGGATGTTAGTTGCGTAACTACTCGGGTTATCTTCTCGTCTGTGAGAGCAGAAGTAGTTCCAAGTAAATACGAGTAAAAAATAGCAGAAAAGGAACGCAGTCAATCTGTCAGTCATGAATGGTTTCAAACGGAATTTAGATGCATCCGTTTCGTTGATACATCCCTGCATTTATCATAATCCAAAGATGGAAAAACAAACTTTTCTTAGTACGAAGATTTTATTTTAAAAAAAACTCAAAACCCATCCCAATATGCATATAATTACAGAACTTCCAATCTCTTAATTCTTGTAAATCCAAACAAATCGCATTAATCACGACAAAAACAGCAAACGAATTTCACAATAAAAACCATAAAACCGCCATTTCCCGGCGCGGATCGAATCTAAAAATCCCTCGACAAAATATTCAAATTTTCATAGAAATCCGTCGAGGAAATCGCCAACTGCACACAACCGACTGAGATTAATCATCGCGACATTAAAATAAAAACAACAACGAATTTCCTTTATTTTCCACACTTTTTATAACCTTTAATTATATATATATAAAAAAAAACAACAACAACGAAATTGAAAATTTGCATCACAATACGAAAAAACCGTGTGTGTTCAGTTGTCGTGATTTTCACGTTGCCGTCGTGTCGCCGCAATAAGCGCAATCTCTATTTTATGTATCGCCATTTCATTAGCATTTAGCCTTCTAAAAAAGCGAATTTTTGAAAAAAAAAAAATAAATAAATAAAAACGCTACGCGAGTGGGAATGAAAAGTTTGGTGAACAGGTATCGGCGTTAATTTATAGCGCGCCACGTTTGGATCGCATTAACAGAAATAAAAATGACAAAGGGTGGCACCACAATGATGGCCTCATGGCTGGACTTGTGTTTTGGTTGCTAAAAAATCTAGCATCTAGATTTCCTGTGACATTTTTTAATTTTTTCGGGGAAGACTGTGTTGAATGATGGATGGCCAAAAAGAGCGGACGAACGGGGCTCGAAAGTGTCAGGAATGCCCCCAAAAACGGAGAGCGGAATCGAGGCTTATTATTATTATTGCGCGGAGTCTTAATTTGTGAATGGATCTGATTAGTGGCGGTGGTATGGTGGTGGGACAGAAATTTCCTGCTGTCTCAATCAAAGCATATAGCATATAGTCGGCGCGCGGAATGCTGTGCGGGGACCGCCTATGCACTTCCAAAAGTTTTAAGACAAAAAAAAATAATATGGAAACGTTTTTTTTTTCGTGGGTCCATGGAGAGTGGGTTGCGGAGTTGTAGATTAAAGATATCGCGACAGACTTTGCATGTGTTTTTTGGATATGTTTTGATTAAGGAGGAAGTGTAAAGAAGTTTCTTTTCTTTAAGATTTTTTTTGTCAAAACTTTGCTCGAGAAGCACGTTAAGAGAAAGGGTGGGCGTTTGATTAATTGAATTTTCGCAGAGGTTTTGGTTATTTCAGTAGTATATCAAGATCTTTGTTTTATAGAACAGAAGTAGTGGTGTAAATCTCTTGATTTAACAGAAACTTTAGGTCGTTTAGGATATTAAATCAAGAAGTATAGATTATTTCCCAAAACATGATGATGGACAGTAATGTGCATATACTCTGGCAGTATGGCAGTAGATTTGGAGTGACTTTAGATCCTTTGTGTTCGTTAGTCCCTTTTCCTTGTTCATCTCCACAGCTACAAAGGGGGACGTTTTACGCAATCTAAATCTGACCCCACTTTCCCAATTGCCCAGATTCGATGATGGACACGATTCTGGCGATATGAAACACGTTGTGATAATATATCTCTTTGTCAACAGATAGCGGCTTCTGTACATGTGGACCACGCGCTAACCTTTCTAACTGCACGAGCAGAACGCAGCCAGCCTAACACTGCACATAAAACCATATAGGTTTAGTGTGCGATTGTCAAATTTTGTTCTTGCTAGGTGCGATGTGCTAGGGGCGATGGCTGCGTTGTGGCCGTGTGGTTAACGCGAATTCCACCGAGTGAATAATAATAGTAAATAGGCTTTTTCGAAGTATATGGAATCGGATCACCTTTTCTGGATCCCTTTTCGTTCTTGTAAACAGGGGACACGTGGTGGTCCTGAGAGGTCCTCCATATCTAAGTATTACCCGCTCCAAATGCCGCTTGACTCCAGAGATCAACCGACAACCAGTTTATTCAGCATGCTAATGCCGGAGTGAATACATTAACATCGCCCACACTTTATGGTGGCAAATTATAATATTGAAGAAAATACAAACTGAAGATTCAAACGCAATAAGACAGATGGCGTTGCGCTGCATTATCTAAGAACCTGTATCAAGCTAAAAATAACCTCAAAGCAAATGAAGGTAACGTTTGTAGATCATCGACGCTTTTGACACGCCATGACAGAGTGAATAAGCTTTGAACTATAACCTTAGGAGGCTGTCAATAAAGTGTAAGCCTCGACAGATTACACAGATTTACCATTTATTTTTAAAGTGAGCTTCATTCACTTGTTTCAAATCTTTATGGAGATCTTGTCGTTGCCTATCTCGTAAGCAGCAAGGTTGGTGTCATGCTCACTCACACTGTTGGTCTTTGACTACGTTTTGAATTAAATATCATTCATCAAAAACAATAAAAGCATTTTTTTTTACTAGCATGGACTTTTTTTTATAAGATTTACGAGCAGATTAAGTTTAAGCCATAAATCGTAGCATAAGTTATTTTTTTCCCTCGCTATAAAAAAAATTCGAGAATTCTTCGACTGTCTCTAATCTGCTCGAAACCTTAAATACCCGTAAATATTTAAAACAGTAGCTCCCCTGCTGTGGAAATGTCACAAAGGCAACCTTCACTCAAATAAATTAAAAAAAAGTGTAGAAATACCAAAAAAAAAATAAAACAAACAAAAAAATTTGTACCAAAATCCGCGACTACACGAGAAGACGAGACCACTAAGCCGCAACAATGTAGTCTAGCAGTCCGCAGAGAGATAATATCCTGCCGAGAACGAAACCAGTTTCAAATCTACCAGAGGTAAACAGTAAAAAACTCTAAGAATAATTCTCAGCTTAATTAAAAAAAAGCCCGCCATTAATCAAATCGCACACAGTTGAATTGATAATGATGCCCTCCGCCCGTTCTCCACCACCACCCCCAGACTACTCTTCTCACCTTCTTTCAGAGTGTATACGCATTATATAATACCTGTACGACGATCCATAAAAAAATAAACAAAGCTTCACTAGCCATAAAAATGTGGAATGAAAACGAAAACATGTGGACGATAATTCGTTCAAGGTCAGGACTGTCGTTAAAAAAAGTACCGAACCCCGACGTTGTTATAACTACGATACACAAAAAAAAACCATCGTGGATAAAAGGTACACATAAAGAGAGCACCAGGTGAACTCCGAAAGCAGTTCAGCAACTGTTGTTCGCCTCTAGTTTTTCTCGTCGCTGTGTAAGAAATTGACGAAAGAAGATTACACACGAAAAAAGAGCAACAAAGTCGACTTTGAATCGAGCAGCAAGCACACAGCGGCTTCGATCCGACTGCGGAAGATACTTTTGTTTAAGAAGTAAAGCGCTGGAGAAGTTAGTTAGGTCGAAAAAGGTAGAAAGACCCAAGAATGGCCCCATTGTCTAGGTTTTCTTGTATTTTGACTTGCAGGCAACCGGATTACTGCTGGGGCCGCCTTTTGAAGCTCGCGTCGTCGGTGTCTTTATCGTCCCCGTGAGAAGAACAACGTCGAACTCCACCCGGACTTCGGCAGATAATCATCCATATTTGCGCCTGGACGACGACGCGAAAAAATCCAATTGTTAGTGTGTAGGCCCCCTGCACTACCCCTGGAAATTTCGGCAAATGGCGTCCGTCGCCGGGGATAATTATAATTGGTTCCATTCATTAGTGGTTGTTTGTCTGGACGATTTATCTATAATAATGCGGGTTTTTTTTGGTTGATTTAAGCAGCATTGGACGTTTCTAATCTTGGGGTTTTTAATGACTTCCCCCCTTTTTATGGAAGCTAATCATTTTTTGTGTGTTTCTATGCTGGGATTATTATTTTGTTTGTCGAATTTGCTAACAGGAATTTTGTGCATAATTTATTCGTTAATGTCCACACTTTTAACGAAAGTTGGACCCCGAAAGTATTTGGTAGTAGAATTCTAATGCAGCGATGAAAATTTCCCTTAGCAATTTGTTTTAAATATTTCTAAATTGATTAATCAAAAAATTGACACATTCTCGAATATCCCAAGTCTAACCGATAGGCTTCTAGGGAATCGAGTTAAGCCGGCTCTACACGATGCTATGAACACCCTCCAACGTTGGACGCTTGATGGTAGGACGCTACGTGTGGCAGATGCTCGAAGTGCGAGTGTCCAATGTCAAGCGTCCAACGTTCGTATTTGGACATGTTCGGGCTGTGATGGGTATCACTCCAACGTTGGAACCCAACATTCGAATGAAACGTTCACCGCATCGTGTAGAGTCGGGTTTAGAGAAAACCCCAAGGTCTCATTAAAGCTTCCACCACTAGCCTAACCTTACTTACAACTAATTTTATTACTAGAGTAAAGTATAAGGCTAGATCCTAACTAAGCTCTAAGATAATCATTAAAAACAAACTTATAGTTAAAACTAGCCCACAACTATGATTTTGTTTCTTTGATTTATTTACTTTTCCTGCCCTGAATACGTTAGTGTGATGGAAAACGCTTTGAAAACGACGACGAATTCAAGATCGGCGTTGTCAATCTGAATCAATTCCCAGGCTATGAATTTCTATGCTGAGGGATTAAGAATATATCATGATATATATTATGTATAGTAGAGGTCCAGTCATGCCGCAGCTCACGATTTGGTTAATAATCTATTAATCACTCTTTCAAAAACCTTTCTGAGTGTCTTTATTTTTTAGGTATTGGATACAATACTGGCGTTTTCCAATAACCTGGAAATGGGTTTTGTTAATTAAAGTGCTGCACATGTCTATAGCCACCAGGGGCAGATGTTTCGAAATACCATTCACAACCAGAAGACTTCTTATTATTGAGGCGAGGAAATATTAACAGGAGATGCTTCTTCACTGAATTCGATGAGTGTTCGATTCTCGGATTTTCCAAGCTTCGATTTCATTAGATAATCTGAAGTGTTTCAGCAAGGCCCTATTCTTAAGGTCGAAATCCGCCCGATAATAAGGTTTTTGACGAAACAAATCCACCAAAACGAATCACAGATGAAAATTAACTTTTTTGTAAGCCACTTTTGTTTACTAAAATCTCAAGTGTTCATACTTTTATACTAAAGTGAAGACCTCTTAAAGATCTAAAAATATTTTAAAATCTTAACGTAAACAGTTCGATAACGATAAAATACGATTATTGTTAAATTTTTAGTGGGACACACAAGTTTTCTCTGTAGATTTATTAAGTATTGTTAATATTTTTGAAACAAATTTTCAGTATCAAAATATTTTTGCCTCACGTCTCCAACCAGAGGTTACAAATAAAGATTTCATTATTTCACTGAAATATTTTTATATGATGCCTAATCTATTTGGTGTGTGATTTGTGTAGTACATGATAAGAACGTTTCAATTGATCAATTTGATTTTATCAGTCCTCTACAACCGATATTATTTACTGCAAAAGAAATAAGGCTGAATAACCATTGTGTGTTTTATTTAAATACGATTTCTTTCTAGATTGCAAATACACGATATAGGGAAGATATGATCAATGTGACTAGTCATAATATATGTCATTGAATGTATATAGTAACATGCACGAAAAAAATTTCATGCAGCCATGAACGATTTTTGGAAAATAGTTGCCAACACTGTTGAGTCTTCATTGTGAATTGATAAATGTCAAATGAGCGGAAAATACGTTTGAAAATTGTTGCAGTGAATACAAAAAAAACCACGGAAAAGGTGATTTATTTATTAAAAATATAGTAAACATCTTTTGATTTAGTAATTTTCTTATATTAATCATAAAAATCTACTCAAAAAATCTAGAATCAGGGGAATTCTTTCTTATAAACACTTCAAAAATTTCTTAGAACAATTTCATAAACTCTTTTTTTTTTGTTACAAAATTTTGTAACTCAGCTTAGATTAGATTAGATTATGGGTTTAAAATAAAAAAAAAACAAATATTCCTTGACTAGTAAGTTTTGTTGTGGTTTCATCAACCGCAATTCTTCAAACTGATCGATGGTTGGGTTATTCCGAATAAATCACATGACACTGGGACTTTGAAAGCTTGCAAAATATCACAAAATTGAAGAAAAAATTGATTTGTCCTTTTGTAAAATGTCAATAGATTTGAAGAAAAAAAACACAAAATTTCAATATTACGAATTGTTTCCGTGTTGTGACTAATAAATGTAGTCACAACTAGCGAATAATAGTTATAAATTTAAATTATATTTGCTTGAAGAATAATTTAGTGATGATCGAAAACTAACTGAACTGAAATGTTAGTAGTTTGTGCCTTTAAAGGCAAAAAACAAATACTATTTCTATTTTATTTGTGGTAGAAGAACAAAGGGACAGGATTTCTATGAAAAGAAAAACGATAACTATAACTAAGGTGAGAAAGTCTATGTCTCTGAGTTGGACTCTCCAATACATGTTTATCTGAACCCAGCTGATTTCACTGTTCTTGGAACCAATGTGTGATTATCTAACATATATAATTATTAGTAAATCTGTTTATCTTAAAGACGTGATCGGGCTTCAAATAACTTTGAGTTATGACAACTACTTTCTTTTAGTATTTAGGATATCATAGCTTTAGAACAGACGAAATCAAATCACATAGCAAAATTACGTGATCAACGACATGATTTCTGTGCTTAGATCTGCCACATTAATAAACGACAAACTATTCCTTAAATTATTTACTGTTTTTTAATCAGTCACTCGTAGTCATGCGTATGGTAATCAAAAATTCGATTATATGTTTTTTTTTAAAAAAGTTATTGCTTTCTATTTAAAATAAATTAAAATAGAGGGATATAAATGTCAAAGAAAACAGGTTTTTCTAGTAGTAAAAGGGGTATTTTTTCTGCTTCACATGATTTTTAACTCAGGATATTTTTTATAATTTAGCTAGAAATTAATATTTTAATTGATTTTATTGATTTAATTATATCTATCTGGCATAATTGAATAATTAAAGTGGTTGTAATGGTTAATAATTTCCAGCCTATTAGAAGCTTAATTAATTTTAAATTAGGCAATTTATATATGCGCTGCTTAAAAAAAATAAATAATAATTACATGTTATCTTTAAAATGTAATTTCTACTTTAAGGAAGTATAGATAAACATTTGAAATTTCCAAAAAAAAAAAAAATATCCAAGAACTCATGGGAATACGCGCGGAAAAAAGAATACCTCGCAAACAACATCACATTGAAGTTTTGGAAGCTGCTAAAGATATTGAAGGTTTATTATAATGGCCCTGGAGTAAATGATTCAGTGTAAGTATGGAAAATTAAATTTCAATTAATGTGTTTATGATTCTTGAAATTTTAAACGCTTTTTTCTCTAGATGAAATCGATTCGGAGATACCAGTGATCACCACCAAGAGCCTTTTTTGGCAAATGTTATGTATAAAAAACCACTTTCTCAGAAAATTCCCACCAAATTCGAAAATCCTTAACGGAAAATTTTGTAAACCCAATTTTTTTTCAAAAAATCCGAGAGAAAATATTTTCCAGCGATGGACTAGTATAGGGTGGCGCATAAGTAACGTTATGATTTAATTAGTGAATAAACTTTTTGTTTACGTATTTTTTTTTCTTTTTTTTCAGAATTAACTTTGAAAAACTTGGAACATTTATGACGGAAAGATTCAGCACAGAACAAAGAACCAAAGTTGTTCAATTTTATTTTGAAAGTCAGCATTCGATTATTCAGACACAAAAATCATATCGAAATTTCTTTCATATCGCGTTTTTCTGATGTGATTTAACAGCTCCCGATTTTTTTTGTTTGGGGCTACCTAAAGGGTAAGGTGTATTCCAATAAGCCAAGAACTATCCAACTGCTTACGGTCAATATCCGAGAAGAAGTGAGGGCGCTGGGACCTGAAATTGTAAGAAAAGTTATGGGAAATGCTCTGGAAAGAGCACGTCAGGTTGAAACAGACAATGGGCACCATTTGAAAGGTATTATCTTCAAAACATAATGTGAACATATTTCCAAACTATAATCAAAGGGTGATTCCTAAGCTTGACTTTATCATATAAAAAAAAACCATAAAAATTTAGAAATAATTTGTTGACTTCAATAAAATTCTTCTTACATTATGAAAGAGTAATATGTAAGAAGAATTTTATTGAAGAACTGTTAGACACAAATTTATAAAACTTTACAATGCAACTAATTTAAATTTCTAGATGAAAATTTTCTAATTATAACATAAATTAATCTTGCATGAATTAACTTATGTTAACTAGATATATATGTATGTCCATATGTATATACATGTACACTTAATATTGACTTATAACTAAAAATTCCTGAAGGCTCTCCATTCTCACGAAACAATATAATCCAAAATTTGCCGTATCTATGGACGTCCTTCGATTTTAAACAAAAAAAACAGCCAAGCCCCAATGCCGCAAAATATACATATTTCTAGAATATACATGAGCACACATTTATCAACTCCCCAAAAGAAAAAAAAATAATATATATATACATACATATATAAAGAAGACGAAAAAACTTTGCCCATAAATAAGAAAAAAACAAATATCTACCCAAAAAAATGCTTTTTTCTTCCTATTTTCCCCCATATTCCGTATGCAAAATTTTTTGCAAGCGCTTAGACCGCGCCACCATTGCTCTCTCACAAACACGCTATACACCAAAAAAAACATTCCTTCTGTAGCCGTGTGTCCCTCCCTAATCTCATCAACTTCTTATAATTTCTTTTTCTCATATCAAATAAATTAAACAATATAACAAAAAAAAACCTAAGAAGAAGAGGAACAAATAAAATAAAGAAAAGAACTAAAAAGAAAGGAAACGAACAGGCAACAACAAAAAATTGCCAAAAAATTGTCTATTCGCTCTCTTCAAGGTTAAGCGGAACCGAAAAAGCCACAAACAAAGAGAAGAAAAAAACCAGCGCAACATGCAACAAAAATACACGGTGTGTCCGCGGGCGGACGGACACGCCAAGAAGAAGAAGAATAATAACAAGTCAAAAAGGGAAGTGAGAGAAGATAATGGATACAAGAAAATAACAATGAAAAAAACGTTTTTTTTTGGGGAAAGAAATAAAACATACACAAAAATAGTGGATATAAAGTCAATAAAAAGAATTAACTATCGCCAAAAAATGGCTTTTTGCATAAAGGAGAAGAGGGGTGGGAGGGTTTGTTTAGTTCTTTTTTCATTTTTTTTATCGGTTTTGACCTACACACCACACACTCAACCGCAGTTACACAAAAAATAAATATCACCGGCCGCACACACCATGTGCAAAATATTAAGTAACACTCAAGACACCAACCAAAACCACAGGCAAAGTCAAAGTTTTTTGGGCAACAACCACTACATTCACACAGGCGTACACATACATGAACAAAAAAAAATATAACTTAAAAAAAGTTTAAATTTTCGTATACTTTGAAAGCTTTTTTGGGTGTTTTTTTTCTCTGATCATTTTGTTTGTTGTTGTTTTCTGGAGTCGGTAAAGTAAGCAAAAAAAAAGCACCAAGTGTGGGCGCAGAGAAGATGGCTTATCTCCATGTCAAAAAACAGCAACAACAACAAAATACATTCAATTGCTGCACAGTGTATGTACTTTCAATATTGTTACGATTTTTGCATACGGTTGTGCGCATATATAAAAAAAATAATTTTTGTTTATTTGGGGTTAAAATTTAAATGTAAAGGATAAAAAGTAGATAAACACCTGTTTGATCTGCACTAAGGAAAACGCTTGTTTCCGGTATGATATTTTTTTGTTGTTGTTGAAGCTTCGTTAAAACGTTGCTTGTGTATTTAGTTCCCAAAAGAAAGTGAACAGATGAATTTTAGTATTTTTTTTTTAAAAAAAAAACAAACTGCTAATCCAAGTCGAATGCGCAAACGTAGATCACTGAAGAAATTTTTTTTCTTGTTCTAATTATTATTGTAAATATACATATATATATATAGATTTTTATTTTTTTATTAAAAAAAATACACTTTTCTTTATCACTTTTTTTTATCTCACAAAAAATAAAATATATATATAAATTTCAAACTTCTTTCAAATTTTTTAGTTTATATTTAAATTTTATCTTCAATTTTATAAACACTAAAAACTTTTCCAATAATAAATTATTATTCATTTGGTAGTTAAATATAAAAACACAATAAACAAAAAATTTCCACCGTTTTATTTTGAAAGTTTTTTTTAATTTATTTAATTATATTTTTATTTTTCTTTAAAAAAAAAATAAATAAAATAACGTAGCACAAATTTTCACGTTTAATTTTCAAACTTCGGTATGTTCATAAAAACTTCTACATTTAAATTTTTTTTGTTTTTTTGTTAAAGAATTTTTAAATTTATTTTCAATTTTTATACAATTTTCATATTTTTTTATAACAGATGTTTTCTTCAATAAATATTTCTTCATAATTTTACTTTCAAAACACTTTTTCTTTTTTGTTTCTTTCTTTTAAACAAAAATTATATATAAATTTTAGAAAACTTATTTTTTTGTTTTTAAATACAAAATTTTCAAAAAAAATATATAAAATTAAATAAAAACAACGTTTTTCTTAGTACAGAGTTCTCTTCTAAACTCTTTATTAAATATGTTTTTTGTGTAGTATAACAGTTTAATTATAAATAACAATATTAAACAAAATCGTTAAAAAACGCGATTATTATATTTCCCAAGAATTTAAAAAAAAACAACACAACAAATGTATTTAAACCGTGTGAGAAAATATCGTTAAATAAACATTAACCGCAAACAAATTATAATAAAAAAAACACGCACTTTTTTAATAATAATAATAATAAACAAAAATTTTCCAAAATACACGCTCTGTTCAAAAAATGATTTTTTATAACATTTTCCAATTTCAAAAAAAAAATGAATAGTGTTCTTCCAACGGATCTATATATTCTCTTGTCAAGTGTGCTTTACTAACTAAACTTCACTTCAGCCTCAAGAGTATCGAAGCCAACATAACCACCGCAGGCAAAAGTGTTGCTGGTCAGGGAAAAATACACAACACACAAAAACAACAAAAAAACAATTTATAACACGAAAATCATACTACAAGAGAATCGCCGAGAAGAAAAAGCTTTTTCCCACACACCACTATGAGAAATTTGTTGTTGTTGTCCAATTTTCACACACGAACCAAGCTTATATCTATCTAGAAAGACGCTTTTTCAAAGCCGGCACAAAAGCTTAATATTATAACACAACACACAACACTTTCCCCCGTTTGCGCATGCTGCTGCCCTATCCAAAGCCACGAAAAATGTAAACATACCGCACGTTAACATGCCGTTGCAATTCGCGCTAGTGTAGAAGAAGAAAACATAAACATTCCTCCATATCCAGGGAGAGAGCGCTCCGCTCGCGCAGCCAAATGTCAAATTCATTCAAGAAACAAACCCCCTCTCCCCCGGGCTCAAACCCCGCGTATCTAATACACTATAGCTAATATACATATACATCCACACAAAACTACTCTTCTTCTATCCTTATGTCAAATATATATGAAATGTAAACTTTCGAGACGGATGTTCCAAAAAAGCTCTTCCTACCCACTAGTGTTTGTGTGCAGTATAAAAAAAAATTCAAATGCGAATTTATTCCGTACGACCGTACTTTGAATGCGCGATTTTTTTTTGCATCTAAAAATAGAAATGTTGTCATCGATCGTTTCTGATTGGCTGAATGTCACGCCATCTTGATTCCGATTGGCCGAAATGTCAATTTGAAAGCTGCGCGGACGCATTCGAAAATTTTTGACTCTTCGCTTGGCTACAAAGTGGATAAAATATATACCCGCGCGACAAACACATAAACGGGTGTGGGTATAGTCGAAGACCGGGTTTTATAAATGCGAACCGAGACAAGCCTTTAATTTGTACAAAAATGTTTTAAGAGGAACAAAAAAAAAATGTGTATTAGAAAAAAAAAACAACAACAATAAAACAGCAACAAAATAATAGGCAACGACAAGAATAATATTAAGAAAAAGCTTTTTTAGACGGGACCATTACTGTGTTTCCATGAGCCAGGGTAGAGTTTTCGTTAAGTAAACAGAAAGCTTTTTCCCTCAAGATCACTCGATGCTGTTTCCATGACGGTTCTGGGTTAAAGTGACAGATAATTAATTTTACATTGCGTCGCCGTTGGTATATGTGCAGTAAAGGATACTGAAACACACACATATGCAAAACCCGGCTTAATCGGACTGGCTTCGTTGAGTTTACTTGGATTTAACGAGACTTTACTCAATCCCCGTTTCCATGGGCGCTAATCTGAGTAAACTCAGGATAAACTCTGCATGGAAACACAGTACATGTAATGCGACGCTTTATGGCTTTTGCGGCCGACCTTAGAAGACGAAGCAGAAGGGTTGCCAGCGCCGAGCTTTTCGTGCGATGTAAGATCGCATTATTTTTCCTGTTCGATTTTGTTAAAGGAATGTGAGAGGGTATAAATTTGTGTTCTTATAGCAAAAAAAAAAGCGGAGGAGTGGGGGGAATAAAAAGGATATAAGATAAATAAATGCACGACGTTACAATAGTGTGTTGTTGGCTGTTTGATTGGAATTGCTCTGGGAGGGTAGTAGTATTTACTGGATGGTTAATTATTCGTGAAGACCAAGGACATAGTTATCAAGGATTTATTGAATGTTGCGTAGCAAAGTGAATGAAGTAAAGAAGGATTTGAGCGAAGTTTCCAGCTTGTGAAAGGTTTGTACGTTGAGGAGAAAGTGTATGTGAGAAAAGAGGGGAAGATTTTTACATTAAGGGTGAATCGAAAGGGTGTTTTTAAGTGCGTAGTACGTAGTGAGGTATTTATTTATGAATTAATTGCGTAATTGCATTTTGTAACGTAGATTTATTTTTTTCAGATATGATTTGGAATGCTCACATAATGAATTTCACCCCATTCTGCCCATGGAACATGCTGGATACGGTGGATCTAGAGAAGACATACTCGATAAAACTCGCAATCCCAAGGTGTAAACAATCGTACTGAAAGAATGAAGAGTACTTCGTGAATGTACATATTACCAACGATGGACTCCGGATACCAGGCGACTTTCGGTTTAATTTAGCTTTCACATGGTAATGTAGAGCTCTGTCAGGAGTGACCGTCCTTTCTCGTGCAACTATTGAGATCAGTTTTTCGCATATTCTGGAATGCTGCAGAGAGGCCAGGTTTTTCTTTGTTCCCAAAAGCGGGTGGAAGATCATACATAGAAGCAAAATCCTTTTGACCCATCAGCCTCTCTTCCTTTCTCCTGAAAACGATGGATGTCTTAGGAAGGCATTTTAGGGTGGATCTTACAGCGAACGAAAGCATGGTACTTAACCTAGTCTAACATGTAGTGTATTTAAATACGCCCGTGCCGTAACTATCACAAGGAGGGCTGGAGTGGAATTGGGGAACCCACGAGGCACACCCGAGCCGTCCGCTTTCGTGAAGTCTTTCCGAACAGACCTAAGAGAGGGCTACAGGCGGGAATCCGGGAAGCTTGAACAGTTTAGTGTAAGCGACAAGCCACTAGGCAGGCTGCTGAACTTGTTCCAGCGGTTTGGCCTAAAAATATGAGGTATAAGGGTGTAGTATAATAGGCCAAGCGAGTGGCCGCGGTACTTTTGGAGCCAATAGCCCACTACAAAAAAATAGTGTGGTAGTTGGTTTTTTTTATGTGGAAGACTAGAGCTCAGGGAAAGCCCTTTGTACTGTCGACAATCTTTTTTTTTCGTATAGAGTGCAATGTCGAACAGCAAGCTCTAGTCGATAGATAGTGAGGGAAAGAGAGAAGTGTGAAGGAAGGAACTGCCACAACCACCCACTCCCAACCATTTCTATCACGACTCTGGCATAGGGGCAATGAGAAACAACTCGCTGGACTGTTATGCCTCCTGAAACGAGTTGAATCCCATCAACCAACCGATGACCTGCGCTGGTGGAGCCGGGCAGTGCTAGCGGAAGGCTATGACAGGAGGAATGAGAAATGCAAGGAGGAAGAAGGTGGGTTGGACCGTGGTGCTGCCGGGATTCGAACCCGGGACCTCTGGGATGGTAGCCAGGCGCCTTATTCCCTAGATTACCGAGGCCTCTTTGGAGATGTCGGTTCTGCAGAGCAGCTCCCCTAACGGAACGCCAGGAGGAGATTGAGTCTCCTTGATCGTGGGTTTCCTGTTCCCAGCGAGATTTACGATATGAATTCTTAATCAAACTTCCCATTGTTCTCAAGTCCTTATCAAAAAAAAAAATTTAATGGTAAAAATGGAGAACAAATTTTGAATCTCGTAAAAGTGTTAAGTCACTCTATACATGGCTAAGACGCTTCATGTATCTCAAGTCGAGTAAAAGCATTCTACCATGGTCGCGTAGAGGCCACGTTTGCAATCACATGTGCATGTGCAAGCAATTGCTAAATCAAAATAGGATCAAGTCTTTCATTTCGTGCTCCAATTACACACCGCTTCTTACTTATCTTTTTAAAATATTCCAAAATTTCATCTGCCATAATTACGGCATGACGTATTCTTTAAGCCAATTTAAAGCCATAACTCTCTGTCAATGTTACTGCTCTGTCTGATGCGTCATATGTGCATTTGGTCAGTGACGTATTTGATGATCTCACGGTATTCTTGACGTTGAATGAATTTAGGAAGTTGAATATCTCAATTTCTTTGAATTGAAGATCTTAACTTCTTTAAGAAGTATGATATGTCCTGGTAGCATATCAAAATAAGCGATAACGAGGTCAGCTACACCCCAATTCAAGGAACACCATCCAAATCAGTGGAACGATGTAATGAAATTTTCCTCATAAAATTCAACGACGCATCTGAATACAATTGAAAGATACAGGGTGGTTTAAGAACACATCCAAATTTAGACAGATAATGAGTAGCTTCTAAAAAAATTTCCCTTTTTAAAAAAAACGTAAACACTTCCTATTTTTTTTTTGACTTAAACACGTCTAGACGAGCTGGTGATTAACATTGTCAATTACTAAATATAATTATAAAAGTAAACAACAGACGGGAATAGCGCACAATTTTTGTGACAAGATCGCCCAAAAACGATCTAATCACGTATATTTTGTTATTGTGCTGTAAACCTTAAACAACAACAACAACAAAAAAAAGAGCAACAACAGATAAAAAAAACTTTGTACCATTCGAAAATACAAATTTTAATCTTTTTCTTAATTGATGTGAATCACCCTTAAACTGGTGAAGAGTTCAAAGTTTCAAATTGGCAATAATAAAATAAATTTTTTTTTATCTCCCGAATCCGTCTCAATCCACCACAATTGATAACTCCCCGAATTCCGGCAAGTTTTTTTTTTTAAATTGTCTTGCACAATTCTTGAAGGAACTTTTCCTAGTTTTTTGTGGGCTTTAAGAATTTCATATATTATTAAAGACACACCAACACACACACACACGCATGCACGAAATTAATTTTTTATTTTATAATTGCTAAAAAGATAAAGGAGGGCTGCCATAAAATTGGAATTTATTGAACGAACACGATGGAACGCATGGAGACTGAAGAAAAAAAAACAAGGCCCAAGTTGAGAGCTTTCAGTCGTGCCGGTTCATGTTGAACTTAATTACTGCTGATAGCTAGATTCCACTAGAGATTCCATTAATTACGGGGATGTTAATAGGTTTCCGTCTCTGTTTGTCTGTTAGCGCGGCTCTGTTTCCTGTGCTCCTCCGATGTGCGGCAGCCACAGTGTTTTATGCCCAAGATTCTAATATGGTTGCCACCATTACACCACCCCCCTTCCGCTCATCCACCGCCAATTTGTGAGCAGTTGTGAGAATTGTCACGTTCAGAAATTGCCACTAAAAATGAATTTTGCAAATTACACACACCTCTATTGTTTCCAGTTTTGTTATCGGCGAATTTAACAATTTTTTCTGGCTTTTACTTGTTTGTAATTTCAATGATGATAAGAAGGTCTAAAAGCAATAAAAGTTGAATTCTAGGCTTTTCTGTCGATCAATTACCATCGAGTGTGACAGAGTTCTGCGCTACAACCACACCCAATATAATATTTTTTGTTTTAAAGTAATTCAATTCCGCAATGTCTAGACTTTTTGCCCCAAATTTATTAATTTTTTTTTGTGTTTATTTCTTTAAGAAATCATAAAGAAAGAAAAAAACATCCTGAAATGAAGCAATTGGCTTGACCTTGAACTACTAGGCTCATTAGTGCGGAAATGCTCGGTGTGTGTGGCTGGCTGCTGTGCAACTAATTAGCTTTGAATTGATACAGAAGAAGAAAACGAATTTATGCCTTGCCGCAGTATATTTGTACCAAAAGCAACAGAAAAAAAAACAAAAAACAAAACAAATAACAATTCCTCAACACGCGAGAATAGAATTGGTGCGATGATGATGTGAGAATCTCAAGATTGATGCCATATGGATGGAGTTTTTTTTAATAGGGACGACAAAAAGTTTTATTTCAGACTGTTTTTTTTCGTCTTCATATTTTTCATTGCTGGATTGCACATGACTTTTGAAAATTTGCCATTAAAGTGTCAAGACTAAAATTAAAATTGCATAAATGACTTCGAAATTAAGCGAAATTATAAGTTGTTATCTGCTTTAAAGGTCAAATGCCACTCCAAAGACAAGAGCTTTGTAGAAGAATTTATGAAGAGACTTGGTGGCGTCCTCCGCCCTTCCTATCGTTCATAAGTGGTAATTCAAGGCGTAGTGTCCGCTAATAAAGGCTCGTACCGGTCTGGTCATCGTACATGATGATCCACAGAAGAAGACCTAGGACGGAGCTTTGTGGGACTCCGCAGGTTGTCCTATACTCCCTGACTCCCTCGTCTGACTCGCAGTGTAGTGTCCTATCTAATAGGAATTCTATCACAATGCGCACTAGATACTTCGGTGTATCAAGTTTTATCAACGCCTCGACGATCTTGCTCCATCTCGCGGTGTTGAAAGCATTTTTCACGTCAAGGGTTATCAATGCGTAACTCTTATTCACATCCCACAGCCCTTGCAAGGCTAATCACCATATTCACAGCATCCGTTGTCGATCTAGCCTTCCTGAACCCGAATTACCTTTCCGACAAACTAAGTTGAGTGAGTATTGCACTACTAAGTGGAGCGGAGAAAGGTTAGTAGAGACTCCATAGCAGCAGTGGGGCAGGTGCTTTGAGCTCCCGTGATACCAAGACAGGACGGTCTTTGCCACATGGCCAGCTTAGTCACAGCTTTGGTTGTTTTGTTTGGTTTTCACCCATCAAGAGATTCATTTGCTTTCGTTAAGAAATTTATTTATTTATTTTTCACTTCTTCTATTGTCAATCATGAGTTTAATAAACAAAAATTAGTAATATTTTGCATCAACATTTTATTCACCGTTTTTTTAAATATGGAAATTTCATCCATTAATATTCTCATCACTTAAAGTAAACAAAAACAGAACGTCACCACAAAAAAAGCCTGTGATTAACGATTTACCAACATTTTAATTATAGAAAAAAATTTTCCACGCATTAAACCCCTCTTAACAAAAATTGGTTTTTTTTTTATCATCGAAAACAAAAAATTAAGAAAACTTTAAAATTGTGTTTTTTTTTTGTCGAGTAACAAACACTGAAAATTCGACCTTGATTCGCTGTTGGACACACAACAAACAAACAATAACGGCAAAAGTGTAGCAAATTTAAATTTTTTGATAAATGGCCGTTAATGACGCAAAATTAACAAGTTTATTTTTGATATTTTTTTCTTGTTAATAATATTTTTTTTGTTTTTTTTTATTAATCAAACAATCAAGCAAAGATTTTTCATCGCACAATCGAAACATCGAACGTAGCCTTGTCACCTTAAATGGACTCAGCACTTCTTGCCCCCTGGTGTCCAGTCAAGATTCTTCTCTTTAATTGACAGATGTACCCAAGTTTTTCGCCATTTTGGATTAAATTACGATACAAAAAAACATAACATTAATTAAGGAACACTTTAAACCACCTGAAAAGTAATATTCTTAAGTGCCGCATTAATCTCGGCGATGGTGCTTCAAGTCTGTGAAATTAATTGAGCAATTAGAGAATGTTTTTTGTGTAATAATGGCAGCGAAACCGAAAAAGATACTTTTCATTTCGTGATTCTATTGTTTGTGGAGTTTTGGCAGCGACTAATTCTGGTATTCTTTTTTTAATGCTGATAATTCTCATTCATGAAATCCAGTTTTCATTCATCTGCCCTTTCTGTTGGGTTATATAGACTCGATCGGAAAGTGTTTTGTTTTTCAGTTTTCAGTAGTGACCTTGTCTATGTTTATTGTAATTTTATGTTTTTATTTTTAAAGTTTTTTTTCTTATTTTTAGTTGGTCGACTTCTTGGTTCTCATGGGCATAGATAAAAAATAAACCTACAAAAAATAAGAAGCTTCTTTCGCCACTATCTTATTATTATCAGCTTCAGCAGCAGCAACAGCATGTATTTGGGTTAATGAGTAAGTTCCCAGGGATGGACTAATATGATCGGGCCTATCAAGCCAAGATGTAAAGTTATCGTGTCGAGGGCTGCATGGCAGTGGATAGGTTTGCACTATCATTTAACGATCTCCTCTGGGATATGGAGCCTCCGTCAGGATGGACCTTACTTTTCCTACGATACTCATGGGACTTTTGTGGACCAATTTATCTGGAGAGGTCCAAGGGAAGGAGGGCCGAAGTGGAATTGGGGAGCCCCACGAAGTACACCCGAGCCCCGCTTTCGTGAACTTCCCTACAGACCAAAGACAGGACGGTGACCTGGAACACGGGTAGCCAGAAACCAGACCTGGACAGCCGCCGCTCTGCCCAAAGTTTTTGGACTCGCCAGAAAATTGACAGCACCAGCTCCCATATAATCTAGGGGAACTCTTCCATCATCATTATTAATAAATTAAAAAATAAGAGTAGAACCGCAATTAGCCTCCTACTGGGACAACAAGCAGACCAGACCGCCGTCGTTCTGCCCTAAGATTCTGGTCTCACTGAAAGGGGGGCAAGGAGGGCCGGAATGGAATTAGAGAGCCCACGAAGCATACCCGAGCCCGCTTTCGTGAACTCCTCCTGAGAACAGACGGAAGGCAGGCAGGCCCGCCACATCATCTTGCGGGGCCTGGTGCTAAAATATGTGTGGGGCCCTTTAAGGATTTTGAAATTCCAAAAAATCTTTATGTTATAAAATTATCTAAAATCATGTATAGGTCAGTCACGTTTAAATCATTGCATGATATTAGTAATAGAACGAGATCTAGCAAAAAATATAGACTATGACGATGTCATCGACGACTTTGCGGAAATTAAAGCAAGAAAAATAGGGTATACGATGTAAATATGATGAGTAGAAGAATCCATATCCATATAAACGTAACATATGTTTTAGAGTGCTACATGCTTGAGTTTCACGCTCTAGATTAGCGCTGGCTTGACAATTAGAACGCAGGGATATGGCCTTTTTGGGTTTCAAGATAGTTTCGGGGCCTACTCTCTCGCCCGGGGCAGTAGATCGAGCGGTATGGCCAATGGGCCAACGCACACGGCGCATAGTTATGGCACATAAAACCGGTTTTATAGAAGAGAGAGGGAAGGGAAGGAAAGAACTTAACGAAACAATTTTCACGCAAAACCAAAAGCGTGAAAACTAACACATGCATATTATATTTCTTCTTATGTCAAATCTTCTTCTTTCTGAGCGCAGTATTTTCCCACTGAAATTGTTTAATCATTCGCATTTTGTTCATCAACCTGAAATGTCTGTGGTCTGAAAATGTTGTTTTTTTTGTGAGCATATTGAAAAAATGATATTAGGTTTGTTCCCGTACTTTCTTCATTCTGCCACTTACTGCAAGTTGCTTATTGAGAGGTGGGGATGAAGTACAGAAAGTACAGGAACATGTTTCTGCAGGTTTCTGCTGTTTTAACACGGGAATGACAGTTCTAACATTGCCATATTTCAAATATCTAAGCTGCAGCAGGTTACAGCAGCTCGTAGCTACTGCAGGTTTCTGCTTCTTACTGCAGAGTGGGGAAATGAGTATGGCGGCTGCAGTAAAAGTACGGGAACAGAATTCTGTTAAGTAATTCGAAGCAACTGACAGATTCTGTACTTTCTGCAGGTACGGGAACAGACCTATTAAGGACTTTTTATTTATTATTTCTATTTGTCAACGAAATGACAGCTCTATGACAAGTAATTTTCATATGCACAAATACATTTAAAATTTCCTGAAAAGATTCAAGTTACTACACAAGATGCTATTACCCCGTCTGCGTTCCGAGGAGTGTAGTAAAACCGGTTTTATGTGCCATAACTATGATCTCGTGTGCGTTGGCCCAATAAATATGAGGTATAGGGGTGAAGTACAATAGGTCAACCGAATGGCCGCGGTACTTTTGGTGCCAATATCTCAAAAAAAAGGTACCAAGGTGTGATCGATCAATAGCAATATAATCTCCTTGCTGGAATCTAATAATAATTATTCTTGAGGGACTAGCCAGCTTAATTAGACAAAAAGCTTCTCGCTTATTATTTTTATTCTCCCAGCTGACAATATCTATTCCTTAAAAATCAATAGAAGTCGCGTTGGCCTTTACAAAACTATCGATTCACACCAAATGTTGCAATTCCATTTCATGCAAGATCGTGCAAAAGTTCAAATTTCTCATTTCTCCCCGTGAATAAAATCGTTTAATATATTTTCAGTACTAGATTTATCACTTTAGCACTTTCCGCTTCCACTCACGTAAAAAGTGTCAAGCAGCAAAAAATTTTTCTTATCAACTTTATTATGCTTTGCAATTTTCATCAGCAGCAACAACACAACAGCATAGACACAAAGCCACACTTACTCGCAACGGGGCTCCCAAGAATCCAAATCAAAGAACGTGATTATAAGCAAAAACATTGCCGTCGTATAAGCCCAACCATCGATAGGCACACATAGTGGCAAGTAAGTAGTCTTAAGGCACGGCCATAAATCCCCAGGTGGATTAATATCATTAGAAACTAAAGACAACGAAAAAAGAATTATGCAATTCCGGAGTATTCCATTCCCAAGCAAACAATAGTGGCCCCAAAAATGTTTTATATGCATTAATGAGCGCGGTGTTCGCTGGGGCGGATTAACAAGTTTGGCCCCGCCGTAAACATAATCGCATTAACCTTCCAAAAGTGGAGTCCGTTCGCGAGTAGTCCCCATATAAAATATTTTTGGGCAATGCCACCACCGCTATCGCTGCCTGTTGTCGCGCTAATAGAATTAAGTACAGAGCTGAGCGGTCGAGAAATTGAAGTACGGTCCTAATTTAGAGTTGCGATAAAATACATGCAATTTTACGAGTTTTGAATACGTTTAGAAAAGGTAATAAATACACAAAACATTGTCATTGTGTCAACACAAAAATTACGCTGAGATCATGCAACCTCGCCTCGTGTCATAACACCCTTAAAACGGTTTTTTGGGTAATTTTCGTATAGAGGTTAAAAACTATATGTAATCAAAGCAAAAAAAAAAGAAATTCTCTTTTCGATCAATCAACACTCGGGAAATCAATCAAAGTGCAAACGATGCAACGCCGCTAAGTCATGCTACCGCAGCAGAGTCCAAATCCGTAACTCGACTCAGTGAGAATTCTGAGAAAAGTGGCCGCGATGATGCCAGCGAAGTGAGTCAAGAATCTCACCCCCGATCCCGATGCACTCTGAAAAGCTTAGAGAATTCAAAAAATCAAAGTGCATAAAAGCGCTGCCAGAAAATGCATACAAACTTAGCCCTTCTCGCCCCCACCCCCACCGACGCGACGGGATGAAAAAGCGCCGGCCAAGTGCAAGACGCGAAGTGGACACGAAAGCAAGAGATGCACCGCCCCCCCCCCCCCCCCCCCCACAACACTATGAATGCTGCCAGTGGGTTGTTGTAGCCAACGAGACGCGCGGGGGCGAAAAGTTCGTTGTTATCAACTCTCGCGGCACAATTCTTATCGTCGACCGTTCTTAAAAGAGTATTGCACAACTATTGGGGGTTGATGGGGTGCAAAGAGGGGTCGCAGTAATTCGATGATTTCATTTTTAAGGCGAAAATTGCATAATTGAAGCGAGGCAAGTGCATAACCGCGCTGCTCAATCGCTGCCAGTAGTGAAAGCTTTTGCGGTGCATCATAAAACGGGCATCGGCACGCTGCTTTCTGAGAGCTTTTAATTAAAGTTAATTGCATTAATGCCTGGGGGCGGGGGTGGGAACGAGGGAGGATTTGCTTGGTTTAATTTCATTTTTTTATTAATTTATTTGAAAAGTGCTTTCTTTTATAATGAAGGAAATTGTGTTCGTATTATGCAATTTTTGGGTAGATAAAAGCGCCATTCTCGTTCAAGGACCGAGGGTGCCGACACAATTGACACTGTTTTGGCCCCTGTGCTGAAAGTCGAGTCGTGTGACGTGACAAGTCGTTTGAGTTGAAGAAAGTGACGTTTCTGTAGAATTACCTCTTTCAGCCCAGGGGCCAGAGTGTAAGTACTAAGTTGAATTCATGGGCCCCTATGCTGAAAGTCGTAATTCGACTGAAACGTCACTTTTTTTAACTCAAACGACTTGTCACGTCACGCGACTCAACTTTCAGAACAGAGGCCTTTGTAACCATGCTCTTGAAAAAACCTTTACGCTAGTAGAGCGATGGACAATAGCAGATCTTGCGATCCACATGAGCTCCGAGTAGTTCCAGAGCTCTCCTAACCTGCTTGTGAGATCGAATTAGAGAGGTCTGGGCAAAAGCGTTCAGTTCGAGTGAGAGGAGTGTATGCAAAGCTTTTGCTGTTACTCGGGAAAAGTCGATTATTGCCCAGCACTGGGTTAGTATATGACAGTGTGCTTATTATACCTAAGTCCTGTAAGAAGGCTTATGTCCTCTTACAGGGTGCTGTACGGCTGCTCTGAATCAGGCATAGGCATGTCGATTTAAAATTGATTAATCGAAAAATCGATCTTTTCGAGTGAAATAATAGATTTTTTAGATCGATCTCAAACATTGAATCGATTCACAAACCCCTCGGATCGGGTGTTACGTGCCAATTTTTTTTGCACGCAAGGCTCGGCCGCGCTCAGCGTAGTGTGTGGTTCAACAAAAATACGAAACTCCTGGGGAAAATTAAATATATAAATTGGGCGCCACGTAGTTTTAAGGTCTACGAACCTATGCACAAAAAAATATTATAACACACAGATAAAAACAAAAATTTATAAAAATTCCGTTTTCTCAACTTTTATTTAAACAATCTGAGCAATAAAAAAATATAGTTTAAAAAAACTAAAAAATACGCTTTTATTTTAAAATAAACTAAAAAGTAAAAAATAATTTTGAATGTAAAGTTTTTATTGCTCCAGCCAGTATAAGAAAATAACCTACCTTTCGAAATGTAAAAAAGCGTGGGGCTCTCTATATTCTTATTTTATTAACACCGGAACTTTTAGCTAGCGCCCCACGCTTTTTTAGATTTCGAAAGGTAGGTTGTTTTCTTATACTGGCTGGAGCAATAAAAACTTTACATTCAAAATTATTTTTTACTTTTTAGTTCATTTTAAAATAAAAGCGTATTTTTTAGTTTTTTTAAACTATATTTTTCTTTTCTATTTTTTAGTCTATTATATGTATGTGTTCGGCCATTTTGTAGTGACCGCCATATTAGATTTAAAACGACATCACAAAGCTTACTATACTATACTCGTCATACACTTTCATTTGATACCCATACCGAGTGGGTTGTAAAGAAAAAGGTAAACCGCCATTTTGTGGTGGCCGCCATTTTGAATTTGGAAAGACGCCCCACAGCGAAAAGTATTCTATTATCACATCCTTTTATTTGATACTCATACCGAGTGGGTTGTAAAGAAAAAGATAATCCGCCATTTTGTGTTGGCCGCCATTTTGAATTTGGAATGACGCCATACAGATAATAGTATTCTAATTGTCACACCCTTTCATTTGATACCCATATCGAGTGGGTTATAAAGAAAAAGGTAGTCCGCCATTTTGTTTGCCGCCATTTTGAATTTGGAATGACGCCATACAGTTAATTGTATTCTACCTGTCATGCCGTTTCATTTGATACCCATGTCGGGGGTCGGGGAACACAATAGCAAAAATCGACCGCCATCTTGGAACGGCCATCTTGATTTTCTTACAAAATGGTCAGATTGCATTGTCACGCGAACTATGCATATTTGCAAAGTTTGAAGTTGATCGGTTATATAGAAGTGGGTCAAAATCAAGTTGCAAGATTTGTTTACATAGAACATACATACATACATACACACATACATACAGGTGAAGCTAATATAAAGCGTATAAAAACCAATAACTCGAAATTTTCAGAACTCAAATAATCAAAAATTAGTAGAACCCAAACTCAAGTAATAATTCAAATATATGTTTATAACAAATAAGGAAAAATTAAAATTACCAACTTGACTACTAACTTGTAAAAAAAAAAAATCCGCGGTGCAACGCTTCTCCTGTCCTCCTTCTTTGTCGTCAACACTTTCACTATGCACTTTCACTCTTCCACAAACTGAGAGGACGATCATCGCTCCAGGGGCCCGGATTATATCGGGAATTGCCCACTATTTTAGGGACTTCCAGTGCGCTTTCCAAATCGGTTTGGCCCGCTTGGAAACGGAAAATAATATTATTTACAAAATTAATATTTTTGTTTCAAAATGCGCACTGGGTCCCGGGCATCCCTTTTTCCATCCCCGGGAAAATTCTCGAGGCCGGGCTTGCCTTAATTTTGGGTTTAAAAGTTGGGCTTGACAGCCCCCGGCCACATTTGTAGAAATCCCGGGGTGGACAATTATATTTAACTTAAAATTCGTTGGAGCCCTCCCTGGCCGCTGGTCTGTCCTTTAGATGTGGTAATTGTAGGCAGAATTTGGAGTACCGGGAAAAATTCGTGTTGGAAATTTCCGGAGGTTAGGATCGTTGGGAAGCCTTGCACCGCGTTCACAATTGATCTGCGAATTTAAAAACGGGTGCAAACAAGTAAAGGCCCAACTATAATGCACGTAAGAAACGTACGTCATCTGGGCGCTCTCATGGAAATTAATGGGTTCGGCCATATTGGACGTACGTCGGTCATATTTTGTTTCGTCAAGTTTCGTTAAACGTAAAAATGCGAAAAGAACCGCGCTCAACGTACGTTTTGTGAAAATTTGTAGTTAAATTGATGACAGCTGATTTTTTTGTTGTTGTTTTGTGGGTTTCAAACAAGAAAGGGTATGGAAAATGTTGTGCTTCAAATTTATGGGAGTGATTTTGATGATAAATTTATTATAAGTGAAAATAAACATGATTAGTTTTAATATGCAAAGATTAATAGCCAAGTTTTAATAATCAATAATTTTAAACTTGTGAAAACTTTCCTTATACACAAACCATTATACGTTTGACGGAAGTTTGATATTTACGCACGTCGGCTGACGTTCGTTTGTTACGTGCATTATAGTTGGGCCTTAAGTTTTGGCTTAATCTAATTTAGTTGATGATTCCTCATATTTTATCTATTCTTCCAGGGACTCCGACATTCTCCTCTGACTGGGGACACCGGTCATCACCAACGGTCCTTACAAAGGATCCATTCTCTCCCGGGTACCTCTGGCGTCATCTAATTGCGTAGGACCTGAAAGAAGAATAGATCAGCAGCATCGTTGTCCGAAAACAGGTAGATGACACAAACAAGGTAAGACACATATAACCATTCATTAAATCATTTAATTTACTTTCTTTTCTTTTAGGACGACACAGAACATAACACGGGCTCAATTCACTTGGGGGCTTCCACACGCTGAAAACATCGTTTTGTATAGAAGAGGGCGAGAGAGGATCTTTCCAACCAACTTTTTCAATGGGGATTTTTCAGCCAACTTTTTGACAGCTGTGTGGTTGTTGTTGTTTTATTTGAAATTCCCTTTACTTTTGCTAGGAGCATAAAAGAAAGGGAAATCACAATAGGCAAAAGAGAATTTAGACAAAAAACAACAACATTGTGCAGTACAGTTGGGTTATTAAACTTCGCTTGCGAGAAAGCTCATTCGATTTACCGAAAAAATGACAGGAGGGCTTTTTTGTAGGGAATAACATTTCGTTTTGGTTGAACAAAAATTTTTTTTTCGAAAAAACAAGTTTTTGAGTCATTTTTTTGCCAAAAAGTGATATCTCCGGCCGCCATGTTTTTTTTGTGACTCCGAAATTATTTCTTAAAAAGTCCCAAGGAAGCTGTGGACCAATTTTCAGCCATTTTGGAATTTTGTCTCCTTAAAATGGTACTTTCCCCGGACTAATAGCAATTTCATAACGAATTCCTAACAGGATTGCTACATAAAAATAAAAAAAATGTATAAATGCGATTTTTATGAAACTGTTTGTAATTAGTTGTCCGTGGCTCAACAAAAATTGACTTACCATTCGATTAATCGAGAATCGATCCTTTAATGCTCGATTTAATGGAGAATCGATTTTTGTGCGACCGATTCGAATCGAATCGAAGATCGATTTTTTTTGGAATGAATCGACATGCCAAACAGGCAGCACCACCGTCCGTTTTAACCTCTAGACTACCGAGCCCTCTTCTATTCTTGGCTTATGATGTTAAACATCTCCACCTGGAGTTTGCTATTGAACGGAAGAGCATGGTAATATCTCTCGTACGACTTCTGCAAATTCTTCACCGATCTATCTACAAGATTGCTCCTGGCCTGGCCAATTCTCGTTGCTTTCGATGCTCTCTGACCAGCCCACTAAAGAATGATCCTGTACCTCCTTGCCCAGAAAGAGCGCTCGTCTGACAGGTTTTGACCAGCTTGAACTTTATATACAACGCGCTTGGACATCTTTTATTCTCCTGCAGGATTATATCTTTGAACAGCTCTTCATCGAGATTATTTTGATCTCTTCTGGTTTTGGGGCACTCGAAGGTTTTCCGTAAAACCAGACTCTCCTTTTTTTGCGTGAGACAAGATCCTTCATAATAAAAGTTGTTTTACATTTTCGATCAGGTTTTCAGTGTCTATTAAAAGTGATTTAGGTTTTTCAAAATTGTGTGCCACATATTTCCCTCCTAACATTAAGGCTTTCAGCGCAAAGACAAAGAACCCGATCACATATCTCCTGTGGCACCACCCAGTCTTGCCGTGCCATACCTCTTCTCTCCCTCAAGCTTCTTTCAGCGCATTTTGGATATTTTTTTTCTTTTTGTTACTTTCAACCCAAGAATCTCTCCATCAAAAATCAAGAAATGCCATGCGCAGTCCACTTAAAGCCTGAGTCATGCCTCTCCACCTTTGAAAGCTGTGTGTGCCAAATACTGCGATAAAAAATATTATTGAATTAATTCTGCTTCGTTTTTTTTGTGTCTTTTGCATTAAGATCTCCTCAATAGCCGCATGAATGCCCAATCCACCCATAATAGACCGATCGGCCGTTGGCGGTAGGTCAGTTCCATCGAAGCCAGAATCTTCTCCGTCATTTCGCACAACTGAATCGCATCCGGCGAATCTGGCCGTTTCTTGGGGCCGTTAATGCCCGGAGATAGACGTTTTGTGACATTTTTAGTGGCTATTTTGGAAATTTTATGGATATGGATCTGAAATTACCCCCGCGCTGTTGGATACCCCCCCCCCCCTGCTGCTCGCGGTACATTTATTCTTGTTTCTTGTGAATGCGCGAGTTCGCCACCTTCGAAACTCGGGACTTGGGGGATTGGTGTTCTTTTTAATAAATTTTTATTTCAACCTTTTGAAGAAGGAATGCCTTTTTTTGGCTGTTGTCCATGTGTATATAGTATGTTATATGTATATAGGCGATTGCAGAACACGAAGAATACCTGTTCTTTATGCTTATTGGCTCGCAGGTTGAGGCTTTAGCAATGACGACAAGCAGCAAGGCAAACACTTAGTATACGGGAAATTGGAGGTGTTTGACGATTTAAAGGTGGGAAGGGAGTCTTTTAGGATTTAAAGATTATTTATGAAATGAATTTTCGCGCACTCATGGAAAATGGTGAATATCAAATGACAAGTTACGAACTTGGTTTTTTCTTCATTCATTCCATTACTGTTTACCGTTTAATGAATGGCGACGGGCGATGCCATATATACGAGTATATTGTCAACTAAATTATTGCCAGGATTATTATATTATTTTTTGAGTTATGCAAATGGACCTATTCAGAATTGCAATGGGATTGGTCATATCCTGTTCGATTTTCTAGAATGGTTTCAGGAAACATAAGATTTGAGTATATTTTCTGATAGAGGAAATCTATCTATTTTCTGGATTGTTCATATTAATAAACGTATTTCTTATTAGTTCTGTTAATTCTTGCTCTGTCGAAGTAAGAACACAAACGGTGTTATCGTGAGAACCGGTGAAACGAAGGGTACACTTCAAGACTCACGCCACACCATTTGATTTGGTCTTCAGGTGATGCACTACAGTAGGACTTTCGATCCCGATAAAACGGTTCAAAACATTTACTAGGAAACACTACCGACCTAAGCCAAAAACTCAGGAGTAACATTAGATGCCAAAACTCGTCTTTTTATACTATGAGATTCTTTCATCAGTCGAGCAGCAGGGGATGCGTGCACGACCGCCTGTAAGGCCCAGGCCCAAAACAGGAGACACCGCCAGGGGTTCGGACTAAAAGAGTAGTGTCAGATTCGGAAGATGGACAGCACTCTACCGAGAAGCTCCTGCTCCTGCCTGCCTGGTGAAGAGCGTCAGCGGTCGGCAACCTATGGCACGCGTGCCACTCCGCTGATCTAGGCAATGATCTTCATCGAGGACATTCTGCAATCGTCAGTGTTATAGAAGTCTATGCTATACTGACATGAATATTTATCCTCCCTAACAGCTAGGGGCTATCAGAGCGATAAGGATAAACTAATCTGGGATTGCCAAAGCGCCATTGAGGAATTGGACATTATCGATCGGGTCGGGCCACACGTGTTTGGATTCCGGGTGATCAGGGCTCCTAATGCAATGAAAGATTGCACCCCAATCAGGGCTCTGGCACTACATTCCTCATTCTGGCTTTTTGGACAATCACAAATCCCACGATTCCGAGGAGTAGGGTCTACTGTTCCGTGTGACCTTACTTGATCAGAAACTCATAATCTATTCAGTGACATGCCAAAAAAAAAGAAGATAAATGTCAATCAGCCTTATGAAGTGATATTCCCCTCGATACGTTTGTAGGTATCGACAGTTTCATTCCACCGCGTCCCTCATAGTCACGTCACTCCCCAACGAGAATAACCACCAGAATACAGTGATATTTCACAAAACGTCATTTCAAAGACAGCACTTCCAAAACATAATTTTATTAACGTAGCTTAGAATATAGAACTACAGGAAGGGCCCTCGCAGAATTTTAGCGTAGTGAAATTCAAACTGCACACTTCATTGTTCTTTTTTTCACTGAAAATTCGCTCGTAACAACTTCAATTACACTAAAAACAAATTCTTGAAACTTTCTTTCTTTTTTGATATTAGTTTTTTAAAAAACTGTAAATAAATTTTATAGAAAAACTCGTTTTAAAAAAAGTGCCGCCGGAAAATTTGACAGTCGACTGATCCCAGATTTCACTGCGCTCGCATACACGGATTTTATGCGCGAGGGCCTTTCCTGTAACTCTATATTCTAAGTTACGTAGTGTAGTGTCATGGAATTTCGTTCCATGAAGGTTCGCACTATTCCAACTCCATTGCTGAGGTGATTTTTGTAGTTCTAAAATTCGCCTTCCTCTTTTAAATAATTAAAAATGATAAAATTCTTCGAGAATTCCACGGAATTTTCGACTGAAGTTTTTTTGTATGGAGTGCAGAAACGAAGATCACTTATTTTCTAAGAGAGGGCGCAAGTTTTCAAATGCCGAACAAAGACGCTAGTTTTTTTGAGTTTTCGAATCAAATTTGCTGTCTATTTCCATGTTAACCCATGTCACCAAAAATATTGTTCTCGATACATTTCTTCCCCTACTTTTTATCATCAATTCCATATGAGTTCCTATTTTCAAGAAGCGACCTGCTCGAGTATATTTTCAATATGGCTGAAACTACTACTTTAAAGCAATTATATACCAGATGCTTCCCTAATTACTGACCACCAAACAACGAATCCTATGAATACGCGCAGTAATCAAACACCTGCGCAGATAAAGACGCAACATTTTTGTGTTGAAAACCTGCCTTTCGGGGCTCGTTCGCAGTTCAGGCATCAAACTCGAAAAAAAACTCTGATTATCACCGCGATTGATAATAATCCAGCGACAATAAACAGTTGGCCTTCAGCCGCTCGGACGTGGGCGGACCCAATATAAATTCGGAATTTCCTACTTTTTGCTGCGATGCTCGTGCAGCATCGGTTCTGCTGGACCGGCAGCACTCACCTATGCAGAAGTGTGTCGCAAGCAAAAAAAATCCCACGACCAACATTTCGATCCATCTTTTTCCCCTCGGCCACTAGCAAATGTGAAAAGCTTCCTTTCCGGTTTCCAAATTTTGTGCACGTCTTAAAAATGTTCTTCATTTTAAAAAAAAAATTTTTTTTCCAAATTTTATTTATTTTTTTATTTAGCGAGCGTCCACGACATTTTGACAAATAATGTTGTAAGGCGACAGGGCAACACATAATAACTCACTCCTCTGCTGAAGCCGAGCTTTGCGAACATTTGGCGAACACTTTCAAACGTGAATTATATTTTTTTTTTTTAATTTTTATTTCGGTTTTGAAATTTATGAGACATTTTGAAGTTTTACTAACACTTGTGGAGATTAATTTTTTTAGAGGACGCTAAACCGGGTTTCGAGTGAATCACACGCTTTTTAAGATGCGCTCTTTGCGAGGAACGCTTTTGGGAAAATTTAGTATAAGCCCGACTCTTTCTGGTGATATATGCGAGTTTCTTTTAAAGTTGGTGATTTATGACAAGTAACAAAATCGTGCAGTATTGACATGTTAATGCGAACTGATAAATTGTATGGGGGAGTTTTGCAACATTTTAGAAGTTTTTGACGTTCATAGTAGGCACTAAGTCACCTCGAGCCTGATTGCAGCTAAGGGCTGTCCGTTGTGTTTTCAGAATTCTGGGTTTGGATGCTTTGATTATATTAAAGGCACACACCATGTCTTCTCTCATATGCCTTTTCTTCGTCCAATGTCACTACAGTCCAACTTAAGCCGTGGCCTCCCCTTAAGCAGTTCTTCTAGGGTTTCCAATATTGGTGCTTATAATAGATAATGAAAGCCTCATTTTGGAGCTGCGTAAGGAACGATACCTCTTCATTCCACCCCGGGGCAAAGGTGCTCTTTACTATTTAAATCAATTTTATACATAACATCGCTTTTCAGCATACGCATACCTTTACGATGGTCTTTAATTCAAAATCTTATTCACCACATACGGAAGAAAATTAAACTATTGTCTTACGTCACCAATCATTATATTCAATCGATTAAGGATAAAAAGTTCGTTGTCTCATCTCTTACATTACTTACAAGTCATCCCCAAAATACGATTCGTCGTCATACTTATCCGGTTCCGTAGCCTGCATAACAATTACCATAATCCACAATTTGTAATCTCATGCTACTGATTGAATGCCAAGATTAAAGATTACTCAGGCCCGACAATGATCTCCACTGCAAAGAAGTGACATTCATCCATCATTTGATTACCTAAGGCACAGAATAGAGCCTCATTAGCATGTGTAAATAGACGACGCAGGCTGGCTGGCAAGCAGGCAGGCAGGCGCATCCACCGAGCCCCGCGTCAACCAGGTCACTGGGACAGTATTAAAAGCGATGATTCAAACCACTATAATCGTGGGTGTTCAGTTGTTCTTTTGATCGCGCCATACACACAATAAAAAGTACTCAATAAAAAGTGCTGCCTGTCACCTTGCTGCTATTGAGTCGTTGAGCATCACCAGCATCGTACCTCGCTGCACCTTACATCTGCGTCGTCGCTACTAAGCCGCTGGCCATTTACATCATTTTCTGGCTACTATGCTACGGGCGGTATGTGTCTGCGCTGGACGCGAAATGTATGTACAAAAAAAAGTTCAACTTTCACAAATCTCGTAATCTACATACATATACATAGCTAGGATCAAGCCTTTTTATTGTTGATAATCTGCGAACAATTTGAACCCCTCTTGGTCCGGTGTGGCTTGTTGGTGGCACCGTCGGTCGTCGTCGTGTGGCTGCCAAACACGGTTCTATTTTTAAAGGCTAGCATCACTGCGTGAAGTATGTGACAAATGATTTGCATTAAGTGAATTTTATAATCAGAATTGCTCTAGAGCTCTTCAATCCACTCTCGTCTACAGTAGGGCACAGCGCAATGGTGTAATTTGGCTGCTTGAGGAGTCCACGAGTCTGCGGGTGCGGCATCATGTTCACGGCTGCTTAATGTTTACTTAATCACACAAAAAAAACATATTGTAGAACATCAACACAAATAATGCTGATGCTTCTGGGTATCTGGCAGGTTCACTGGCAAAAATTATTTTGAAATTTGTGGCTGTAATGACTTGAATAAAAATAATAATTACTCCTACGTTAGTGTTATGATGCCATCAGCAATCGGAGAAATATGTTTGAATATGATTTTTTTGTGTTTAGGTCTAAAATTTTCAATTAATCTTATCTTGATTGATATCTTCATTTTTTTTAAATGGCGGTTCTAATTTGAATAATCGACAATCCCTTCCCAAAAAAACTATAATTTTTATAATACAATACGCAAGTTTTATGTTTTCTACTAGTCAAGTCATACCGTTTCCTTGGACACCCGTATCGACGCTGTTGTAAAGAAGAAGGTATTGGCCGCCATTTTGAATTTGGAATGACGCCTCTAAGCTAATTGTATTCTACTTGTCATACCCTTTCATTTGATACCCATATCGAGGGGGCTGTACAAAAAAAAGATAATCCGCCATTTTGTGGATTTAAGATGACGTCGCCCATATTGTATTTAAAATAAAGTCCGATAGTTTACTGTATTCTACTCGTCATACTCTTTCATTTGATACGCATGTCAGGGGTTGTAAAGAAAAAGGTATAATCCGCCATTTTGTTGTGACCGCCATATTAGATGTACCATAAAATTTAATATACCTAACACATCGCCCTACAATCATGATAGCTAACACATTGCGATTTCTATTAAAAGTGAAGGACTTTAGGCTTTAGGCTGAACCAAATTTGCCAAGATCCCAAATACAGGATGATCGTTGACGCTTCCGATTATGTGTGTGACGTGGTACCGTCCTGTTGGAACTATACGTGCTGTAGGCCCAAATGATTCAATCCGGAGACGAGAAAGTTTTTCAACATATCACGGTAGCGAGTACTAGTAACTGTTACAGCATTTGCCTCTAGCATCCTCGAAGAACGTATCAATTCAGAACTTTCGATGCTCCAATAGCGGCTATTCTGTTTATTAACAAAGCCAGCAAGTCGAAATGTGCCCCGTGATGATTTTTTTGCCAAAAATGTTGCGCGAGCTGCAAAGCCATTGTTAAGGCGGCGTTAGATACTTCATAATAAATTGTTACCGACTATTATCCTTCACTGTCAAATATGAAATGACAAATGACAACCAAAATGGCGGCCAAATAAAATCGGGTTTAAATATAAAACGCGCTCTGAATTGTCCACAAAAAAGCTTGTACCACCATTACGGTAAATTTCATTAAAAACAATCAATTTATTATGACGAATAATTATAATCCTTGAAAACTGGTCAATGATACCTTGAATTGGTAAATCGCTTATGAAATTCCGTGTCATTACTGGAATAACTTTCGGTTCGTATCATAACTAATGAAAATTTAACCATAAACGCATTTGTATCATGTTTCCAATAATATTAATTAAACATAATATGTCATAACCAAGAATCGAAACGTCAACAGCTGAATAAAAACTCTTAATTTCATTACACGATCAACATCGATCGCCTTCACTCACTTTCGTCCATCTATAAATACCTGACCACCAGCAGCCAACGCACAATCATTTTCCCTGTCAAATAATTTGTCAAAAAAAAAATGAAATAAAATAAAATAAAAACTAAAATGACTCGTATGCCTAATTAAAACACGATTCCGATCACAACACGATCGGCTCCTTATGTAATTCCCTCTCCCTCTTTCGCCGAGCATTACACCCAGCAGCATCATCGTAATCAGCATCAGATCAGCAACAGCAACAAAACGAAAAAGAATGCACTCCAACAGAATTCCATCCTCGCTATATTATTTGTCAAAGCTGCCTTGAAATGTTGAGCAGATGTCGCCATTATCGAAAAAAGTGAATTTGACATATGCACCAATGTCAGATACAGAACTATACAGCAGAGCCCGCTACTTTGCTGTGGCGCTGCTGGGGCGCAGTGTGTGGCATCGGCGCGGCGTCCATGGTGGCCATCATCAGGAACATCAACATAACCGCCAATAGTCCAACAACAAAATGAAATACGAACAGCAAAAAAAAAATCTTTTGATAAATTTTAATTTTTATTGTTGACGCGATGATAGTTCTGGGACAAACAGTCACAATCATAAATTTTAACGAGACTCCCAGAATAAATACAGCCACGTCTACTATATTTAAAAACATGTTGCCAATACCGCGCGGCCGTGTCCGTTACCACACTGTGTAAATACGCGCGGGCATATTTTATTTAATTTCGTTTTATTTTATTTTTTTTTTCATTTTTGTTGGTCGGCTTTTTGCATAGTTTTTCGATAAATATTCTATGAATGATGGAAACTGTGTGAGAGAGAGATGCGCGCGCAATTTAATTTGCATAAAAGTGCAGCATGTAGTCGTGATGCTGAATTAACCACACGGGGTGCAACGTGACTAGTTGGGCGTTTCTGTTTTTTTTTTTTATATAATTTCCAGAAAATTTAAAAGAAAATACAAATCGATGTATTACCGAAAAAGTGTAAGTGGGGGAGGCGCGAGTAAATAATAAGTAAGGTTAAATTTTGCGATGATAATGTATGACAGCAAAAATGAACGTGATTTCATATATATTTAAATACTGCAGAAAAAGACGTTTTTATTGAGTTTTAATAAATTTTAATAGATCGACTTCTTCAACCCGTAAATGCGCAGTTTTCCAATTATTTGCTGTTAAAGGGGTAATAAAGTTTGCGTTAATCGTTTTCCCATTACACCAAAGCTTTACCGACAAAGGTCGAAGATAAATTATAGCCGCCGCCTAACAATGTAAGCGTTAATGAATATTGAAACAATATTTAAACTTGTCGAAAGCTGCACAGGAAATAGCTGAATGTAGGCGGGAGGCGACGAGTACAACGTGTAATTGGGTCCGGTGCGATTTAGGTGGAATACAGCGAAGATGAAATTAGATGCCATTAGTAAATTTAGTAAATGATCTACAGATTTATGGAATTGCAACTCGAGCATTGAATTCTATAACTTTGGAGATAGTAGAGTTAAATCATGCTTCTTCAACTTCTTTTAATGTCATTATATAAAGCAACTATTGGGGCTATTGTACAATTGACGGTACCTGAACTACAAATTTGTAGACCAAACTACTTGAACAAGCTCAGCCCATTTTCTAGTGTAAGCTTATTATAAATTTATTTCTTTTCTTTTACGAACTTGGCTTAAAATATTCTCTCTAATATTAATAATGCAATAACTGTCAAGCAACTTTGTTTTCTCTCTACTCGCTTGTTTCTCTTTATCTTCTTCTTCTTTTGCAGCAATGCCATACAAACTCTGTTTTCATGTAGCATTACCAAACTAAACTTTGAATCTCCTTACACTAGAGATTTTTGCTTAGACTAGACTGTTCGAGCAAGGCCTCCCTCGAGACAAAGCCTGCAGATTGAATCCTCCATCTTAACGATCTTCTACAGGTGGTAGTTTAGGGTGACCGCCCACTTCCTCACATCTTTCCTACTACGCCCCAACGAATCCCTGGCCGTTTTGCAAAACGACACAGAAACAAACCGCTTAGAGCTCACGGGACGAGGCGTAGTCCTCTAGGGGTCGCTGTAATTCATCAGAATTCGAACCTTTTGTGTCATCTTCACCAAACTTTCTGGTGTGTGTCCCAATAGTTGATTCTGAACCAATGAATTCGTCATAGCCCTGTCTGGCCCAGCAGTCCACTTTTTTATTGCATTCGACGAAGTCGACGAATGGCCCCTAGTACGAAATTCGATTCGCCAATTGATCGGCGCTTTCGGGTGCTTTTTACCCAATTCCAGGTACAACGAAAACACAATTCGACTTTGCTGCGTTTATCTTTCCCAAAAAGAATTTTCTGATCCTGTCAAAAAAATTGCGTCCAATAAAAAAATCAAGTTTCAAAAATGATTATGATACACTCAAAGCCAATGAATCATTCCAAAATTTGTTTACGTTCATCCAGGTGTAAGGTTACTCTTTTGTGCCCCACCTGAGTGGATATAATTTGCTACGAAAACAACACTACGAAAAAAAAGACCAACAACAAAAAAAAATGTCACGAAATCGCGACTACAAATTTTTCCAATTGTCGTAAAATTCTATTTGTGTTCCGTCCATCACACAATACGAATATTTATCGATATTCTGTTTATAAAAAGTTAAGATTATATTCTAAAAAAAAAATTTCTCAGCGAAAAAAACTTGTCAGCGCTTCACACAAAAAAAAACCAAAAAGTTGATTCGCATCAATCTTGAAGCCTGAAGATTCGGGATTTGGCTGGTGGTGGCTTGAAGGACGATGATTTATTCTTAACTATGTCGTAACACAACTAAAAATCACTTGACATAAATTTCCGACGCTCGAAAGTGTCATCAGTGGAGTGCAAAAGGAGAAGAATTCCATTTCGAATTAGAATTTTTGGATTTATAATTTTAAATAATTTTAATTTTATGCAGGTTTTGAAGGTGCCGATGTGAATGCAACAATCATGCTAGGCCAAAGTGACTACCTTTAGAGATTTAAAGATTCATGAAAGCCGCGCCGCGTGTTCGTAATCTGGCGATGCTATAAAGGTACAATGCAAATTATAATTAACATAAATATGAATTCGTTGAGCATAGAGCCTTGTGCATGCGCACCCCGGCATTAAGCCATTAGCGCACTTAGCAATTAGTCACTGCGCTGCGCTAGTCAAAGTGTTTAGGTGTGCGTTGTTGGTAAAGTTCTTATGAAAAATGCTTAATTTCTTAGAATCCCCGTCTGAGCTATGGCCACCGATCAGACTGGTTGGCGATTATGCCTAACAGAATATAAGTCACACAGTATTTTTTTCTGGAATTTGCGGTGTGTGATTCATGTCGGGATACGACACAGCTTTTACTATTGTTCATAAATTCAAATTTGTTTTTATTAATTTTGAATTTTCATTCCCGCAAAATAGGAATGACCTAATCCTTTCGATTGTGAAGCAGAATTGTGTTTTTGTTTTTGTATGTTTTATCGGCGTTTATTAATATTTATACTATGGTAAAATTGAACTTCTAGGTTGGTAAATGCACGGATTAGCAGAGTTCGGGCGGTTTTGTAGAATGATGCCATCGTCCCTCTTCGCTTAATATGGCCTAATTGCATCCCCAGCAGGAAAACTAGCGAGGGGTTATTCTGGTAAGCCAAGAACTCTTTAATGATTTGTGTAACCGCCTACATGGTAATCGAAAGATTCTACTGGAAATTTAGGAAAATGGAGGTCTTTATATTGTAATGACTAGGTAAGCGACTAGGTAATGACTTGTGAAATACTTTCGTTGGAAACGTGATGTGCTTTTATAATTCTTTGTCTTGTCAAAGCCTCTCGTCTTGAGTTTATTCCGTTCTCAAAATTCGTTCGTTTATAATAATGTTTTAATAAACTTGACGAATGTTCGTTAAATTCTTGAATGTTACATATGGTGCCATAATAATGTTACATATGGTGCCATAACGCAAAACGTTAGTATCCATCCGTAAGCGGCATCAGTCCCCAAAAAATTGTTTGGTTAAATTTTTTCCTTTTATTTTGCTGAGCGCTTCTAAGCTGTTTATATTTCTTCCAAACTTAAATAAATCTCTTAAATCTGCATTTACGGAAGCCATTTTACACTTGTCACTTTACATTTTCATTTAGGGCTATCTGTCAAAATGCCGTAACTAAGCTCAAATTCGTTCAGTTTTCTTACTGTACGGAACGTCATATTAGGCCTGATTGTTGAATCCGGCGGATTTGGAATTCCCGCCGCTAAAGAGTTTTACTTTCACTTGCCGTTGCGATTGTACACGAGGCTGTCTTCGGCTTAGAATAATTCTTTACCCTACATGAAAGCTTTGATTGGCTGTGTATACCGCGGTCATTGTTTACATCTGAGAAGGGAGAAGGGAAAGAAATGTGCGTATGAGTTAGTTTTCACCCCGGAAATTTTTGGGTGAAAATTCTTTCGTTCAAGTTTCGTCACGTGCGTCCTTCTTTCTCTCCACTCCTTCGTTTCTTTCCTATAAAACCGGGTTTTTCGTACTTCTTGAGTCTCCGTGTAGCACCCCACATATGAAGTGACATGTTTCATTTTCGAAATTCAAATGACAATCGAATGACGGTTTGCTTGGCTCGATTGTTTACACCTTGGGATTGCGGGTTTTATCGATTTTTCCTTTCTCGATCCTCCATATTCTGCCAAATTACTGCCACGGGCTTCCTATTAGGGCACTTCTGACACACATCTGTACAGAGGTTATTCGAGTTCTTGGAGGCGCGCTTTTGTTGTTGCATCTCACTTTCCTGTTATGCACTTCCTTATCTCCCCATTGCAGTTTAAAATCAACAGGCTTAATCATCTGCAAAAACAACAAAAACGTCTAAAATTCACATTTAATTTGCTCGAAAAATGCTGTCACCCTCAAGAATCCTCCTCACAAATCACCAGGATTATTATAGTGATGTGTTTGCCAATTTAAAAGTGCTTACACTCATCGTGCATAAACTCAGTTCTGTATCGTTGCCACGTTCTCGCACATAAACGCATTTAAGATGCACCAAGCGCCACGCAGGCTCTGGCATTCGCAATACGACAACGAAGGGAAAAGGAGCAAAAATGCAATTGCACAATTTATAAATTGTAATTTACGAATGCATGCGACTCCAGGAATGCCTCTGACGCACTTGTAAGTAAGCAGCTATGTTCGTTATTATGGAAAAAGAAATTCAAATGTGATACCAGAGTCCGTTCGTGTATTAATATTGTAGCATTTGACGTTTACGATGTAAATGGCACCTTTCGGACGGGTCAAACTCTTCTAAAATATTGCCAACAAATTGTCGAAATGATTTCATTAAAAATTTTATTAATAATTTCTCATTTTCGTCAGTATTTAAGACCTTCCACCGCTCGTAATATATTTTTTTTATGATCACAAAAAAAAACTGAAGCATTTTCAAATAATTCTGGAATAGCTCCGGCGGACCTCGCAACAAGTGGCACTAACCAACAAAAAAAAGTGTCGGTGACATTTTGTCGTATTTTTGTTATTTTAAAAAAGAAATATTTTTATTTTTGTTTATTTATTTATTTATTTTTTCAGTGTGTTTTTGTGGATTCTTACCAGTCACTGTGCATAGTAAAACGCCACCTTCAGCGGATCTGCGAGTATGAAATTCCCCGGTAGGTAATAAATTTTCGCCGAAATACTAGAGGCTAGAGACGCTTGGCTATTGGCCAGAAAGTTTTATTTAATTGAGAAAAATCCCGTAGGAAAAAAAGGCGCAGGAATACAGTAGCAGATGTATGACTAATCGCGATCGTACTCCTCGTATTTAGTAAAAAATTACACAATCGGAGTTTTTTTTAGATTTACGACGCTTTTTTTTTAGGTGGAGAGGGATTTTCTTCCGATGCAAAATGATGGGGACTTTTGTGTTGTGTGGCGTTATTTATGAATGAGAGAAGACCAATTTATTTACAATTGATGAAAGATGGTGCAAAATTGAATTTCCAATTAAAGGTAAGAAGAATACCTTGAAAATTTAATAATATCCTTGATCTGATTTCATCTGACAGTGATTCAAAATGTTCCATTTCCAGATTTTTTCTTCTTCAAATAATCGAAATTACGAAAAAAAAACATTCAACTCTGTTTGACTTTTCATTCAATGGCGTAGAACTCAGAGGTAAGCCGCTTTGTACTGTCGATCGTTCAATCTAAAGATACATTTACATTATGTGATTTGTCATATGACTTTACTGTCAAAATTACGATTTGATAGTCCATCTGACTTCGTATTGTTTTCATAGTTAATTTTGACAAGTCAAAACAGAAATTTTCAGTACAAATTTTGACAGATAGTCGTATGACATGTGAAAAAACATATGTCATTTGAAATTTTTTTATGTTTAGGTTTGACTTCGTTGACAGTAGTCATTTGACAAATCATATAAATGTAAAGGTACCTTAAGCTGTGTTTTTTTTTAATCTGTTCTGTTCTGTTCTGGAACATTAAAAAAGTACAACACATTAAAAAAATAATTTCATTTAATTTTGCATATATTTCCAAAGTTACGGCTTCAAACTTCACAAACAATTTTTTTATTTTATTTGTCAACTGTCAATTTAAAAAACACATGTTGAGAAAAGGGAAATTTAAAATTAAATTTATAATTAAATTTTTAGTTTTATATCAATGAATGTTTAGAAAACATAAATCTCTTTTTATCAATTTCACCTTTCCCTAGTAAAATACGAATATAAAAATAATAACATATAAATAACAATAAATAGCACGAATAGCGCGTACAGTGGGATCGCATACCAATCCAAGCGAGTTTGACCCTCCTCAATTTCCTCTTTCTGAATTCCACGGTCGGTTGCAACTTCACTCCAGTTTTTTGCTGGGCTCTCTCTTACATTGTCTCCCCAGCGTTTTTTTGGCCGTTCTACGGCGCGGTTACCAACAGAATTGCCTTCAAAGATCCCAGTTATTTGTTCGATATAGTCAAGATAAGAACCAACTCGTAAGAATCCCGATGGTTTTTTGCTAGTACATTGATATACAACAACCACGAAAGAGATAATACCAAATTGCATTTTTTCCCCATCAATATCAAGTACCATGGCACCGCCTGAATCAGTATGACAGATATTTTGATTCGTATCACCTGGTCCTTGAGCGCAAATTGTTGATGGTTTAAATTTATTTTCACCATAAATTTTAATGCAATCCTCTTTTGGACGGATTTCCATTTCTGTAAAGAGAAGTATTTTTGAAGATCCTAATTCTTCATCGCTAATGTAACCAAATCCTGCTACTAGAGGCTTACGACCAATAAATTCTTCTTTAGCTAAAGATCTTGATATTAGTGATATTGGTTTTATGTTTGTTGTAAATTCAACAGGTGTGGGCAGCCTTATTAAAGCAATATCGTTGTTAAGATTCGCAGCGTTATATTCTGGATGTATTATAATTTGACTTGATGTTAATTTTGTCTCTGGTTGATTAACATGGACAGCACCGAAAATTAATAAAACTTCACTTATCTTCTGAAAGCAATGTGCAGCAGACAAAACCCATTCGGCTGATATAAGTGATCCACCACAAAAGTATCTTCCACGTTGTGTTAATGTTAAGGCGACATGCCAGGGGAATTGTTCCAAGGCAGCGCTCTTCCCTGATATTATTAATGCCCAAGGATATCGTAGAGGAGAAATATCCTACAATATATAATATACTTATAAAATTATATATACATATATAAATAAATAAAATTACTTACATTCCCCTTCCGTGCCGCATCCTGCCCTGCACTTAGTTCAAAGACAGCTATGAATATTATTAACAAAAACGTCATGATACTTAGGTAAAACCACTAAGCATATACCTATGTGCTTAGTGGTAAACTCAAGACTGCGGTCGGAGAAATTAAATGCTTGTGTGTATGGGTATTTAAATAAAAAATATTTTTTTTTGATAAAAGAAAGTTAATCAAAGTGATAAGATTATTGTAAAATATAATGAACAAGAACATGAAATTATAGCCTGAAAAAAGGTAACCCCCCAAAAATAAATATTATGTAGATACATATGTAGTATAATCTCAAGAAAATATATCAGATCCACAGTGTGATTTATGGTATAACCAATTTTTAGAGGGGGGGGGGCATTGGTATTATAGACCTTTAGTTAAATTAAATATTCAATAATTAAAAAATATATTGTTACATCCTGAAAAAAAAAATAAAATAATTTAAAATTTAAAAATAGCCTTTTGACGGTGATGGAAAATATACGGTTGGAGTCACGTGCTGAGGCTAGTGATGAGCAAAACTAGTCTTGCAGTTTTGCTTCTTGCTCTTGCACATTTAGCAAACCAAGAAAATACAGGACAAGACAAGACTGCAAGATCAAGATACCAAGACTTTTTGGTCATCACTAAGTGCCAAAAGTTTGGCAGTGATGAACTTAGAATATAGAACTACAGGAAAGGCCCTCGCGTGTAAAATCCCTGTACGTGAGCGTAGTGAAATCCGGTATCAGACAACTGTCAAACTGGGCTATTTGCTTGTTAGTTGACTGTCAAATTATAAATTGTTTTCTCGCGTTCGGTGTGCATTTTCTTTGAAACGAGTGTTTTTTTATCAAATTTACTTCCAGTTTTTTTCAAAACTAAATTAAAAGAAGGAAGAAAGTTCAAAGAATTTGTTTTCAGTGCAATTAAAGTTGTTACAAGTGAATTTTAAGTGAAATAAGAACAATGAAGTGTGCAGTTTGTGGATGTACGAATAACTCGCTAATTCCGTGAGGAAAATCCTTTTTCAGGTAAGTGGGTAAACTCAAATACTTCCTAAACATATATATTACATATTTCCATTAATAATTATGGAAATCACTGAGCTAAATACTCGAAATAATGTAAATTTTGTGTGCTTGCATTTCTTTTTTTACATTAACTAATGCCACGCAAAATTCAAGGGGATCAGCTGATTAGAATGCGTAGTGACGGTGACGGCGTGTAAAAAGTTCATTTGTAGGGGCAAGATTTTATTTTAGTTAACTGATTATTTCAACTCGCTCTTGCCCCTCCTCTATTCCATTCGCTTTATCCGCTTGTAATGGACAAACAACTACTAAAACGTGAGCACTCACACAAAAAGAATTTCACTACGCTAAAATTCGGCGAGGGCCCTTCCTGTAGTTCTATATTCTAAGGTGATGAAGCTCCAATTTCAGCGAGAAATTTCATCATATGATGTCAACCTGGTTTTTGACAATCAATTTTTATAGATTGTTGTAAATTTTCATTGATAGATGGCACCCATGCCAGTTAATTATCGTGGTTAAACGAAGAAGTTTTTCTTGGTTTGCAATTCTTGCTTGGTTTGAAAATGTATGACAAACTAAGCACAAACCATCTAAATTATTACGGTTAACGCTTGAAACCATCTCAATAGTGGTAACCAAGCCGGTGTGTACATGCTATTAAAGGGCTTTTTTACTGCAACAAATGTACGGAGGTCTTCAACATCGAATTGTTATTCTCTCAACAAATCTAACTCATAAATATCAATAGGAGAGCTTTCTGACCATTCTAAGTTCTTCGTTGTTGATGGCTAGTCATATTTCTTTAATTTTGATCAAAGCTTCATTAAAAATACTATGCAAAAATGACATATAGTATTGTTTCGGCTAACAGTGCGAACGAGACATCACCAATCGCTTTCTCGTATACAAAATCTCAGCTCTATAACCGGTGTCCGGTCCTGGCCTCGCGCAACTTCTCTCTCCACCGGTCCCGATTCTGAGCCGATGTCATCCAGTTTGGCATCCCTATGCTCTGGGCGTCCTGATCTACGCCATCCTTCCTGCGGAGGTTGGGTCTCCCTCGCTTCCTTCTTATCCATTATATATATATGAAAGTCTCACATTTCCGTTTCTCCTTACCATCTTTCCAAAAAAACCTTGTTGATCAATTTTGAACCGATTGCTTAGAGATCTTCAGGATACACTATGTTTAATGTTTTTCCATTTGAAGCTAGAATGTCAAGATTTTCCGATTTTCCAACTCTTGAACAACCTACATACGGCTAACCGGGAAATGACATTTATTTGGCCAAATTCGTCCGCCATATTGGCCCCACAATTTTGAATTTATAAGTTTTGATTATAAATTGTCGATCGATTTTCATTGGAATCGGAATAAAATTGGCAAACTCGTCGGCCATATTGGAGCGGCCATTTTGAATTTGACCACAAATTCGTTATTTGCGATCTAGCGGCTCAACCGTTACGATTCTCCCCCCCCCCCCATACGATTTTTTGTTCGTCGATCCAAAACCTATCCACAGCCGGTCGACTGGATTATACACTATGTTCGTTCATGATAATGTTACTGAAGGTGTTTATTGATCTGAAATCATAAAAAAAGCTAATAATTCCCGCACAATACATCATACGCAACAAAAAATCCAAATTTATGACAATACTTCATTTATTTATACAAAATTGCTTCACCAACGAAAGAAAACATAAAATCCTTGAGGAAAGTGAGCTCAGATTATATTATTAAAAGGAACTAGACAATTACTATACTCTACATTTGCATCAGCAATAAATCAGGAACGTCCACCGAAGTCGCGCTGCCACCATCTTCGCTTTACGAAACGAATTTTTCATTCACGTTTCTCACGTGCTTTTTTTTGTTGTTGTAGCGCGAAAAGAAAAGTATCGAAATTCACGTGTGGCGTCGAGAAGGGAAAATGTCAATCTTTTGTGAATAATAGTTTTTGTTTTTTCCTCATTTTTTTTTCTTTAATTTAAAAAAAAGACTCGTCAAGTAGAACAGAGTGAAGACAGTAAATTCTAAGCCTTTGTTATATACTCAGATCCATCGTTGTTAGTATCGATGCTAAAAGATATGCGATGTCGGTAAAGAAATGTGCGATTGAAGATAATTTTTTTAATTTTTAATTTTATAATTTTTATTTTGCTATAAACAAGTTGCCGTTTGCAGTAAATAGACGCGTTAGTCAGCCGGCTAAATTCAGAGCATTACCAACTACTAGCCGCTGCTAACATTCATCGCTGTTCCCTGTTTCGAGAGCTGTTCTCTATAGTCCGTCTGTTCTTTCTTTCGCACTGTACAAAAAGCTACTTTCCGCCGCGCCGCTTCAACATATTTTAAGGCTAGAGCTCTGCTGACCACCGAACAACAACGATTCAACAAATCAACATCTCTCGGGATTTTGTTTTGTGTATTTTAAGTGATGATCGCTAAAATAATTTGTTTTTAAAATATATAGAAGCGAAACAAAAAATCGTCATTATTGTTAAAATTGTGCTCTTAGTTTTTACATAACACCAATAAAAACTGGTTTTCCGAGAGATTTTATAAATTCTCTATGCTATTGAACAAAATGCAGATTAAAATCGTTGTGTAATAATCGTAGATGCTGAAAGGTGCCTCTTTCATAACGAACCAGAATTAAGTTCTAAATTCAAATCTACAATAGACGACAAACTGCACGGAAATTTGTGTTAGATGAGTCTTCTTCGTTCGGATTTCTATTTTTTGTCGTTTGATTATAAAATTACTTAATAATATTTCCACACAACGCGGCAACCGGCAACCTTGAATATCTAGGCTAGACCTAGATATATGCCGTCACGTCATAAATAAGAAGAGGAAAGGCACATCAAGGCTTGTGCGGTATATGCTTGTTGGTTGGATGTATACAAGAGCTGAAGAATGGCATCTGATAAAAGTGGTACAAAAAATATTTTCTGAAAATAAAATCCACAAGTCAGGATAGAAGGAAATATACAATTGTTGCATGTTTAGGTGTAATTTCTCATAATTTTGTTTTTTTTTTGTTGATTTACATTCAAAGGATTGGTGGTGGCGCGGCGGAAATCTTTTTTCTGCTATTAGATGAAATTCTTACATTTTATGCTTGGTTACAGTTGATGTAAACATTCTGCGAGTTAAATTTTCAGGTAATTTTTTGTTATATGTACATATACATAGGCTAAAGAAAATTTTATTTTAAAGAAGAAGAAGATTGAACGTTTGTTTTCTTTTGATCGTTCAGATTCTTTCGTTCATTTTTAGAGCATTCATCGCCTCCTTCTATTTAAAAGTTACTTGCAGGATATCTTATTAGAAAAACTATCGCATAACAGCATGCCCCAAAAGGACCTCTGGAATGTTTTTGAAGTGAAAACTTTTTTATGCACGTTGGACACTTTTTGGCCTGGTGTAAAAACTAAAAATTCGCGTCAAGCGCACTTTTGTTACGCACTATTTCCTGCGCACTCACTTTGCGCAACATTTTGTGGGAAAAATTTGCTTTCGGGAGTTTTAGGTTGTATCAAGCAGCAGCCTTGTCGCCCTCAGAAAATAATCGCTGGAGTCAGATGTCGTTTTATTTGGTTAAGAAAATCCATCTTCTCTTTCGAGACTTGCAAATTCACACTCAAACCTTTTTTGTCTTGGATGTATACTCACATTTTCGATTTCTAGGCTAGTTTTTTTATGAAAAAAGTGTCGAATATCCATGCAATTCCAAAAGATGCTAGAAATTTTCTACGACCATGATCACTGAGGCTGCTGCTGAGGTATTGTTGCTGCCATGGCTAGTGGTTCACTAATTATAGGCTCCGGAAGAACGCTAACGCGCGCTAATAAGAGACAAAGAAAACATACAAGTCAAAAACGGTCCAAAATTTCGGAAGGAAAAGTTCATTTTATAACAATTTTTCTAGCGATTTTTTTTTTATGTGGAAGACTAGAGCTCAGGGAAAGCCTTTTGTACTGTCGACAATGCACTCTTATTAAATTAATTTCATTTTATTCTAATATTTTCAATTCATAGTTAATTGAATTTTTTTGTTGTACTCGTGGGGGAGGTTAAAACCCCCAAAAACCCCCCGTCCACACGGGCCTGGTCCAATGCCTTCATTCTAAAATAACAAAAACCTAAATAATACTGTGCCATTATGCTACTGTCGCACATTACTCCAAGTCTAATTAATTTTTTCCACACAAATCAAGTTACCTAAGCAATATATGCTGAACTAAAATCGAATGCGATATTCAGATATTTTCAGTATAGCTTCAAAGCTTGAGGTTGCGTTTCGTTTAGTTCAAATATAGCAGGCGAGATAAACTATTTTTCATAATCTTAAAATAATAAATTCGTTGCAAGAGATCCTAAATTATAGGACCTGTGTGTAATAATAAAAATTAACAATACGTACACGAAAAAAGTATGGGAGACGAGGCTGCCACAACATCATGGGCTGAGAGCCTCTTAGATCAAACTAGTGCATGGACATTGCCCGTTTGTCTATTAGTTTCATGTTGGATGTATGTCATGCCGGCAGTGAGACAAGTAATGAATATTGTAAGTTTTTTTTGCACGGTCAATTTTATAATTGCATTGAAAAATCTTTAATTCTTTTTATTTTTTTTTAGGGAAAGCCAAATAAAATAGTTGAAGGCCTACCAACCAGCCCATCTGCGTCTGGGGGGACATTTATGGGCAAAGCATCCTAAACAATTTCTCTTTTTGTATAAATTGGGCTATAAACCATCAAATCAATGGGCTATAAACCATCAGACACGCAAACGATTTTTACCAATGATTGGGCGGTTTACGGTCCAATTATATGTTTCATTCAAAAGCTCTAGTGTTTATTAAAAAACTATTTTTTTTGCGTATTTTTGTAGCCATCTTTTTGAATTACATTTGAATAATACAATTATATGTATTAGGAGTAAAACTTGCGTATGATTTTAGAACGGCTCTGTTTTCTTTGAATGGGAAGGATATTCGATGACTTCTCTTTAAATTGATCTTGGTACTTCGAATGATTGGAAAATCCATTTTAGTCGCACCTAATCTTGGTACAGGCAACAAGCTGCTGTCGCATTCTCAACCAAAATGTTCGGCTGAAATACTTACGTTCGCAGTCAGTTTTTGGTACCATCGACAAAGAAGCTAAGCGTTCTTAATGGTTAAGAAGGTTGCCTTGAGCCTGATCGCGGTCGGCGAGCCGAAAGGGGCCGGTTTACACGACCGGATACCGAACAGAGAAAAGGAACGAACGAACTGGGTTTATGGGAAGAGGGTGAGAGGATGATGGGGAGGGCTGACAATTTGACGGGACCTTTTCAGCGGACAGCGGAAGGAACATTTTGACAGTTCCTCATGCAGCGCTGCAATCCCAACTGCTTCTATTGGCTGAGGCTAGTAAAATGACAAGCAAAGCAGCACCAGAGCAGCGTGCTGCATATTCATCATGTCTTAAATTTGCGGCACGCTGCATATTTTAGGCTCTGATACGGCCTTAAATCAGAATTAGCGGCAGCAGCAGACTTTTTGTTTGACAGTTGCCTATATAGTTGCCAGACTCTGAAATGTCGCTGCCGACTGACCAAAGCATCAAAATTAGGATTAGAGACGAAAAAACTTGCTGCTGCTTTTGTTGTCATGTGACCACCATTAAGCCAGCTCACACGATGCCATAAGTGTGTTGAGTAAAACCGGTTTTATTCGTAAATTTCTTCCGTCCCCCCCTCCCCTCTCTCTATAAAACCGGTTTTACTTGCCATGAAATATGGCACCGTGTAAGGAGGCCCATTAACCAATAGGAATAGTTTGCTGCCGCTGCTGCTGCTGTTTCTGAATGGGCCTTTACTCCATTACGCCCCACGTGGATTACCCTACCTATTCCTCTGGCAACACTGTTTTTATATGGCAGTTCTAAGCTGAGGAATCACCCTTTGTACACCAGCCCGTTATGTTGTTTGTCACGGCATGGTGCAGTGCCTAGTAGTGTGAGTGAGAATAGGTTTAGGGTTAAGGCGGGTCAGGAGGGTTTTTGAAGGAGGTGGCGATCAGCTCTGCGTTTGAACTCTTGGATATTGTACGAGTTCAGAAATGCAGATTGTGCAAGGTCGTTCGATAGTCGCATTGTTCTATTTATAAACGAATTCTTAGTTTGTAGAGAGTGCGAATAGGGTGGTTGTAGGAAGAGGGAATGAGCCGGATGGGTTAATCTGGTGTTGCGGGCGTAAGACTGACGTGGTGGCAGTATAGCGTTTATTTCGTTGGAACAAGCGCTATGTTAGTAGCGATAGAATTTTGTCAGGATTGCTTCATTCCTACGGTGGCTCAAAGTGTCTTCTTCCATAAGTTTGAGAGCCCTTTTTGCACTTTATCAAACCATGCCAAGGTGGTTTTCAAAGCCCCGCCCCAAATAAAAACGTTGTATTCGAGAAGAGGCCTCTGAGGTATGATTTGTATATTACGGCACGGGCCGATGGTTGAGATTCTCGTCTGGCGATTTGGAATACGTTGTCATTCTCATTCCATCGCAGCTCTCTGCCTAATGCCTGAGATGGGTCAGCTATAAATTCTACACAATCCACTAACATGGATAGAGAGTTGTTGCAGATTTTATTGGAAATAAGACAGTAGCTCGCTTTGGAGGCATCACTTCCGGCGGGAAGGGCAGAGAGTAGGTAATTTATGAAGATTAGAAAAAGAGCGAGTGATAAAATTTACCCCTAAAAAACATCGGCAGATCGGGTGTAGGACTGATATTTGACCCCATCCAATTCTACCTTGATTGAACGGCCGAAAATAAAACTCTCGGCGCAGTTCTTTAGACCTGAGTCAATACCAATAACTTGGAGTTTAGTTAACAGAGTAGGGTGCTTAGCTCTATCAAAAGCCTTGGAGATATGAATAAACCCGGCCGGAAGCCAGGCAGTGCATACTAGGCAGTTACCTTCTGGAAGACTTAATAGAGATCTCCAGACTCCAGAGGTCACAGCACTGAAAAGCTTCCTAAACTCCACAGGATGGCTTTAGACGTCCGCTACAGTCACCGAAACTGTGACATAACAACGGCACGCCAAACCACTATCCGGCATCTATTGGGATACATTTTATCGCCAAACAACATTTAAACACTGGCATTCCAATCACTTCATTATTTTAAGTGAAATTTTTTTGAAAACTTTTCCATGCAATCCAAGTTACCTATATGGCATCTGTTTGAAAAGAAAATTGAATTCAAATTTAAATTATAATCATTCGACATTAAAGGCAGCTTGTTTCGTTTGTTTGTGAAAACTAGGCAAAAATTAAGCATCGCTAACCTTCTTCAATTGGATTAATAAAATTGTTGCTCAGAGACCCTAAATTATAGGAATTCGTGTTATATTTAAAATTAATTTAAATCAAATACTCAAATAAAAAAAATATGGGAGACGACGCTGCTGCTACAACATCATGGGCAGAATGTCTCTTGGATCAAACTAGTTCATGGACGGTGCCGGTGTGCCTGCTGGTTTCGTGTTGGGTGTACATAATGCCTGTTATCAATAAAATATTAAAAACGGTAATGTTTTGTGCTATCTTGTTCAAATTTGTGATAATTTTTTCAAAAATATATTTTTTTAGGGAAATCCTGAGAAGAAAACTGAATGTGATCCGTCACCACCACCTCTTCCACCGCTTTCATTTGATGGAAAAATATCTTAATTGTTCTTTTCTTCATATTCAGCTATAAATCATCGAATCAATGAGTTTGGAACGAATATATTGATTTTTCAAGTGATTGGATGGTTGTAGGCCACTTTTTTGGATTCTCAAAACTAATATTTATACATTTTTTTTCATAATATTCTAATTGTATCTATTCCATTTTTCTGAATAAGACTGTATGCATTAGCAGTGTACCTGTGCATTTTCCCTTCACCCTTAAATTAATTTTAAGCTGCAGCCTTTTCGTGAAAGCCTTTTTTTAACGAATTCCTGTGTCAATTTTCCTGATAACAAAAACTCTTGCTTGGGGAGTCATGCTACTCCTCACACCAGTAATTCTCTAAATATTTTTTAGGTTAATTAAATTCTTATCAGTTTAAAAATAAATTAAATTGTAGATAAAACAAACAAACAAAGGAAAAGGAGAATACGTTTTAAATATGTCGCTCTGTACAGCACTACCAACTATGGCTTTCATGCGTGTCAACGGAGCCTCAATGTCTAGTGGGAGATAGAAATTAAAGGGTTGGTGATTTTAGGTACTGGCCGGTGTTTAGTGTACCCTTGAGTGACTGCCTGTAATTATATGTATAGACATAAAAAGTTCACACCTTTTCACCACCGGATCCAACTAATTGAGATGTCTGTATAATGTGGCATTGTGTTTGTGGGTCTAACACGCTATTGGGTCATACCGGTTTTTTTTAGAGTAAAGGATACAAGTTATATAAATAGTTTCGCACTATTTCGTTTAATAAGGCAGGAATCTAAAAACGTAGGTCGAATTGCTAAAAATGTTGGAGGCAATGCTTAATAGCGCAAAGGTCAAAGGCAGGGGCATGTGACCTTATTCATGTTGCGGCCCTTGCTAGGCAGTCACCATATTTACAGCGTCCGTTGTCGATCTAGCCTTCCTGAAGCCGAATTTCCTCCGACAAGCTGCCTTTCTTGGCGCTTGGAAGCAATCTGTAATCATTCATTCGAAAATCTTGCCTTGTGTTTAGGAGGTGTATCGGGTCTACCCGGCTTCGAGATGAGCCGTTATTGCTCAGGGAACACGTTAACGTACGATGTAAATACTTGGGCGAACCCACATGTTACCGCACTGACTACCCACCGCTCTGCTCGTTACCGTCCAGCACAGTGGAAGCTAGAGGAAAGATCAGAAAGGAAGCAAAATCCTATCGATCACCAGCCTCTCGTTTGCCATATTTAAGCAGAATAGGGCTGGTAATTGGTTGTAGCTGTGGGTTTTTAATTAACCTAGATGAACATGAAATATTTTTAATTTAATCATTTCATTTCGTGCAAAATTTTGAAACTTATAAATCCATAAATGAATGCCATCTGAGAGAAACTATTATAACAAAACATATATGAGCGCCATCTACTTTAATTGATGTACGTTTACACAGCAACTGCATGCACCATGCCAACTACAAACATCAAGTGCTAGAGTTGAAAGCAAATATGTAAAAAAAATACATAGTACAATTGAATTGAATTGAATTGAAAAAGTTTGACATTTCCTAATTTCAGTTTCTACACGTGCAGTTAAGTCAAAAACAATAAACTAAAATTCTTCCACCAGTTTTTAAAACAGCATGGAAAAAGAACATAAAAATATTAAAAGGAAAAAGGAAGTTGCTCGTTATTTTAATGTTGAAGTAGACGATGCAGAGGTTAAAAAACTAAAATTAAAGAAAGGCAAAAAGGACTTCTCTGGAGATGTTATAAAGGTTTCGTTACATGAAAAACCGCTCAAGTGGAAAAATAAACGTAAACATAAAAATCTAAACTTAAATAAACCAGATATAGACCAGAAACTTTTAAAGAAACATTCAAGGGGTGCAAGGGTAGATATTTCTGGTGTCAAAACCGATTTTTTTAAGGATAAACTCCAAAGAAAGGAAGTGTATTTGGAATATGCGAATGAGCAAGCGGCTCGAACAGAAATTCTACTTACAGAGGAGTCAGGGTGTGTATTTACTATTTGTTTGCGACAAATTCAATAAATCTGCGTCACACCTTATAACCTTGCAATATCTATAATAAATCTCTTGCTTATTTTCAGTTTTTTAATCCCTGATGAAGATGAAAGAACTGCCGATTATAGACAAGCTGAAATCGTGAAAAATGTAATTTTGTTTCATATTTTCTAAATTATATGTTAAAAACAATCACGTAAAATATTTCCAGGTTGATATAACAGCGGCTACAAAACACTTTAAACTAAATTTAGATTTTGGGCCGTATCACCTTCGTTATACAAAAAATGGTCGACATTTACTGTTGGGCGGTCGTATGGGGCACATTGCTGCATTTGATTGGGTTACAAAGAAGTTACATTGTGAAATGAATGTAATGGAAGAGGTCGCAGATATAACATGGCTTCATCTCGAAACGATGTTTGCATGTGCCCAAAAGAAATGGACATATTTCTATGACAATAAAGGCACAGAGATACATTGCGTTAAGAAGCTGCATCATATCAACAAGTTAGATTTCCTACCATATCACTTTCTTATAGCGGCAGCTAGCTCCGAAGGATTTTTAACCTGGCTAGATGTATCTATAGGCGAGTTAGTTGGAAATCATAGAACAAAACTTGGTGATATTAGAATAATGCGGCATAATCCTTACAATGGAGTCCTGTGCGTTGGAAGCGGCAACGGAATAGTTTCAATGTGGTCGCCAAAAGTTCGTGAGCCACTAGCTAAAATGCTTTGTCATTCAACGCCAATGTCAGCCCTCGCAATTGATCCTAAAGGAATGAATATGGTAACGAGTGGCCTTGATAGGGCTGTTAAAGTATGGGACATTAGAAATTTAAATGGACCAATCGATATTTATAAACTTAAAATGCCTGCAAATGAAATCGATGTATCGCAAAAAGGTGCACTCGCCTTTTCAATGGGAAAATTGTGTGAAATATATAAAACCACGGTAATTGAAGATAAGAGTGCACCTTATCTCAGACAAAGAGCAGATGACTTTATACATGGATTGAGATTTTGCCCCTATGAGGATGTTTTAGGTATTTCTACAACCAAAGGCTTTTCTTCAATTTTAGTTCCAGGTTCTGGTGAGGCCAACTACGATGCTCTTGAAGCAAATCCCTTCCAAACAAAATCACAACGTCGTGAGAATGAAGTGCATGCCTTACTTGAAAAAATACCACCAGAATTGATTACACTTGATCCAAATGAAATAGCTGAAGTAGATGTGAATGCTCTTAAAGATAAAGTCGATGCAAAGAAGGAACTTCTATTCCTTAAGCAACCTCAAATAGATTTTAAATCTCGACGTAAAATGAAAGGTAAAGGCGGTTCTGTTAAGGCAGCTAGAAATAAACAAATTGTTCGCGGTTTGGCGAGAAAGGTAAAAAACATTTTTTATTATATTTTTCATTAATTATATTTCAATTTTTTTATTATAGGCAATGGCAAGTAGTAAGAAAGAACTAATTGAAAAGCATAAAGTTAATGATGCTGAAGATTTTATACCTTTGGAGCCAGAATCGGTTTCAGTTTTGGATCGGTTTAAGGTTAAGAAGAAAAAGTAGTGATGAAATATAACTGTTGTAAAATTTTTGTATGTACTATAAATAAAATCAAACGATTTTATCTGTTCACATCTGTTTTATTGCGCGGGGCACTCACAGAGAACTGAAGGGCAGACCCATCCTCCTGCAGGTGGAGTCCTCAGTCTTTCCTATCCTTCATAAGAGGTAATTTAGGGGGCAGTGTAAGGAAATCAAGCCAACAATTGTCGATATCTTTTCTACTGCGCCCCAACATTTCCTTAACTGCATGAAGAGACGACACAGGAAGGAACGCGAACGCGAGTATGAACGAGTTTCGGGCCTAATTTTCCGTTCCGAGCGGATACGGCGTGAATTCTCACCGTGAGTTTGCAGCCGTCTTTAGAGTTTGCCAATTCAAGCGCGAACCTCCAGCGTTCGGCGTGTTTCATTAAAGTCCGATCGGCGAGGGCCCGCTCCATCAAACTGGTGGGTGCCCAAATAGCCGGTTCCAGACCGGTGAATACAATGTCAGACCCTGCCTAGCCGTGGCATCCGCCTTTTCATTGCTTCTGAAGCCCCGATGATCCGGGACCCAAACAAGGGTAACTTCATTGAGAACGCTAAGCTCACCAAGAGTACGCTGGCAGACTTGGATCAGTATGGTAGGAGAGGGAAGGTCCACCCTAGGATAAAGCGTTATACAACTGAGTGCGTCCGCTGCCCCGAGGAGATCATAGCGACAGTGCAAAAACTGCCCAGCCGACTGTGCAGCCTTCGACACGATGACATTTACATCTGGCTTGGTAAACCATAAAGAATACTTCTCGTGGGAGTAATAGTGCGAAAAAGTCCAATTGGTTTTGCTTAATAATTTTTATTTTTATTTAATTACATAGCTAAGCTTTCTCTTCGACATATATATTTAAACATAGCACATTATACTGATAGCAAAAAACAAATTGTTATTTATTTGTAATACCTTTTATATTATATTAACAACAATGTAACCAATATTTTTTAAGAATAAAAACTTTCAGTTTTGTATTTTTAAATAGTAGATTTTCATACATGACGAGCCTGCTTGCACGACTTCCTATATCCAGACCTTCCTTTCCACTTTCAGTGGTATCAAACAGTATTCAAGGGACGTTTCAATATATAATTCTATATCTAATAACATTAATTTAAATTAACAAATTTTATTTCTCTACTTGTACATAAATCTTCAAACGAACAAAAGTATAAACGTTTAAGGAATAATAAACTATCAACACTAAAAAACCGTACATAGTCGTATATATTTAAACATTAAATCTTGTCTCAGAGCCGTCCGCCAGCATTAGCGTAACAGTTCTATTATTAATCCATATCAATTTCGCAAGGCGCATGGGATTCAATCGGGCAACATCTGGTATTGGAGCTGTTGAATATCCTTTAATGCATTTCGTTTGTGATTGTCCTAAGCCAAACATTCCAGAACTAGTTTGCCAGAATGATAAGCGATTCTCGCCACAAGCATAGCTAACAAGATATTTACCATCAGGGCTAAATGCTAGCGCCGTAATAGGATGTGTATGGGCCGGAATCATTTGACATCGGTTCTGTCGCAATTCATATAATGCTAAATGACCATTGCTAGCACCAACTGCAATACGTCTAGTTGCTGCACAGTGTGATATTTGATTGAATTTGCAAATTTGTGGGCATATTTCACTTAGTTCCTTATTTTTCAAATCAGACGCATCAATGCAATGCAGTGTTATATCCATGACTTCCACTAGAAGATTGGCCATTTCTGCCTGCATTTTATCAATAAGAATTTCAACACATTGTAATATTTCTCGTTTTGCCTTGTAAAGAATCGATTGTGTTAATGGAATTGTAATTGTTTGCGTGTTCTGTTGTAGAGTGTTGTAACGGGCAACTTCTCTTGCCATTGTTGTTATAAATGCTGGTGGTCTAGCTGTAGCAATTAAGCGAAGAGCATGACGGGCTGTACGGCAGGCATCTGCTTGAGGTGTTAAAGGTAGCTTATAATTTAAATTTGGTATAATCTTTCCGCTATCACAACAAATCTCAAGAAGTCCCATAAGAACTTTACTAACATCTAGATAGGGCTCCCATACTGTAAATCCGCGACCAATTAAGTCGATAGCAGCTCTTCGTAAAGGCGTATATAGTGGTAGTTTTGGTGTAGGTGGTGCCAGCAGGAGATGTGTCAAAGCCATTGATGTTAATCTTGCCAAATTATTATTCGAGATCCCGAAACCTTCGACAATTGAACTTTTCCGCCTCTCGCCAGTCTTTGGTTTTTCATTATTTGGACTATCACGGGAAATATCTTGACCAAATTCAGCACCAATAACTCCAAGTAAAATCACAGCCGTTGTTTGTTTACGCTTCAACTCAGACAAGCTGGATGGTTTGCGAATTATTTCCTCTTCTTCCTCGTCAAACTCCTCTTCTTGGGCAACATTTGGTACAGATGGATTATTCACATTACCAGTTTGATTTGGATTTTGTGTCTGTTGACTTGCGATAGGTTCAATATGGGTATATAAGGGCAGATATTGGGCCCAGTTTTCTACTAATTGTTTTCGACCCTTTCTTCCCATTCGACTTAACTCACCAAGAAGTATTTGCTGTGCAGCTTCCCTAATTTCTATACAATGATGTTGCCATCTTTTTGCCATCATTTCAACTTGTGGTCTCTTAAAATTCTTTGAATCTGATGTATCAATTTTGTCTGGCAAAAGGAAACAGTGGTGGGTCGATAGTAAGCTCCAGCCCTGTTTTATTTGCGATTGATGTTGAGAAATAATTTCTTCCCGTTCTTCTTCATTTGTCCAAGATCCACCAAATTTGCTTCCCTGCTTAACTAATGTTTTATTTCTTTCATTTTCTGGAATAAATGATGCTGAATTCATAGACATTAACGTATTCGACATAGCAACTAAGGCTAGCATATGATTAGATGTTAAAGTTGTGCTCAATTCCCAATGTAATCGGCATGTAAAGAGTTGTGTTAATTTCTGCTGTCGTATTAATCCCGGCGGCATAGATGATGTATTAGACAAATCATCTGAAGAAAGAAGAGATTCAACATTAATAGTATTTTGCCATGTTGGTAGTAAAAGTGACATGTAACCAGCTTTTGACAAAACACCAAAAGAAATTGGTACCATTGGTTTTAAAAGACCAAGCTGTGATTCACAAACTTTGTCTAGATGAGGATCAAGCCCCCAGGAATGTAATAAAGATAGAAGTAGCTGTGCAACTTCCATAACATGTGTAGCTTCCATTTTTGAAACAATTTTCTTGTTTGGATTTAAATCATCTTTTTGTGCATCTACTGTAGTCTTTAAACTGTCAATTTTAGCCTGAATTTTCTTCTCAACATTCTCGGCACCCTCTTTCATCTTTTGTAGAATACCTGAAATCTTTTTGGCAGTATCACCAGTTGCTTGAGCAGCAGCCGCAGCTGCTGCTGCTGTTGTTGTTGGTGCTGATGTTTCTGCCGTATTTAGTATTAATCCCTGAGCTTCTAGTGTTGTTGGACTCATGGCCGAATACTCTTCACTATGCAATTCAAATATTAAACCTTCAATGTCAAAGAATAAAATATGACTTTCAGCATCCTTGGGATTTGTACGTAAGCCTTGAATTAGAAGTGGACTGCTTCGATGTTTCATCAAGAAAGAATGATCACTGTTGTTGTGTGAATGCAGCTGCTGTAGATGATGAATTCCCCGCTGAGTTGCATGCCGTATAGCATTTAAATTTCTATGCCTCAATCCTCTGAAGAAATGTACAGCTGGATTAGCTAAGCCAATATCTGATGCTGATCCTGTATTGTGACCTTCTTCCACAGCATTGTCATCGCAAGCTGACAGTACTTCTTCTGCTGGCATGCCATGGAGTACTCGATCTAAATGACCAGTCTCCATTTGCCATACATAAATAGTACCGTCGGAGCATCCAACTATTAAGAAATCATCCAATGGCCTCCATTTTATACTAACAATAGGAAACAGATGTCGACTAGCTAATGTTACACTTTTACGTTCTTGTAAGCTTAACAGCGTTACCGAATGATCAGATGCTACAGAGCATATACATTTTTGTATTCTTGGGCTACAATTACTTGGTGGCACTAATAACTGTGTAATTTCACCAGCATGAACACAAAATCTATGCAATAGATTTCCACTATAAATATCCCAAAGGCAAACTGCAAAATCTACACCACCTGATAACAAATAAGACTTATCATATCTTGAGTGAACAAGAGAAGGACATAGAAGACAATTAACTCTTCCACTGTGGCCAGCTAATATTTGGTGTAGAGGCCAATCATTAAAATTCTGATGCTTCCCATGCAATAGCTGAAGCATAACTGTTTGTGTAGCAGGAACAATTACAATAGTGCCATCTTCTCTACCAATTACAAGCCGACTTTGTTGCGGTAAATAAATACTTGATGTTAGTTTAATACTGTTATCACCTATATGGGGAATTTGATTCAATATTCCAACGGGCTGCGGATTCATAACAGACCATGCTGCCATAAGACTTGTACATATTGTTGACTTCATCACCTTCGATTCGCATTGCTTTGACTGCATGGCAGCAATTTCATCTAATGATGTATTTGGTACTTTCCATACTGTTACATAACCTTCAGAATCTCCTCTTACTAAATAAAATTGATTTTTATCTGAACTTTGTGTTGATATCAATTTCATCGCTGGTGGACAAGATAATGGCTTTTCAGCTGTTTGCGATAATGTACAATATAAATAGGGCATGTCTCTGACAACTGAGGGTGAATGAAAAGCCTTATTATCTGGAATACAATTCGCAGGTAGTTTATATAAGTAGCCTTTCCCTTCGTCTGACCACAGTATTACTCGGTCATTAGTTAAGAAGTCACCGCCTTGCCACCTTTCTCTAGCTGGCGATATGACACTGCATAATACCGTGAAATCACCAGCATCATAAATTTGCCAGTACTTAGTGCAGACAATTAAAACAGTTCTTTGATTTTGAGAGCAACAATTTAAGCTAATCGCATTTAGACACCGTATCTGTTTTGATTCGTTTTCGTATATTGGCTCAGAATATTTATTTTCATTACCTAACAGAGTCCATACCTTAACTGTTCCAGTTGTTGTAATGGCTAGAACAACATCGTCTTTTCTCTTTGAAGGCCTCAGAACATGTAAAGCAGATATCCAATCAGGCTTAACTTTTGAACTTAACGAGAACAAAACTTCTAGTGAGAATGGATCCATTATCATTATTTCTGCATAGTATCCATTACAGAACAGCCTTAAGTCATCACAATTTGATAAATGATAGCTTTGTATATTAATATGAACTTGAGGTAATTTAACACTTTCTGTACATTTACCATCAATTAGATCCCATGTACACATTTCCCCATTTTCTGAAGAACTAACCAAAAAATTATTGTCCTCGACTAAGGATGCTTTTGCTAAACATAAAATTGGTGCAGTGTGTCCAACTAGTAGACATCTTGGTGTCATCTTTAAAGTTTCTGGATTAACATCCCATAAACAAATTTGTCCATCATAGCATCCCGTGGCAAGTGTTTTTTGATTTTTTGACAGGAATACACTTGAGACACAGTGTGTGGGTGCTGATGGGCCCCATAATACAACTGGAACCACTAAATTTGAACCAATCATTTTTTTAAAACACTTTATGGAACTTTAAGCTTGAAGAAATGACAGAGTAACGTTTAATAACTATTTGTTTTCACGTTTAAATACCCGAAAAAACAAATTTCAGATTTTGATACGATTTTCTGCCCCTCCTCACATGATTTTGACGTTTTAAATCGATATTTTTTGACAAAACGACATCCATACAAGTTAATATCAGTGGATTGGGAAATTTTCTGTTCCAGGGACAAAAGGCCTGAAACAGAACCAATTCGTTTTGTCCGTTTTTAAACGTTGGAGTTCGAGTACTCATATAATACACGTAAAAACATGCAAGGAATACCGTAAACCAAATTTTTCCGTGGGCTTTTGTTTTATGAAAACGCAGTTGGAACGGAATACTAGTGGTAGTATTTCGCAAATGCATATTTCCAACAGGTGGCTCTGCAAGGAATTGTTCGCTTTTTCTCAGCTGTTAACTTTTTCTCCACGGTATTCTACACGTTGTAAATAGCTGCGTTCCATTGGGCAATATTTGCTACTCTGGAGTACTCCCGAGTTCACTCAACTACCCCTGCTCTTGCTTTAGGGTATTTTACTCCTAGTAGAAACGCATAAAATTTCCGTCAGGTTTGCAAGCTTTAACTACTTAAAAATAGATGGCTTTTTGTTTTTTTATGGTTAAGTAAACTGTCGGTTATTTATTTGAAAGTGAGTGTATTTTTAAAGTAAATACAACTCCCCAAAGGTCAACGATATCCCTTGGAGGGCTCATAGGCTCATAACTAGCCAGAATAACTAAATATGACTTCAGTCAGATACTTGAAGTTTTAGGTATATTTTAACAGGTAATTAAGGGAATTAAGGGTGGGGCTGGTGGGGAGTCCTGGCAACCTCAAAACATCAAATTTCAATTTTTCGAAAACTAAGCGAGATATCGAAAAAAATTTATTTTACATTTTCGGATTATTTTGGGGTGGTTAATAAAAAAGCATCATCAAATGGCGGGCCACGGAAACCGTAGAAGAGCCGTGGGATTCTTCAGACGAAGAGCCGATTACAACTCTCGCGCATGTTCGTACTGTAGGAGATCAACAGACCCCCCTTTGCGATGGGCTCGTACAAGTAACTTCGAAGACACTTCGAGCAATCTTTATGAGGATTCACCACTAGTTGACCCAACATCTGTAAAGATTATTTATTTATATTTTTGCCAACACATAATAATATATTAATATTTAATAGTAATATTTTTTTAAATAATTTTTAGTTGCCTGTGTTATACTTAACCAGATTTACAAAATTCATGAAAATCGGACAACTTTTTGGGTCTAGACCTGAAGAGGTAATTCTACCTTACAATTATTAGACATCCAACGACCCCAATTTCTGTGCCTACTAACTTACACCCCTGTTGACAGCTTTAAACTGTCAGGGTTATGTCAATATAGTTAGGTTTTTAGAAATATTGGACACATACTAGATGGCTTCATCTAGCAAAAAAAATTCTCAGCCAGATGAAATGGTTGCGTGCAAAATTTGCCATATGTACTTCAACACGAACAGGATAATCAGCCATGAAAGAACGTGCGGAAACAGAGTTGCTACAACTAAGCCAATTATAAATAAAGAACAAAAAACCACCTCTTCTAAACCAAGTGATACCGAAGGAGGCAAACAGCCCACCAACGATAAGAAAAAAAAGCCGCTGACAACATTTAATGCGAACTCCAAAACACCGGTGTTAAAGGGTAATCAATCGAAAAACGGAAACGATTCGAGAAAGACACATTCGGATTTTATTGAAAGTATCCGTATAGCTAGGAAAATTAGAGCTTTTGTTGCTAGTGGTGGGATCCTCTCAAATCGACCATTACCACCACCACCATCAAAAACTCTAGACTATATACAATGTCCCCACTGCAATAGACGATTCAGTAAGGCGGCAGCTGAGCGACACATTCCAAAATGCAAGGATATGATTCATAATAAGCCTAAACCTGATAGTAGCAAGGACTCAGAACCGCTACAGCCACAATCCTCAGAAAATCCAGATTATATACAATGTCCCGAGTGCAGTAGAGGGTTCATATCAAAATGCAAGGATATTATTGACAATATGCCGAAACCTGATAGTAGCAAGGACTCCGATCTGCCACAAGCACCACCATTAGAAACTCCAGATTATATACAATGTCCTCATTGCAGCAGATGGTTCAATGAAGCTGCGGCTGAGCGACATATTCCCAAATGCAAGGATATGATTCATAATAAGCCGAAACCTGATAGTCGCAAGGACTCAGAACCGCTACAACCACAATCATCGGGAAATCTTGATTTTATCCAATGTCCCCACTGCAGTAGACCGTTTAATGAAGAGGAAGCTGAGCGACATATATCAAAATGCCCGGGAACGATTCAAAAAAAGCCGAAAACTGATAGAAGCAAGGATTCAGATCTGCAGCAACCTCCACAAAATGCAGATAATAGTACACAATGCCCCCACTGCAGTAGATGGTTCAATGAAGAGGCGGTTGAGCGACACATTCCAAAATGAAAGGACATGATTCAGTCGAAACCTGATAGTCAGAGGACGTAGGCTGCTACAAAACGATAGAACAAAGTTGTACAATGGTAGTTTTTTAGGGTTCTTTATTACTCGAAATACTATATGGATTCCAGTAGTTTTGAAACAAAATTCTACTTTACAAATATTAGACATCCAACCATCCTAAAGTCTATGCCTACTAATAATCGCTCTTTTGGTAGCTAACTGTCAAGATTATATTAATATAGTGCTAAGTTTTTAAAAAATATTGAGCACATCTACATGTCTTTATTTAGAGAAAAAAATCCTCAGCCAGATACAAAGGTTGCGTGCAAAATTTGCCATATGTACATCAACCCGAAAAGGATAAGCAGCCATGAAAGGACATGCGGAAACAAAATTGCTACAACTAAGGCAATTATAACTAAACCAGCCAATATCACCTCTATTAAACCAAGCGCTATTAAAGGAAGCAAACAGTCCACCACAGATAGGACAGGACAGCTGCTGGCAACATTTAATGCAAACTCTAAACCACCTTCGGTAAGGGGTAATAAATCGAAAAAAGGATACGATTGGAGGAAGGCGCATGAGGAATTTGTTGAGGGTATCCGTCTAGCTAGAGAAATTAAAGCTTATGTTGCTGGTGGTGGGAACGTCAGAGATTTGCCGCAGCTACCACCATCAGAAAATCCAGACTATATACAATGTCCGCACTGCAATAGACGTTTCAATGAAGATGCCGCTAAACGACACATTCCAAAATGCAAGGATATGATTCACAACAAGCCGAACCGGAGGGAGCTTCTAAAACGAAAAGAAGAGGCATAGCAAAATTTATTTTTATAATTTATTTATTTACTCCGTAATTGTGAAAGTTGTGCAATTTAAAATTTGGTATTGATGGTACTTCCCCTTTTAATATGAAATTGTAAATTAATAACTTTTGCATAAAATACATTTAATTCGTTTTGTCATTGCCTTTCTGAATTCATGGGTCGAGTGTGCGAGTCACCTCAATTTTGATTGTTCTGGTGGATGCTAACTGACTGCGATTTATCAACCGAAAAAAATCCAGTGATATCTCCACGCCAATCTTCTACCAGCAACCCCAGATTAAATTCGCTCAGTTATTTCTTTCTGCCTACAGCTCCCCCTTTTCGTTCACGCTACAGACTAGGGATTTGTTCCTAAACAGAACAAGTCGACTATGGAACAATCTTTCCCAGTCAGTAGTATTCCCGAACTCCTTCAACGTTCCAAGAAGTCAAAGGCACGGTTTATCGCCATCTCATCCAACGTCATCCTAACTAATCATAACCTCACAACAGTTTTAAACCTCGAACTAAGTTTGGGTGCGGTCAAAAAGTCAGCTAAATGCGCAGTCACTTGATGGTTGATTGCCGAAAATGTACAGCTGATTTGCAGTCACTGTCAAATTAAACCAAACGCGAGCAATTTGTTTACAGTGGTTTTTGCTCATTAGACGACTAAATGCACGGAATGCGCATTTAGCTGACTTTTTGACCGCACCCTTTATTACTTGCACCATGATGCGATCAACGACATGACGTTCTGGTAGTACAAAGGATTATTTCTATACTTAGAACTGCCATATAAAAAACCCTGGCATGGCCAATCCAAGTCTTTCAGTGTTGGCTTATAACGCAACCAGGGAAGCAGTACTAAAAATGTCAGTACATTGACTGGCTTTATTTCCAAACACGGATAAGAATGAGGGAAAATTGTCTAGGCGGAAGAAATGGAAAAACGAAGATCTGTGCAACGGAATGAATTCGAACCGTGGACCTCTGGGATGGTAGTCGGACGAGTTAACCCCTAGGCTTGACATTAGCTGTCAAGAGTACAATAGGTGCAAGTAACATCTGTTAGCAAAGTCCCAAGGTCCCTTGCTATCCTCTCAATCTAAATAAATGTCCTAAAATTATTCCTCGAAAACAAAATTATTAACTACGTAAAACGACCGCTTCATTTACGGAAATCATCGTAAATACCACGGTGATCACCTATAATTTTTCTTCGCCTATAAATAGGCAACAAATTCAAATGAACCAGCCCAACTGCCCTGGGTACTTGCAACTCAATACTGAGCCCACACAATTTGTCAACTTCCAGTACTACCCCCTCACGGCCATTAAGATTCTATCACAGTTTTGCTACTTATGCCGTGGGAATAAATTTTGTAGCCTCCATCGGAAGGCTCACCATCCACCCAGCCGCCATATTGCTCACCCCCAACGTTGGCCGAAGGTGCCTGTTCATCGAACTTGGGACATATACTGTGTATTCCAGTAAACATTGAGCGGGCGCGGGTGGTGACTTGAACCCCGGCGTTTAATTAATTGAACGAAAATTCATGAGCTTCTCAATTACGGCTATCACAGCTGAGGGCATTCAGCACAGATGAGGTTCAATTCTAATTGGTTCGTTTCCGTTAACGACACAACGGTGAGAGTGCTTTACCTGGTTTTTAATGGCAGTTTTTAAAGAGTTCGCCTCCTCAGCCAGACCGAAACCGATAATCCTAATTCGTTGCACAAAACCGACAGGAATGTTTCTATGTATTAAAATCGAAACAAGGATTACTCAGGATGCACTGTCAGAAATCCCGCCGAAGGAAGATGTGTACTATTTGATAAAAAGTAGTTTATTCCACCAAACAAAAAAAAGGACGAAAGCAAAAGGAGTCGTATACGACGAAACTTGTAAAAAGTAAAGGGTGTAACGAACGAGTTGCAGAAGGGAATTTATTTCTTAGATAATGACAGGATCCATGGGGAGAAAGGACCAATTTTGAGGCTATAAAATTACAGCGAACCCTCATTCGTGGCAATGTGGCACTTTGTAATAGCCTAGTTTGGGATAAATTTTCTTACGGAAACATCTGATGCGAAATTGGCAGTTTGCATGCAAATTTTTAAGATGAACCGTAAAAGAAACCTTTTTCGCTCCCATTGGTGGTAGTATTTTTTGGGGTGGGGTGGTGGGATGAAATGAGAGAAGAACAGAATTTTTATGCAGGAGAATAAAACGGTAGGAGAGGTATTCATAGAGGAAAAGGTAAGCAAAATTTTAGTCTATTAAAGTTCCGGTGTTTAAGGATATTCAATGGGAAGTAAATTTGTGTGAAATGAGACTTGGGAGAGTAATTTGGTTATAAATTATGCTCTCCGGGATTTTTAAATAGAAATTGGATTTTTTTTTAAAATTTTTCTATTACTTTAGTGATTTATTTGCCGTTTTATTAGTGTCAATTTGGATTTGATGGTGATTTCGTTTGTTCACTGGGGATTTCTATGTTTTATATAAGTACTTTCCTAAGTTATGGCAAAATAAAATACTGCTCAATCTTGAAAGCTTGTTTTTCTTCCAACGGCATTACTGCCAAACCAGAGCCTTAGCCTCCTTTATTCTTCTCCTCCAGTCAAAGTCGGCAAAGTTAACGTTACTACTCCGGGAACACGTGAATTGAAATTGAATTGAATTGAAATAAGTCCCACGTATATAGTGTCAGACAGTTCTCCTAGGAACTGGATTAGTTGGGGTAGAAGATTCATATGAGACATGAACACTGATTATGGAGTAGTTCGAGTTTCCGAGTGGCGAATCAATTTCGACGCAGTAGCAAGTTTGGTGAAAAGTTATAGCAAAAGATCAAAGGATTGCAGTGACAAAAACTCGCATAGGAGGGATTTAAAAGTTAATGTTAGTTAGTTTCTTCAAATAACTCAGGGTCCCTACCATAAACACTGGTGCTATTCAGGTAATTCAGCCAATTTACATTGTGAACGCTATAATCTCCGAAAACAATGAATTAACGTTTCGGGTGAAAGGGTAAAAATTCGGAGTTATGATGGGATGAATCGCTAAGCTAAGCTAGCCTATCGGGTTGATATACGGTGCACGAGCTGTGTATGATGTGGAACGACATGTTGGAAACACATGTGCTGTAGGGGTAAGTTTAAAAGGCTACTAACAGCAGACGCTAGTACATCACGGTGGTTTTGAGAGTTCTATATCGACGTTTAGGGGCCGTCCTAAGATTTAAAGTACTTTCAGCAAAAAAACAAGTGAAAGTTCTATTATTTAAAATCAAAATGAACCTTAAAAATGTAAATGAAATTTTTCTTAGAATAATATTAAGTTTTAGTTAGCCTCAATCTACATGGCAGTCACTCAAACGACATTACTTTACATTCAAGTCATCTTCACCACAAGTAGTTCCATACATATCCTGAATCCTGCATGTTAATTTACATTGAAACGTTCTAAAGCATGCACAGACATTTTATTATTCATAAAAGTCATCGTAAAATCCTTTGACACTCAAGGAAGCATTCCTTTCATAACCTAAGGACTTCTGCACAATCTTAGAAGCTTTAACCACATTTAGCTGCAATAAGTCTTTCGAAACTAGAAACTCCTTTGAAAGACTTTTAAAGTATTTCAATCGTTGCTCCTCAAGAGATTTATTTCCAATTGATCTTATTCTGATGGCGTTGATGTCTTCTGATGTATTTCCGCGCACTTTTCAATAAGGATAAAGATTTAAAAGGATGCAATTAAAGTTTGACGCCAAACTTTTCGGCATTGTTTTTCGGATGACTTTCAAAAATCGTTCTTCATTCTGGCAAAAATCCATCAGGCATACCATAATCGATTGAGCTATCAAAGATGCACGTGGTTCCGTCTATATTAAGGACGAAAATCCTGCCATTCTCTGGCTCCCAGTGCATTTACGTGTTAGAGTATATTTTTACTAAAATGTGGTTGCTGCTTGCTGCACACACACACACATAGAGAAGCACACCCCACAAAGTGCTACGCCCCACTTGAAGCGGATCCAAATTGCACTTGTTGCTCGGGAATGCTTGAGGAAAAATGAAATTGCTTCTACTGTGGTGCCATTTCACTTTCGGAAAGTTTTCCTCCCCCAACTTATCTTCTCGCCGTGCCCCACACCCTCGCTTCATTTTCCATCTACATAACGTGAAAAATCTCCCTCCAGAATCCCAAAAAAAATCTGCTTTTACCAAAAAGGGTGGGAAATCGTTAGCATATTATGAAGCAGTTGAAAGAAAGGAATTTTTCATGCGACTTTTTTAAAAAAAAAAAAAGAAAAAAAATTTCAATCACAATCCCACTCCCACCGCTGCCACCAAAATTTTGTATATAGTAGGAGTGGTATTATGACGAGGAAGGTGCCACGAAGGACGGGGGGTGTTTTCCAAGTAAAATCATTTCTTTCTTATCATTTTTTTTCGTATTTGGAAAAAGCTCGTTTAAAATTCGAATATGGGGACACTGATTTTGATTGATTGGGATCCGTCATGGGATCATTAGTCTGCTCGATTACCCCAAACCTAGGGGAAGAGACCAGGCACAATAGGGGGCCCCTAGCTGATTTCTTCTATTGACTTTTGTGAAATATGAGACGGAGCACGAAGGTGGCTTGGGATTTTGGGGATAGGTTTTTTGTTCCCAGTCAATTCCCAAGGAAAACAATAAACATGAAATTTGGATTTTCGTCTTCTTCATTTTCAAAAGAGACTTGTGACTTCGGCCGGGTTCCAATGGGGGGTGATTTTCGTTTAGGGGTTTCTTAAAAATAATCTTTAAAAATAGATCGAAATTTTACTGATTTTTTTTTGTGTGTGTATAGGATGATGTAGGATGAAGAGGTTATATTGATGATTTAGGTTTGTAATAAATGGAGCAACAAATATACTTAAAATTGGATTGTGCGAGCTTAGAAGGTTACATTTGTATCAATTTAAGTAGGAATGTAAAATTGTATTTTATGCTAATTGGATTGAAAAGGATAAAGAGGGTTTTTTTTGGCAATTTATTTACAGTTATATTGAAAGATTTTGTTATTTATATAAAAGGGAATTAGTAGTGGAAATATTTATTGATTCTATTTGGTTTAAATTTTTATTGCAGCCCGTAACGCCATTGGGAAACAAATTTATCCTGAAATATATAAAGGTTTAGGTAATTTTATAATTTTACTAGCAATAAACTGGCAAATATCGGTTGACTCTCTTCAGTGATCACAATATTGTTCTTCTGTTCTAACCATCACAGCTCCATATATAGCTACCTGGTATATAACGAAGGCAACTGACTGACTCTGGTAAAACTATTTGCATAAAATTGTTCAGCAACATAAGGCGTGTTTCATTTTCCTGGTGTAGCTACACCAGTGTACTCTAAAGTAGATGGAAAATGAAACGCATTTTTTTATTTCAGTATAATTTATAACCTCAAAATAATAATAAATTGCATATAAATGGGAGTTTCCATATTTTTTTAACACCATTTCATTAGACATATTTAATTTATTTAAACTTTTTCTATTCGTTTAGAATAATTTCGGTTTTATCAATGGTGTCATTAAATGAGAACTTAAAAAAACACGCTAAAATGATTATATAACCGAAAAGGTGAGTAAACAAACCTCACACCAAGCTTATTTTGAAGGGCCTAGCTCGATCATATTAGCCTATTAGACTACAGCACTACAGATCTGGAAAAATGTTTGTTGCATTTTCCCGATAGATGGCGTCAATTGACTACATTTGAAAAGTGACAGTTTGAGTTTTTGTGAGTGCATAAAGCAGTGTTTGGAAAGTTGTTTTCGCTTGAAAAAGGAGAAAAATAATAAAAAAATTGCGGTATATTTTGTAATATGCGAAGAACGCTTTGAATAATTATGTGAGCAAATCTGTGGTGTATACTGTGAAGGCATTTTAGCAAGTCACTGAAAAAGCTAATGAAATTCTTGAAAAGGCCCAACAAGATAGGAGTAATGTCATCAATATCGACGGTATGGACCATTTACGCAAAGATGAACACAAAAAGAAGCTCGATGTATGATTTCCTTATGAGTTGAGTGTGTAACTATGATATATGTACATTGAACTAACATTTGCGTTTTTGGCTCAGCTGGTTGCATCATGACTTTAATCGAAAAATGACGAATTAATGGAGCCATACTTTGTCACGACCGAACGAGCACCACGAAATTTTGCCCAAACCTTATTCACATGACCAAAATTTCCATTTAAATTCAAATATCAACTAAAAAGTGTATCAGAGTGTGATTGACCATTAATTTGCATTAGTAATTTTCCTTTTTATCAAATTACTGTATTCGGTTATTGCTACAAAGTTCATCATAGGTCAAACATTGACCCAAAATTCCATTAAGATAACCCTATTTCAAACACACAAAACAAATTAATCCGCTCTCTCCGGATTATTCTACGAAAATTATAGGAAAATCTCTTGTTTTGTTTATTAACATTCTACTTGAATCCCCTCAAGTTTCTGATACTGACTATAAAGCAAACTCATTAACAACAATCACAATAAAATTGAATGAAACGAATCACATCCAGTGCGAAAATTCTATTACACCAGCAACTTTCTTAACGAAAATTAATTAATTAGATTTGTACACAACACAGGCTATAACAAAACTCTAAAACTCTTAATCCAATTATGACCACATTTATACCAGGCTCTATATACACACGTACTCAGTACCACCTTTTATACAAATCGAAATTGGATTTGCCTCAATTTGCCTCCAATTTCAGTGAAATACCTGTGTACGTGATCACCCAGCGCCACCATCATCAGAGCTCCTTCATAGAAATCCTTTTATTGGTTTGCCCTAGAAAATGTATGTTTGTGTGTTGTTGTGTTGTGTTGATTGTGGCACAAATAAAGACTGTTGCTCTTCTCAATACATATAGTCATAAAAGAGAAACTACAAGTTTTTACCTGAATGGTAAATAGCATATCGACTTCCTGAAAATGGTGTCGACTATTAACGTGAAATTCTCACGTACGTCGGTGAACTTTTCTTCTTTTCGAGCCAAGTTCGACATGGTTTGCATACGTTAAAGAATGTACCACAAGAACTTTGAGAGCTAAAGAATGTTCTTCTTTTGGGTGAATCCCCGAGCTTCCAGGGTATGCACGTGAACAAACATGTGCTTGCCACATCTGATTGTGGAGGGGGGGGGGGCAGAATGAACGTGCGCCGGATTCTTTTAGCGAGGTGCTAGCATTCATTCAGAATACGAAGATATAAAAATTATCCGGACGTGATCCCACTTGAAGCTGGGAATTAGAGGCGTACGAGTGTCGAACAAATCTTTCTCACAGTACGCGAGAAGGTCCTGTGGATCTACCCTAGTGCTTGTATGTTTGTCCATCATGATGTCTTGGCTGGATGGGCAATTCGTTATTACACAAATGGATATGGGTTCATATTTGGACGAGTCTCATCTGGGTGATGAAAGATTGAGGCTGTTATTAGGAGCTTAATAAACGGACATCCTGAATGATGATTTCAGTTCGCCACGTTAATTAATTTCCTGCCTGTTCTCCCATGCAATCTACCCGAGTAGCGAGTACTAGCAAGTGGACATTTTCCGTGTCAGGGTTTTTGGGCAGCAGGCCAACCAAAATGCCAGGACTCTTTTGAAAGTTTCCACAGGAAGCTGAACCAATGGCACAGTTCTATCGAGTGAAACGTATCGAAATTGCATCTTTCCATGTCCATTTTTGAATTGATTCGGAAATAGTGAAAGCGATGGAAAGTAAATTGAAAACTTCCTCCATTCTGGCACAGCACACCCTTTCTTTCAAGGACACCGTAGAATATATACAACAAAAAAAAAATCCTCCTGCCAGGACTTGAATTTCCCATCACCGGGAATTCAATAAATTTTTCATCATCATCGCCGGTAAGTAGATGGATTCAGTTAGAGCAGCTCGGATGGTGCCCTCGTTATTGAATCGAATTTCCTGAAGATTGGAAATTGAAAAAAGTACACTCTATTTTCGGGCTCCATGGATCCTTTGTCCAGTCAGGGACGCCATGTCCTAAGAAGGTACAGGGTTATTTTTTATTTACTTAACTATAGGAAACAGACCCACAGAAAGAAATAGAAAATCCACCTTCACGTTGTACGATACTACTTCAGAACTATTAAAAATGAATTATGCCAACTTGTAAGCATTCCATGAAGGGTCTTAGTTGGGTTTTTGTTAATATATAGCGGCGATTGTGCTGCGTAGAATTTCTAAATTGTTTCTGAATAAGAACTTTTCGAACTATATAATTCTTCACCTTTACAAATTCACACAATTTCGAGGCGAACATATCTTGAAACACAATTATCATAATTATTTCCATAAATCCATTTTCGTAAAGTAATTTTTCATAAATATTTGGACAATGTTCACTTCTGGCATTTTACCAGAAAAAAATTGTGATTGTGTCCGATAATGTTAATTTTCTTAATGTTTTTGCCCATTACGTTTTGTCCTTTTCTGTTTGAATTTCATCAACCGTAAAGACATGGCTGCACACATTCATAAAAATAAAAAAAAAATAAAAATTAACTTGGAAATATAATATTGATTTTTAGTTTTTTCTAGTCACAAAAAGTGTCCTAAAATTAAAATGTCCCAAATGTCCCAATTTTTTTTAGTCACGTTTTTAACTTAGAACTGCCCCAATTTATGTGACTTTTTTCTCAATTTAAACTAAGTAGAAATATTGTTAAAAAATGAACACTAAGCTTTGAGTTAACGAAAAAGTTATTATGTAAAAAGTTTTCGAGTTTGTGCGATAAATTGATTGGATTTTTTTTTGGGACACTCAGTAGATCAACGCGACATTATTTTAGATTAGATTTTCCTAATATACATTTTTAAATTGAATGGGCCATCGTTGGAAATCTTCTAGAACGACAAGTCTAAGTTATAAAAATTTAAGATTGGTGAATCGAGCCATCCAATAATTTATCATCATTTAGCTATACATAAAAGGATATGAATAATAGTTGGCAATGATTTAATCCGAGTTTTCGAAGATAAAATTAATATTTTAAGGCGCTTTGTAAAGGGCTATAAATTACTAGGTTTGTTTACTAGCCATATTCTAAAATTGTGACCAGTCATAAGTCACAAGCTTTGACGATTCGCGCTTATATTTTATGAACTTTTTATTTTGATTTCTATGTCAATATTGAGAGAAGTTACGTCTACTTCACTTCTACTTCGCTTCTAGATTACTTTTCATTTATTATAGACCTTCAAGTTGATTCTTGTCACATACTTGTGATTGCGTTGTGACTTGTTACTGATTTTAGAATTCCGAGGTAAATTTTTTTAAATACTTATGATTAAATTTTTAGTGAAAGGGGTTTCCATGTAAAATAATCTTCTCTTGCCAGTCTTACCCCACCAGTAACTTGCGGACATCGAATAACTTGAAAAAAATATTCTTCGCTGTCATGTAGTCAAATGGCCTTTATAACATTCCCTATGTTAGAAAGCGCAGTTTATGACAGTTTATCGTTTTGACTCGACCGATCCACTCGTTTCTCGCGCTGTCAGGGTAGCGCAGGCTGCTTACGCAGAAATATGCCACTCTTTGAAGTTGGCCTAGTCTGAATTAACTATACACAACTAATCACAAATATCCGAACTATCATACCTGGTGCCTTCCAGTTTCACTTTGCCCTCCCACCAATGTATACGGGCACGCTGTGGGTGACCTATTTTCAACGTGTTCAACTATGGATAAAAATAATGAAAAAAGCTGCGATAAATCCACCTCTTCAACTGCAACGGCGGGTTCATCTCAAGTGACCATATCCCACTGGATCAACTGCCTCAACTAGCGGAGCCATTGGGCACGCTGAAAAGGAATCAATCTACAGGGCTACATAGTCCGGGGAAATTAGCAAAAAAACGCACGAAAGGAGACGAAATTCCAAAATGGCTGAAAATTGGACCACAGCTTCCTTGGGACTTTCTAAGAAAACAATTTCGGAATCACAAAAAAACCAACATGGCCGCCAGAGATGTCACTTTTTGGCAAAAAAATCACTCAAAAACTGGTTTTTTCGAAATTTTTTTTGATCTGTCAATACAAAATATTATTGCCTACAAAATACCCTTCTTGAATTTTTTTCGAAAACCTTGACCTTTTCGAATTATTCAGAGTCTGAAATGTGATTCTTGGACCTTGAATAACTTCGAAAAACTTTTCGCAAAGTGACAAAGGGCTTTTTTGTAGGCAATAACGTTTCGTATTGACTGATCAAAATTTTTTTTCGAAAAAACCAGTTTTTGATTGATTTTTTTGACATAAAGTGATATCTCCGGCGGCCATGTAGGTTTTTTGTGATTCCGAAATTGTTTTCTTAGAAAGACCCAAGGAAGCTGTGGTCCTATTTTCAGCCATTTTGGAATTTTGTCTCCTCAAAATGCTAATTTCCCCGGACTATACACTAGACTTAGATAATGTGTGCCCGGTTATGTCGGGAGCTACAACTGTGGCCCGAGGTTCAGATGGAGCTTGGCAACCCTGGGTTTTTTTCAAGTTCGCCTTTGGCCAAAAGAAGCGCTTCAAAAAAGCACAGGCCAAAGGCCCTAGAAAAAACTATGTGGACCTCTTGTGGATTACCCTATAAGGCCCACAAGGGGCATTTAACGCCGAGGCTAAAAAATTTGATAATTTCGGCGTGGATATGCGAGTAATGTTTTTCCAAGCGATTGTTGTTTTTCGAAGCGGTGCCCCAACTGAGTACTAATCAGGTCCGATGCTACTTGACCTCTGCAATCGAACGAGAGCCGGTCTATTAAGTATGCTAAATTCACGGCCACCAACAAGGAGGCTTCAGAAGCAGATGTTGGGTTTGCCCCATTTCATTTCTAATGAGGCTTGCCTCATAGGGCCCTTATGAGAAACTGATAGAGCATACCTCACTTCAGTATTTTTCTTTGTGTGGTGTTCACGAGGAATCTAAGGGAAAGACCCTGTTTTGGCGTGCCCGTTATTTTCCACAGGGGGTCCTCATAGGGAACTTACGGGGAAATCCCTCTTTCGTCATGTTCCTCATCTGCCACATGGGGCCTAGGCGCCTCTTTAAATGGTAGTCGGGAAAGGCCACGTTCGCCCCATCTTAGCCAGGCGGTAAGCAATGCCAAGCTTATCCTCATCTCGCAAATATGTATGGATGACTGGCAGACCGTAGGGCCTGAAACGGCACCTCCAAGTGCTTCCTTCAGTTCCGAGGGCTGCAGTAATGCCGGCAGTTCGGGACCTTATGACGGCGGGGCTGCGCTCCCATAATCCCGCCATGTTCCAACTCTGGCCCCAGCAGCTGTAGCAAGGGTCAAGTAACCTGTGGCAGAGCGATTAGTGAGACAGAGATAGAACACGCCTTGTGGCGGAGCAATGGGCAAATCAGTGTCCCACAAGACCAAAGGCGGAAGGATAAACGGTCCTAGTTAAGCTGAGGCTACCGGGCTTGTTGAAAGCTCCTTGGAAAAAAATAAGCGCTATAAGAACGCATGGTTTTGTTTCTAAATTGTTATCCTTCTTCCAACTTTCAAACGAATTTCCATAAGTTTTATATTTAAAATAATTTCTATATTTAAACTTAAACTTTTCACTTCCAGAATCTCCGATTAGCAGCTTCAATTTTAAACATCAAACATCTTAATGCAAGATATCAGCAAAACTTCGTTTATTGTTAACAAGCATTTCAAAATATCTAAACAGAATGTTTATGCTTTCAATTTTATTTTCGTAGAAGCGGTAATTCACCATAAAAACAACATCTCATCCCCTTCAGGTGTGCCTCGCGCTTGATGCTGAATAAATCTGATCGCATCAGATTTAACCTGGTACATTCCTATACATTAAAATTCGCCCTGTGTGGATCAATACCGCAACCTGCCTGAGAGTGATTTTCTTCTGTTGTGTATACATATATATGTACATTTATTTTTTTCTCCCTTTTACCTTTTCTCATTCATCAAAGGGCTGGGAACTAAATATTCTTATCATCCATCGTTTCGGTGCTCTCCTCCTGGTAAATATGTTCAAAAACCACCCACCAGCTCCCCCCGGCCCCCGCCCCAGCACATTGAGAACGAAACCCATATTGAAGCTCAACAGTTAAAGGAGATGTGAATTTTCCTAAAGGGTGCTTCAAAGTTTCCCATTGAATGCCTCACGATTTATTCTCGTATAGGCAGAGAAATTTGAGCGGAGAGAGACTCCAAACCAGCCCCAATCCACGTCGACAGGTGTTCTTAACCCCAGAAGCCCTTAACATGTGCTGCTATGACCTTGTTACTGTTCTGATTAGGGGGGGTTTTTTTCGGGGAAGTTTTCCTGCTACCCTGTACGAATATATATATTTATGTACATACATACACAGAATTGAGAGGAATTAGGTGAGCACTCGTGCAAGGGTATATTTCAGCAAAGTGGCACATAAAAGTACCCCTAAAAAACCAAAATACGTAAGACCTCCTGCAAGTTAGAGTTTCGGTTTATAGAGGGTTATACGCAAGGACAACAGCTCGTCTCGGGTCAGAATGACGGGAATAGAGACGCCCGTCCAGTACAGGATTTATGTGTAACAAGTTCAAGGGATTTTTCATTACCTCTGCAGCGGTTTCCGCAGATGGTGAGCAAACACTTTCTGCCAAATATATTTATATACATACGTATAGACCTGCCCTAGAGCGGAGCCGGGCTGCTTCAAAATTAAGCAATTTGTATTCCTTCAACTATCTACGAAATTCCCTAAATTAGAGCCCCTCCAGGCCTGTGCTTAAGTGTTTAATCGTCACGAAATAAAAACATGCAAACTGGCGTCACGCGATGGTAATTTTTCGGAATCATAATTCTTTACCGGCGGCGGGCGGCTAGATTTGTTGACTATAAATTATATACTTGTGGCGGAGCTGTGATTCGTATCGTGCAGGCTTAACTTTCCACACTTTCCACACCTTTTACATTTTTTTCCCATGATTGCAGTTTAATTTTAAATTCCTGCCATAATCGTTTATGGTTCGACACTTAAGATAGATTTTGTAGGAAATTGCTCGATATGTTTATGACATGGTTAGAAAAGCTTGTTTTGGTGACATTTATAGATCAGTAAAAATTATTACTATCGTTACTTTATTATAAATGACATTTTGAACGTTTTATAGCACATTATAGCACATCATCGTTTAAGACCTTTTCTCTTATAAAAGACTAAGGAAAAAATATATATGGCGAACACCCGGAAAGGACACCCCAGACGAAGCTGGGTACATCCCCTCTCTGCCCTCCTTACCAATTTTTCATGTATCCTGCCTGCTACTCCCGTTCCGCGTCCACATCCCTTCCCAACTTTTAAACCAAGGTGTTTCTGTGGCCAGCTGGTGGTTGAAGAGTGCTGGTTGTTCTCTTCGATGCCACTCGGACCGAAACTTTAGCCCTTGGAATGAGGTTCAGCGGGGAGAGATGCCTTCCAATGAAGCTGTAGAGTCCACAATTATTGTAAAAAAAATTTAGCCAAAACTGCTACTAACTACCGAAAATCGGGTCAAAAATGCGAGCGAAGTCACTTAGTATATTTCTGACCCGTTTTAGGATCGGTCGATGTGGACTAGGGGTCGGGGCACCAAGATAAGCTTCCAAAATCCAGTATCACGTAACTTTAGCTTAATGAGGTTGTGGCATCAAAACGGTGAGCCAAAGCGTTAATTGGGATTCCGGTCACACTAATCTAACCTAAGACAGACCAAATTTCGGAGTAATGCCAAATTTCACCCGATGATGACTTTGATCAATATCAGGTGTCTGGATACACCTTAGGCCATATACCTTCTCTACTTATAAGGGAATCGCCAGATATAGCCTATTAGGAATAACGAACCTTTTCAGAAGTTGTCCAATAGTACATTCATCCTCCCAGCGAAAAAGTGAAATCGTCTGGCTATAAGAAATTCGTGCTGATTAGGACGTGACATGTGCTGCCGTAAGTCAATATCGATGGAGTACAGAATTGAGTAAGAAATTAACTCATACAGCTACAAGAGGTAATTGTTTTCCCTCCTGTCAAATAACTACAATAATCCATAAAATTTATCAATAGAGACACTTAAAAAATTTTCCATTTCATTACCATTGAATGGATCTATAACAAAACGAACATAAGGAATCCTATCAATCAATCCATAATCAATCATTGACATCAAATTTTCCACAAATTGTTAAACATTGCAAATCATCCGTGAAACTATGATAACGAAAAATATATGCCCCCGTCGACCCTCAGCTACAGCTACTTCCGTCTTACCTTCTTTTACAAATCTAATCCCATCCCTTCCGCTGTTTCGTCTTTTCCTCAAATATGCACATCATAAGTGAGTCAAGGTCTATCCGGCAAAGTCTTATCCATCTCAGACTTTATACCTACTCCCCGAAATGGAGCACTTTCATCCCTCATTCCCGCGTCCTATAAATGCTGGTAACGGTAGAGATACCTTAAAAGCCGTTTCTGCCTATACTATTGCATATACACATACATATACATACATAAAGAATCCTTAACATCTTCTTTACTCAACCAGAAGTACACTTTGTGGGGCTGTAACTATAAATAAACGACTGTGCCGAGGCCGAAAGGACAACCCAACCAACAAGGTACAACTTACGAGACATCATGAGAACTTCCGAGGACGAAGGAGGCGAAAAGGATAAAAATGTCATCCTTTTTTCGGTGGATTAGTATTAAAGAAGTAAAAATTGTTTTTAGCGGAAATTAAATTCCTAAAAACGGGCGGTGGTGCATTAGGGGAGGGGGGGATGCAGGGGCTTGACTCTTGGTGGATGTGAGACTATAAATGCGAAGAGACATTTTGATGCTATCGCCACGGGTAAGGATGATGTATTCAGGATTCTATTCCGACTTTACTATTCTTGACTTCTTGAGGTATGAAAACTTTCTTAACCCTACCAAAAAAAAATCCCTTAGAATAAATCCATTTTAAATCACACAAACCCCAGGACCAGACCGAGTCCTTAAAGGACCGAGAAAATTTTCTATTAAAACATGACAAAACGCACACACACACACACACACATTAAACCCGGAGTCCCTATATTATTATCGATGATCCTTATTTTTAAGTAATGCTAACCCAAGCGAACAAAAGTGATAGAAAATGAAAATATTGACTTCGCCTCCCCTTAGGGAAGGACCAAAAAGGATATCATAAATGTCTCCATACATAGACTACTTATGAGCCTCGATATGTTTATTCCTACGAAAACTGACCTATTCAGGAGTGAAAAGTATTGTCTTCTCTTTGTGTGCAGAGACAAGACTCGGGCGGGACCAAGTGAAAAGGATTCTGTTTCTGTGACTATAAGAAGGACATTTTCATCCTGTCATCTAGATATGAAGTCGTTCCCTTATCAGATTGCTTGAAAATCGAATTAAAGCGAGCGGAAGATAACGAATGCCAACTCAGCAGCACAGCATCAGGTAAGTGAGTAAAGAAGAGAGTCCTTTTTGTTAAGGTAATTTCGAGAAAGGATTTTATGTATATATATATAAAAAAAAGATCTCTCCTGAAAGATTATTGATTTTTTTTGTGTTCCGAATTGAAAGTGGCCTTCATGCGAAAATGCGAGGGAGAATAAATTATTAAAATGACGTTAAGGTTGTTGAGAAGGTTTTGTGTTTGTTTTCATTTTGCTTGTTCTCTTTTCTCCTCGTTCTTCTTTTTTTTATTTTGCGAAGATATTTTGACTTTATAAATATTTCAGTTTTGCATAAAGGAATTTTTTTGTAAACAAAATGATGGTAAATATGTAATATCTAAAAATACATTATTGAGAACAAGATGCGTTTATTAGGGCACGTGAAAGAGTTGTGCTTTCTTTGTTATATGACATACTTTTATCGTACAAGATGAACCGATGTAGCTGCGGATATCTTAATGAAGTTCAAGCATTCTTCAGTTTCGTAATGATAGAGCCAGTAGTCATTGGATTAGTGCTGTGAAATGTTACAAAATTCGACCTTTAATAAAAGGCTATAGATCAGTAGGATTTTTTGTAGTGCATTGTTTTTCGAGAAGAGATGTTCGTCCCAATTTATACCCTTTGCACGCTTTGACCTGCAATGGGTTGAGATTTGTGTTTCACCTAGAATAGTTGCTTCTTCAATTATGGGACTTAGGCCAACCCTAAGACAGATCGTGAATTTTGGTTCGACACTTCTTTAAGCGTTAATCGCTCTTTGCCCGTGTGGCTAAAAATTGCATCTTTCTATTGCAGCAAAATTTCAAACGAGATTTTCTGTTTCAACCTGACAGTAGTTACTCATGTCAGTATCAATTCTACAAATGATCTTCAGGTGAAATCTAACTAGATCATGTCCTTTTTGTATGTGAAATTTGAAAGGTTAAGCTCAGGTATCACTCTTTAAATTACCAGTTCGTAATGTCGTGCAATGTATAATATGGGGTGCGCCATCTATATCTTCAGTATTTCAACATTGAATAACTCTGAAATTTTTTTACCCGATTTTGACCAATGAGCAAGATTTATTTAGGATATTCTCTACCATTATTTAAATTCAGTTTTTAAATGCAATATCGATTAATGATCACCACTTGGAAATTCTTCACCAAACTACGAATTGTGTTGTCTGAAGGCGCCGAATTTCTACCATATTTTTTACCATAAGCACGATCACTTTTCACAATTAAACAATTGTTTTCAATGTAAAATGCTACAATTTCAATTCAATTCAATTTCAATTACAATGGTACTGAAGGCTGAACTACAATGTTGCCCTGGCGCGTGGTGCTGGCGCTGGTAGCGCAAACTGTCAAAAGTAAAAAACGTAGCCCGCCCGAAGTGCAGCTACAATGTGTAGCTGGCGCTGGCGCTCACTTTTGCCAACTATCAACTTTTGGTGCGCGCCAGTACACCAGCTAGTTGGGAATTTTGGGCGCTGAAGTCAAAAGTACCAAAAAAAACATTCGTATTTAATCAATTTTTGGATTTTCCTGTAAAAAAAATAATTTCCAAAGAATTTTTTTTTGCATTTTTAAGCCTCAAACTTAAATTTTGACATGACTTAGCGCCACGGCATTGTATTTGCACTCAGCTAAATGGCGCGCCCCAGAGAACGCGCCAGCGCTAAGAAGAGCGCCAGCACCACGCGCCACATTGTAGTTCCCACTTGAAGGACGTTTGAGAATCGTGTACATTTCGTCGACATCGGTTAAAAAATATCAGAGTTATTCAATGTTGAGATATCGAAAGTCTAGATGGCGCACCCGTAAGGGTAAAAGTAATATGAATTAGCTGCCATTTTGTTAGTAATGAAAAAACTTCGGCTCTGTTTTAACGGCAAGTTTATTTGAAGGTGTAAAATTGACGACACTTAGTTGACAAAAAATGATATTGGTCAAGACCTCCTGAGTTGATGCAGATTTGTGTGCTCGTTTTACGGCATTTTAAATTGTTCCTCGCAAAACATCTGGTTCCAAATTTGCAATTTCTTCTTCAATGTTGACTTTCAAGACAGTATACATATATTCCCATATAAAATCGGAGTTCTGTTGTTGTTTCTGCATTAGTGCTGACGTCATTCGGCCCGCGATTTCTACGATATTCGAAGCTGTCAGTCTCTGTTACATTACCTTGTTTCTGTATACCGTGGACGGAGTATTGTGTTGAATGGGTGCAAATAAGGCCGCAAATTCTTCGTCACCTGAAACGTCAGGACCGTCACAGGTAAATCTACTATTGAATGTAAATTATTTATATGTGTGCAAAGAGCTTGTCGTCTTTACCAGAAATATGAATTTCTAATTTTGTAGAACATAGTAAGAATAAAACAGGTTCATTAAGTTAAATTAAGTACGCAGCCGTAAAAGGCAATCAATCATCAAAGTGTAAACAGTTTCTTGTGGTTAATAGCTTAACATCAGACACAAAAATCTTCAACACGGATTATCTGTCTATCCTTGTACTTCTGCATCAACTCGGAATTAATCTCTAATTAAAAACTCATTATCATTAACTTTAAGAGTAACCGTTTAACATCCCCAAAAGGAGTAATCTCCCTGCACTATGCTATATTATACAATGTGGAAAGACTGTCTTATTCTTTATGGCGATATTAAGCATCTTTTCCTACACCTATAAGAAGCAGATTCTCTCATCTGTCTCTTAAATCCGTAGATTACATCAGATGCCACTCTTGTGCTGCCAACAATGAATACCGCGCCATTTAGATCACTTTATCCTGATTTACACCGCAGACTCGAGTCCTGCTATAAATTTCTGCTACGTTTTCCTAAAACCCGAGCAAACTGAATTCCATGTTTCCCATTTTTTTTTTGGTGTTGCAGGAATTGATTTATGTCGTTTATTCCATGGGAATTTCTTTTTTACATGGTCCTGATTCCTCTGCAACAAATATAAACACGCTTATGCTATGGAACAGTAGATTACAACAAGGCGGAACAAGGATTTTGTGCTGGATGGTGGCGCTGTGTTTGTCATAGGGATGAGGGTGGTGGGGAAATTAACCCCCTAAAACACTCTAGTGTACTCTGAACATGTGACATAACGATGTACGAGCCAAATAGCCCAGATATTCGGCAGATTGTGTCCCGTTGGAAACAAACACGTCCCGGGGTCATGATTCTCTTATGGAGGTTAAGCTCTGGAACAGGCGGAAGAATGGAGAAAGTTCAACCCCAGAATATTTGGCGCCACTTAATATAATCCTGGCAGACACACCACCAGACTCTTACAACAAGAACAAGAACAAAAAAAAAATAACGGCGAAAGAGAAGACACGAGTAAACAAGCCTGTTAAGAAAGGACATGGGACAATTGAGAGGTCGGTTTATAGTATACTCTATTTGGGAATAAAACCGAAGATGCTATCGATCCGCCAAAAATAGTGTGACTCCGTAAAGTGAATGACTTTCATACTGGCTCCAATCGATCCTCAATTGGGCGATATATTGTCGTATCCTTCCAAAATCTTCAACAAAACCACCTCCACTCTGGATGGATTGATGGATGCTGTATAGATGGATTATAGAGCAATCAACTTCTCAAATGACTAGCGAGTGATAGTCTTCAACTTTATGCTTCCTTTCATCGAGAAGATGAGCTCCACTTCCCCCGCTCCCTCCCTACACACCCACACACGCAGCATGTGTACATAAAATGGGGGCGGGCAAAATAAACCTCCATTTTACTTAAAATCTCCATGTTCATGGCTGCCCTTAATCTCTAGCAATTTCCCCCAGAACTTCTGTTATGGGAAATCATAATAACGGTGAAATTGCACGAGTTACATGCACCACATGCTGTATATGCCGGGTGCTCCTTGTCAGGTGATTAAGGATGACGACATGTAATATTCATTCAGGACGAGCTCTCATCGCTATATTGGTAAAGGACACGAATACCAGAAAGTTACGTCCTTTTATAGTATATCGTTAATGCAGAACATTGAAATAAATTCAATGGCAGAAAACTATCACGTTGGAGCTATATACACATATACATACACATGCATATAGATACGCTAAGGATCTTAATAAATTGTCCTCGTTTTGGATATTAAAAGTTAGCAAGAAGATTGTAGTAAATGTTGTCTTGTATAATAAAAATGTGAACAAGGACATTTTCGATATTAATATGGCTAAGGAGAAGTTTTTAAATGGATAAACTTAGTTTTATCATGTTTTTTTATTTATAGTTAATGTTGTTAAGAACGTGATGAAGTCTGGCCCTTACTTTCGGGTGAAATTAGTTAATTTAATAAAATAATGTTAATGGCTTTTCCGGTGGTTCAATTGACCGATAGTTTGTAGCTTGGAAGATCGTAATCTGTCCATCTTCGCGAATTTGGAAGTCATGGTAGACAAAGCGTGCGATATTGTGCCTTAAGACGACCATTCATAAACAGGCCGCCGGCAGGCCATGGCCTAAGGGTTTTTTGCCTTGAGGCCAAGTATCACCACAGACTCACCGGCCGCCCGCAGGCCGTGGCCTGCAGTCCAGGAAAAGTGACAAAAATCTTTATGTGTGTGGGCATTTACCGTCAGTCCGTGCCTTAAGATCTGAACTTCTATTCAGTTTGAAGTTTTCTTTAAGGCCACGAATGAAAAAAGTGCAATCAGCCGGAATTTATTTCTGGTTTGGTAGATGTGCATAGAAATATTTCCTGTCTGTCTGTGAGGAATCACGAGCTGGCCTGCAGGCCATGGCCTGTCAGGCGGTTGCCCTAAGTCTTCATCCATCGTTCAGACTGAGTAATGTGTGCCGTTCATCGGGCCGTGCCTGCCGACCTGGCCTAAAAGGCCACGGCCTACCGGGCGGGGCCTGTGTGTGAATGGGGGACCTATTGCTCGCCTCCTGATCAAGGGTAATACACAGAATCAATGTGGGCAACACAGTCTTGAGCAGTTCGGCTAACAATAGAAAATGGACGGCCGCATACAGACCAAGCGTGCTCCTATATACGCAGGATGACGCACAGTGGGGCAAATAGCTCATTTTTTGGACAAGCGACAATTCCCAAGCCTGGAATTAATAAAACTTAAAAAAAATTTTTTTAAACTATTCGTGATAAAATTGCCTTTAATTCTATCGAGCCAGAATTTTGAAATTTGAAAATTAATCTAATCCAATATGGCGGACATAAATTTGGTAAGAAAATTAAATTTTTTTCGTAAGATTCTTTAAAATTATTGAAATTAATTATTATTAATTAATTTTTGGTTTCCAAAAAAATCCTCAAAGTAACAATTTTTTAAAATATTAAAGAATCTTTTGAAAAAAATTTAATTTTCTTACAAAATTTATGTCCGCCATATTGGATTAGCCATCTTTAATTTTCAAATTTCAAAATTCTGGCTCGATAGAATTAAAGGCAATTTTATCACGAATAGTTTTAAAAGAAAAATTTTTAAGTTTCATTAATTCAAAGCTTGGGAATTGCCTGGTCCAAAAAATGAGCTATTTGCCCCACTGTGCGACGCCCGACGATGGGGTGTGCGTATTAGCTGGCATGATCCCCACAGATATATGAGAATGAGTAAGAGTAATGAGAATGAGTTTCTTTGGCTGTGGTTGAGGTTTAAAAGACTAGAGCTCAGTTGTTAGCGCCTTATTTAGTTGTCAGTTGAGCTAAGTTGATTTTTTCAGTACAAGAGGCTGAACTGGACTATTTCGTGCACCTAAAGGCATTCGTCGTTTACTGGAAATAATAACGTACAGATATTACGCTACGGGTTCTTTGGTTGAGGAACCCTGTCAGAAACACAAGAAGGTCAACCGTAGATATTTTTAAAATAAATGTGATCCACTTCGCGGCAACTCCTTACACAAACTCTCAAGTATGTTTTTATTAATTTCTCCATTTTAACTACAGATCCAAAAAACTACTTAAACCTTCAATGAGCCTTAATCATTACTTTAAAACGTCATCACTGTAAATAGACATTGTTTAAAACTTATTTCTTCTAATATTTCTCAACATTTTCGTCCTTGTGCTCATCCAAAATCCCCAAGAAAAATAAATTCGAAACTAAACAAAAGAAGTTCTTAAATAGCTTCGTGCGAAACTTCTCAAATTTTGAAATCGTTTTATCACCTTTTTTCTATACTTTTTCTCTTTAAACCTTGGATGTTCCTCCCTTAACCACACAAAAAAAGGATAAACTCGCCAATTCCTTCAAAATAATCGTAAAAACCACCAATGTACAAAACACATCTTAAAAGCTAGTTATAGTCTGGTGTAGAGAAACTTTAAAGTAGCATCAACACCTTTCTAAACCACCAAACTTCTTAACAACTCCAATGTTGTGCTGTACTCGTATGTATATATGTGTGTTCTCACCCACCCCCGCCGAGATTGTTGTACTATGAAAAATCTCAGCTAGATGCTTGGCACTGCCTCAAACATCCCTCAAGGCAAAGTTTTCTTAGAAAGGATCTTCTTGAACTCATCCCCACCAACCCCCTCCCCAGGCAGGAAAATTTCAAAGATTCCCAAAGATTTTCTTGGAAACGTTTGAAGGTGATCGGAACAATAGCCTCAAAGTAGTCCAGCAGTCATGAGCTGGAGAATAGGTCATGACACGAGGATGAGTTTTTGAATCTGAGAAGTAAACGACTTTCTAGGGACTTTATCCCCAAAAGTGCGCTATTCTTCACTCGTATTAATCCTTGAACGTGCGAATGGTAGTAGTGGTTGGCAAATGAGAACTACCCTACCACACTGTGCCGGAGCACACGCGCCCCCCCCCCCTTGCTCCCAGTTTACAAAGCACTCTCCAAATCATGGAGCCGAGCGCACAAACGGCGTGAATAAATATTGACTTTCATTTAATAAGAGGCCTCAGTTTTGTGCGCTGAGGAATTGTGTGTATGTAACGGAACAAAGATCCTTTTTCCTTCATTATTAATAAATTACACCAAAAATGGATATACGAGCAGAAAACGAGCGCTATAATATGTGTAAGGATATCCAATTCATAACCGAAAAGTGGCTTTAATGACTAAACAAAACTTCTCAAGTTTGGTTGGGACCTTTTTACGTGGAACTCATGCCCATCTCTACACCACCGGTAAAAAGGCCGCAAAATACCATAAACCACACTTCTTTAGAGTTACCATTACCAGGAATTTTAGACCTCCTTAGACAGTACATTAAATCAAGCCAAAAGGACACCTCAATTCACTCGATTAAGTCCGAAAAGTCTCGTCCTGTGTGCAAATTACAACGATTTTACTTCCACCACTTTTGGTATCAAGTTAACCGCAACCGGTTTTCAGCACCATCAAGGATCATCCATGGGTCGATTCACCTGATTTGGCTCGATGCCAGGAAAACTAATTACCGCAGGAGCCAAATCTACAAAACTAACACACTGAAAGCAGTCACAATTGCGTCAAACGGAATGAATTTGCTTTGACCATTAAGGACTAAGAGAAGGACATTGAAGATTATTGAGAAGTGTTCCGTGGCCAATTCGATAGGAACCTTGCACGTGTCAAACAGCTGACCGTGTGTGTGTGCGTGTGTGCTAATTTTGGTGACAATCTGGTGCCTGGCAACGATGGTGAATTTTCATATGAATAGAAAAGGACGATTTTTATCTGAATCGATACAAATGATTTTTGGGAGGGATTCGTACAGCTCCTTAGGGTAGCAGGAAGGGCACAGGGTTGCCCTTAATAAGAATATGAAAATTATGTATAATCAAATGAAGAAGCTGCCTTAATTGCGAATCCTTAATTTGTTTTTTATCCTTTTGGGAATTTTTACTTGGTTTATGTGATATGAATATTAAGTTTGATTCATTACGGTTTAAACATAAATACGCCATGGAGAAAGAACAAGACGATCGAAGATGTTCCCTGAGAGATTCCAGGAATATCGGTCTGGAATGGTGCTATGACTGTATCCAGCATTCAGAGGTTAAGCGGTCACTAGTGAGGCTATGAAGTTTCTGCTTCCCCTTCGCTCGCTGCACGTCCTTGCCTACAGGCTGGGGGGTTATGTCCATAGTGCTGCTGGGATTATGTCCGTTGTGTACCTCCACTTCCTATTTTGCATAGCTCCAGGCAACATGGACATAAACCCCATTGCATATCTCTAGCCACCGAAAAGCTCTCATCTTACGACGGACACAAACCCCATTGCATACCTCCAGGCACCAAAAGCTGACCGTACCACGGACATACATATGTAGGGAAGGTGATGCGTAGGGGGAAAGGGGGGCAGGAAACTCATAGCCTTATTACAGCGGTCTGCCCCGCAAATATGTGGTATAGGGGTGTAGTACAATACGCCAAGCGAATGGACACGGTACTTTTGGACCCAATATCTCAAAAAAAATATAATAGTGTATTAAAGAACACAAGACCGTACAATAATAAAGAACATATAAACATATAAAAACTTGACGTTTTTATAATATTAACGAATTAATAATCTTTAATACACCATCTTAATTTTTTAAATAACCGAATCCTCATTTCTACTTTACCGATGCCTACGCCATCTATGAACAAATTTAAATAAATTGTAAATATTTTCCAGCACTGTAGTGGGATTCCGTATCGATTTAGAGTTTAGAGCTTAGAGAAACTCTAAACCGAAAGTGTTTCTCTAAGTTAGAGTAATTGGTATTCTGTAAGCAACTTAGAGCGAAGTACTAGATCTTAGTGGGAATTTATTACATTTTTATGAAAACTTATTCGTTAACGATCTCTAAGTGTCAGTTGACATTGGAGGTTTGGAAAATATATTAGTAAAAATTTTTTATAAGTAATAAAATTATGAATAGGGAAAATATAATTATTATTTTCGAATTGAGGAAGGAGAATAATAAGAAGAAAGAAGAAGTCTTTTGATTCCCTAGAAAATTAGGAAAGAAACAAAAAAACAATTTTTTGAATACTAAAAAACGAACATTGAAATATATTATTAAATAAAATGTTTGTACTTTCATTTCTAATAATTTACGACTTTACACCGGTTCTAAGTAACAGTTATACCTAACGTATTTTTAAATATTTTCCCGCTTTTTTCTTTTTTTGACATGAGATTTTCCGCTTTTTCATTTTTCTCAAGTGAGATTTGCCGTTTTTTATTTAGCTCACATGAGATTTCACTTGTGAGTAAAATGAAACTCTAAGGAAGAAAGCGTTACAGAATCGCTTATTTACTCTAAATTTAGGGAACTCTGGTACAAATATTTAAAAAAGTCTATTACAAAGATGTGTTTTTTATTTCTACTAGATGGCGCATAAAGTCCACTTAGAGTGGTCAAATCTACTCTAAATTTAGAGTATTTTCAGTTAGAGAATACCATTTACTCTAAATTTAGAGATTTTACTCTAAAATCTAAACTCTAAATCCATACGGAATCCCACTACTGGGTTTACGATTTAGAGTTAGATTTTAGAGCCAAAATTCTAAATTTAGAGCAGTTTGGTATTCTGTAAGCCTAAAGATTCTAAAATTTAGAGTGCATTAAGAATTCTAAGTTGGCAAAAGGGCGAAGGCAGCGCCATCTACCGCAAATTCCGCTTATTAATTTTTGTAGTAGATGGCACATACTTTTGTACAAGATTTCTCTAAATTTTAGACGAAATTTGGAATTCTGTATCACATTTCTTGTCTAAGTTAGAGTTCGATTTCATTCACATATAAGGTGTCTTGTGAGCAAGGTTGGGAATTTGAAAAAAGTGTGTTTGAACAATTTTTAAAGTTCAAATTTTTATTGATTTTATGGAAAATCACCCGGAATTAGCAAAAAATCGTTTTACAAGCGAAGGAAAAACCCTGCTCCCTGCTCGAATCCCCAGAACGGGAGAAGGGAGCTTTCACTTCAAAATCCCCGGAACGATCGCAAGGACGTCTCACTTCAAAAAAGAAAAGATACTTCTCCATTAAAGTCTTGCACAGGGTGGGGGATGCCCCTTTAGCATGATTCTGGCTCTTCTTGAGTGGCCTAATGGCGCTCATTTTTTTATCAAGCAGAGTTTGACAAGCCCGGTAATCTTAGCTTGTCTATAACTCCTTGTCCTACCGCCTTTAGTCTTGAGGGGTACTGATTTGACGCTTGCTCGCGTTCACGGCGGATTTTCTTACTCTGGAATGATAGCTTGACACCTTAATTTCTGGACTGCCTTGGCATTGCACCATTATGTGGCCAACGAAATGACATACTGGCAGTACTGGGTCCATGATTTCCAAAGTGTGTTTGGAGTTGCATAGAATTTTACTATTGTATAAACATCGATTAAAAGAGTAAGAAACATTTATTCTGTTACGAAACTTATTCTTGTTATTCAATCCATTTACAAAGTTACAAAATTAACATATACATTAAAATAAATGTTAACACTATGTAATTTTCAGAGAATGCTTGTTCAGCTCCACCCTTTGCTGCATCATAATAGTTGGCATAAATTCCGAATGTTAAGATGCTCGGTGACGGCATTGGACTCTTAAAGTAATATCGTACGTCTCTAGTTGTTGGACTGTAAACAAAACGAATTATAATATGAAAAAAGACCACAATTATTAAAGGTTGTTATCTAATACCTGATTTCCGTTATGTTAAATTGAAAATCAGATGTTGCAATTGGTTTAAGCTCAACATCAACACTACTCGGCATGATCAATACTTTTTCATCATATTGAAACACTGCATCAATGGTTATTTCGTCGAAATAGAAATTATTATAGATTTCTCCGCGTGAATCGAAAACAGTACCACATGACGATATGGTGTCACTGGTGCAAGCAATAATAGCGCATGTTTTTATCCAACTTTTACCAATTGATGTATATGTACGTTCACCATCGTAAACGACAAATCTGTATTGATATGAAAAATGTTTTCGGGGAGGTTGTGGTAAGGGATATTTTTTAATTGAATAATTACAACAGAATTTGTTGTAGCACAGAGTGTCTGTAATGTTCATTGCTTCTGGATCAAGAATTTTTGAGCTGTATTTATCGATATTGTCACGCTTCAATCTGATTTGATCTGGTGTTAATCTTGGCGATAGGAAAGGAATTTCGTTTGCATCCTCGGGATTTACCTGCACGTGCTTAGCATTATGTTGTGGATCTTTTGGCAGTCGTGCAATTCGTATAGATCTTGTAGGAGTAATTGACATTAATTGTGTGACTGCACCATCTCTTCCATTGTAAATTCCTGTTCCTGTGCTTCCAGCTGCTGGATCGCTTGCACCAGCCGCGAGGAGAATGACATTATTTGCATATGCCCATGCTTGCTGTTGTTGTACGGCTATTAAAGGGATATTAAAAGATATAAGGCATGTCTTTATTAGTAGCTACTTCCTTACCTGTTAAAAATGGTAGTTCTGAATACCACATTGTTGGATACAAAAAGTGCATTACACCAGACTTAACCAGCTCTTGGGTTGGTGTATAGAACAGTATATCGAAACAAATGAAATGACCAAAAGTAACTCCGAAATCTGTTGTGAAAGTCTCATATTCTGGCATAGCTGTGGTATTTTTCTTTTCACCATAGAGATTCCACTTTCTATATCTTGACACTACAACTCCGTTCCTGTCGAACACCACATTCGTATTATATATGTTTAGACCATTCGGGGCACAAGGGCGTGTATCATTTGCAGCTTTTTGTGTATCTTCATTGCAAATTGATTTTTCCAAAACATTAATCACGATGTATTTTTTATTTCTTCTGGCTTCAGCAGATAACATCCAAAAAAAATTCTCTTCATATGCAGTTCCATTGTCGCACGGTGCAATTTTATCCTTTGGGTCTGGTACAAAAGTCATTGTTTCGTGGTTATTTAAAGTGGCTTCAGGGAAAACGATTATATCAGAATTAAGACCCTGCGTTGTTGTAATCAATGTTCGATATCCCGATAAGTTATCTTCAGTTCGTTCTTGTCCGGTACCAAATATTTGCGGACTAAATTCTACAACTGCGGCAACATAAAACTCATCCTCTGGCTTAGATGGAACCTGTATTAACAAAAATTGATTTCGATTTTGTTTTTTTAAAAAAAATTCTAGTTCTGATAATAAAACACAAAACATAAATTGATAAAAGTGTAGTTTTTAATTTTACGTCTTGATTAGTTTTTAGTTCTTCTATAGAAACTCAAAAAAAAAAAATAACCAAAAAAATTTTACTACAAAATTTCGAAAAACATTTCGGCAAACTCTCAAAGTGTCTATGTTGAGCTCTTATCAATGATGTACAGAACTAGTTGCTTTCCTGAAGATTAAAAAGTGTATTCTGTTAAAGATAAGCTTTTTTTTGTTTTGATCTTTTATTCTGGGTGTAGTGTAAAGAATTTTGAGGAATTTTGAGCATGCAGTGATGTCATCTAAATTCGGTGAAAATAAAATTTTTTAAGTGATTAATTGAAGAACAAACCTTACTAGTTGTATTTTGGTTTATACGTTTACTTTTCAGATTGTTATATCGTGTTAGAAGCCGAATTTTTTTGTTTTGTTACACCTTAAAACGAGTAGGGAATTTTATGATTCGATATTGATAAAAAATAAACAAAAACTCATAGGCTACATGCTGCCTTAATACAACACGGATGGGTGGTGGGGGGGGGGGTGCACGTCAATATTTGGAAGTAAATGGATACCATAAAGATTATCTGTGTATGGACGATTTTATTAATGGATAATTTTTTCAAAGACGAATTATTATGGAGTTTTTGATTGTAACATAGAACATAAAGAACATTGAAAACATTGAAGTGCATCAAAAGTTATTTCCAAGTCCATAGAGAGACCTTGGAAGACAAGCGGATAAAGTCTACCATTACAGAGGTTCGCGGTTCGATTCCAAGCAGTGACCTTCGTCTATCGGTTTAAAAAATACTACTCTGAGAGCCTTTGCTGGGGTGCTCTTGAAGATCTCTCTCTCTCTCGATCTACTTTTTGTCACTTATTTGTTTCTTAGCTAATGTAGGCAGGTCGAAGGTGTCGGAGTCGAGGTTGTCAGACCTTAGCCAGAGTGACAAAGAGCCTGCAACCACGTTTTCTTAAACAGAGACATGATAAATGTCGAGGTAAACTGTGAACTGGAACTCATGAAGAGCTCAAACACAGGGCTCACTGCCCTCTCTTTACACCTCTCTCTACGCTTTACCTATGGTATCCTTAACCTATCCTTAGAGTTAAGCTTACTAATAGACAATGCACCATGACTTGAAAGGCATGTACACCTGGTAGTACAAAGGAGAACTCTTGCGCCTTGATACAGTTCGTGAGTTCTAAAGGAGATTTTGTCTGTGCTTGGTGGGACTGGAAGGGAAACGTCCCTTATGAGATGGGAGTGGCTATTCGCACTGCAGAGTAGATAAGAGTAGATGAGAGTAGATGAGAGAGTAAATAAGAGTATATGAGAGTAGATGAGAGTACATGAGAGTAGATGAGTGTAAATGAGAGAGTAGATGAGAGTATATGAGAGTATATCTACTCTCGTCTACTCTCATCTACTCTCATCTACTCTCTCATTTACTCTCATCTACACTCGTCTACTCTCATCTACTCTCATCTACTCTCATCTACTCTCTCATCTACTCTCATCTACTCTCTCATTTACTCTCATCTACTCTCGTCTAATCTCGTCTACTCTCATCTACTCTCATCTACTCTCTCATCTACTCTCTCATCTACTCTCGTCTACTCTCATCTACTCTCATCTATTCTCATCTACTCTCATCTACTCTCATCTACTCTTATCTACTCTGCAGTGCGAATAGCATCGGCCTTATGATATACTTCCTAATGCCACGAAGTTTTCTAAGCGGATTAAGGAGAAGTAAAGAAGTACATCAAACATTGTTTTCGTCCTAGCTACAAAAAAGTACAAGTGCCAATCACATAAAAACATCGTCCCAATTAAATGATACAAAATGACACCCAGAAAGACACCCAAATCCATCTTGACTTATACATACTTCTACTTCTGATGACACCTCCTCGTAACAATTGGCATAGATACCAAAAGTTAAAATGTTCGAATTCGGTTTCTTTAAGTAAAACTTCACCTCCTTCGAAATTGGGCTAGAAACCAATTCATATAAAATTTTCTTTACACTCAAGTCCATATATGTTGACCATACCTAATATTTTTCACGTTAAAATCAAAATCATTCGGACGCAGTGGCTGCAATCGATCATCAACACTATTGGGCATGACCAACATTTTCTCAGTATGTGTAAAGGTGCCTTGAATGGTTATTTCTTGAAATATAAAATCATTCTTCACGTCTTTAGTTGAATCAAAAACAGTTCCACATGACGAAGTGCTGTCGTTGGTGCAAGCAACAATAGCGCATGTTTTAATCCAACTCTTCCCAACATAGGTGTATATTCGTTCTCCATCGTAGGCAATGAATTTATACCTGTATGAAACTTGACCAGGTGATTTTGGATAAGGCATTGTTCTGATTGTTGCTGTGCAGCAAAAGTCGTCACCATAGCAGAGTGTTTTTGTTGTATTAAAGCTGGAAGTATCGAGGATTGTTGAATTGTAGTTGTCGATTTTGTCTCTTTTCAGTTTTATTTGGTTAAGGATTGATGATCCTGTTGTGTTCACAGTATTGGAGTTAAAATCAGATTGGTTAAGATTGGAGTGTTTATATCCTGATTTAGGAACTCTGGCAACCAAAACTGTTCGTTGTGGATGCGACGACATTAATTGAACAATAGCACCACTTCTACCACTATAAATTCCTGTTCCTGTACTGCCGATTCTGGGATAGCTAGCACCAGCTGCGAGGAGATTAACATCGTTCGCATATGCCCATGCATGCTGTTGTTGAACAGCTATCAAAAAATAATATTGCATATACAAAACGGATCACGTTCTTACCTGTAAGGAATGGCAATTGCGAATACCACATTGAAGTGAACAAAAAGTCCGTTACACCAGACTCAACAAGCTCCTGTGCTGGTGTATAGAAGAGTATATCAAAGCAAATAAAATGACCAAAAGTAACACCAAAATCTGTACTGAATATCGCATATTCCGGTCTAGCTGTCGTGTTCTTCTTCATACCCCCACCATAGAGATTCCATTTTCTATATCTCGATATAACCGTGCCATTCCGGTCGAACACAACATTAGTGTTGTATTTATTTAGACCATCCGCAGCACATGGCCGGGAATCGTTTGTTATCTTTTGTGTTACTTCATTGCAATTGGATTTTTCCATAACATTTATAACAACATATGATTTGGCCATTCTTGATTCGCAGGATAAGATCCGAAAGAAATCCTCGTATCTAGCTTCATTGTCGTCGTCACATGGAGTAATTTTATCCTTAGGATCGGGAACGTAAGTCATTGTTCGATTATTGTTCAATGTAGATTCTGGGAAAATGATTATATCAGCATTTTCAGCTATTGGTGATTTTAGCAGGGATTGATATCCTTCGAGATTGTTTTGTGTTCGTCCTTGTGCAGTTCCATTAATTTCTGGTTGAAACTCAATAACTGCAGCTATGTAAGACTCATCGGAGGGTGTTGATATCTGTTGGGGATTGTTGGATATATTTTCTTTTTTGGATTTCATTATTAAAAACAGGTTTGTTTTATTGTGTTAGTATTGATGTTAGTCCAGAGTTGCACGTGCTGAGTTGATTAGAAATGAAAAACCCCATTTTTAACTTTGATTAGTTGAAAGAACGTTGTTAGTGAGTATAAATGGAATTCAGTTACAGGACAGGTGGCTTTGTGTGTTTCTTTCTTTTTTTCATGAGGTATCGGATCCAAAGTAGGGTTTTTCAAAAACAGTGGTTTTCAAAAAACAGATGTTACTGTTTTTAATTTTCAAAAAAACAGCTGATAACAGCTGTTTTTACTGTTTTTCAAGTTTTCTCTAATTTTACAAGTAATAAATAGTTTTTTTTTATATAATACCATTTTATTTTACATTTTCACTTCTTGTAATAGTATTTCAAAAACACAAGCGCCTGAAGTGATTTGTCTGAAAGACGCGATGTTATTTTGGTGCATACCGAAAATACACCGTTCAACATCGGTCGATGTTAGTTTGGTACAAAAAATTGCATTATATAATTTTCCGATTCCGTGTAAATTCCGATTTGAACCTCTTAAATTTTGCATGAGCTTATTACTAATGTCTCTGCTATTGTCAGAAAGCTTCTTGAACATGAATTGTAAAAAGTTTTCTGCGCTCACCAACTTTGCGTCCTCATGACTAAGATTCGCGGCAGCTAGTTATACGGGCTCCATTGCCGTGACAAGTAGATATGTTTAGATCAGAAAATTCCAATGTCATATTCCACGCCTTAAATTCTTTTAATATCTCGCGAATTGCTGTTTCTGGCTTGGCCAGTGGTGATGGAAAGGAGCACAATGACATTTGACGCCATTTGCAAAAATTAAGTACCTTCACATTACGACATTACTTTTGCCCCACCTTGAATAAGAGCTACTCTGGACACAAAAAACTCAATATATTAAGAGATCATTAATCGGTATGTTTTCATACGGTATTGTCGCCCTCATATTACTTTGGCTGCCGAACAGACGAAACTTAACTGTAAGCTTTATGAAATTCTCTTTTGATCTCTTGTCCTAGCAACAAACACAACGCAGGAACTGTCAAAATTTTCGTTCAAAAGTTCGCTGAGAGTGTCCATTAAATTCGTCCGCCCTCGCCATCGTCCTCTCTCACGCTCTTCACCCTTAACCAAATTTATTCGTTCGTTTTTTCTATTGGGTCGGTGTCCGGCCGTATAAAAGAGCACTTTGTAAAAAACCAAAACAGTTTATATTAGTGTTGGTTACATATTTCTTTTATTTTTATATTACGCCAAAAATTTTGAAACTAAATTTGGAAAACAGTAAAAACAGTTAAGAAAAAAACAGCTGTTTACTGTTTTTCGATTTTAGCCAAAAAACAGCTGTTTCACTGTTACTGTTAAACAGTTTTGAAAAACCCTAGTCCAAAGAGTACCGCAGTCTGAACTCATTACATTCTTAGCCGTCTGTCTAAAGATTTGACGCTCAGACTTGTTTTGTCAAGCGCCGTACAAGGAAATTTATATCTAAGCTATCGGGCGACACTGGAAGAGAACTTGTAGGGAAAACTTGTCCTTCTAGAGGCAAAGCCTGTTGTGGATGTGATCTTTCCCTGTCTTTCCCATTGTCCATAGTTGGTAATTAAGAGCCTCAGTGTTCGGTGACCGAGCCAATTGATATCCTGACATCCTTTCTGCTACGCTTCAGTAATTCTCTGGCTACTTTCCGAGCCGGTTCCAGAGTAAACAACTCGGAGTTCAGACCAGGTGCATTTCTTTAGAGTTCGATGGTCTAAGAGCATTTTAGTCAAACTGGTGGGCCATAATAGTCGTTTCCAGACCAAGGAAAACTGTGTCAGAGCTCTATCTGTCTTGGCGTCCGACTCTTCATTGTAGCCGAAGCTCTCATGGCATTTGGGATTTGGGAGTAATGATTAACCGAAAGGTTTACTTCGAAGTGTACTCCGGCCAAGCCGACTCTATTTATCATGAGAGTGGTAAATTTGGGCCTACTGCGTGCAGCGCCAGTGTGGGCAGCGGAATTGGACAGAACGAGCAATAGGAGGAAAATTAATTATGAATATTCTTCGAACAAACTGATTCATAGCAGGATTCTTGCGCTCAGAGTAGAACCTATACCTTTAATAGATGAAAATGAAGTCACGGAAAACTTTTTCAATTTTTTTTTTCAAAGCATTAATTTTTTTTTAAATCTTAATTTCTGAAATTGCGCCACTGTTCAATTGCGTTCGGAGCAATGCAATGCAGCATTTGCGCCTATGAAAGCACCGCCCCACAGTGGTCTGAAAGTTTATAAAAGTAGTATTTAATACTAAATCCTATTTCTGACCTTGAAAATTTGTATATAGGGTGTTTTCACACCGCTGAATCCAAATCTGATGTCGAAATTTCGAAATTTTTAAAATCCAAGATGGCGGATAAAAATGGCGGATCAAAAATTAAAAGCATTGCTTTTTAATTTAAAAAACAGGATTTTCTAGTCGTTAAATCGCGTGCTTTCATACAGTTGCATAGTTTTATCGTATTTTATGTCAGTAATAGTCAATTTTTCTTGAAATTTAAAATTTTTTTTATGTAAAAGAATCAAAAAATTAAAATTCATGCAAATAACGCTGTTTTGCAATGTTTTTTTTGTAAATTACCGAAAAAACTTGACTATGATTGTCATAAAATACGATAAAACTATGAAACTGTATGAAAAAAACACGATTTAACGATAAAAAATCCATTTTTTTTGCCATTTTAATCCGCCATCTTTGATTTTGAAAATTTCCAAATTTCGACATCAGATTTGGATTCAGCGATGTAAAAAACCCCTATATACAAATTTTCAAGGTCAGAAATAGGATTTAGTATTAAATACCACTTTTATAAACTTTCAGACCACTGTGGCCCCTGTTGGTAGATCAAAACTAGTTGGATTTGCTCCGGCGCACAGTGGGGTCAGAAAAAATATTACCGTGGAGGTGGAGCCGTCAATTTTAATCGAATCAGCTTCGCTTTTTTTTTTAAAATGCTCGTTGTGCAAATCTCTATCGATCTGTCGAGCCGAATTTTTGATCTATTTTCATACCAAATTCCTGTTTTCCCCCATTTAGGGGTTGATTCACCCTCTTTGAGGGGTAGTTTCTAGAAAACGGTTATGTTAGTGCCGGGAGATAATTTTAATAAACCTTTCTAAACTATATTAGGCTCAAATATACCTTTTTGGCACGTTTCTCTGAATTTTTGCTAATGCAGAATATATTTTTGTCAAAGAACTCAATTTCGACTGGAAATTGTAAAAAATTGAAAATATGTATGAAAAATCCGGCTCGACAGATCGATAGAGAATTGCCCAATGAACATTTTAAAATAAAGCGAAGTTGATTCGATGAAAGTTGACGGCTCCACGAGCTTTTAGATGAACGGGGAAGTGGAGTTCTTCTAAAAAGCTCGTGCGGAACGTATACGTAGGAACGAACAGTGTAATCACCGTCTATGGCTTAAAATTTTAGAATGACCGGATTAAGATTGCTTAGAGATAAGTCTTTTTTGTGCGGTGATAAAGACGGTAATAAATTTTGCATGAAATAAAATTGTGTTGTTAAAAGGTTCGATAATAATTTAGTTAAAGTCTTGACATCTTGACAAGAACAAGGAATTTTTAAGGTGTTGAACACTTGTTCTTGTGCCATAGGAGGTACTAACGATATTCTAACCAAGGCGAAAGGTGTTTGAGTAGTGTTGGATTATTTTTGGTTATTCATAAGATTGATTAAGTAATCGATAAAATATTGTAGGTAAGTTAAACACTTCATCTTAAAAAAGTGTTATTATTGGTTTATTCGTCAAATATTATGCAAATAAGGAAATTTGTTTAAGTAGATTCCTGTATAATAGCCTCGAAACACGGCAATCAAAATATAACGAAAATTCATAATTTATGACGAAAGCCTTTAGGTAGTGACACACGTTAAAATAACTCATTATATTATGACAGTTGTGGTGTAGTGAAAAATGTCAGAGAACGAAAAAAAAATTTATATCATTGATACGTTGGAGTGGAAACAAATAATATTTAATTTTTTAATATGGAAACAAGTAATATTTTTTATTAATTTTCAATTAAAATTAAAATCTAAATCAGCTGACTCTTGAAAAAAGCCTAAAGGCGGCCCCCGTTTAACATGATCTATCGTTCGACAGATGGCGCTCTTTTGAGATTTCGTAATCGATTAACTAAAATTTGCCTAATCGGTTTTCTTAATTGATGACGTTCATATACCTAATTACTGCTGAATTTTCGTCATAAATGCGTACATGTGTCGTGGCTATAAGAAATATCTAAATTTAGCTCCTGATAAAAAGAGTCCCTGCACCTAATTGACATCACACAGCATTATTACACAAATTACAAACCAGTGTTAAATCTCCACCAATTACAAACTTACAAACAAACAACAAATAAAAAAATTACAAACAAAAAAAAATCCCACAAAACGTATCAATCAACAAAACCCCGACTTGAACTCACTTGATAACTTGAGCTAATACCACTAATAAAAACTATTAAACAAAATAACATAAAACTTTGCATCTTGCACATCTTTACACTTTTACAACAATGCATAAACTAAATTTTTTTAGAAATTGTTGAAGAACCTAAGCCTACACACTCTCTCTCTTTGCTTCTATAGTCTGGAGCTTTGTTCTTATCTTGTGATGTTCTTTTGATTTAAAAAAAAAAACCAATTACAACAACAATAATAACAATGAAAATTTGTAACCAGTGCCAATTTCTCTTATCGGACAAATATTAAAGTCACCATTTTCAATTAGTTAAGAAAGCATCAAAACAATCATAGGCGTTCATCATAATGACGTTGACGTTTTTATTTATCATCATTCTTATCGAAAAGTTCAATTTTTATAGTAATTTTGTTAAATTCAGGCATAAATATAACGTGTGGAACGTATGTGGAACGTATTTTGATATAATGCGATAACAAATTGCACTTTTCAATTGGTATATTACAGATTTTTTTTTTATATTTTAATAATTCTAAATGCATGTAATTTAAGGTATCAAAAAAAATGTTTGTTGGTAGTTTATTCCGGTTGTGTTATCAAGGAAGCTTAACAATTACTGCCGGCGAAAAAGTAAACATGATAAAAATTTTGTGATTAATTCAAATTTTTTTTAGTATCAGCAACAGACGATCTTTGACTAAATATTTTTTAATGCATCTTCTATGGTCCTATGTTAGAGGTCAAGATTATGTTTTTAATAAAAAGAAGTTTATACTGTCCAAGTTCTTTGCTCTAGACAAGAGACAACTGAATTTACACTATACGATTTTCTAATCTGTACTATCTCTGGATTACTGTAAATGATATGAGATTCATAAGTGCAATGTTGATAGTAGTATGATAAAATCGTTTTTATGTTTATTTGCTTTGTAGTCTTATCTTGTAAATCGACAGCAGTATGAGTCAAATATTAAAATGTGTAATTATGGAAATTTATTTGAGGAACAAAGAATTGACGTAGCTTCATTATTGCTGTAGAACAAATTTGTGATATACATAATACAAAAATTGGTTAATTTTTGGGATATGTTGCCACTTTAAACCTACGTATGTTTTTGGATATATTGAGGTGCATATCTTTTTGAAAATGTTTGAAAAATGGTACAGGTGTCAGAGGATACTATATAGACCCCGGTTTAAACTTCTTCTCAAATTCTTTGCCGGCATCGGTTGTCTGACGATTATAATGCCGACCTACCATCTCAGAGGTTCGAGGTTCGATTCCACGCAGCGCCATAATGCTTCACCTTTATCTTATCTATATCTATAATATTCCTTCTTTCTTGTGTTGCGTTTTTACAACACTACCATGTCCTCGCCTGTAAGGATAAAGTTACAAAAATTAAAAATAGAACAGGCGACACAATTGACCCTTGAGGGACCCCGCGTTTGGATATAACGCCATCCAGTATTACCTTGATTGAACGGACGGAGTGGCATAGGTGCTCTATTTAAAGCCTTGGAATTATTTAGAGGAAAATTGATGAATTGATGGTTGAAGTTTTTTGTGAGGCAGACTAAAAAACCGCCAGTGGACCTTTTTTGTCTGAAGTTCAACTTTTTATCAGCCAGTATTAAGTATATTCATTATTTACGCAATTCTGACTATGTCCTTTCTCCGACATCAGCAGACTAGGTGATCTCTACTTGCTAGAGTTAAGTTAAGTGTTTCTAGTCTTGGAAGTTGATGTTGGTTGGAGCTTTCAATTAAAAATATGTCCATATATGTGTATAGTGGTCTCGTTGTAAATCAAAGCGGCCTTGGTACATTATCCCATTGTTTATCTATAAGATTTTCTTTTAATATAGTCAATTAGTGTGCTTTCTTGTCGATCTCGATGTTCTTGTGACGCTGTACATCCAAGCCAACGAGCTAAACTCCTTTTGACAAGTCTGGACTAAAGCTGGAGACAGAACCATGTATGCGTGCGGTGCGTGCGACAATAGATATTATAGAAGTCTGAACGGAACGCACGTAACGCAAAAGTTCGTCGTCTCTCAACTTTTTCCACATTTCCGCAATCGACATAGCCTCAAATGCCCACACACACAGCAAACATATGCAATCGTCGCTTAGATATTTTGGATATCTGTGAAAGGCATGCAATTATTTGTTAGTTAAAACTAACCGCATACTACACATTAGCTGCCCGCGCCGCACGCGTGCATGTACATATCTGTTTTACTTTAATAGCCTCCTCCTCCAGTATATACCTGTAGTGGAAAATTCAAAATAGATTCGAATCTTTTTCTTTTGTTTAATTTGAAAATTAATCCAAAATATAAATTCATATTTTACAAATATTTCTGTTAAATATCGTAGTGTTAGTAAATACCATCTGTGGATATAAACAAAAAAATTTCCCTTTTTTTCACCATACCAAAAAAACTTGTTCACCACACCCCTATATACATTACAGAATTTTCCCAAAGCTTGACAACCACTGACTTTGCTCCAAGTTCAAGAGTTTTTCTCTCATAATTTTCCTCGGCCAGTGCTTCCCCAAAAACCACTGATTTTCTCCACCTGTGTGTTCTTGAGGTAAAATCCTCATATCTCATGTCTGGAAATTTTCATCTGTTGCTCATCGCTTGAATGTGTGCTGCAGAAATGTAGAAGGGAACGTGGAAATTTTTCTCTGTATGGATATATGCGTGTAGTGTACAATGGGAACCTTGTCTAGCTCTCTACAGAAACAGAGGGGATTTATTTTCTGGCGCTGGCAATTGCAACAACAACAAAAATAGGGAAAACGTGAAATTTTCCCACCACACACACACAGTCACACAGATTTTCCGAAAGTGTGTGTTTGTTGTTGGGTAGAGTTGGTTGTGGAGTAGAACACAGGACCTTTGAGAGGATTTCGAGCAGGTTGAATACTTTAGCTCTGGCTGTGCCACCGATGTCTATCCAGTCTTCTGGGTATAGTCCTTCAGTCGCCTGGTGTACTGTGAGTTCGCTCGTCCTTTTCCACCAAAAAAAATAAAAATAATATTTTTCAATCAAGCCACAACCAGGAGCTTGGTGGGCAATTCTAGATTGGGGACAGTACGCAGGCGCTGCAAGGTCCTTTGAAATTTTCGGAGTTAAAAATCGGGAAAACCTACTGTATTTTTTTTTCTTGGTCCGTCTTAATGTTGTTGTTGGTGTTTTTTTTTGTCGTTGATATTATACTATAATATTCAGGGAAAGGAATAAGGCTTTACCTTCTTGTGCTGCCCGATTTCGTTGAGTATGATGTGGCCCAGCGCGAATTTTTGAATAGCTTGACTATACTATAACGTGTGCTTTTCCCCATGCAAATCCCACCCAAAAAGTTTGTTGTTGTTGTTGTTGTTGTGATGGTGGTAATCGGGAAAATTGAAAATTTCCCAAGTTAAAGAACTTTGTCGGGAGAAACGCACAGGAAAATCCAGTAGGCTCTCAGCCTCCGAGCGGATAACATTTTCCAATCAAAGAATTTCTGTTTTTGGTGAATCGCGTTTGGGTTTTTTTTTCTGTTCTGTAATGTGTGAGGGTGTGTTATCCTTCCACTTTTATAAGTAGAGGAAATTAAACGAAAAAAAAATAAAGTTGAAAAAAAAACAAGGAAAATCCAGAAGGAATATAGAAAAACCATATTTATTGTTGGTGGTTGTGTATATGTATATTTTCTGTGTATAGTTTTTTGTGATTGTGAAAGTCTGTGTACGGTTGACCGTTTTCAAAAATTCATGTGACCCCCAGGTTAAAGTGTTCCGCATATATATAAATTTTTTTTTCGGTAGAGAAAAGTGATAAGAAATTTTCTTTTAGTTGTTGTTGTTGATTTTTACCTGAAAAATAAAAGTGGAATGGTATTTTTTTTGTTGTTGTTGAAGGAATATAACTGGAAAAAAATTGAGTGATTATTATTCTGTGTGTGAGTGTTTTTTTTTTTTTGCGGGGGAAAAAAAGAATTGAAGTAAACAAGGATTCATTAATCATACTCTTCTAGGCTTGGTGAAGAAAGTCTCTAGGTTTGGGCTTTAACTGAAAAATTCAAAAAAATAAAAGAAAAATAAATAAAGACTTGATCTATATATAAACATTTAAAAAACAAATATTAATTTTTGTTTAAATTTAATTTTAATAATGTTACTACTCTACTGAAAAGTAAATAAGAACAAAAAAAAAATTTTTCCTACGCAATTTCACAAAAAAAAAAGAAAGAAGAAAGGTACAAAAAATTTATCCAGGTGAATATACCTGCTTCCATTTCTCCTCAACTGGCGCTCCTGGTGCTCCTACGGTGGAAATTTTAATTAGGTATCCGGAAAAGTCCTGAAATGGAGGCTTTTTCTGCTTGATTCAATTTCGCTTCGCTCGTCTCAACTCGGGTGGTTTTTTCCTGATTTTTTTTTATATATTCAATTTGAGGAGGAAGTCGTGCGTTTTTTTTTGTTTATCAATGAATTTTTCACGTAGTTTTTCTTTCGATTTTTTAACTGAAAAATTTGCGTGAACATAACAAAAAAAAACGGAAAATTCTAAGTGAAAATAAAAATTTTTGTGAGAAAAGAATTTCAAATTAATTTTGTTTTTTCATTTTTCTGAATAACAACGAGTGTGCAATTTTTGAAAATAAAAGCTCCGGGAGTGTTTTTTTTAATTAATTTTGTTTTTGATTAAAAAAATTTAAAAAATTAAAAAAAAAATTAAAAAAAAAAATTAAAAATTAAAAAAAATAATTAAGAAATAAATAAAAATTGTGTAAAGTTCACCCATAATTAATTAACCATGTCTCTACACTTTAATGTGTGATTTATATTTTTTTTTTTTGGTGAGATTATTTCTTGTATAAAAAAAAATCCAAAAAAAATGTGCTTTAACAAAAAGTGAAAAAAAATACACACATTTTATGTTCCTCCCCCAAACAACATTAGTGGAAGAATCATTAAAAAAGAAGGCGTCGAGTAAATAATCGCGTGTGATTTCTTCTTAAACAAATAAAAAAAAAAATAAAAACAAAAAAAAACCGTTTTCTTCGATTTTTTGTTTTATATTTTCTTTGCGGAATTTTCTCTCGTTAATACACCTTCTTTTAACAAATTTCGTGTTTCATTTATTATTATTATTTTTTTTTTGCTTTCATTTTACACCTGTACAATTTTATTACTCTCATGTGTGTGCAGCAACAAAACTGTTGAACGAGAAACTTGTATATTTTTGGAGAAGAGAAAAAGTATATTTTTAGCCAAAAAAAAAGAAAAACAAAAAACACCAAAAAGAAAAAAACCAAAAAAAAAACACGAAAAATTCACACACCTTTTCCGCGCATCTCTAATCTCATACAGAAATCGGCGTGACCGTGTAATATACCCCCGGTATCCCCTGCTTTACCCCATAAAAGCCATTCACCGGGTATTTACAGAAGCATCAATTCACCAGTCATCGATTCGAGTTCATCGCTAAATCAATCGAATTGGAAATTTTCGGATATTTTCAAAAAAAAAAGAAAAACAAAAACAAAAAAATAAGAAGAAAATCCCATCGAGCTTTTCACCGTGTGTTTTATTTCAATTGCGCGCTGCAAGAAAGATAAAGAAATAAAAAAAAAATACTGTGTAGAATATTTGGGGAGAATGAAAGGTAATTATAAAAAAAAAAAATTTACAAATAAAAACAAAATTTTGCAAATTTAAAACAACAACAACAACAAGAAAATTGTTGATTTTTCCATCTATATTTAAGAATACCTTGTTTTATTGTTTATGTTTTTTTCCCATCATCATCATCATCTTCACCAATGCGTATTTTTTTGCTTCTCTTGTGTTTTCCTTTCTCCTTTTGCGAGAAATTGTTGAACTGTGTGCTGAATCAGGCGGAAGCTGTTGATTGTCGTAGTTTCGTTTTTGTGTTTTTCTACTTCTTGTAAACTCTTTTTAATGTTGAAGAATTTTTTTGTTTCTGAAGGGATTTTTTTTTATTAACTTGGAATGTAGGTTAACATGTTGCACCTGTTTTCTTGGCTCTTTGATGAGGAGAATATAGTGGTGATGAGTATGCAATTAAGACAGTGTTTTACAAGTAAAGTTAAAAAACAATTGTCAGTTTTTTTTCTCTTATCCTAAATGGTTTGTTACAAAACGTAAAGTGGTTTTTTTAATAGAAGAAATTTAAGCTCAAATTCGTTACAAAATATACACATTTGACTATATTCCACATTTTTGCTATTACGAGCAGGTGACGAATTTGTTCCGTCTTCCCTACTGCAATAGTTATAGTCTTTAAAATTTTTATTATTAGGAATATTCCTAGTGCACGTCAAATTCTTTATGTGAAGCTGCAAAATTTATATTAATATTACAAAACTTACATACCGTGATTTGTAATTTTCCTGTACATTTGCACTGCGAATTTTCATTAATTTTTACAGTGTATTTATATACTAGTAAAACCCGCACGGCGTTGCCCATGATATACTTATGGCTCTTTACGAGGTAAAATAAACACACAAGAAATAGCCTTAAAAAGGTACAACTCCTAGCCTGCAACAGGCATGCACGCACGCACAGCGTCAAATCACCTGTATGGCACCCACACGAAGTACGGAACGCTCAGACTTTTTCTGGACTAAAGGGAGCAAAACTGGGGCTTGTAAAAATTGTATAGGACAAAGAAAACGGGCTATTATCTTGGTGACTATAAAGGGTGCCATTAGAATTTTCAGTAGACCGGTTCTGGTTCAATTGCGTAGGTCAAGCAGCATTGGACGGGGTTAGTACTAAGTTGGGAGACCTCTTAGTAAAACAACACACATCTTCCACATAAAAAAAAACACACACACACACGTTTGGAATTGTTGATTACGAATATACATTCATATTTGTAACAGGGGCGTGTATACTCTTCTGTCTGGTGCATTAGTGCTTGGGGCAGGAGCGTGCATATACCTCGAGCGGGAGCGTACATACCCGTGTACCATGCGCATTAGTTCGCTCTTCGTGCTAGGTTCGGGCGCGTGCATGCTTTTGAAGAAAATTAACCAACTAAATTCGGGGTTTTGATTTGACTACCTTGATTGAACGGTCAGAAAGAAAATTCTTAATATAGTTCTTTAGAACAGAGTCAATACCAATGGCTTGGAGTTTAGTCAACAGTGCGGGGTGTCATAAACTATCAAAAGTTTTACAAATATCTAGAGCAGCCGAATGTTGCAAAAATCGAAACAAAATTTTGTGTATCGGGCTTCGCATGTGCAAGGCTGCAAATTTCGGCCAAACGGTGCCTGGCCAGCTACCCATAGGTCCATGATTTGAATCTGACTTCATCTCCTCTGCAGTTGTTGCGATCAGTGAAATTCCTCATTGCTGCTCATTGTGCTTCAATTAGTAATTGTTTCTTTTTGTGCATTATTTTAGGCAATTCCATTTTTTCGTTAATTCCTTTCTTCTTTTTAGTATTGTTAGTTTCTCGGTACTTAACCCATCATAACCCAAAAACGGTGGCTACTACTTACTGTCCAAAAAAGGGGCAACCTAATAGGGTCTTCAAGTCGAAAAAAGACATGCATCTACCTGCCTTCGAAATGAAGATCACTTTGATCCTCCTCCAAGCGGGAAGAACTTAGCTGCAGTGTAGGAAAACCTTATAGATTGACTACAATCATGGTCCAATAGTGTCATGAGTCTTATGGAGCAAAATTGGCATTATTTTATCCATACGGGGCGAAACTGTTCACTGCTCAACGCACCTTTTCCATGGTGACTGTTGGGCAGTTTTCTTTCCACGATTCTGATAGCTCCCCCTGCAACTCTAAAACGTTTCTGGCCCAACTTTTTTGCTACTAGGGAAGTGTTTTTTTAGAACAAACTCCAGGGGTTCCCCAGAGGGCTCTGTTCTCGCTGTGCCTTCTGTCAGACATAAAATGGTTTGCAGGGTTGCCTAGAGATTCTGTTGTAAAGTTTTCCCGAATAACCTAGACTTTTAGTCCAGGGAAATTACCATTTTAAGGAGACAAAATTACAAAATGGCTGAAAATTGGACCACAGCTTCCTTGGGACTTTTTAAGAAAACAATTTCGGAATCACAAAAAAAAAACATGGCCGCCGAAGATAACAGTTTTTGGCAAAAAAATCACTCAAAAACTGGTTTTTTCGAAATTTTTTTTGATCAGTCAATACGAAACGTTATTGCCTACAAAAAAGCACTTTTGTTATTTTTGCGAAAACCTAACCCTTTCGAAGTTATTCAAGGTCAAAGTTTTCAAAAAGAGGGGTATTTTGCAGGGAATAATGTTTTGCATTGACGGAGCAAAAATTTTTTCGAAAATACCAGTTTTTGAATGATTTTTTTGCTAAAAACTTATATCTTCGGCGGCCATGTTTTTTTTTGTGATTCCGAAATTGCTTTCTTAAAAAGTCCCAAGGAAGCTGTTGTCCAATTTTCAGCCATTTTGGAATTTTGTCTCCTTGTGACATTCTGGTCTTTGTAATTTTTTTGATCTGTTCTTATAAGGCTCTGAGTTGCCTTCGCCTTCCCCAAGTTTATGACGAAAGAGATATAATTATGGTCTCAGCAAGATATTGTGTCTAGAACCCTGCAGACCCACCTAGAGAAGTTGATAGTTACAGGTAACCGCGAAGGCTGTCCGACCTCGGAAATACAAAGGTAGGCGAGTTACCTCTATTACAAATATTTAAGTTGGTGTCAACCATGTAAAAAGCGACTCACCTCTTTCGTTGCTTAACTTGCTACTCCATAACGATTTTATCGGCTTATTGAACATAGAACATCAAACCCCAAAAAATCTCTGGTCATTATGTTACACCAACAATAACTCCAACTTAAGCCATATCTTCTACAAATTGAACCTAGAAAAACACCAGTAGACGTACAATCCTAGATCCTAATCACATTAAGCCAACACCTAACGATAATTAACTTCTGCTTTTTCGGGTCTAATCTTAGCCTTGCATTAAATTTCTCCGTGATTACTCTCTCAAGAAAAAAGAAAGTGCGAGTTCTCATCCCATTTCCAAAAACATTGTAATTAACGCATTACCTAGAAGCACGCTGGCCACTAATTGCCTAATGATACAGCGGCCGACAGCAATTGTGTAACTTTATCTAGATTCCTAATTAAGGATATATCGTGATTTGACGAATGATGAATCGCCAGCTCCACGCTGGTATGTCAGGAAAATGTTTGACGCTGTCCTTCAAGAGTTCGTCAGTAGCTCATTAAAAGTCTATCGGTGAAAGTGCTAACATACAACGAAACGAAACAAATTAAGCCAAGCCACAACTCGAAGTAAACAATTTGACGTTCGATAACTCATTTCTGACATTGGCAGCTGCCTTTTTGGAGGGAGTCCCTTAAAGGTATCCCCATCATACCGCTGTTCACCCCCCACACGCCCGCGCTCTCCCGAAACAGAATGGCAGACGACGAAGGATCGAGCGTCCCAAATGCAATAAGTCAGGATTGGGATCCAATAAAATCTCCTGCTCCTTTCTGGCCATTATTCTCAACTGGAGCTCAGAGCAGGTCTCGGCGGAGGTGTAATTTTTCACTTCGCCAGAAATTGATTACAGACCTTAAGTACCAATGCCGAACTTCCCCCCGCCGCCGCTGCCACTTCATGATTTCAGAATATTTTTTTTGGGTGAAATAAAAATGAAATCCCGCTGGTACCGTCAAGGAAACTATTGACACGACCACAGGACTTTTTGGGTTGAGTATAAGATTGAATTTTCGCGTGTAAGAAATTTGTCCAGGGACTAAGGAAGGACGAGGGTGTTCGTAGCACAAGGTGTCCCTATGGGAAGGAAATTGTACTGGTCTGATCCCCGACAGCCCAGAATAGAATTGGGTATGGGATGGTCTACATTTTGGGTTACGGAAATATTCCGTGTGTATATTGTGTGATTTTCCTTCTATAGTTGAACTGTGTTCGTCCTATTCCAATAACCGGACGTTGTTCGGTTTGGGTCCGGTGTGACTTAAAGGATTCGATTACACTTACGTAAGGGTCCGACGGTGAATCGATAACAATTCCCCAAAATGGCACTTTTCCCTAATGCAGCTCTTGAGATGGACATAGACCAACCGATGATAAATGGATGGAAAAACTATAGATCGGGTTACTCTGTGTGTCGACTTTTACGGAAAATATTGGTCTGACTTTAAGTGGACAGGGGAAATTATTATTCCAGCAGTCGCCATGAGTGATGTTTTCCTTACGAATAGAATTTTTTGTTTGGGGCGTCGTCGGGCGCCTTGCTACTCGGGTTGATGTTGACTGATGGAAAATGTCGGGGGCTCTTGTGGTTATTTGCGGGGGGGCGATAGCGTCAAATTGTGTCTTGAATACTAAATTGAATGTTATTCGGGTTTCGCCTAAATGGCTTTTAAGTTGGGTTTATTTTCCTCAATTTCTGTCACTTTACGTTTTTTTTTGTTTTTTTTTGTTCTTGTTTGGTGATAATTTATGGTAAACAACTGAATTTCGATTATAGATGTATGACATGGGTAGGAAATGTAAGGAGAAGTTTTACCGGAGTTTAGTAGAAGTTAATGTAATTATTCGAGTGAGTTTTACAAGATGTCGAGTTATAAAAGTATTCGATATTCCTCAAGATAAAACAGTCTTATAGAATTCCTAAATTGACTGGATGTTCCTCAATTTGCCAGTGCTAATCGACATGATCCTGGTCATGTCCTCTCGCAGTCTCGTGATCTCTCTCTCTGCTGTAGTCAAACCAAGTCTTCTTTGATTCGCCGGATTACGTTAAACTCCTTCATTTAAAGCTTTCTATTGAAGTAAAACTTCCGGGGATTTTGAAGTGAAAGTTCCCTTCTCCCTTTCTGGGGATTCGAGCAGGTACGAGTGAATTCAGAATTAGCCACGAAAACAAGGACAGTTGTATGAAACGGAAGTTGCCTTCTCACTCGTTTACAAAAAACAAAAATCTTGAACCAAATAAAACAATAATTTCATAATACAATGAATGCACAAATATTCTAACAATTTAGTTTCCACTTTGTTTCGTTTAACATTTTGGATTTTAACAACTTAAGCTGATGAATTTCGCAAAGATCACCGCCAAAAAAACAGTTTTCCACACTGCTTTAACAAATTAGCTGACAGCGACAGCCATTATAGCAATTAAGTGATGCCATATAAATAAATTCTACCAAACCAGCAGGAAAATATTTACAATTTATTTAAATTTGTTCATAGATGGCGCAGTCATCGGTAAAGTAAAAATGGGGAGTTGGTTATTTAAAATGTTAAGATTGTGTATGAAATATTGTTATTAAAAAAAAGATTGTGTATTAAAGAGCATAAGACAGAAGTGAAACCATTTGTTCTACGACCACATCAGCCGTGTTTTTTTAATGAACTATATAGGTCTTCGATCCAGTTCATTAAAAAAACGACAAGGGAAATTTCACTAAGCGCCATCTTTAAATATATTAAAATTAATCCGAAGTTGCGTGTCAGTGAACAACTGTTACACGAATTCCCCTCTAGAAAATAATGAATAAGTTTCTAAAAAATAAATTATTTGTTTCCTTATGCCTTCAAATTTGCTCTCGTTACTTCTATGTTGTTTTTATTTTAAATGACGTTTTTCCGACAGCCGGTAAGTATGCTACATTCCGGAAAGAAAGGGAAATTTTGAAATGTCCCAAGACCTGGATAAAAACCTCGATAAAACCTGGATTTTCAGATTTGTATGGGGAAGAACTATATAGTTCATTAAAAAAACACGGCTATCATGTCGTTCATGTCGTGCGATGTTTAGTAGTGAACTTATTTGGAAGGAAAGAAGAGAGTAGAATAGGTTGTTTTTGTTTGGATGTTGCCCTAATTCGGAAATACTGACTGCGGTAGGTTGTTCCACAGTCGAGTTAATCTATTTATAAACGTACTTTTAGGTCGTATTGTGCCTGAAAAAGAGGGCGGAAGAGTGTGGGTATTGGGTCGAGTGGGCTAGTCTGGTATTGCGAGAAAGTGTTGCCGTGCATGGAGGAAAGTGTTAATTGCAGTGTAGCAAGCGCTTTGGTAGTATCGGTAGAGTTTTGTTATGCCTGCGACACTTCTACAGGGGCTAAGTGTGTGTATGGATTTTGCACCTTGTCGAGACACGCATGTATTTTTTAGTATGCAGCTTCCAATTCAAGAGGAGTACAATTTTCAGTTAATGTTAAAAGTATACCAGCAACTTTTTACCATAAAACGGGCCATTCACCATAAGCACATCTTCTTCTCCCATTTTAAAGATGCGAATTGAACAAAAACCTTAAAAATAAATTCGCCTACAAATTGCTCTCGACATTTTTCTCGTACACCGCAAACACCATTCTTTTATGTTCTCCTAATTAATCCAATATCGCAGAGTCGTTGGCACGGAAAATCTCCTTTTTTTCCCTCTGTTCATTTTCCACCATAATTTTTCAACGTTAGTTAAAAAAAAGCTCCAAAGAATCCAGGTGCCAGGTACCCCCACCCTAATTTGGCCAAGGAGGCCGTGTCCCCAATTGTAGTATCCTTAAACAAAAAAGGCGCAATTAAAAGAAACTAGCTACAAGCTCCTGGCTGTTATCCTAGGCATATCCTTTGTTTCGTGTATAGTTTTTTTTTCGTATAGTGAACAAAAATGAACTCTGGAGCATTCTAAATTGGCACCTACCAAAAAAAAAAACACACACACAGGTGCTTCGCAAGCCATGAATGAATGCATACACTGCTCAACGTGAGCTTCTGGCACTAAAAGCCTTTCGCTGTTTGACTTAGTCGACAGGACATGAAGCAGGAATCCGTCCTGTATTGTTTGTGCAGATCCGTACAGGCTCCTCTAACTGACACAAAGTGGTTGGTGTGTTTGGCGCTTTATATTCTTTCACAGGACAATGAGCAGCTTTTTTTCGGATCCTTACATTCAGGATTGATGGCTAAGCCGACAATGGTACAAAGGAGCGAGAGAGAGAGAGGGAAAGAGAAAGATGGCGGCGGCTGGATGCCAGCATGTATGTTTTGCTCCGCTTTGTGTATTGTTCTTATATTCCAATTAATTACGATCCCAAGAAGGACATTAATTGATGGAAAGGGAATAGAGGAGCTGAGACGAAAATCCACAACCAGTCTCAGTGTTTCTTGAGAAAAATTCCCCAAGCGATTATTTTTATAGCGAATTCAACGATGCAGAAACCTTCATGGAATCCCGTGTCGTTTCGTTCTGTCATCATTGTTGCGGCTAATTCTGGGTATACTAGAACGACAGGATCCGGATCCGTTGTTAGCCAGGGCTCGACTTATGGAACTGTGTGTATGGATAGCAGAGGAGCCCCCGATGGTCGGACCCAGCAGCGCCAGACGTGACTTGTTCCATCTCGAAATAAATTCACTCCGACATTAGTTTTTGGTGTGCGATTTCGAATTTCGTAAACAGAATTACAGAAGTCATGAAGCACCAAAAATAGAATCACCACTGACTATACTCTCGTTCCGTATGCCTCTCCTGTGTACTGTGTACTGAGTCGGTTTATATTTGTCCAACTCATACCAAAATTCTTCAAAACAACTCGAGCCGAGAAATTGAGTTTGTTGCGGAGGCACCAACCGGGAAATAGTTGAGACGAACGAGATGGAAACTACTTAGTAATTCTAATTTATTCTAGGGATTCTAGACTTTTTCTTCTTCGTCATTGCTTGGTTTACGATATGAATTTGTAAAAAAAAGGGTCCTACTAAGGCGTTTTTATGGATTATTGCAAATTAATGCATGTATAGAACGAGAAAAAGTAAAATATATAAAAGAAAATCACTTTTTTTCAGCACAATTTTGTGGTAAGAGAAAATCATCCGACATTGATTAAATTTTCCAAGTTGTTAGTTTCAAGGACCAAGCAATATGTCACAGCAAGGGTCTTTCTCAATAAAAGTAGGTTCAAGAAATCAAAAATGCAATGTTAGATAAATTTGCTCAATAAATCTGTGCAAAATTAGAGGAGGCAGGAAGTACTTCCAAGATTTAAGGGTCCGTAATTGAGCATCTGCCAACACTGTAGGAGGATTGTAGTCGAATTTGGTTATAATTTTTGGCATCATCTGGGTTCTATTTGTATGGTAAAAAAATATTTGTAAGAAAGGCGATTGAATCAGAATTCGACGAAATTAATAGAGCAATTTTTGGACCAACTCCAACGAGGCATTTAGAGCTTGGGGATTAAGTTTTTTGAGGTGTCGATCAATATTGAAGAACTTCTATTAAAAGAAGAATTCGGTGTTTGATTGGACAATACACACAAATAGCTATAAGTTTGCCATCAATACTAATAGGGTTTCTCAAAACCCGATCTTTTTTGGATTCGCCGAATCCGAATCCTTAAAACTGAGAACCGCCGATTCCGATTCCAAGTAAAAACTCACAAATTAATTTACAAAAAAAATATATTGTATTAATATTCTCATAAATACGTCGAAAAAAAGGCTTTCGCGAAAAATACCGCATGCGATTTTTTTTACCAAATGATTTTATATATTTTTGTGAGCGTAAATTCAAAATGCTCAACTTATAGTGAAGGGAAACACGTTTAATTCTATATCTCAGAAATTATGCATTTTACGACAAAAATGTTTATAATCTTTTTTGTAGATAAATAAATGATTTAATTTTTTTATTTAGAAAGTTTTTGTGTAAAGTCAATATGTACTGAGCTATGGTGCTTCAAACTTCACATATCACTTTCTTTGCACTATATTTCTGTAATGGTTAATTCTACATGAAAAAATCCTTCGTAATACTTATAGAACACGCGATTATCTATAATTTTTGTTATTAGCATTTTTTACATATGGCTAATAGTTCACGAATTACAGCGCAAATTAAAAAGTAGTATTTTGCCAATATCTTTTTAATTACATGTTTTATTGCAAAACTATTATAACGCTTTTCATGCGCAATTTCATTGCCCACCTTTTTTTGTTCCGGGAGGGCTGTGGAAAAGAGTTTGTGCTTATAACTTCAAAAGTAAAGGCCATAGCATAAAATTTGTCCAGACCTTATTCTAAGGAAATTGTCCAAGCTTTCCAATTTTGGGGAAAAGAAATTGTATTTTTTGGAGAAAAAGGTGATTTTTTTTCTATCGGAACTTTCCGAGATAATTGGGTGGCACAGGAAAACCTTGCATAGTTCTACTTTTGCCAATAAAAATATAAAAAAACATAACAAAAATGTACTAATTACTTTTGCTTGTTTTGAATTGCTAGTTGCTAGTTCAACGGTAAAATAATTCCAAACTTTAGATCTTTTAGTTGCCATAGCTAAGGTCATATTAATTTTAGAATATGTACTTTAATTTAAAAGGTATTATATTTGTATGCTATTTTTTTTAAACCAATTTTTGAATTTGTAAAATTAAACTGAAACTAAAACAATCGAGAATCCTAAAATGTCATTACAATTTTTTTCACCATGAAATAAAATCCAAACACCCAGAACCTACCAAGATTTATTTTTTTTTTCAAATTTTGAAATTTTGAGTCAAGTTGTTACTTTTAATTACCAAAGTTTCTAACAGAAGGAACAACTAATTTTATTTTTTGTTATAATCAAGAATATTTATTTTAATAGTGAATTTCATATCGAGCAATCGGGGAATCGGGATTCGGCGAATTTCAGAAACGGATCCCAATTCCGAATCCCAGGGGAAAGATTCGCCGAATCCGATTCCGAGTTATTCGGTATGAGAAACCATAAATACTAAGTCCTAGAGATTTATGTGTGGGCTCTGGGTCAAAATAAAAGATTTATTCAGTGTGCGACGTTTCGGGTGTGAATACACCCTTCATCAGGCCTTTAATTAAAAAAGAATAATACAAAACGTCAATATATAAAATAAATATACAAATGTCTCACACTTACAATACAAAAAATACATAAAGTATAACAGCACTTATAAACATTTAACACGGAGGAACTTGTATGCACGAAGTAGAAGCTTGTTGTCACTAATTCGTCCTTGCTCCAATCAGCTGCTTATATGCATAGCTGAGGTTGTCACAATCAGACCGTCGGTTAACTGCATCTCTCATTTTGTTAATGTGAAGCATCTCTAACAGCATTCTCTTATTGTAGTGCCTCTCAACTTCCAAAATCTTGACGTTGTTGAGGTCAGGTTTGTGGTCATTCTCTATGCAATGAAGAGCTAGAGCAGTTTTCTGAGAACCGCCATTATTGATGTCAGAGCGATGACCTGACAGACGTTTCCGCAGTTTTTGTTTGGAGGTACCAACATATACAGCTGGGCAGGCTGTCCCTCTTCCGCCTAAACAAACGATCTTGTAGACTGTGTCCGACATGTCCATTTTATCAAGTTTCCCTTTGGTATTGGTAAACAGTAAAGATTTCAATGTGTTTACCGATCTAAATGCAATCCTTGTGGTCTCTCGGTTGCGTATTGGTGCTGCCTTCATACGATCGGAGAGCGAAGGAATGTAGAGTGCACTTCGATAAGTTACCGGTGAGGGTGGTGGAACATCTTGGGGACGAACGTCGGTGATTCTCTGGTAGTTATTAATCATACTAATGATGATGTTTGTGGGGAAGGAATTGGAATACAGGGTGTCTTTGATAATATTTACATTTTTGTTCGTCAACAGAGTACTCGATAATAGTCACATTAATTTTTATAACAAAAATGTAAATATTATCAAAGACACCCTGTACTCCAATTCCTTCCCCACAAACATCATCATTAGTATGATTAATAACTACCAGAGAATCACCGACGTTCGTCCCCAAGATGTTCCACCACCCTCACCGGTAACTTATCGAAGTGCACTCTACATTCCTTCGCTCTCCGATCGTATGAAGGCAGCACCAATACGCAACCGAGAGACCACAAGGATTGCATTTAGATCGGTAAACACATTGAAATCTTTACTGTTTACCAATACCAAAGGGAAACTTGATAAAATGGACATGTCGGACACAGTCTACAAGATCGTTTGTTTAGGCGGAAGAGGGACAGCCTGCCCAGCTGTATATGTTGGTACCTCCAAACAAAAACTGCGGAAACGTCTGTCAGGTCATCGCTCTGACATCAATAATGGCGGTTCTCAGAAAACTGCTCTAGCTCTTCATTGCATAGAGAATGACCACAAACCTGACCTCAACAACGTCAAGATTTTGGAAGTTGAGAGGCACTACAATAAGAGAATGCTGTTAGAGATGCTTCACATTAACAAAATGAGAGATGCAGTTAACCGACGGTCTGATTGTGACAACCTCAGCTATGCATATAAGCAGCTGATTGGAGCAAGGACGAATTAGTGACAACAAGCTTCTACTTCGTGCATACAAGTTCCTCCGTGTTAAATGTTTATAAGTGCTGTTATACTTTATGTATTTTTTGTATTGTAAGTGTGAGACATTTGTATATTTATTTTATATATTGACGTTTTGTATTATTCTTTTTTAATTAAAGGCCTGATGAAGGGTGTATTCACACCCGAAACGTCGCACACTGAATAAATCTTTTATTTTGACCCAGAGCCCACACATAAATCTCTATCACTATAAAACCCAGGGGTCACTAAACAAAAAATTCCTACTTTTAAATACTAAGTCCTCCACCTCGGCTTTGGCAGGTCCAGGGGTTGAGGCGTCAATCTTTTGGGCCCAATGCTAGGAGTCCTTTTGTACAAAAGAAACTCTCCGCTTTTCCTCTTGCTATCGCGTGTAAGTATAATAAACGAGGAGCCATCAAGCATTGCTTCACAAACTACATTAGCTTCTTCCAAACCACACTGACTGGGAATTGTGTTTCCATAGTAAGAACACCAACTCTGTCGCTCTGCCCAGGGGCGCTTCCAGCCAACTGGCTTAGGGGGGGGGGGGGGTAATTTTAAAAAAAGAAAAACTTAAATATTTTTTTTATTCCATTAATTCCATTTGCACCCTTCCCAAGCCACCGCGAGCTGAAGCTGCCATTTCACCCCGCCCCCAAAAAATGGTCAAAAATGTCTGCCACTAATATTAAACGGTTATTTAGCCCTAATAGAACCTACATAAGCAGCAGCAGAAATTTTTTTTCAATTTTAGCCCCTTTTTTAACCCCCCCTCCCGGACCATCTAACTCAAGGTGGGTGGACTTCCCGTAAAAATGTCATATTATAAAAAATGCTTGAAATTACTTGAAAAGCTTATATACCAAACGGCAGAAGGTTGGGATCACGGTATACAGAAACAAGGTAATGTAAAAGAGACTGACAGCTTCGAATATCGTAGAAAAAGGTCTCCGAGTGATGTCAGCACTAATGCAGAAACAACAACAATAACTTCGATTTTATATGGGAAGAGGTCGCCGAGTGACGTTGCCGTCTTACGATATACAGTCTTTTACATTGGCCTGTTTCACACGGGACAACGGCCAACCAACAGAAATCGTACGATATTCATCTTTTTAGAGAAGAGGGTGAGAGAGGACGATGGGGAGGGAAGATTTTCCCATCCAACTTTCTCACACGATTTTCGATACGATTTTTGACAGCGGTGTAGTTGTTGTTGTTTTTTGTTTCTTTTGCTGGGAGAATAAAAGAAAGAGAAACGACTTTTGTTTCACTCGGAAAGTACTCAAAAGAGAATTAAAATAAAAGCAACAACAATAAGCTAAAGCGTTTTGATGTACAGTTGGTTGGAAAAATTGGCCCGTGTGAAAACCCGTACGACTTTTTGTCAAATTCCAAAAGGTAGTGGACGATGACAGCAGATTTTGTTGGTTGGCTGTGGTCTCGTGTGAAACAGCCCATTACCTTGTTTCTGTATAGGCCTGTTTTACACGGGACGACGACCAACCGTCCAATATTCATTATTTTTAGAGAATAGGGTGAGAGAGGACGATGGTGAGGGAAGATTTTCCCATCCAACTTTCTCAACCCTCTTCTCTAAAAAAATGAATATCGTACGATTTCTGTTGGCTGGTCGTCGTTCCGTGTGAAACAGGCCATACCGTGGTTGGGACGACACGATTTTTTCAAGTGCCAGCTCCCCTACTAAAAGGAAGAAAGTCATAACTTCTCTTACGGCGCTGGAGCAGTTAACCTCATTTTGTTTACATAGGCTGTTTCCACACGAGCGTGCACACGACAGACAGAGTCGTCTGCAATCGTCAATTCTCTTTTGTCTTCGGTGAAAAATCGTATGAGCTTCTACATGAGGGAACAACCTGCAGGCAACAAATCATACTGTCTTTGTTGTTGTTTAAGACATTCTCTTTGCGAACAAAAGGGAATTTCAGAAAAAAACAACAACAATGCAAGAGCTGTCAAAGTGTTCGATCAAAAATCGGCTCGGGTCGGTCCCTTCCACCAGTTTTGGAAAAATTCATAGATCGCCGACTAGACTCACCATAACTTAACTTGTTTGTTTGAAATATTGGTAATTTTTAAGAATAAAAATAAATAAGCGAACGAAAATTCTTAGGGGGGGTAATTACCCAATTACCCCCCTCTGAAACCGCCCCTGGCTCTGACTGTATTACCAATGGATGGTTTAATAGGGAATGTATGAATGAAATTATAGCAAAAGGAGCCTTCTTTAAAGAGTACAAACGTTCCCCGATTGTGCACTTTATTCATTCTGCTTGTTTCGTTTAAGTTTATAGTATAAAGACTTCAGTTCAAATCGTTTTAAAGCATGTAAGTCACATATTTTTTTCAATTATAAGTTTTCAAGTAAATTTTCGATAGTTTTAAACTTTTCAGATGCTCTATTTTTTTTAATTCTGCTCGGGTATCTTATGTCTACAAGTATTAAATATCGTCGAGCAATTTCAACAACTGTCCAAAACCTTTCATACATTTATGTCATCAAATATTACGAATTCACTTTGCGATTTTCAGCATCAGTCATACACATCACGTACCGCCCCTCCTCCGCCCAGAATTTCAGTCAAAAATTACGTGAGATTCATAAGAAAAATTATATTCCACAAAATTTCGATTGCATTTTTATTTTTATGAATTAAATTGAAGAATTATTTTTCAAAAAAAATATATATATATAAATAGAAACTTCAAAATTCTACAATAATGCCACAATTACAATAAATATTATTCCATCCGTTGAATTCGCAATAATCTAAATCGTATTTCGTGATTATAAATAATATTCAGAAAATAATCCTCTGATAAAATCATTCAAAGTAAATTCAACAGATTGAATCGATTTCAACACGTTCCATTGTTTTTCAATTTTCATCCACTTCCACTTCCCTCTCTTTTGGATGTATAATTTCCCTCCGGCATTCGTGGATGAACTCAATTAAAAATATATACACAAGCACAAAAAGTAATTTTGGTTGTTTTCATGTGAAAATTAGTAATTGTTTGGTTTATTAATAGTAAATACCAAAATGAAAAAAAAATTGATTTTTGGTAATTAAAATTTGGAAGGGGAAAATCGCGAAATAATTTTTTTTATGACCACCAATTGGACCTTAAATTTAAATCGGATTTATATCCCGATAGTCCACTAGCGATTAATCAGCGATTTTTTTATTAGGGTCGGTTGTGGTTTTAAAATTAAGATTTCGAGAATATTGGGGGACGGTTTTTCCGTCATCTTTAAAAAGAGGGTAAAATGGTTTTTTGGTATTTTCAAATGTTCCTTGGCTATTGCCGACAAGTCCTACAATGTCCCTGCAGAATCTGGAAAAGTTAGCATTGTAAAAAAAATCCCAAGAGACTCCGAAGTTAGTCCGACCAAATTGTTGCCTCCACGCAACCCGGTGCCTTCGAAGAAGTTGAAAGACTCCTTAAAATAACCTATTGATTAAGGTACTTTTACATTATATGATTTGCCATATGGCTTTACTGTCAAACCTAAGCATAAAATGTCAAATGGGCTGGCGTACACGGATCATAATGTCAACACAAAAAAACCGGTTTTCAGGACAGAGGGGCAAAAGGAAGAGAGAAATTTGTTGTAACTTTTTAAACAGAAATTTTTGGCGTGAAAACTAACACATGCACAAATGTATCCGCTTATCTTCTTCTTTTCTGGGTCTGGTGCTGACAAATCTGCTTATTATTCGCGTTCGAGGTGTGCACACATTGATATTCCGTGTAGGGATAATAAAGTTACTATCGGTGAAGGGAATACCCATGTACGCCGAGGGCATCATAAAAAACCGGTTTTTTAGTGTTGACATTATGATCCGTGTACGCCAGCCCAATGACATTTGTTTTTGACATGTCATACGACTATCTGTCAAAATTTGCACTGAAAATTTCTGTTTTAACTTGTCTCAAAATTAAGTGTGAACACAATACGAAGTCAGCTGAAATATCAAATCGTAATTTTGACAGTAAAGTAATATGATAAATCACATAATGTAAAGGTACCTTTAGGGAAACATATCAGGAACTCTTGATTAAATGAATCACATTATTCCAGGATTTCGCGAAGAACGACCTTGATTTGTAGCAGTACCTGCTGGCGATAGTAGATTACACCCTGAACAATTAAATCCCATGGCGCTGAACGCGGAAAGACACTCAAACAGTCCACACTCTAACTAGCTCAAACGCCTTAGGGTAGCCCGACCTATGTTGTGCTGGACCAGAATCGCTTCAATGACCATATCTCGACACAAACACAGAATGCTACAATACCGAATTCTAGACCATCACAGCCAACACCAGCCAAAGCCATCACTCCGAAAAACAATATAATTAACTGTTACAACACTTCACAAAGCAACCCTATTGATTTTGCCTCCACTCTTATGTTTTTCCCCACAACACAAGACTAACCTGCTGCCTCATTCGCACACAATCTGCAGTCCTTATTTTTGCTCACACTTCAGTCTAGCAAGTCGTTTATAACTAGAACAATTCGACTGAGGAACAAGCTTCCACAGTCAGTGTTTCTAAACTCATACAACATGCAAAGTTCAAACACAAGGTTCATCGCCTCCTCCTCGTGAAATCGCCCGGGCTAACCGTGTTATATTGTGTCTTTTGAGAATTATTTGGTGAAGGAAACACAACCGTACTTCTTAACACGTTTATTGCAAGTGATGATGAATTGCAAGGCGGAAGTGTCATTTTACAGCGGTTACTACGCAAGGTTGCACAACTGAATATTACACCTCCCCCTTAAGATACATTTCTTAATATAATTCGATCAAATAAACTTCTTTATATAATTCAGTCAATACAATTCTTGTTATAAATTTTTCAATAAGAATCTTAATATAATTCAATCAAATACACTTCTTTAAACAATTCAATCAATACAATTCTTAACATAATTCTTTTAAATATAATTCTTTATATAATTCAATCACTAAATGTTTGTTAAGCAATATCGGTGGGCAAAGATCAAGGATACAACTACAAGATATAGTGCCTCTTAAACATGCTTTCTCAAAACTGATGTATTTCGGCGAAGCGTAGTACCATCCGAAAGCTGGATCCAATAAGACCGTGGATTTTTATCCTTGTTCATAATTTGTGCCTCAACCCATGTACTTCCGTTTTTGAACCAAATACGTTCCCCTACCTTAAAATGAGAGTCCCTAAGCTTTGCGCTCCTATTGTAGTGTTTTGAGTGATCTGCCCTTCTCTTTTTAAACCTGCTAACAATATCTTCAGAGTCAGTTATAATAAACTTTTCATTTCTCCCCGGAAGCAACGTTCTTGTTTGTCTCCCCATCATTAGTTGTGTAGGGGTCTGACCAATATTTTGTAGGGGGGTATTGCGATGTGCTAATAATGCCAACCAGAGCTCAGTTTTGCTTTCATGACATTTCTGCATCATTCTTTTTGCTACCTGCACCATGCGTTCAGCCAACCCGTTTGACTGAGGATATCGCGGACTAGACGTTCTTAGCTCAATGTCATTTTGACTGCAAAATTGCATAAATGAGTGTGATCCGAAGGGAACATTATCTGCTATTATGACTCTAGGAAGCCCGTGACAGGCAAAAATTGGTTTAAGTTTAAGTATTACCTCTGCCGCCGATTTGTTCCTGAGCAAGGATATCTCTAGGAATTTGGAGAAATAGTCACATACTATCAAATAAGTTTTCCCACCAAATTCCATCAAGTCCATTCCAATTTTATGGAACGGCAGCATGGGAATATCATGAGGCAAGAGGGGTTCTTTAGTGTTAGCATTTCTATATTTTTGACAAATGCTACAACCAATCACTTGCTTGTCTATGTCAGCGTTTAGTCCGGGCCAATAAACTAAACTACGCGCTCGCGTTTTGGATCTCTCTATGCCCATGTGCGGTTGATGCAGAATGTCGAGGATATATTTTCGTAGGCTTGCTGGGACAAATATGCGATCATTTAGGAATACCAACCCACCGTCTGTAGTTAACTCTCTTCTCATTTTCCAAAAATAACTAACGTTGGCAGGGACTTCCTTCTTATTTTTTGGCCATCCTTTAGCTAGGACGTCGCCCTCTTTTCTCTATTCTTCGGGCTGAGCTTACTAATGTACATTGCATCATGGCGTGAATGACATTGCGAACTGGTTGTAAGTAGGGTGACACATAGGGTGAGTTTAGTATATAACATAACAAATAGAACAGTGTTCCAACTTCACCAGGATCTATACGTCGACCAACAGCCCTTATATACCCTTGAGAGGTAGTCAATATACGGTACCTGTGTGATTTTTGCGGACGGCACGGCCAGAAGGTGGATGGCTATCTACATAGGTAGCGATGGTGGTAATGCCAATCGGGAAACTCTTCACAGTAGGACCAAAGAGCCCCGGTCCTACCGCTCTACTAGTAAATATATCCGCTGAATATATATAATAGGCCTGAGAAAGTGTTCGTGGCGTTTTCCCGCAAGATGGCGCCAATTGCAAATAAGTCACGAACTACTGATCGCAGAGACACCACTAAACACTCAATTGACAGGTGACAGTTCGAATGTTACTTTGAGTGTATAAAGATCGGTGCAGCGCCAGTGTTTGGAAAGTTGCTTTCCTTTGAAAATGGAGGAATTGGAATTTGGGTAACTACACTTTGTGCTGCACACTTTACCGTGCATTCTGTTCAGCATAATCCGGTTGCGTGTATTCCTATTCATTTTGACATTTTCTTTAGTGCTGATGGACTCTTATGACAGCTCTATTCTATTTCCAGATTTTCTGTTCCCTGTGTTTGCCGCCTTTTCTGCAAGCTCGTTTATCTGCCGCCTTTTATCACGCCTGACACTTTACCTCCCAGTTATGATTAGGAGTATTCCCGTTCAAGTTGATGACGTTTTTCCGTGCCGCTTGTAGATTTCACGTGATTTTTTAGGGACTTCCTGCGTTCTATTTTTTGCCAGGTTGTGCCCGAGATCCGGTGTTGCCGAATTCATTGGACATAACCGATTCTCGTTTCCATTGCTGTCAATATAGCGCCCTTTGTTGTGCTCCACAGCTCTTCAATATTTGGGTCGTTAGAAACGGGCTGCTGGTTTAAGGTTTTTTGCAGATTCCCAGAATATTCTCGCCTGTCTTAAGGCCCCTATTCACTTACAGGTCTCCGGAAGGCCGTAACAGACATTACTCAGTCTGACCAAGGGAAGAGGGCTTGAGGCAACTGCCTGACAGGCCGCGGACTGCAGGTCTCCTCATGATTCCCCACAGACACACAGGAAAAGACGGCAGTTTAGGGTAGCAGGCTGCTAATTCAAGCGTAAAAATGTTCCCGGCCTCAACGAAAACTTTAACTTGAATAGAAGTTCAGAACTTCAGGCCCGGACTGATGATAAATGTCCACACACATAAAGATTTTTGTCAATTTTCCTGGACTGCGGGCCCCGGACTGCCGGCGGTCGGTGAGTGTATGGCGATACTTGGCCTCAAGGCGAGAAACCTTCAGGCCACGACCTACCGGTGGCCTTTGTGTGAATGGGGGGCTTTAGTTCTGTCTCGCGAAAAGTCTACGTTAAACCGTCTACAATTTATTGCATCGTGTTGAACGTTTCTGATTGCGGCGATTTTGAGGCGAATAGTTTTGCTTTTACAAAATGGTGGTCTCCCCTAAAATTCCTGACATCCTCCACTATAATTCTTATTCTGCGGCCGATGGATACGTGATCTATCTGATTTCTCATTCTACCATCCGCCGATAATACCCATGTGTCCTTGTGTATCTTCCTATGACAAAAGCAACTACAGAAGTCCAGGAAAAGCTCACCATTGTTGTTAGTAACTTGGATTATGCCTTTCTAATGTTCTAAATGCGGGCGTTGCTAGGACCGATCTGTTTGTTTAGGTCACCCATTAAAATAATGATGTTTCCCCTTGGAATAGAGCGAAAAACCTCATTCAGTCGCACATACACCTCTTTTTTGATGTCATTGTCTGCGTCTTCGGCGCGAGCGTAGCATTGGACTACCGTAGTACTTATAAGTGGGTTACGCAGGCGCACAGTACTAATCCTCTCACAAACTGGTGACCATTTAATGAGGCTGAACCTGGCTTCCTTGATGAATATTACGCTAACCGCACTCGTATGGCTTTCCCTTTAATTTATGCGAGAATATAAGGACTCACCATTTGAGCAAGTATGCTCTCCCGCAACGTGCCACTTGCAAAGATATTTTTGTGTTGGAGACGGTTGCTAACCCTCAGGCCAATCGAATTAAAATTTTGTTTAATGACGCATAGGATTCACCATTCGACCAGCTCCTGTAAGCAGGGCCGGCGCTTGAGTGCTTGTGTTTGCGCCCGGTGCAGTATGTTATATTGCGCCCCATCAGCTCTTCATTTTTTAATCGCAGTGAAGGAAAATGGAAAAAGACACAATTTCTTTAATAGATGAAAATTAAGTCATGGGAACACATTTTCAATTTTTTTTTAAGATTTTCTGAAATTGCGCCCGGTGCAAGTGCACCATTCGCACCTATGAAAGCGCCGCCCCTGCCCGTAAGCTCCTTCCGAAGAAGTACCCAAATGGAACAACGCCCGAAAGTAGAATTAGAACTTGCTAATAAAGCTGCTATGTATTCGTCTGCATTGACTCTTTTCGGTTTTTGATAGAAGTGATAAATCGGGTGCCTTCACCTCCCAAGACCTTTGTTAGCTGCCCGACCCTAAAACGGCATTTATCATAGCTCCGGAGATTTCGTGATGGATCATTGTAAGTGAGTCTTATTTCACTTTTAGAACACTTTTGAGAATTTCCAAAATTTTGCTTAGTCCAAAATTTTGCACAAGCACTGTAAAAATGATATAATGGACACGTCCACGTGGATATAATACTTTGACTTAAAATTTCTATTATGAACGCAAGTTATCCAGAAAATTTTGAAGAATACCAAAAGAAAAAAAAATAAACAAAGATGAAAATAATTAATTTCCATTTGTCCTCCATTTGTGTGCACTCTAGAATTAAAAGGATCTTATAAATTTCAAAAAAAAGAGAATAAGCAAAATCTACCCACCAAAAATCCATTTTCATTAAAATTTGGAACTTTCCTTGCCCAATTACCTTGAAACAAGGATTAAGTTGCAAAAAAATTACTTTTAGGCAACAGCAGGTCTTTGCAAAACTCAATTAGAAAACCACTCCAAATGTAACTACCTTTCTCTTAATAGGATTCATTTTTCCCCAGAAAATATTTTTTGGTAAATTAAAGAAAAAAAAAGACTTTTAAAATTAATTTTGAAAAGATAATAATAATACTAAAAAAAGGTTCATTTCGCACGAGTTTGACTATATTCACTGGGACTGTGTGAATAGAATGATTTTTCTTGTACACTTCAAGATTTGAAGGATGACATCATTTATTACTTCAAATTCCTCAGAAATCTTAATTAATCATGAAAAAACTGAAATAAATTCAATATTTCCAGCTATAATTCATTTTTAGTTTTTTTTTCTAAATGCCCGAAAAAAATCAATTCGTTATCGTTTTACTGTAATGAATTTCTCCCGAACCACTTTCGATGTTGCTTAAAAAAACTTATTTCTTATCTTTTTTTTTGTGTGCAATAAAAACGAAAGTTCAAAATAAGAAAAAAAAATAATGATATAAAAAAAACTTCATTAAATTCTGCGCCCACCTTGAGAGAATTTCAATTTAAAATTAAGAACCAGACACATCTGCCCCATCAAAGTCTCTCCTTAATGGGGGCGGAGTGGAGCATGTTTTCTTGTTCGCCTTTTTTCTTCTTCTTTTTAATAAATTCAATTTTCCATTCGACCGATTTATTGGCATCATCAAAACTGAGAATCAAAGATAAAAATCCACCATAAAATTTGTATCAAAGTCCAATAAAAATTGTACGGAAGAAAATACTAAGAAAATCTCGTTTTACTGCGCGGCGGCGGCGGCTACTTGGGAGCTACTTTGGGGCCGCCACTAGAGACAAGAAAGCGTAAACACGAAATGGGGACTAACTTTGGAAATTTCACGGGGTCATAATAAATGTCGACATTCTTTGGCTCACCTGAACTATATAGAAGTGCAACAGAATCCTTTTTCCATTCAGTTCAAGTCACCCTTAGCGCAAAATTCTGGATTCAGGATGCAGCCAGAAACCCTTGAAGTTCCTTCTTAACGAATTATCCTCCGTTCGCTTGTGTTTGTCTGGTTCTGACTTTAAGGACCATTTCCGAAATGAAATTGGATCCAAGTTGAGAATTTCCCTTCTTGGAAATGCAACAAGGAACAGTATTTTTCCTCGTTTTCTTTTTGTGAATCGAAAAATACTTTCCATTTGGGCCAACGATGAAAATCCGGAGTAGAAGAAAAAAAAAACGAAAGAAATAAGATCCGAAGAAAATCGGAAAACCCTTGGGGGTTGCTTTCTTGTTCACAGTCTGTCTACTGTAAAAGAAAATTGGAATCTACTAAAGCTGAAGCAACAGTGCCCCCCCAAATCGGCACTCTACACCGCTGCAGAACAGTCGAAGGCACGCAGCTGATAGCACTAGAGTACGAGAAGATAAAGCAGATTGTTTTCATCTTATACCCCCAGAGCTCCACGGTGGGACTGTGTTTCTTCTTCATTCTCTGAACAAAGGATTTTATTCACTTTATTTAACCACTCTGGGTGTTTCTCGAGAAGCTCGTGTCTTGAAAACTCCCTTCGGGTGAGAATAATCATAATTTCCCAATTGGTATTTCAGTTCAATTAGTAGAAACACCCCCGGGACCCACATCGACCGGTAGTGCTATCCCCCCTTTTGAAAGCACGCAGTTTAGCAGCTATATCGCAAATTACTGGGTGCGGATCCGAGGGTGGTTTCCTTGTTGGGAGTTGTGTGTCTGTGTTTTGTGATTGAATATGCCCCGAGTCAATATTTACCCCAAAACGCCCCCGGGTGCACAGGGCTCGATGAAAGGAGGGGATTACAATTCACAACCAGATTCGTTTCTATGTCGTATTGCAAATATTAGCATATCCATAAACATGCCCAAGGTACCGGGGTGATTGTATGCCAAAATCAAATTGAGATTAAGTGAATGTAGTTAGTTATTTTGGTTAAGGTTAAGAGGGGGTTGGTCTTTTTTTTACGCTGGATCGACCAAATTTGGGAGGTTTCTAAAAGCGCTTATTAGTGCAGGCAAAAATTGGACAGCCATTGATTTTGTTTGCGCAATGCGTAGGGAGAGCTTCTGTAAATTGAGTTGAGGGTAGGGTGGTTTTCCAGCCATTTTGAAAAAGGTCGTGTAGTTATGACCAACTCCTTTCCCACCAATTCGACACCCTTTTCAAAATGACGAAAAACCACCCCTGAAAATCTCAAATTCAATTTTGAACTCACAATAAATAATATTAGTTTACTGCTGGCGCCATCTATTGGAAAACGGTGGCGGCATTGTAAGGTAAGGTCTTTTGAAGCCAGCTTAATTCTGTTGAGAGAGTTCTGCAGAGATCGGAATAGTCAGAAGATCCTGGACTAAACGATTTAAACATAAAAACTTCCCAACTAAACACTTCCAGTTTTTCATAGGAGTATTAGGGCTATGAGGGTGCTGGCGCAGTGACTTCTTCGGTTGTGGGCTCGACTGTGAGCTTTATTCAGGACAAAGCCTGTGTGGTGAGCTTTTTGTGCTAAGCTTTGAATGTGAGCGCCATCTGTGTGAAAGCTTACTCAGCGTGAATACTCATTTAACACCTTTCTCCCCCACAGTGTCCCGCCGCCGGTCTATTTTCATATCTAAGCGATTTATGGTGGAAGAACAAAAAAATAAAGGTAAGCAAGGAAACAATTCGTTTTTCTTCAAGTCCATTTCCTTTGTTCGGCACGTGGACTTGGACCCTATGCCAATAACTCAAGTTCATATGTGCATGTTTTGTGTCCAAGAATTCGAACCTGGATCAAATTCTCGCACAAGATCTCACCCAAGACTCCCACGGCATGAAAGCCCACCCAAGCGAGGTTCAACTACTTTCACACAGTTGGTCACAAAGTTCGACACAAAAAAGCTCACCACATAGGTTCTTGTCTCGAATAAAGCTCACATCAGAGTCCACAACCGATGACGTCACTGCTCCAGTACCCTCATACCCCTACTATTGACAGACCATCAAAAAAGTGGGTAGACGAGCGTTGGCATGGTGATTTGGCTTAAAGAACGCCTGTGACGATTCAGCGTCTCGTTGTACACGATTTCGACGCTTCCTATTGTGGTACGTGACCAATTTTTAATTACCAGTTATGAGACGTTTCGGAAATTTCTTTGCGTTTCAGCAGCGCCTCGCAGATGTTAAATCAGTTTTATCATTTTTTTGGCCCTTAACTCATTAGGAATATTTACATCGATCATATTTTCTTATCTCACTCTCCAAGTAAAACGCGTAAGTTGTTTGCCTTTAAATATGTTATCTGTCAATTTGTTAATGTTTAAGACCTGCACCCAAAAAAGTGCGCAACATGTGCTACTAGCCATGGCTTTTTGGCTTGGCCGTCCATGCAAACCATTTCCTTGTTTGACGTCGGAGCAGCTGTGAAAAAAACAACGTTCGACGCCCTTCGGCTTCAACTCGTACACCCAATTTGCTTGCTTTTGGATGATTCCCTTCATTCAGTAATTAGGGATGTTACGAATGTTCGCATTCGCATTCGCTAATGCGAATTATTCGCATCATTTTAAACATTCGCATCGACATTCGCATTCGCATCAGATAATGCGAATGTTTTGCGAATGCGAATGTGTGTAGGTCGTGTGGTGCCTCGTAGAAAACAAAATTAAAATATGACAAATTTACAGATCTGGCTCGCAAATATCTGAGCGCTCCACCGGCCAGGGTTCCGAATGAGCAATTTTTCAGTGCAGCCGGATTTATATAGGAGCCCCTTAAGGACCCCACACACAACAGGCCGCCGGCAGGCCGTAGCCTTTCAAGCAAGGTCAGGAGGTACCGCCCGATGAAGGCCATACATTACTAAGTCTGGCTGAAGGATGAGGACTTGAGGCATACGTCTGACTGGCCGTGGACTGCAGGTGACCTCATGATTCCCTACATTCACACAGGCTAGGTTATTAATTCAAGTGCAAACATATTCATGGCCTCAACTAAAATTTTAGCTGAATAGAAGTTCAGATCTTCAGATTTTTGTCAGTTTTCTTGTACTGCAGGCCCAGCAGGCCCCATCCATTTGACGGTATGGGTGAGTGAGTGTGTGGTTATACTTGGCCTCAAGGCGAGATTCCTTCAGGCCATGGCCTGCCGGCGGCTTGTATAGGAATGGGGGCCGTTAGAAATTGCCTCAAGGAAATATAATATTCCTCTCTTGAACTTTGACTATTAAATACGAGAAGAAAGAATGCCATTACCGTATATAACACTGGTCTATTGTTCTAATATTTTTATATCCTATTGTATGTAGTAAAAAAATTTGGCCTTAATTTTATTAAATTTTTCTAAACATTCGTATTCGCATTCGTATTCGCACATTCGCATTCCGAACATTCGCGTTCGCATTCGCATTCGCGAATGTGAAAAATATCACATTCGTAACATCCCTATCAGTAATACTTCCAATTCTGCGTCTTTAAATTTTTTACCGGTCCGGTCCTTTCACAAATAGAAGCTTCACCAAAAGTTTTTACAATCATTTGACGCTTCTCAGCCGCAGTTTTTTTCCAATTGAATGCCAAAAGCTAAATTTGCTGCAAATGGCGCTTATTTGGTTCAAAATTGACATTTGCCGACAAAAAATCACAAATGTAATAATAAGGAGTTGTTGAAAGATCAGAAGAAAGAAAATTATCATTTGACGTTTCTGATCGAAGATTTTTACACAGCATTTTACTGCTGGCGCCATCTATTGGAAAAAGGCGGCGGGTGATTTGCATTTTCCCTTGCATTTAATAAAAATAAAAAAAATTATATTAAATCAATATTATTTTCCTCATATTGATTTTTTCTTATAGTTCAAAGAGATTTCGATAAGACTTTAACAATATGAACAAAATACTTACACCATACCTTGAACTTTCCAATTTTTGTCATCCTTTTGCCATTTTTCTCCTTTGACATCGAACAATGAAATTTATTTCAGAACTCAAGTTTTATTGTCTTTATTTAAACAGCAAAAAGGATTTGAAGGTTTTTCCAAAAATATGTATACAAGTCACAACACTTTGACATTTAACAATTTCTTCTTTCTTCTTTATTTAAACTTAAACCAAGTTATGTTTTGTTATATAAATTTAGTTTAAAGTAAAGTTATATTTAGTTGAAATATAAACCCTTTATCGATTGTTAAAATATGCCAATCTATTTTTATGACAAATAATGTTGTTTTGCTCAAAGAGTTTTTGGAAAAGGAATTTATTCCGTCTCGAAACATCCTCGAGCAATGAACCTTAAACAAAACCCATGTAACTCGATCAGAAACTATCATCTCCAGTGGATATACAACAAGAGAAAAAAAATCCTGAATGATAAATGATCCTAGCTATAAATCTTTAAGAAATGCTCTCTTGTCACTTGAACCGCACTTCAACCTATACCCTGATCGCTGTCAACCTATCTGCGTATAAAATTCCTTCACTTTTACCCATTTCACCACTTTTTATCGTCGTAGCTATAAGACTTTTGATCTATAATGAGAAGCCCTTAGCAAAATCCCACTCTGCCTCCCGCTGCCACCAAAAAAAAGAGGAAAATTAAAATAAAAATTCAAAAACCCCCGATAACAGGGATGATGGGTTCGCATTTCCTGACGTTAAAAATGATGTGACATTTTACCTAACCGTTATCTGCGCCCAACGGGCCCCGGATTGAGGTAGATGGGTGGCTATCAACAGGCGAGTCCTATAGTATGTATACAAATCGATATTCGTCCCTTAGTTTGGATGGATAAAAAAACACACGCAGACCCTGCAGAAGCCCACCCCCGCTGGGCGATGTTTTTCACATTTTTTTTTCTTTTTTCGGTTGAAGTAGATTGTCATGTTCTATCGGTGCAGGCAATCAAGTGTTCAATAAATGGCCGCTCCAGGGGTTCTGGCGGGTAGGTTGTATTAATTTGACCCACGTACTATAGAGTAGCCCTTCCTTGTTTAGCACGCAACCCTGTCGGAAGTGAATAAAACAGCCATCAAAGCTGCTATCCTAAATTTTTGATGAGCGTTCAACAGGCGAAGGTGTCGGTTAGGTCCGGTTCTCTAACTTGGCATGTTTCGCTTCTGCTTTGTTTTGTTTTTTTTTGAGAACAAAAGTTTGGCCGTGAAATACGTAGAACTCAGCGAAAATGCAGACCCTTTTCGAAGGTGACAGGTGATTTATCTTCCACCTCAGCACCCCAGCGGGGGTGGCCCTTCTCACATATCCGAAATAGGTCGATTGATTTCGAAGATTACGTTGCACGCCTCCTTTTAAGAGCCGTGTCGGCTCACAGCATAGGCAACCCTGAAAAAAAATGCCTTCTTTTGTCGTTCCCCTCCGCCCTCTCTCTTCATGCCAATGAGTGGTTGCCTAATGCGCAATCGATACAAGCCAGAGTTTATGTAATTTGTAGCGCCCTAATAGATTCCTTCTTATTAGAGGGGCTTCATTTCGCATTCAGGTTACCTGCCACTTTTCCCGGGGATGGTGGGCGGTCGAGCCAGTGGAGTAGATTCACCCCTCCGGTCCCTTTTGGGGCCGGCAGTAACCTATTGTTGAATGAATGTTAAATGATGTCAGGTCATGAGTTATGGTATGGCAGATCAAATTTACTTCGTGGTGATTTTTCATCGCGCATATCTCTTTGCCCCCCCGCATTTAGGGTGCTATTACCCACCCACCCTGGGGCTGCCCTGAAGGTTCGTATGCGCAATTAAGTAGGCCAGTTCCGGCAGGAGCTCTCACCTAAAAGCGGACGAAATTTGTCCAATTTAACGGGAAGGTTGTAGGAAGCCATTTCTTATGCTCACTCTCTGGCAATAGCTGTCTTCCACCCGTCTCTCCATTATATCGGAGTCTCTCTCTCACTCTCTACTATATATCCGTTTCTCTGGCAGATGTTTCATGAATTTTTCATATCACATCAACGGGAATTATTAAAGCAGACAGGAGCTGGTGAATAGTTACGATATTTTCTCATATATGAAAATGTCCTTGAACCCAACGAAAACGAAAAACATATTCCAAAAAAAAAACATGAATTTTTTCGTACTGCCGTCGAAAAAGGACATACAGATTTCTCGTTACAAGTCAATGTCCTCGGGGATGCATGCACAGAAAGTACATACATATAAATAGTACAGTGGCGGGGAGGGGTTATGGGGAGGATGTGTGTGTGGGTATGGTAAGGATACACTCTTGACAGGATCGTTTTGGATACATGGGACTTCCACTCCTTTGAGATGACAAAATAAACATAAGAACGAGGAGTAGTCCACTTGGGGTAATTGCGAGCTTAGGGCAAGCTGATCCTTCATCCTTCATTCATTCCTCCTTTCGCGTCATGTAACCTTCAACTTTGCATTTGAGGATTCTTTCTTCATCTTTCTTTATACATATTTTTTTTTATAGTATTTATTTTTTCTTGTATATAATACATTTTATTCTTTAAAGACTCTATACCCAACAAGGTTGGTGGTGGTGGAGAGATAGGGAAAGTTACTACTAAAAGACTAGACCGACCATTCAGTCCTTGGATGAAATGGATGTCAAATTCACAAGGATCTCTCTCATAGCATATATGAAGTCCTTTAGAAATGCAAAAAGGTGAAGATAAGGGCTCCCACGTGTCATTCCTGGTGGGAGTTACTTTATGCATATACATACATGCATACATACATACATAAACTGGTGAAAGTGCTGAAAATTCAAAGAAAATATTTTCTTTTTGTATGGGGGTATGTGTTTGTAGCAGGGATGTGCTTTACGATGAAAGTTTTGTGAAGGGAGTTTTTAAGGATATTTTATTTCAATGAAAGTTTTCTAAGTAAAAATAGGATTTTCACAATTTTTATTAAGGTATAAGTTTTGTGAACAAAAAGTTATTTAAAATTAATAAGGATAAAGGGAATTTTTGTTTTATGATAAGAATGATAAGAGACGATGGTTGATGATGAATGATAAGAGACGAAGAGGATCTGTTCGAACGTAATTTTGCGATACCACATGTCCAGGATAGTTGACTTAGTCTCTGGACAGCACGGACTTGTCTTAGGGCTCTGTTTCAATTGGGCAGTCCTCAATTTTTAGAAAATCACACGTTCCTCGAAATTTTTCCAAATACGATGATTATCGTCTAAAGAGACCAGACAAGTCTTCCATGTCGCTCCATCGGTCGCTTGAATATTGCTGGATCATTATACAATCAAAACGTTTCCCACAGAGTGTATGTTGTATTCTCTCGGTCCTCTGGATGAATTTCGACGTGCCAACAGCTGGCCAACAAATATGAGGTATAGGGTTACGGTCAGTGGCGTATTTCAAGATTTGACGCCATGGGCGTATAAGATTTGCCGCCCCTAAAAATTAGGTCATACAAAAAAATAATCACCACTTATTAAATACTTAGTTTTTAAACGTGTTCTTTGCTTGTCCGGTAACGTAGGTAATTTTTTATTTTTTTTAGTACGGAAAACGAAAGTTCCACAAGACAAGAAATGTTCCCAAACTCAAGTGACCCAATACCTACTGAGATATGTAATGCTATTTCTGTATATGGAAATGCTTCCTTCAAATCCTTCAGCTTTTTTAATGTGACACCAAGAATTGTTTTAAAAGAACACATTCTCCTTGTAGACCAACAGCAAGATCAATCTGGTATAGTTTTTGTAGTTTTATGGCGTCAACTCTAACTTCGCCAACAGGAATTGTATCCCATTTGCATAAGAATGGAAAATTGGCCGTTACTGCGTCATATGAAGACTTGAGCCACCAGAACTCGTCTCACAATTTTGCAGCAACCCCAAAAAGTTATTTTTCTTTCAGTGTATTAAAGTAACGATTATTAAAGGCTTCCAAAGCTGATCACCCAAGCCGTCCATCGCAACCTACCGTCGCACAGTGGGGCAAATAGCACATTTTTTGGACAAACGACAATTCCCAAGCCTGGAGTTAATGAAACTTAAAAAAAAATTGTTTAAACTATTCGTTATAAAATTGCCTTTAATTCTATCGAGCCCGAATTTTGAAATTTCAAAATTAAAGATGGCTAATCCAATATGGCGGACATAAATTTTATAAGTAAATTAAAATTTTAGCAGAAGATTCTTGAAAATTATAGAAAATTGTTACTTGGGTGTTTTTTTGGAACCCAAAAATTAATTAATAATAATTAATTTCAATAATTTTAAAGAATCTTTTGATAAAATTTTAATTTACTTACAAAATTTATGTCCGCCATATTGGATTAGCCATCTTTAATTTTGAAATTTCAAAATTCGGGCTCGATAGAATTAAAGGCAATTTTATAACAAATAGTTTAAAAAATTTTTTTTTAAGTTTCATTAACTCCAGGCTTGGGAATTGTCGTTTGTCCAAAAAATGTGCTATTTGCACCACTGTGCGTCGTGGGCCATGGCCCCTATGGCTCTAGGGTAAATAGGCCAATCAAAGTAAGCTGCGGTACTCAATATCTCAGCAAAAGAAGAAGAATAACATCGAATAGATTAAATGATTTGAAACGAAGGTTGCTCAGCAACAAATCATAAATCCTTCTTACTTTTACTTTCTAAAAAGAATCACAGAAAAATTACACCCTTACAGGACCTTCACCCTTGAAAACTACTTCAACCTACAGAAATGCTTGTAATATGAAACCCGTAAATAATATCCCCAGTCATTACCACGCCATTCGCTTGGTAATAACACGACACTATATTTCTATGGGTGCCTTGTTTAAGTGTCCTTCCGCGTTCTGTACGACACGAAGTCATTCAGCAATAACAGTGAATCCTGTCGAAAGGATCTAAAGTGCCACGATAAATTTAGCACAACAAAAAAATAGTTTGGTCGATGCGGCACGATTGAGTCACGCAATCCTTCTCCTTAAATAACTAATCGTCAGGACGCGATTTCACAACTTCATATCAACTTGATGACTTGGAGTTGAGCACTGCTGCTATCGGGCTAAGTTGAGTCAAAATACACCCACGCGACGGTCCAAAGCGGGATGAACTGATACTTAAAGAATAAACGAGACTTTTTCAAGGATGAAGATACATTTTATTTTATATAAATTTTTTTCGTCCTTTTTGTTTTTATACAAAAAAACACCCAAAAATTCCCAGTTGATTTTATGGATGATAAATTTTCAAGATTGAATTTTAACGTTTCAATAATTTTCGGTTGCCCGCTTAAAAAATATTTGGCATAACCCAAAAAACTCTCGTCCTTAAGGATTTTGCTTGTCCCTTGAATATATACTTCAAAGCATCAAAGTGATTCTACAGAAGCGCCAAAAAAAAAAAAATTCCGTTTTCTGTTAACAAACTTCTCTCGAGAAATACATCAAAAGTGAAAAGTGATAGTCGGGGGCAAGGAAAAAAAAGTTTTTTTTTTATTTTTTCTATTACTTCTTTTTGGGGGTAAAAAAAAAAAGAAAAGAATCAGCCCAAGAAAACCTAGACCGAACCTAGGCCGAACTGCCTAGAGGCGGTGATATTTTAAATGTTGTTAGTCTGTGCACGTTCTCAGCACGGGTATTGGGTTTCGCAAAGTGTGCCTAAAATGCCTCTTGAGTACCCTCAATTGATTATCTACTTTCGCCAGAGACGAGAGAGATCTCCTTTGAGTGGAAAATAAATGTTTGGGGAAGAAAGTTATCAAAATATTGAAAACGGACTTTTTTTTGTGGGGGGATCCGGGGTTAAAGAAGAAAGGACATTCCCCAAGGATAAATATGAAGGAATATTCGCAAAAAAATTGAAAGTTTTGAATAGGCGAAGTTCAGATTCTGGGGTTTTCCTATTTACATAAGAAAGAAAGAAAAAAAGGATAATATTTTTAGGGAGGGGGGGGAGGGGGTATTTATTTTTTTTATTTTGGTTTATTTATGCACGCACGAGTGAATTTCTTGATAGAGCGCATAATACTATTATTTAACCATTCGAAGAGGAGTCAAAAACAGATGTTAGTAGCGATTTACACAGATATGGTTTTATCCTGTTGAAGGGAGCCTGGAGTGGAGTTTCTTTTTTTTGTAATGATTTGGTTGGCTTTTGTTGTACAGAACTTGACAGCACTGCAGAGTATTGATTATCTGCCACTCGATTATTGTTCGTCTCCTTCCGTTAATACATCACCAATTTGTTTCGTGACGCTGCTGTTCGACAAGGACTTCTTGTTATTGTCTGAATTATTTGTTTCAACATGCACGGAAAGCTCTATTGTGTCAGTTAAAATCGAAAGGATTTGGTGAGATTTTGATAATTTGTCGTCGTTTTGGGTAAAACAATTGTTTTTTATTTACCACTAGCAAGAAACCGCGTGCGTTGCAACGCCCTTAAATAAAAAGAGTTTATGTGTGCACTGTCCGCGGTAGGAAAAAATTTAAAGAAACAACAAATCTGGAAAATATGATTTTGGATACCTTTTATATGGTTAATTTGTATTGACAGCTTTTTTGACAGCTGTCATTAGTCAAAACCGGTTTTTGATATGATATTCGTATTCAGTGGTATCGAAAACCTAACGATACCAAGTTTCACTTTGAACCGATGGAAATCAAGTGCCCAACGCTTGGTTGAACCTAAAAAAATGAAGACCCATGTTAAATCCCACTTAAAATTCAATCTGCGTGGGGGACAGTTTATAATTTTGTTTTTCTCTTTTCGGTTAGCCGTTACACTGCCCCTTCTTACGTAGTGTTCGTTCCGAACACAGCTTCCGTCACGTTCTTACCGTTCGAACTTTTTGGATGCGATAGATGAAATCGTTTAACCTTGTGATGGCAGTGGAGGGTCCTTCCCTTTTCTTTCTAATTTTGGCGATTTACCTTTGATTAGTCGAGCATTTTATAGAGGAGTGACCAAGATACACTATGTTCAATGTTCTTCGATTTGGAGCTAGGATTTGAATATTCAGATTTCCCAACTCTTGAACAACCTGCCTACAGCTGACAGTGAAATGACACTTATTTGCTAAAATTTGTCCGCCATATTGGCCCCGAAATTTTAAAGTTATTAGTTTTGATCATAAATTCGTTATTTGCTATCGTAAAAACCCCCAGATACCGATTTTCATTGGAATCGGACCACAATTGGCAAATTCGTCGGCTATATTGGAGCGGCCATTTTGAATTTATAAGTTTTAATCATAAATTTGTTATTTGCAACCTTAAAAACCCCTAGATATCCACTTTCATTGGAATCGGAATACAATTGGAAAATTTCGTCCGCGGCCATTTTGAATTTATAAGTTCGGATCATAAATTCGTTATTTGCTACCTTAAAACCCCCCACATACCGATTTTCATGGAAATCAGAATACAATTGGGAAATTTGGGTTGCCATTTTCAACTTCAGTCATATTTCGGCGGCCATTTTGAATTAATAAGTTCTGATCAAACATTCGTTATTTACTACCTCAAAAATCCCCAGATACCGATTTTCATTGGAATCGGAACACGATTGACAAATTCGTCGGCCATATTGGCGCGGCCATTTTGAATTTCTAAATTTTGATCACAAATTCGACAAAAAAAAATCGAATTGAACCCACTTGAATGAAATGGACTGAGAATGAATTTAGGACCGTGAAATTCAAAAATTTCGGACCATTTCAATACATTTTGTTTTAACAATCAAGTAAAGTTCTTTTTTGCGCTTACAAAAGTTTTTCTTTAAGCATAACTATGAGAACTATGTGTGTATGTGTATGTGTGTTTTTGTGCGTACGCCCATAGTAATTTTTTCTTGCACGATATTGGGCGAACCAAAAATATATCGTCTTCGTTGAGAGGTGCCGATCGAAGCGTATTAACTAAGGCATGATCTAAAATGATTTTCATAAAATTCGGTTGAGCCGTTTTTTTTGTTTAAACGACGTACGTAATTTTAGTACCCGCACGATATCGCGCAAACCAAAAATGATATCGGCTTCGTTGGGATGCCGATCGAAGCATATTAACGAAAACGGGCTTTGGAAAAAATTTCATAACATTCGGTCAAGCCTTTTTTTGAAAAGACTTCGGCCAAGAGCCACAAGCACCTTCTAATAAACTCGATGGAATGAAACCGGTTTTAAATGAAATTAACTTTTTTGGATTCAGCTTCCGATAGCTTTTCCATAAAACATCACTTGTCAACAAAATCCGAGCATTGTTTAAAACCCGTGCAAAAATTACCTTACCCTTTTCCAACTTCACTATTTTTTCACACCATAGATCAGCACTTTTTGGACGGGGAATTGTTTTTCACGTCCTACATTTACTGAAAAAGAAATTGGCCTTTTCGATCAAGTCTGACGAGTCCTTTATCGTTATTTGAACTAGCTTCTCTCAGGATTACTTAAGCACCAGTTTTGGTACTACCAACCCTACCAACTTCCAGAGTTATGAGTCGTCAAAGTCAAAATTTTGGTTTTTTTAACTACAATTTCAACTTTCACTACTTTTTTCTTCAAAAATTACGTAGTTAACCTATACCTGTTTTTCCAAAATTAGAAAGCTTGGAATATTTCCTATGAATAATGTCCGGACAATTTCGCGTGACAATGCAATCTGACCATTTTGTGAAATAATCAAGAAGGCGGTTCCAAGATGGCGGCCGAATTTTGCTATTGTGCTCCCCGACCCCCGACATGGGTATCAAATGAAACGGTATGACAAATAGAATACAATTAGCGTCATTCCAAATTCAAAATGGCGGCCATCACAAAATGGCGGATTAACTTTTTTTTTCTATCCTACTTAAAATGGGTATCAAATGAAAGGATATAACAAGTGGAATCCTATAAGCTGTGTGGCGTCATTCCAAATTCAAAATGGCGGCCATCACAAAATGGCGGATTAACTTTTTCTTTCTAACCTACTTAAAATGGGTATCAAATGAAAGGATATGACAAGTGGAATACTATAAGCTGTGTGGCGTCATTCCAAATTCAAAATGGCGGCCGACACAAAATGGCGGGCTACCTTTTTCTTTACAACACCCTCAATCAAATAAAATAGTATGACGAGTAGAATACATTAAGCCGTGTGACGTCATTTTAAACCTAATATGGCGACTACCAAAAAACGGAAGCAGAGGTAAGGCTAAGAAATAAGCAAAAGAAAAACCTACAGCCATCGAAAACTACCATTTCGTGACAATCAACCATATCGGCTATGTGCCCTTTGACCATGCTGTGCATACCGTACTACGTCCGATGAAGCAGCATCAAAAACCGTGCATTTGTAAACAATTTTAAGCAGGGCTGGGGAGATGTTTCGAAGCTTAGAATAGGTGATATGATCAGTTACCTGAATAAGACAAGCGTATATTCTAAAGTCTCTCCCTCCAGTCGTCTCTAGTTTTGCTAATTGCCTCCTTGATTAAGAAGTCACCTTTATAAGTAATTCCCACTTACAACATTATTCAAAATCGAATACGTCACCTTTCCTTGTCATGTAACACTCATAAAACGTCCTTAAACTAAATTATATAACGTCACGTCCATGCATATACCGAATCGCAAAGGACACCTAATCCCCACTGGATCTGGTATCATCGATTTATGGATAACAAATTAAATTTCATAGTCTGCCCAAGGGATTGTATGTCAGTAAATTGATTTAAGAGAGAAAGAGCGTCTAGCCACGATAAAAAAAAGGAGCACATCCACCCACCATCGTCGCGCCTCGCCCGTGAAAGTTAAAGCCATGAAAACCGCCGGGGGGTGCTTGTGCCGAGAACATTGCGAAACAATGGCTCTAGAGAGGATTACCTAGCTTCAACCCACCCCCGGAGAGGAGATTGTTTTGGTGTGTGTGTGTGGGAGTTTCTGTGTTGTCTTACCCGAAAGAAATGCGATCTTCAAAAACTCAATAAAAACGCTTTCAAATAGAATTTCAATGCAGCTTTAGAGCCTTCTTCCATGGATCAGACCAGCTCCCGTTGGAGGATGATATTCTTCTTATGCGGATCAGGTAGGCAATACACTACACACAATGGGGCGTGCAGGCACTGTGTGGATAACAACAGGTGTAAAAGTTCAGAATGTAAAAAAGGAAGAAAAAATTGAAGGGCGGAAATCAGAAAGTTGTCGACATCAGAAAATTTTTGTTTTTTATTTCACTGATCTAATATGGACTAACAACTCGAAGGATTCACATGGTGAATGGATGGAGGTGAATGCGAGCAGAGTGGATATGGTGGAGGAACAGAATACGAGATTCTAAATTCACCCTCGCCCCCCCCCCCCAATAACAACAACAACAAAAAAAACTCACAATTCACAGCGCTTTGGGGAAGGCATGTAATACAGAGGTTATTCGTGCTCGCATTACATCAGGTATCTGGAGCCCAGGCCTTTGATGTCTTTTTCCTGCTTCGAATTCCCGCTGCCCCCGCCTGGGGCTGATTGTTGGGATATTCAGTTGGTACCTGAATTCTCCTGTTGCTGTTATTCTGTGCTGTTCTGAATAATTTTTTTCTTCTACCTTCATCCATCCACCCACCGCCGCCGTATGAAGCACATTAGAGTGTTTCTGTTGGGTGAATGAAAATGTGTTGTGCGCACGTACAAACGTAAACCATTATAGTTCCAGGAGCTCTTCCCGGAGCTCCACTTTTGGATCTCTGGTTTCTGGGTCTCATCCCGTCAGTTGTTGGTACTAATGAAAAATTTCAGCTTGTTGGCCCAATACGCGTGTTATATACATATATGTACAGTACATACGTAAAAGTTTGACCTATTGACTAAAAGTACACCAAACATCCATTATAGAAACACCTGCACTCGGGGGGAGAAAAAACCTAAATAAAAAAATACGAAACAGAAAAAAAACCAAACTCAAAATATATGTCGGACTTAGTCCAGGTGAAACACATTCTGAATTGACACAGCCGAGACATCGTATAGGGAGTATAATCGGATAAAAGCCCTATAGTCAGAGACGAAGGACATTAAACACTGAACGGGAACGTCCGATGAATGCAAAATGATTTTCTAAGGACTAAATTATGCATCATAAAACATGGCGAAAATAATCGATAGATGAAGGAAAGATAGATTGTTTGGGGGGTGGTGGAATGGGGGTTTTAGAGAGGGGGAATAATGCCCCCTCTCTAAAACCCCCATTCCACCACCCCCCAAACAATCTATTATCCTCATCTTCAGAACGTCAACGAATGGAAAAACGTCACAAGTTGAGGTGACATTTATAAAATGACCTGGACGCCTAATAATAGAATTTTTTTTTGTGGGGTAGTCTTTTGGGTAGTCTAAGAAGATCTTTTTCCACATAAACGGAGAGTTCATTTATGTCAATTCTTATGGATGAAATATGACTATACTATGTCAGGCCCTACTTAACTTAACGGCAACAAATGGAAATTTTGATTACCGTCTTGGGCGGCCGAGAGTTTCAGTAATGAATTATTGAAATTCAGTGCTGCTCAAGTGGATGAGTTTCTGATGAAAATGAAGGGAATAGAGGTGGAAAAATTCTTTTTAAAAAAATATATAATTTCCTTTGATTAATAAATTATTTATGAGCATTTGGATGTGCCTTAGATAATGATAGAGTCGGAGATTACTTGACTAGTGTCATTATACTCTAAGGAATTTTAGAGATTTCGCTAATTTTACCGGTTTCCGGTAGATGGGGTAGATGCATGAGAACTAGATTGGGTGTTTGGCTGTCTGAAAATTTTTCTTAGTTCGACCGTATGAAATCTATACGTAAAATTAGGATAAGATTGCATAATATGTGGTGGGGGCTCATTAACAATAATTAAAACAGTTACGAATAGGGGTTGAATTAGACTAATTGTCGCATATATGAAACGTTATTGTCCACGTGTCTCACGAATGAATAGGTTCAGCAGTCTGCCTAGTGGCTTGTCATTTAGACTTGACTGTTCGAAGGGGAGACTGATGCGCAAGTCAATAGCACGCATAACAAACAAATGGCCCCGTGACACACTCCCACTCCAGGTAGAAAATTTGAAAAATACTGTACATGCATGTACTCTCACGCTACAGTCACAAAAATTTAAAAATGCTTTCGCTAAAGAGGAATGCACGTCTGTGTTACAGATATGATTCATAATCGACCATCCCATAAGCGAATGTCGTTTTACCAAGCGGTCCCCCAACTAAGTACTGACCACAATCAATGCTGCTTCACCTACGCAATCGTTGACAATTTTAGACAAGCTTGTACCAGACCTTGTCTTCATGATCCCGAACTTATTTCTGACTCAATTAACTCTGAAAATTGAACTCATTTTTGATTGTAGCCGTAAACTCACTTCAGACATATCACATATTCATTCATTTTCCCACACTCTATGTTTCTTCTGCTTTTATTATTTGATCTGTCAATATTGGGAAATATGGGGAAATATGAGTGCAAAGAGAAAATCGAAACAAAATGTATTCTTTTCAAATATGATAGCGCGTGCACAGTGTATTAGTGCATATGTGAATAAAAAAAATTTCAGTATAGGTAAAACTTTACCTGGCTTTCAAACCTTTCCCTTGGCACGAACCTAACTAAAATATATATTCTGACCATCTATGAAAAAATACCTTTCGTTTGATATATGTTTCATTAAGATACGTGCACCGGAAATAGGTTAAAAAAGGATCACAATTTTTCGCTTTGCCTATTAATATATAGATACTGAGAATATATTTTTCACAAGCCTGCGCAGCTTTCTTTATTTTGTCGTAATAAGGGTGCGTTCACGTGAAAAAACTTGTTTCCAGCGCAGGCAAACAATCGCCGAAAGCGCTTACAAGCGCGAGTAAAAGCCTCCATTGTTTCAAAAAAGAATGAGTGAAACATTATATCCAGCGCTTATTAAGCTGGCGAACACCAATGTGCTTATGTTTAGTAGTAAATTTCTACGTTTTTTATTTAGATCTAAAAGTTTTATTTGTATTAAGAAAATGGTAAATGCCGAAGAATTAATTATAGTTGTATATTTCAAAGAAGAGCCATTTTGGACAAAAGTTATAATTATTTAAAATAAACTAAATTGCGCTCTTCCGAATATATTGGTTGCTTGTGCCAGTTTCCTTTGACTTTTGAGAGAATGTACTTATGTAGTTAAACGTGCTCAACTCTATTCTCACACAAGAGAAAAATCTAACTTTATCGGATTTCAATTGAGGTAATAAACAGTGGTATTCACCTAATCTTCTTCTTTCGTGGTTAATTTCATCCACACGTTGCCTTTTTCGTAATAGTTTCACTACACTACAGTTTTCAATTAAAAATAGCTCATCGTCACTTGTAATTTTTTCCAGCGTTTATCGTGAAATAACATAAGTTTTTGTAAGCGTTTGGAGCAAGCTGCAAGTCACAAGGCGCTTGTTGCCAGCTTTGTACGTGAACGCATCCTAATATTAGAAAATATACCGCAAATTTTCATTATTAGTCTCCATTTTCCAAAAAAAAAATTTCCCCGACCAATTTCGATGTTTATACACACTCCAACTGTCACCTTTCAAACGAGAGTTTATTGGCGGCGTTACGATCAGTGGCTCGTGACATATTTTCAAGTGCCGCCATCTATCGGGAAAATGACATAAACTTTTCAGACTTTTCGGTATATGGAAAAAAGAAATTAGTGAAAATTTAAAAAAAAAACTTCTTTTAAACTAAGTTCGTGTAAGTTTTTTTTTAAATTATAATATTTTCCTCGCAGCGCTGTAAACAAAACTATTAAAAAAAGTATTTTCTTTGCTTCATTTTAACTTTATCCAATGTCTTTTAGTTTAATCAAGCTCTTGTAATTTTGACATGACATGTAATTTTTTAGGGACAACTTTGTTAACTTTCCTATTAACAAATCTTCTTTAACTTTTTGCCCATTTACTTAAGTAATCCTCATTTTTGCTATCAAGAAAAATAAAGTAGCAAGAAACGAAGTACAAAAACAACAACAACGAAGCGGGAAAAAAACACAAAATAACTAAGAAGGAAAATCCTAAAATCCCAGCACATTTCCATTAGGATTTTCTTGAATGAGCAGCAGGAAATCGTCTTAAGGACCAATCTGGAATCAATTTCAGCCTGATGCCCATTAAATCAACTCTGAAATGTGACAATCCAGGATGAAAATCCCCTTATATTTTTTTGGTCCTTAAATTATCACTATATATGGCACAGACTGAGAAAGCGAGATTATATTTTTCGTTTGTGTGAGTTCGGAAGGACCAAAAATAAAATGTCATAGTGAGGCCAGGACCCAGGACGAGAGTAAAAAAACTTTTGATTTTGACAGTTTTCGTCCTGAAATATTTTTATCTTTTCGAAAGGAGACAACAAACGAAAAATCTAAAGGGTAAACATCAGCGCGCTTAAGCCTAGCCCATGACAAAGAGTCCTGGCAGGTGTGAAAAATTGAAAAGCAAACACAAGGATTAACCATGGGATGAACAGGTGGGGAGCATTCAATTCGCACAGCTTAACCCAAAAGTGTTCGTGTCATCGTGGGGGGCAGGAAGGTCCTGTTGAGCCAGCAGGATACAGAAGTAAAGTGGAAAAAGGTCAGGATTGTGTAGTGCGGGTCGGGTAGGGGCGGGGGCGGTGTTACTACGGAACTGCTCCCCAAGTTGAAGGATGACGTTAATCGAAACCCATGAAACAATACAAGTTTGTTGTTGCCCACTTTGCTGCCCCAAAAACTACACCCCCAATCTCGGTATTCGTTCACCATCCGCCTCGTGCCTGATCCTTTTCAGCTGTAGTCCTGCCAGTTTAGGAGATTTTTTTATTAGCTTGTTGCTTGCTCCTTGCCCTCTGGGGGAAAAAGGTTGTTCCATAGCTCATAGACACGGCAGAGATAGCAGACAGTTTGTGTATGGAGGGACGGCGACAGCGGTGGGAGGTGTATGTCGTGCTAGGATTACTCGACGAGCGGAGGGGTGTGATAGTGTAGTAAATCCAATCGTCGTACAAGCAACTTGTGTCGTGCAAATCCCCGCCATATAAGACCGTAATGGGGGTCTGTTTCGGATGCTACATGTGTGCCCTTTTCTTATCTCTTAACGTTCTCGTCGTCGTCGTCGTCGGTTCTTTGTAAGCCAGCTATCCGGGTAAATCGAGTTTGACTCCGTTACGGATCGGGATAACGACAATCCCCGGTATTTGGTCCTTTCTGTATGCCTTCTAACTCTTAACCGTTTGGGCACAGAGTTTTTAAGGCTTCAGATATGCTAAATAAACTCAGGTGAAATGGCGCCGACGCGACGTATGTTTAATTGAATCAAGTACGGAAAGAAACACACCAAAAGACAGAGAGAGAGAGAGAGAGTGTGAGAGAGAGAGGAAGAAGGTCAACCGTTGGACGGGGGTAAGACCCTGTTTAACTTGTTGTAACTGAGCTGCGGCAGCAGTAAATTCACTCCGTTAAAACATGAGGAAAATGCCATGACTCGGTTTTCAGGGCGTTCTGCTGTAGCAAACGTGAACCTGGATCGGATCCTTTTTGTGTCAACTTCTCTAGTATAGCTGGGAAATGTGTCCTAGGGTCCTTGTGTCCCTGTGCCTGGTAGAATGAATGAAAAATTAAAGCGAAAACATCGGAAATTAATGAGACTGCATACCTGTCTCTGGTGTTCCTTCCACTTTCATGGGTTGAAATTCTTTTTATCCGCAGCTATTTTAATAGGACATATCAACGGGGAGAGGGGTTACCTTACTACGACGGTACTCTCCAGGTCTTTATGTCCTTTTTTTCCTGCTTTCTTTTCCCTTTTCAACTAACGAAAACATGAATAGAAAATTCATGAAATGTGAAAAGTCATTGTTTGCGCGGTTTTTATTTTACCGGAGGAGCAGCGAGCAACAACAACGGCTGAACAGGAATGGAAGGATTAAAAGTAATTAAATGCAATTCCATGCATCCCTAATTGTGGGGTGGCGGCTATAGTGCAACAAGTTACTATATTCTCGGTTGTGTGTTACTAGCGCGGTTTCCATTTTGGGGTTACATTTAAAATTCATGAGTTTATCGTTTAATGTTATTTGTTCATTTTTTTATTGTGTTTGTGACTTTTTAATTTGTGTTTGTTTTTAATTTTTACTCTAGTGCAAGGATAGCTGAAAATTTGTTATATATATAGAATTGAAAATTTCATTTCGTTTCATTCGGATGGAGTTTGGTAGTATTTGTTCTGGGGAAAGTGTGTGTGTTTTTTGGGATGTGGTGAAAAGAAAAGTTTTACTTGGGGAAAAAATATTTCAATAAATTTGCAAGGATTTATGGTGTTTGTTTGGAAAAGGATAATTACGAGAATTAAAAGTAGAAATTTATGAAATGCAATGTTTAATGAAATTAATTGAACATATATTTTTTTACATCTACAAATTTTGTGTACATTATTCCATAATTAAAAACAGTTTTTTTGATATTTCTTGATCTTAGTCAAGGAAATGGCAGCAATTAAGAATTTGGAAGTTTCGAGTTACTAGGTTTGCACAAAAAGATAATCTTAAATTGCCGCTCGTAACCAAATAAATTCTGCGCACATTTCGGTCTAGAAGTAATTTTATAGCTAGAACCATTCGACTTGGGAACAATCTTCCACAGTCAGTATTCCCGAACTCATACAATATTAAAGGGCTCAATAACTATCTTTTTGGTAGAGTAATCCAAGACTGCATAATAAAGTAGAAAACTTTTCTATCTTCTAATTAATCGAAATGCTGATCATTCGTGACTAAAAAATAAATTGATTAACGAAGAATCAACACATTCAGCAGGGCTGAATAGTAACCACATGAATAGTAAGTACTTTTCAGTGCTGAATAGCTAAAACGAAAGTCAAAATGAAATCAATTGATATCCTTTGGTCTGCTTACATAGGAGAGTTCGAAAATGCGGTATTACGGTATCTGACGCTGAAATCTGACAATCAGCTGATCAGTACTTTCCAGTGCTGAATAGCTAAAACGAAAGTCAAAATGAAATCAATTGATATCCTTTGGTCTACTTACATAGGATGAGTTAGAAAATGCGGTATCACTGCAGTATTCAGCTACAGACTTCCAATTGCTGAATAATGCAGTGATATCGCAGTGGTGCATTTTCGAACTCACCCATACTTGAGTTCATACATTTCTATACAATTTATTCCCTTCATTTCGTTTCGTTTTCGTCTCGGTTTGGTGACATATGTTTGGTCCTTAAATCGGTTAGAAAGAGCCAACTGCAGTAGACTTGTACTACGAGTTCATTTCACTTAGGTAAGTGCATAGGATTTTGAGCCGTGGATCTACAAAGTTAATATCAGAGGCTTAGTGCGAGTTTGGAAACGCAGGACTGCACTCATTCTGCAGTATTCAGCTACAGACTTCCAATTGGTGAATACTGCCGAATCACTGCTGTCCTGCGTTTCCGACTCGCACTTACTTGGGAATTTTAGCAGGCCGTAGGTTCCATATGATGTACTTGTGAAGCACGGAGTGCGTGACCTCTTACTGCCACACTTACTATGTTTCCGTTTGAAATATTAGCGATCCAAAGTCTCAGCCCCTGACGTTCTTTGGTTCGGAAATCAACGTTCCTGGTACGCCCAAATATCTGTATGCGTGCTTATATGCTAGTGGCTGACTTGGAAACATTACGTTCAAGAAAATATCAGGAAGGCGAAAATGGCGCTTCACGATTGTAGGAGATTTAGTGAATGAAAGTGGGGTATTCCACCGAGATCAGCAAACTGGACGTACACCATTATGGTGAGGCCATCATACACCATTCCAAACATAAAATAGTTAAAAACCGCTAAGACAGGCTTAAAAAAATGGCATGGTTAGGTATTAGTGGTGTTTTCGCTCAAAACCCTTTCCGGCGATCGAAGTGCTGCTGATCTTGTCGATCTTGAACTTTCAAATATTGAAGACTGCGGCTGCCTTGCCACTTTGGACGACACGGACTGCTGTATAATCATACGTCAAAGCTGTCAAGAAGGTCATGATGTCATGAGTATGATCGAGAGGTATCATAGACGTAATGGATCAATCTCTGATGGAAGATCGGAGAATGAATGTATTTATGTATGCATGGACGGCAAAGCCGCTATTGGTAGAGGTCTGCTAAGGAATCGGATTGAGAAATGGCTAGGCGAGCAGTACTAAATGTTGGAGAGCTATGATTAGTTGTAGTCACGATAATCCGAGCGCCACAGCAAGAAGAAGGATCCTGAGCAGCGATATACCTCAGCTGGTTTGTGGTTTGAGTGAGAGGAAGTTTGGGGGGAGCTGAAAAAAATTCTTGAAGTTGATACTTGATGATAGATTATACATGGAGGATTCCGTTCCGATCTGGCGAGGAGAAAGCCTACTATCACCGAAGTCCATTGCTGGGAGGACATGAACCAGGCTACTTTCTAACGAACCCTCACGATATCTGAAAGAACCGTCATGTAAATCCAACAGTACTGAAATGACTCTAGGCATAGGAAGAGAAAGAGACCTGAAATAAATGGTCTAATATGGCATCTGTTGAAAAATCTAAATCTAGACAGGAGTGTTTAATATCTCTATTAGAGGAACAAATTCGAATTTAATCAAGACAATTCACAAAAGTAGATAGAGATTTGGGAAGTTCGGACATAGTTTAGAAATAGCATCAAGAATACTTAGAGCCTGTGTCGAATAAAGCCCTTTTATACGTTTGTAAGACATGGAAAGTGGCCAAGGTTACAATGAAAAAGAGGAGTTACATCCTACAATGCCAATGTAAACGATGTCATAAAAAAAGTACTTGACTCGAATCTCCAATGATAAAATGGAAAAGGTCAGCCAAGAATGACAATGGGACTCAGAGGTAAAATAAATCAATAAAACTCGGGCAGAACTGAAGGTGATATACAAAAACTCAGATTCAGATGGCGTATACTTATATTGGGTGAGATTACGCTCCCACGAGGAATCAGATTGATTATCACAACATGTTTGCTTATTTTTATCACCAATCACATTAAGAAACACTATAAAACATGGAATAGTAAATCTCCCTTGGAACATTATGTGTTTCTGGTCAGAACATTTTTCGCAATTTAATTTTGTATACAACACACCAAGAAAGGGTTTCACCTAAAACACGTGTTAACCCACCCAAAAGGTCATGTCCATTTCACCTACAAAAAAAGACACACCCAAAAAGACGTAATTTTGTTAACTTGTAAACCTTTACGTGAAACAAACAAAAAAAAGAAAATAATTAAATTCTCCATTTAACCACTGTAAATCCCAAAATGCCGTTCATAATTACAATTTCACATATCCTGCAGTGATATTAGCAAATCGTATCCTTTTAGTCCTTGGCTACGAATTCGGAAACTATTAACAGCAGCAAATAAATTCCACACGTCGGACGTTTCCCCTGACTTGAGGAGGGACGGTTGAACTTATTTATGAGATACCTTTTGCTGTGGCTACGATAACACTGAGAAGGGTTGGAGCTAGCTCCCATGGCCGTTGCCGAGGTGAATGTGAGAAATCCTCTTTAACATTTTGCCCAATATGCTCCTTTGGGGGGAAACTTATTCTTAGTGAAATTTCTATCTAGAAATCTACCGCCCCCCCCCCTTATCGCCTTATCCGAGAGAATTGAGCTGACTTTCAGGGCCCGACATAAGGCAAACCCCGAAAATCAGTGGGAGTTTTCGGTGCCAGCCCCCAAAGGTGTGTGCAGGGTCCAAAACTTCGTACTTAGTTTAATGCACAAGGGCGAGGCAAGAGACAGAGAGGGCTTCATTAAGCTATACCTTGAGGCTTGCGGAAGATTATTGACATGCTTTGATTATAAAATATTCAAAGGCTTCTCCGCCCCCGAAATGCTGGATTCAGCAGATTCTGCAACACTTTCCATTTCCAGGCCCGGTCCTAATTGAACCCGCATCAAAGGCAGCTCTCGATTAAAGTTCAGCAGCAGCTTAAGAGATTATGCGGTGAGCTGAAACGTGAATCTCTCAAAGTGCGCGCCCACTGAGCCCACACCTAAAACTGAGTGAAGAAATGTGTCACCCTGGGTTTTTCGTGACGTAGCTAATCTCGGAGCGGTTGTGCGGCGCCAGGAGTGGGGGGGATTAGTAAGGATCATGTTTTTCACTCTCGGAAACTTTTTTCCGAACCACTCTCCTCCGCACACCACTGAAACTTTTCTTCAATCGATCCTGGGAAATTTTTGGGAATAAACTTGACATTACCCAATACAACAAAAACAAAACAGGACGAGGACGAACCATTCAAAAGGGAGCCCTTGTGACAGGCCCTTAAATGAGCTGCTGCCTAGTCTGGGTTTTGAGAGTGAACGGAAGGGCGAGGTCTTGCCAAACTTTTCCATCTTTCATCCCCCCCTCCCCTCTCCTCTTTTATTCCCCGCAGTTAGTCCTTTTCACTTACAAGCTATTCGGATATTGTGTAGGTATCAGGACTCCTGCTAGAGCAGAAGGAGTAGAAAAAATTGAATTAATTTCGGCATCGCCTTAAACGATTTCATTTGTGGTAGAGACTTGATGGGGATAACAACATCTCCAACAGAAGTGGTTCCCAGGGATACCCACCACCCATGAAGTGTGCGGGCAGATGTTTGGATTGAGCTGTGATTGAGTTAATAGGGACATATGGCTTCCCACAGGACAACCGCCTCAATTAGGTGGCTGCAGAATTATTGCCGGATTATAGATAAAGAAAAGGGGTAACCTGTTGACGGGATTCGATTAAGATTCAAACCAAGATAAATAAAAGAAGAAGAAGAAGAACCGAACTTTATATATTGTGCGAACGGTAGGATTTTCCAAAGGACCTTCAAGTATACCAGAATTATTCAAATGAACTAATTGACGCCGGTAAAGGATTAAACGAGACTAAGATGGATTATGTTTTTCTGGAAATAAAGAAACCGTGGAATGGGATCCACTTTAAATTGAAAGGGATTTATGTCAAAAAGTCTCGTTGTTTGCGCAAATTGATTAAGGATGCGAAATTTTTTTTTATCATTTTCGAGCTTTTTTGTTTTTGGGAAATTTAATTAGAATTCAATTTCCATTTATCATCAGAATATGCAAAAATGTCTATGATTGTTGTTGAGTAATTGAATTTTAAGTCATCAATCAAATAAATTTTGTTGAAGGATAATAAAAGAAAATAAAAATTTTATTTCGACGGTTGGGAATAAAGGATGAACCGCGCGGGGAGGGAGGGGGGGGAGTGAAAGTAGCAGGAATTCGATATTAGCTTTAAGTTGATTTTTTTTTATGTGGAAGACAAGAGCTCAGGGAAAGCCCTTTCTTTGTACTGTCGACAATATATTTTCGGTTTCATTCGGAAAATTGAACAGCAAGAGCTGCGAGTACGTATCATATATCAATATATTGATCAATGGTAATGGTTTTTTTGTGCTCCTTAGATTCTAGAAAGTATAATCTTTTCTTGTAGTGAGGTATTGGGTCCAAGGGATGCTGCGGATGCGACGTGGGCCTATTGATCCATAAGCAGTCCCTTTTGGAAACCAGATCGCTTGAACAGATTTAGCAGTCGGTCTAAAAATTTCCTACTTACACTACTTGTTTAGTCAAGCAAGATCGTTCCGCACAATAAGACCCCGCTCCTCGCTATCGCAGAACAGTTTCAGAGAACATGAAGGTCATGATCGTTCTCATCGATGAAGTGTTTGTAGGGGAGATCCTCTGCCGTTCCGGTCCTCCCTAGATGATAACTTAGGGCGCAGTCTACGGTAGTGATTTTTTCTAAGTAATTCTCTGGCAGCGTTTCGAGCCATCCCAAGAATAAAGCGGATGAAGCTCACCAGACCTAGTATCGACTTCCAGTGGTAGGTGTATTTCATAAGAGATCGATCCTTTGGACTCTTGGGTGTCTGAACAGAAAAAACAGAGCCAAGATGTAGATAAAAGCGGCAGTCCCGTCCAGGGCCGGCGGTTGATGTGGGTTGAGTGGGTAGTTCTATCCACTCGAAAAACTTCGAGTGCGTAAAATACCCACTCGAACTTCGAAACTACGCGGAAAAAAATTTTGAGCTGTGAGAGTTCAAATATACATGTTTGTTCAGTTCAATTTAGCGTTGAATTCCTGGAGCCCAAAAATCGGGCTCTCAGAGCGCAAACTCTGGGCTCGTAGTTCATAGCTCAGTGTCTATTACCTAGTTTATAGCTACTCCAAAAATAATTCGAAATATGGATTATACAAAATTTTTTGTCGTATAAACTGGATAATTTGAATTATGGCTTAACCCGAAATTTTTTGGCTAACGCCAAAATTATAAGAGTGTAATTGTGACAATCTTCGAGGCGAGGGGCCATTGCAAGACAAAAACCAGCAAATTAAAGAAAGAAGCTTATATGCATTAAATTGCCTCAGAGTAAGTAAGAAACCTATACCTCCACAATGTATATTTATATTTTACAAACTCACCTTACCTAATTTCAAGTTGGAACTTTTGCAAAAGACGTAAGAAATGCCTCTCCGGTACATATTTGTATTTACAATATTGCCTCGCCTCATTTCAAGTTGGAAATTTCACTGCCTCAAAAGGAGTAAGAAATGTCTCTCCAATTTGTATTTAAAATCTCACCTCGCCTCAGCTCAAATTGGACAGTTTACAAAAAAAAAAAAGAAATGTCTCTCGTATTTGTGACGTTCTTTTACAAACCGAACACCTTTCTGACCGACACATTATTGATTTGGCTGAAACTTTTTTTACGGGTTCTATATTGAAAAAACAGAGACACGTATTTTTTTTTATTTTTTTTCACAATATTTTGGACGCTAGAAAGGATTGAAATTTCGCGTTTTTGGTGATTTTGGGCTTGAGGAACAATTTTCAAAAATTCACAACTCCGGTTCTATTTGTGCTACAGACTGCTTTTCATTTTAAAGATAAAAGAACAAGCTTTAAGAAAAAAATACTTTCGTAAAAAATTATTAACAATTTAAGATTGTTATTAACAATTGAAATGTTTAAATTGGTTTTTAATCATTACCCCCACTTCGTAGCGAGTTTTAAGTATTACCATCGTATTCTACGTCAAATTTCCTTTCAAAAACACTTTTTTAATCGATGGACAAATTATTATTACTATTGGAAAAAAAATAATTAACTTAGCGTCGCATAGGCGCGCCGGTCCCACTGAGCGCCCTTCTTTCTTGTCTCTCATCGGTTTTCTTTGGAATATACATTAATAAGCTTGTGCTGCTACCCAGACGCAAATTCCCTGAGACTCCCAGACCAGTGTGACCATATGTAAAAAAATGGTAGTAGAATTGAAAATATGTAAAAAAATGGTAGTAGAATTGAAAAAAAGTAGTAGCAACAAAAAATAAGAATATTCAGGGCTACACAAGGTCTTTTGGTCAAGTTTACAATGTTTAGCATTTAACACACTCACACATTTTAAAGAATTTAAATAAAGCAACAAAGATTGGCACAATGGTATGTATAAAAAAATACACTTTGACCACGGTAAATTTTTCAAAGGAGCCAGCACAATTTTACACAAAAACTGAAAAGGCCGATCTACAGAATAACAAGTTACAGCTGACCGGCAGTGACAGGCTTACAGGTTTTGATGTATATCTTCTTCTCCATTTACAGACGGAAAGAATTTAATCCGAGTCTCTATGACACATATAGCAGAGGGTGTATTCGACGGCAACCGATAAGTGAAAAATTGTACTCGAATTTGAATAAAAATAATTTTTCTGTTTTTATTGTGAAATTTTGCCGCCCCTACTACGCTACGCCACTGTATTTACCTAATTAAATTGAAGTGGAAATTTAGATTTGTTTTCAATTAAAAACTTGACCTAAACATTAACTGATGAATCAATATTTAATTGAGGCTTTGCTACAGAATGTATTTAATGACTGCAGTGGGAGGGTCATAAACGGGGTCATAAAATTATTTAATTACCTGTGTGTGAATTTATGTGAAAGTTAATATAAAATGATAGTACTAAGTTTATGATGGTGTTTGCTCGTTCAATTGGTGCAGGTATTAATAATGTTAAACATTGATATTGATTTTTAGTTTAATGTTTATCTCGCATTTCATCATTTGGGGTTAAAAGTAGAGTTATTGTCAATTTTGTTGGTATTTCTAGTGGGTAGGAGTAATTAATGCAACAAATTCATTGTATGGCTTTTCCAGCGGAGATTTGGTCTACATGTCGTCTGCTTCCCGTACAAATTATAGAGAGGGCTGCTACATTCCTACGGTGGTTTGAACAGTCGATGGAGTTACGAAAGGTTCCATCACCAGTGAGTTTGATGGCACGATGTGGTACCTTGTCGAGGCAAGCCAATGTGGTTTTTGGAGCGCCTACCCAGATATACGAGTTGTATTCAAGGCAAGGACTTTTAGATTTTATTCAGGGCGGCAGAGGGGAGGAGGTTTGGCGATTTGGAATATGTGATTATTCCATTACAGATACTTCGTTAAGTTACCTCTGGGATGTTAAGAGTTGAATCACCCATTAGATTCTCTTTGTCCACTGAGAAAAAGTACGGGTGATAAAATTGACCCCTGAGGCACTCCAGCCGAAATGGTTGAAGTTGACTCTTAAACGTGAGGTGTATATCCTTACAGTGAAAATAAACTTAAAAAATGGCCGAAAATTTCCACTTAATTTTCTAATTCATCTCGTGAATTGAGTTAGACATTGATTTTGTTCGTAATATCATTTTTCAAAGAGGCTTCAATGTCACAAACCGAAATATTTATGAACCGGCATCACTAAAAAACTACACGAAGTTTTCATATATCAAATCACAAAACAAATCTATTGTTTTCATGTTACAAACTCCTTGAAATAGCATTCATTATATAAAAATAATTACTTAAGTAAAGTTTAAAACTAGCTCCTGACACACCTGTCACGCACTCCAGCTCTACCCGAAACTTCTTCTATACAGCTTGGATTAAACTTCATAAAGTGTACGTGAATGTGAAACTACTTCTTCCCTTGAACATGAAAATGGAATCACTATTATTCAAATTGTTCTATCACTGCTATGACTGAACCAACGAAAGTTTCACATAATATTACCCTTAAGTTGTCTGAATGGGAAATAAACGAAAACTTTCAATAATATTCACTTCAATATTTCAACTCCGGGATTTCGTCTTTATTCACTTCAATTTTGCTGAAAAACAAAGTTTTCTTCTCAATAATATTTTCGCATGGAATAATTTTGTGAAAGTTTGTTTCGTTGAATTTTTGCGATATATCAAAGTTTCTTTACTGGAAATAAATGGAAAAAAGGAAAGAATTAATTATGAATAAGGAAAATCTTTAATGGACTCGAGAAACATGTTTTTTTTTGTAGAGGGGAAAGACGAGGCGATCTTTTGGGACAAACATTAATACTCAGTCGTCTCACAACTTTTGACCTTTTACTTGAAAAAAGGTTTTTTTTCTTCTATTTTACAGGAAAAAAGGACGATGAATAAAAATACTGGAAAAAAATGGAAAATTTAAGAATTTTATATTTCTGTGGAAAAAACCTCTGAATTTAGCACATCAGACGTACAAAATGCGACCAAAACTTCGTCTAAGGCGTGTGCAAGTTTTACGTTCAGTTCAGAATTCATAAAGAATCGAATTTTTTTTTGTTTCTTCGTCACACACAGAGAAATTTTTATATAACATTTTAAGGTGACTTTACGTTTTAATTAAATTCCGAAATTTTCGCTTGCCACTCTCTGGAGTAAAATTAAAAATTAATAAAACACTTCACGGACTGTTCAGCTGTGCTCCGCGCCACGTGGCCCCAACTCCCAGCAGCACTTTATCGATCCTTGCCTGTATCAGAGGTGCTCAATTTCGTCTTGATTAAAAATTACAAATTAAAGATTTCCGATCCTCTTTTTTTATTCAATTTCCTTAACGCGTAAAAGTATATCCGCCCAGCAGCCGCGCACACCCACCCCTAAGGATGCACGATTAATTCCCGAATAGATCCACAGATGGCGCCGCCCACTGGCCCCGCCCACCCTCGAACCAAATTCTAAACCAAAATTTGAATTGTCTTCCCACGAAAATGAGTAGTCACCTTATTTGCAACGTGGCAATTCCGTGGAACTTTTCAAATTTATCGCGCTCATATTTTTGTAGGCCGCAGCACCGCCTTAGTCGGGGGAGGGGGGGTAGGGGTAGGGGGTAGGGTTTGATTCCCCATGGTGTCTTCCCTTAATATAGGTTTTTGGTTTTGATACAAAAGGCGCGTACGTTGCCAGTAAAAACCGGAGGAGGATTACGTTTATGTGCTTAAGGATAATAGGGAAATTTAATAAAAGATGAAATTTTCTCTCCTTTCACGTATGGCTTACAAATATGACGATTTGTTTTTTCTATCTCAACACCGGAAAGGGATGGTTTTATCCCGGGAGGGAAAGACGATTGCATATATGTGTGTGTGTGTGTGGCGTGGAGGAAGTTTGAATATATACTTCCGGAAGAGAGATGAATGATAATTGCTATCAAAGGAAGTAACTAAAGAGCGGTACAAGAGTTTAATGAGCGTTTCTGTTTTAATCTGTACCACAGCTTTTAGAGGTACTGTATTTGTGCCTCTTGCATTTGTAACATCTGCTTTTTAGCATACAAACATAGAACGTACACAAGCCGGAATGGAATTTAGAGATAAAAACCACTTAAATCCTTGGGATTAAAGGAAAGTGCTGAACGTAACTGCAGAAGTAGAACTATGCAGTAATAATGTGGATGAGAAGTGTTTGCCTTGTGAAGATGGAGGCACAAGCAACAATATTGAGTGACTTACGGCTTTCAACAGATTATTTAAACGATTTTCAGGACTTTTTATAGGAATCTTCCAGGATGATTGTGCGTCGTATAAGCATGGCTTTAAAGGGATAATCACTTTGACTTTTTCGATCCGGATTTTAGGCAAGCCACAATTTGTTGTGAGGGTGTCATTAATGAACTAAAGTCTGGCCAGGGTTAAACTTGATTGGATTAGACTGAGTTAAATTGAATGAAAATTTGATGAATAAGAAATAGTTTTTGCATAGTTCACCACAGTTTTTTTAGAACTAGTTCCAGTTTTTTAGAACTAGGTCTAGTTCAACCAATAGAACAGTAGGCTATACTCTGCTGCTCCTAAAACGGTAGCTGGCCAATTTTACTGTTTGTCTTCTGATATTTAGTTGAATTCTAGACATTACACAAAATTTTTATTGATTACTAGCTGGGACCCGGTGCGCCTATGCTGCTCCCAAAAGCCAATAGTAGTAATCAGAAGATTTGGTAAAACTCTTCCGCCATATTGGCCCCACAATTTTGAATAAGTTTTGATCATAAATTCGTTATTTACTACCTTAAAAACTCCCATATACCGATTTTAATTGGAATCGGAATACAATTCGCAAACTCGCCGGCCATATTGGTGCGGCCATTTTGAATTTAAATTTTGATCATAAAGTCGTTATTTGCTACCTTAAAAAACCTCAGATACAGATTTTCATTGGAATCGGAACACAATTAGCAAATTCGTCGGCCATTTTGAATTTATAAGTTTTGACCACAAATTCGTTATTTGAGACCTTAAAAACCCTTAGATAACCACTTTCATTGGAATCAGAATAAAATTGGCAAATTCAACCATATTTCTGCGGCAATTTTGAATTTCAGTCATATTTCGGCGGCCATTTTGAATTTCGGAAATCGGGCTTCGAGGTGTATCATAGGAGACCCTCACGGAACTTCATGCAAAAATTCAAAGCTCTGCGACGATTTTCAACGAAGCTCTCCATAACAACGCCATCTAAGAGTGGCTTAAGAAAGTATTAAAATAACCTATGTTCTAAGTTTGAATGTAAATAGCACATGGTTAAAATTTCATTAAGATCGGTTGCACGGTGTAGGAGCCTATAGCGATCATACATACACACATTCATTTTTATATATATAGATTGTCTCTATAGTTTTGGGAAAAGTAGGAGTTGTCGTTGCGCGATTGCTAGACGAGTTCTAGAATTCTTCTTATTTCGGTATGAGCTGTACATGTACAAGATTCTGGATAAGTAGTATAGCTGTGATGGTTCTGGACCAGTGACGTAATCGGTTGTGGATGTGGTCTGCAGTGTGAGTGAGCACCGTCTGTGTGAAATTAGTTGAACTAGGATTTGGTGGGTTTTTGTCTTGGATAAACTTTCATGGTGGGTGAGGTTTCTTGCCATTACGATCATCGATAGTCGGTAATTTAGGGCACAATATCCGGTGGTGATCATGTCAACTAGTGTCCTGAGGGGTTATTCTGTAACTGTGAAAAGTCTAGTGAAAAGTCTTTTCAGTGAGAATTCCAATAAATGCGATTCTGAAACGATGAGAATATGAGTTTATCTGTTAAATTATTTCATGGTGAAAAATAATTTCTCACCAAAATTTTTCTAGTGAGAAATGTGAGAACTTTTAATTATCAAAAAAATTTTGGGAGGAGTGTGCCACTCATTTAAATGCTCTAGGTATAATTTTTTAAGTTTAAGTATAGTCCGGGGAAATTAGAAAAAAAAACGCAAGAAAGGAGACAAAATTCCAAAATGGCTGAAAATTGGATCACAGCTTCCTTGGGACTTTTTAAGGAAACAATTTCGGAATCACAAAAAAAAACAACATGGCCGCTGGAGATATTTTTTACACTTTTTGGCAAAAAAAATCACTCGAAAACTGTTTTTTTCAAAAAAATGTTTTGATCAGTCAATACAAAACGTTATTGCCTACAAAATACCCCTATTGAATTTTTATCGAAAACCTTAACCTTTCTGAATTATTCAAAGTATTTTTTGGCCGAAATGTGATTTTTGGAAACTTTGACCTTGAATAACTTCGAAAGGGTTAGGTTTTCGCAAAAATGACAAAAGGACTTTTTTGTAGGCAATTACTTTTCGTATTGATTGATCAAAAAAAAATTACGAAAAAACCAGTTTTTGAGTGATGTTTTTGCCAAAAAATGATATCTCCGGCGGCCATGTTGTTTTTTTTGTGATTCCGAAATTGTTTTCTTAAAAAGTCCCTGTGGTCCAATTTTCAGCCATTTTGGAATTTTGTCTCCTTAAAATGCTAATTTCCCCGGACTAGTAGTAATTTGTAACTTTTTAAGTTCAAAAAGAAAAACTTTTAAACTTCAAAAAAAAAACGTGAATTTGAAATGGAAAACCATGAATTTTGAGTGTAAACACAAATTATAATTGCCCACCTTTGGCGTCTTATTTTTTGCTCTATAAATACGAATACTGTTGCAATTTTAAATGTTACAAAGTCTTATCTACAAAGTAGGCAACTCGAATAAGTATAACATGTGACATAAAACTCCACGTTTGACGTTTATACAAGTGAGAATTTCCATTTGTGAACTACATTCAGCTCATTTGTCACTGGAATATCTCACTTTAGGTTATAGAATCGCTTTGCTGACAAAAATTAGAACTCAAAATGAGAAGACCCGATGAGAATGAGAATGAAAAGAGTTTTCACGTTTTCACTTTCTCATAGTTACAGAATAACCACTCTGACCTTATTTCTGTTGAGCTCCAGGTATTCTCTGGTCGGAACAATTCTCATAAACCGCTTGGAGGCTTGGAGATCATGAGATCATCAGGTCTGTTGGGGACCTCCAGTTTTCGGTGAAACTAATAAGGGTTGGATTGTTTAGAACCCTTTCCACCAAACTGCTCAGGGTTCCAATAGGCAGTACCCTGGACCCGCGAAAAGAGTGGTAGACCCATGTCTGACCAAGACGTCCGCATTTTCATTGGCCGTGAAACTGCAATAGCTGCGGACCCACCTAAGGGTGTCTATGTTGAAAATTAGTAGCCAGGACGCCCAAGCTGAAACCTGGAGCTTTGGCTACAAATTCCTGCACCAATGCCTGTTTCTATCTTGGAAACATCCATCTGCCATACCAGTCCACTCACCCTTGGTTTCGGCGGTGCACAGTGGGGCAAATAGCTCATTTTTTGGACAATCGATAATTCCCAAGGAATTAATGAAACTTAAAAATTTTATTTGTAAACTATTCGTCATAAAATTGCATTTAATTCTATCGAGCCCGAATTTTGAAATTTCAAAATTAAAGATGGCTAATCCAATATGGCGGACATAAATTTTGTAAGTAAATTAAAATTTTATAAAAAGATTCTTTAAAATTATAAAAAATTGTTACTTGGGGGTTTTTTTGGAAACCGAAAATTAATTAATAATAATTAATTTCAATAATTTTAAAGAATCTTTTGATAAAATTTTATTTTACTTACAAAATTTATGTCCGCCATATTGGATTAGCCATCTTTAATTTTGAAATTTCAAAATTCGGGCTCGATAGATTTAAATGCAATTTTATGACGAATAGTTTACAAAAAAAAATTTTAAGTTTCATTAATTCGAGGCTTGGGAATTATCGATTGTCCGAAAAATGAGCTATTTGCCCCACTGTGCGGTGTATGAGTAGCCCTTATGGTGGAAGGGGAGTTATTTTTTGAAACATTTTTTTTAGAAGAAATGAGAGATTTCCTTGTTACACTTTACGCTATTTCCCCGAGGCTTTACCTTGCAACAAGTTCTAAATGCCACAAAAATATCACATAATACGAAAGCTGAAAATCTCCACAATTTACAGGGGCACTCCTCAAGCAGGACACTCACTTCATATTCCCCAAGGGCGTTAGCCACAACAATCCCGAACATTTTCGAAATAGCCTCATTACACGACTAAAGCAAGCGCAAGGATCCAGTTGCCGACCATCTCAAGAATGCAAGACATCTTCATCCGCAGCGAAGCGAAAGTGCAAATTTACCCAAGGAACAGCTCATTAGGGCTCCGCAGTCCTATTCAACTGCAGTAATGCTATTACACAAGTACGAAAACAGGAGTGAAGGGATGACTGCACAAACAGCGCATACCAGGACCAACTTTTAAATGGGCGCTGGGTGCGGAGGCAGGGGTCGGGGTAAGTGTAACGGTTCGATTTCAGTCTAATTTGCCGTAAGGTTGATAGTTAGTTGAGAAGTGTTTGTAATGAGAGCGGAATCTGCTAAGTGCCACCATTTTGCTAAATTTACAGTTAATTAATAGACGACAAGAACGACATTGATATCGCAGCCATGGATCCGTTAGTAAATCGTTCGTATCGTTTACGTCTCCGCACAAAATCCTTGCCATATCCTTTAATCACCAACAACTATTCGTGAATGCTGCACTCAGACCTTCACAGCCTTTTAAGCACACACGCCCGGCATGAATTTAGAGGTAAGCTCTCTTTCTCTTTAGAGTCCTTGGCGTAGGTTAATCGGTGCACATCAGTTGATAGTATCAAAGACTTTCGGTAAAATCAGGTTTAAGGTATCACGTTTAATCCTTTCAGGCAACCCATTATTATTCAAAGCAAACGAGCTGAGCCTTGTGCTTGATTAAACTAGATGAAATGCAATCAAAATACGACGACCATGACAAAGACGACGACGACTACGAACCATATTCCATTTCGCTTACAGCCACTAAAATGTGGGTGTGGGCAAAAAGGATATGGCCAACAGCGTAAAGGTAGTAGAGATTCTCTCAAATTTTCTATGTATGTAGTTCAGATCTGTTTGAGGTTGATTTGGATTAAAATTTCGCTTTATAAGAGCATTCACACACGTCTATGCTGCCATATATATATTTTGATGTGGCAACTGGAACATGTTGAACCATAGAATGTCGTTCGCCGCATAAACTGGAATATCTTTGCAGTGCGGTATAACCAACAGTAGCGAGCTTGATTGTGGGTGTCCTTTTTTGTGAATGGCGGAATAATTGCCCGACCGAAATTTTGTATGGAAATATTTCAAATTTTATATGGCAAAATATGAAATTGTGGCAGGAAAACCCATGTAAAATCATGTCATGCTGCGGATTACCCGGAGATTGATTTTATCATAGAAAAAGGCTTATCCTAAAATTGATTTAATGAGAAAAGTTATTTTTGAGGAATTTTTATGAAATACTAGCTGGGACCCGGTGCGCCTATGCTGCACCCATAAACCAATAGTAGTAATCAGGTGATATGAATTTTGAATTTGGAATGACTCCACACAGAGCTAATAATATTTTACTTGTCATACCCTTTCATTTGATACCCATACCGAATGGCTTGCAAAGAAAAAGGTAATCCGCCATTTTGTGTTGGCCGCCATTTTAAATTTGGACCGATCGATCTGAAACTTTGGGAATCGTATGTTTTTCGGAAAAAACCAAAATAATATAGATTTGAGCTCTTTAACAGTAATTCGAAGAGTACCTCCCATACAAAAGTTCGAATTTTACGGATATCGGTACACTACAGCCACCCGAAGTGTTCGAGATAGAGCAAAATAGATCGCTTACGAACACCCACCGTACCCGAAAACACCTATATACAAAAATTCAGGCCAATCGGATGAGCGGTTTCGGAGTCTATTGAACATTTACAGACAGACATACTTTCACTTTTATATATATAGAAGACTTTGAACCCATGTAAAAAAAACTTGCAAATTGCAAATTTAATATTACACACTCTTTTCAATAATTCAAACATATTCCTTTCACCTTTTATTCCCCAAAAGCAAAGGGTTAAACTGTTTCACTCTGGTGAAGTAAACGATTAAACCCGACCAACACCAAAGACGCTTAATTAAAATGATGTCTCCTAGAATGACTGCCGCCTTGAAGGGTGAACAAGAATCTGTTGAGTGACAGTCGAGGGTGAAATAAAGGAGGATTGGGTGTTTTATAAGTGTCAACAACTTTGGTCTTATGTGGCTTCTTTGACTTGGAAATAGATCACTTGAAACGGATACTTTACGAAGAGAAATTGGTATCAAGAAGTAGGGAAAGAAGTTGTTCAGGTTATGTGGAACTCTAATCCAATAAAACACTAACTCGTTCATCTTTCATTTTGTCTGCGAGAGAATGTCATATGGTTGGCATTGCGTCGACGAGGTGGATCTAATTATTTCAATTGTGGTTAGCGTTGGTGTATCTACTACTCCTGCAAAATTGCACTAGTTGTAAGCTGAATTGTAATCTGAACACCAAAGAGAAGGCAACAAAGGCCAGCAGTAAGCAGATCTTCGGCAAGAAATAGGACTTGAACTTGGACATGGACACAGCAGTAATTGGGTCAGTGCTGGCATACGACATGCCTTGTGGTGTTCAGCTATTGCAAAAGAAAATAAAAAAATTCAGACTAGGTCTGGACCGAAGTATGTCTCGGAGCAATTGGAGCTTTGTGCACAACCACCACTGAAGTAATCAAGGTAATTCTCAACCCATTTGATCGATACCTGAGGCTATGAAGATCTGTTGAGAGAGAAGACGTATGGAAATTGAAAAAAAATGTACCTTCTAACACTGGTTTTGGTAGAACAGGCATCTTACTACATAACATTAAAAGTCAACTTCAACACAGCTTTCCTTGTCCAGATTGCTTCAAGCGAGAATGGAAAAACTTTCATCAAGTACAAGATCACTCTACTGTAGGTAATTGTAGATCACTAGAACGTCGAGGGCAACGAAAAGACAAATGAAATCGATGGCATCAGGCAACTCCATTCAATAGTAGGCTCCCGACTAGGAACTTAAAATCATGTGTCCAAACCAGAAAAACTTGGTGAGACTACATCAACCAGATTTATAAAGATCTCCTCCAGAGATAACGTTATGTCACAGAAGGACGTCGACAGTATTATAGAATTGGATTGACAGGACTCTAGACAATTCCATGGTGCCCACGGTTATAAGGTTGGGAACCCCTGGTGTACAATATGCGGCGGGAACACAATATTGGCACATAATTGATCATGTTAAAGTGAGATCAGGGAACTCATGATCCCTTTAATAGAAAATCCGAAAATCAGAGTAACTAAAAGGCGTTATAGAGCACTCTTAGGTAATCGATCGTGCAGTGATCGTTCACAGAAACCAGAAGCTATAGTATATTTTTCACGGACGACGAACGATCGCGGTATAGTCTTCCCATTGGATTTAAAACTATCCTCCTGAGTTTGGGGAGCTACACCTAGGTTTACCAAATGGAGATCCTAGATCTACTTCATCCACTGGATCACCAAAAGGACCAGGTTCAAGAAGACTATTATATTGATTTATACTAGTCGGGCCGCTGCACAATTGTGCAGAGTATATATTATTTTAATTATCCCAAAGCGCACAGTGGTAGTTCCTCAAGCTGTAACTTCCTGTTTTGGATCATTTCGAACTTGAAATTTACAATCCCTTGAGCACGGTTCAAAAAGGAAGAGTTCTCTCCTGGTTTATTTTTTTAATTACATTAAAACTTCTTTATAAACCAAGTTCTCAGTGATAATTTCTTGAGGGGTAACTTCCTGTTTTAGACCACTTGAAACATCAATTTTACAATCGCTTGAGAAAACTACGCTTGACATCACTGTATACAATTGACCGTGCGTAAAACATGGTTCCGGAAGAAAAAGACTAACTTTTCGAATGTTTGACCTTGTGACTTATTTATTGTCATTGCATACGCTAGGCGCAGGGGAAACTGATGACGCTTGAAATTAAATGGAAGACTAGGGTCGTTTGATGTATCCAAGGAAATTCGTGAGATAAAGTGAATCTTGTCTCTTTGAGATCCTGTAAGAGATTTGGCTTGCATTACATTCGCGCGAAAGTCCCGAATAGCGAATCTGGTTCCATTACACAAACCATTCTTAATAGAAAGGTATCGTAGTGACAAAACTATGCAACCTTGTTTATGTTTTCTATGTTTTCTTGTTGTGACGTCACTCATAGCAGGCTTTTTTGCTATTTAAGTTTTAACCATATGAAATCCGTGAGTGAATTTAAATTTTTTGGAAAATTAAATAGCGAATTCCACTTGTCAGGACATTTCCAGTGTTCAATTCGAGGAGTTTCAGGAAGATACACTGGGTAACTTAGCTAGATATATGCATTATTAAATGCCTAAGTATGTTAAATACGCTAGGGCCAACACTTAGGGGTAGTTCGAGTTTTTGGTCGTAGGTAAACGAATTATCCAAATGTGGTTTGGTAAACCCATCAAAGAAAAAATAATACAATTGGAGAATATTTTCCAAAAAAGTAATGGGGATACTACAATTAATAAAAGAAAATTTGCTAAAATACATTCTTTAGGTTTCAGAATATCCGAAGCCGCATTTATTTTAGAACAAAAATTTGAATGATCTTGCAAAAACAAAACTATTGTGAAACCAAACTAAAGAAGATTGTCAGTTAATATCAGAAACTTCACTTCTCATTTATCCCATATATTTCATTAAACACCATTATATCTGTTGAATGCATTGAACAATTAAAATTATTGGTAGCATATATTCTTACCCGGTCTACCATCGACTACCATGCAAAATTTCAATGAAAACGGTGCAGTAGTTTTCACGTGAAAATTTAAAAACAATTTATTTTCTAATAAAATTTCAAAAATCGCCTGCCAGTGACGTCACATCATAAAAGCTCTCCGTAAGACCATGTTTTTGCCTTTCGAAAAGCTTGAGTGAACTTTCAAAGCTTTCCATAAATATAGATGATAGATATATGATGCAAGTTACACCATCTGATACTTTGACTGATATTTTGACCTTTTGAGCTTGAATAAAATTATTTTGCACCAACCGATCGAGAGGCCATTCGACATTTTATTTATAATAATAATTGTAAGGGCTAAATTTTCAGCAACTTCAGAATTATCAACCAGTTTTTTTCGTCTATTTTGACTGGACTATAGCGCTAGAAAATTCGCGCCGCAGCATCGAGCTCCGAATTTAATTGATTTTACAATGCTCAGTAACGGCCGATCAAGTTCCGGGAATTTTTTGTTGAAAATATAAGTATTCAGCAATAACCCGTGCAAATTTCAGCGACTTATCTTAAAAGATGGCGCCACACGATTTTTTTTCAAAAAAAAAATTATCTCGGCTCTAGAAGGTCGGAGAGCAACAATTTTTTTTGTAAATTTGTAGAAAAATGTGAACTATCGATTGGCAATGATGGCATTCCAATGTAAATTAAAAATCACAAAGATATTCCTGATTTTTTGGGATATTTGGGGTATAAAAAACAATCGCATATTAGGGATCGTTTTATAATATGCGCATTAAATGGACATGTAAGCGCAACTGTTAAAGAAAATTTTAGTACCGGTCGGGTATAAAAATATGATGGCCTGTATGAGGTATTGGCCATTGAAAAAAACGCGTTTTTTCAAAAAAAAAAGATTCTTGCAAAACTCTTGCAATATTTTGCAAATCTGTAAAAACGTTCTTTTTCGACTTAGCTTGGACTACGTTTTCACCGCGGTTCGTTAAAAAATATCTTCCTTTCACGGAGCTACAGGTATTTAAAAAAATTGCGATTTTTAGCGGTTTTTTTACAATTAATAATTGAGTTTGCAATTTTTTGAGACCGGACCAGGGCAGCTGGATCCGAATTAAAGAGTTACACAACTTTGCCATTTAACTCTTTTTTGTACAACGCCAAGTTTCTTTTTTAAACGTAAAAAACTGTTTTTCGCCAACTTTGGCCGCCATTTTGAAAAGGACGCAAGCGCGTCATTTGTTTTAAAAATAGTTCATTGAATTCTACGGAATATTTCAAATTTTTTACATACCTTTGTAGCCTGTTAATAGTTTTTGCAAAAACACGCGATATTTTCGACAGATTTACTGGACTACTATGCTATTTTCAATTTTTTTTGATATGGAAAAAAGCTCCTAAGGGGTACTGAAAAGAGCTTTCCTTGTATAGTTATAATATAGATTTCGGAAATATATTTTGTCGCTGGTCACCTAAGGTCGAACATAGTATATTGTACCGAATTTATAAATTTCCTATACTTATAATATTGACACGATTCCCTTGCTTACAATATGTCATATCGACCAAAACTTCACACTTTATTTATTTATTTTTTTTTCAAATTTCCATGAAATCCTATTACCTTGCAAATTCTACACGTTCTCCTAATACATCCTATTACTCCATCCCTTTCATAAAATAGCTCTCAGTGTTATTTTTTATTTTTGCTTTATTTTTTTTGCTTTCAAAAGAATTCCATAATCATAATCGTTATCCTTTGAACTCCTGAAAAGCAACTGGTTCCATACCATTTATACACAAAAACATTTTCCAGGCATAACAAAAATATTTTTCACTGCAAAAAAAAAGAAAATCTTCGAAAAACGATACCATCGCCATACAAAATTATCGTGTATGAGTATGAGTGTATGAGGTTGCCACATATAAAAAAAATAGACATTTTACAAAAGCAGCACACATTGAGTGAAGAAGAAGAAAAGAAAAACAGGAAAAACATGCGGGGTAAAAATTTCCCCAGAGAGAGATGAAAGCATTCCTTTAAAATGTTTTATCTTTATGGTTCTTTATGGTAACCTCAACCAGCAAAAAAAAAATAATACAGAAACCAAAAAAAAAAAAATAAAAATATGGAAAATCCTTGAGAGAATTTCATTCATTTCCCTTTTTGCCTAATTTTCATGGTTAAGCATTTTTCCCGAGAAAATTTTCCCAACAATTTTCATAAAAATTTCCAGACACGAAACTATAAAACGTGCAAAGAATTTAAAATTTTCACTTGATATCCCCTCGTCCACCCCTCCCCTTTGTGACTAAGTATCGCCACTCCACTGTAAACAGGCAATGGGGACCTTTATTTGTTGGGGCTGGGGCACGTTGTGGCGGGGGGGGGCTAAGGTTCGAATCGTTATGGGGTATTCTTGGCATCAAATCAAATCCATTTAATTAAAATATTTCCGAAAATAAACGATGAGATTCTGTTTGATTACAGGATGTTTTGCATTTGGCAGGATACTGAGGGATCGTTAAATTAACTGCCAGTCCTTGAAAGTTCAGGACTGCCCCATCATCCCCCGCCGCCTGGCAGGACGACGAATAAGGGTGCAGCTGCTATAGGTTGTGGATTTTCGCTGGGGACATGGGCTCCAGATTGTATTGTGACTTTTAATGCGATCATTTTGCTCCTGACCCACGTACCAAATATCACGATTATCAGTGAACTTTTATGGGGGAATCTTGTGAATCCTGCAGCAGAACGGGGGGCGGCCCCAAAATGCCAGCTGAATGGGGGGACACCGTCTGTCTGTGAAAGTGTGTAAACTGTTGTGGATGCAGCCTCGAATCTGCTGAGGAGGAAAATTTTTTGGCTTAAGTACGCGCCATAAAACTTTTATTTCGCGCTCAACCTGTTTTTGGGTCGGTGACAATAAACTGATACAACAACAACACTTAGTCGTGTTATTCTTGTGTTTTCTTCTTGTACCCTTTCCAGAAGACATTCCCCCATTCCCGTTAATGGTGAAAAATTTAAGCATGGAAACATTTTAGTATTCAAAAAACGAACAGCGTGCAACATATTTCCCCAACAAGGACGATAAAATCCCCTTAAGAATAAAGAAGTCGCAGGACAAGCTTAAAGGAAGATTGCCGACAGTAGATTACTTTTTATGCTTTTATTTTTTCCCCCCGCCACACGTTTTCCATCGCGAGAAAAATTGCCATTTTATCTTGACACTTGTTGCCCCGTTTAAGCGCAGAAATCCTGGATAATCCTACCAACTTACAACTGGCACAGGATTCAATTTATCTCGCTTCAAATTTATTATTTCTTTCTCGCTCCCCGCACAGGTCCTGGATCCGTTATAGCAGGATTCTGTTGCGCTTCATCGTGACCGGCATCACACGCACAAAGTTGTACAGGGTGCTCCCAGAATCATGGCGGTTTCCTTAGTATAAATATCCGAGACTTCGTATCGTCCTTTTACGAGATATGAACGCTTCCTTCCTGCTTTTACCATAGTCAGGTAAACCTTCAATTTGGTGAGACTTGAACTGGGAAGCAAGGGGCGAGGAGGGTGTAGGGAGAGTGTAATACTGCTGAAACCAAGCGAACGAGGGGTATTGGAACCCGTAAGGATCTGATTTATAGCAGAAAGTGAAAAGTGTGTTGTCTAACTTTTAATTGGCTTTGGCATTTTTCTTTTCAAGATAAATAGGAAATCCGTCTTCTCCTCTCCAACCCCTAGGTCATGCTCGCGACGACTAGGGTAACCCTTGCATCCTGCTGCTGTGTTGTTGCTTCTGTTTCTGCTGGTGGTGGTAGCGTCTTTCATAATTTTACCTGAAATCCAGGAGTTGTGTTTGCAAGTTATACCGTATAACCGCCAAGGGCAGCATATTTTTCATTTAAGTTATCATATCCCACGTCGCCAACAATCGGCTTCCCACACACCTCCACAATTCCCCCGTCAAACTTAAACTCGTTCAGCATCTCTTAAAATGTGGACAGGATCACGGAGAACTGAACTGAGATTCATCGGATGTTTTCCTTCGTTGTTTATCAATTACTTGGATAAGTTTGTTGGCACCTATACTTTCTACCTGTGCGGGGGTGTTATACTATACTCTCTTCCACAGCCAACCTTCATTTTAATCCAACATCTTCTGGAGCTGCTCTCAAGGATATTGAGAATTTTTTTATTTTCCAATTTTTCCGGGTGATTATGTGCTTGTCAGGAGTAGTTGCAACGAAAGTTTGTAATAGAGTTAGGGTCGAAGTGTTATAATTTGTTAGGTGGTTGTAAGGTGTCAGATAGGGTGCATAGGGGAGCATGCGACAAAGTTGTAATAGTTTTAAATTGTATTTAGCTCATGTGACGACAGTAGTTTAGTTGAAGTTTGAAAATAATACCCGTCTCTTGGTTTTTAGGGGTATGAGGGCTTAATTCTTCAGTTTAAATTTTTAAATGAAAAATAATTAGCAAAGTGTAATTTAAATACGTGTTCAAAATATTTTACAGACGTACAGTAGTTTCAATCATTTCATTTTGTTGTCCTTAGTCTAATATCAGAAGAATATGGTGGTGGGAATAAAGTTTCCCAGCCCAATTCTGCAATTTTTTATGCGGTTTTCCTTGCCACATTTGATGTAGTGTTGTCGTGGTGAGGAGTAGGTATTGGGTCGGTTTAGCCTGGGAAAAAAAACCGGTTTTGTGTAAAAAAAACCGGTTTTGACGCAAACCCAAACGTTTTGTTGTGATTTAAAGCTGTTGTCTGATAAATTCCAAGCTTGAAGGCAGAGCTGCACTGGCCTACCAAGCTACCGGGAGTTTCCCGGTGGGCCGTGCCGAATGTTAAATCAAAAATGTTTCCTCTAATTTTTTTTTGAAAAAAATAAAGTTTTCCCACAAAAAAATAAAAAAATTTCAAGCGTATCACAATTCATTTAAAGAACACAAATCTCGCGGTCTCCTACGAAATTGCCAATTAGTTTGTTGAAGACTGTTATTTAATAAGGATTGTATGGAATTTAAAAAAAATCTAAAAAATTCAAAATGTCATCGAAACGACGAAGAGGTTGGGAGAAACAAAAAATTAAAAAACAAGAACATTTAAATGCTTAGTATAAAAATTTTACGGACATTATTTATAGGAAATATTCCAAGCTTTCTAATTTTGGAAAAAAAGGTATAGGTTAACTACGTAATTTTTGGAGAAAAAAGTAGTGAAAATTGAAATTGTAGTTAAAAAACTAAAATTTTGACTTTGACGAGTCATAACTCTGGAAGTTGGTAGGGTTGGTAGTACCAAAACTGGTGCTTACGTAATCCTGAGAGAAGCTATAGTTCAAATAACGATAAAGGACTCGTCAGACTTGACAGAAAAGGCCAATTTCTTTTTCCATAAATATAGGACGTGGAAAAGTTTGATAAAAATAGTGATCTTGGAAAAGGGTAACGTAATTTTTGCACTTTGCAATTTTTGGTTTTAAATAATGCTCGGATTTTGTTGACAGGTGATGCTTTATGGGGAAGCTATCGGAAGCTGAATCTAGAAAAGTTACTTTCATTTAGTACCGATTTCATTCCATCGAGTTTATTAGATTGTGCTTGTGGCTCTTGGCCGAAGTCTTTTCAAAAAAATGCTTGACCGATTGTTATGAAATTTTTTCCAAAGCACGTTTTCGTTGATGTGCTTCGATCGGCATCCCAACGAAGCCGATATCATTTTTGGTTTGCGCGATATCGTGCGGGTTTAAAAAATTACGTACGTCGTTTAAACAAAAAAAACGGCTCAACCGAATTTTATGAAAATCATTTTAGATCATGCTTTTGTTAATACGCTTCGATTGGCACCTTAACGAAGACGATATCTTTTTTGGTTCGCCCAATATCGGGCAGGAAAAAATTATTACGGACGTACGCACAAACACACCTATACATACACACATAGTTATTCTCATAATTATGCTTAAAGAAAAACTTTTGAAAGCAAAAAAGAGCTTTACTTGATTGTTAAAACAAAATGTATTGTAATGGGCCGAAATTTTTGAAATTCCCGGTCCTAAATTCATTCTCAGTCCAGACCTGCTTGAAGGGTACATCTACGGAAGTTAATAAAGCTAGGTTTCCACTTGTACACTTTTCGAGTGGAAATGTAACATTCCACTAAGTGTAGGCAAGATTATGAGTGTAAACACCAAAATGTAGGTTTACATTTAGTGGAACGTTACATTTTTATATTCCACTTCCACTCATAAGTGTATATATTTAAACAAGGCATACCACTTAATGGAAGCGAGTGTATTCAAAGTTGTCTTCACTTAAAAGTTTACAAACGTATTTTGATAATTTCTGAGTGGAGCTGTACACTTTTTGACAACTGTTTAGTTTTTTCTATGAAGCATTTATTTATTAAGGTATATTGTAAAGCGATTTAAGAAAAGGGTTTGTGTTGCGTAATTTATTCATTAATAAAATTTAATAATTTGTTTAACAGAATAACCGAAATGCGTAAAATTGTGTGGACAAGAGATATGACATTGTCTCTAATAGAATCATTAGAAGAATCCACATTCAGGGATGTTACATGTAAAGAATACAAAAATAAAATAAAAAGAGATGAACCGTTAAGATTAATTGGAGAAAAATTAAATATGCCACCCGGGGAAATAAAATCAAAAATCACGAAATTAAGAACCCAGTATTCTAATGAGAAAAATAAAATGAAAAAATATAAAAGTGGCGCTGGAATATTTTTGTTATGTGTAAACAGTACTTCCATTTTTGTATTTACACTCAAAAAAGTGGAAGGAACAAAGTGTTCTTCTACACTTTTTTTCGAGTGTAATCATACACAAGTTTACAAATGTAAACGTTTTCTACACTTTTGTGGACTTCCATTTTTCTTTTGCTCCACTTAAGTGTGCAAGTGGAAACCTAGCTTAAGGGTTGTGTCCCGATCATACGGCAGAGCACTTCGTAATTGACATGTGATGGCCTTCCTGATCTGGACACTGGAAAAAAGAGATAAAAAAACATCGAGGAGAACTATAGAAGTAGAACTAAAAGAATTGATCAGCAAACGAAGAAAGCTGGCTACCATAAGGATCAAGGACCAAACCCTTGAAAGTGATGATACATCGCCTAGGCTCAACCTCAAAACTTATTCGTCCCGCCTCGATAGCCTTAGGGTTAAGGTGCCCAACTACTATCCCTGAAGTGCGAGCTTATAATCCACTCGTTGTGATATCCCCTTTTTGTGTTTCGGGCAGAAGATGCCCTTTTTCAGTCTTCTAGCATCGCTTCCAGTATCCGAGACATTTTACTCGTTCCGTAATATTTACGTTTTCCTGCTGAGGTTATTAGGTTCACGCCAAAGGACTTGCCTGATTATATTAGCCTATCCTCTCTCATAGGATAGTTACCAGTGGAGATTATGATTGCATTTCCATCAGTCCAGAATAGTTTTGCCACATGCATGTTATATTACATGTTATTCCCTCCATTCCACTGATGACTGACCAAGTAAACAGGTGTGATTAAATACGTACACAAATTTGCGATGTTCCACAAATAACTTTGTCTAAAATTCAACCTGAATTATACATCCACAAAACAAATCTTTAACTTGATTCACCCAATCACATTCCCCTTAAAAATCCACAAGTTGCAAAAATTCCCGGGCAAAAAAAAAATGTCTACACTACGCAATAAAATAAAGCAGAGAAAGCAGGTGAACTTGAAAGCCCTTCATTAGTGTCCCAAGGGCCCTATTTATCATTAATTGTCAATGCAGTAACCTCTTTCTGTCCGCTTACATAATTCACAACATCTGCTCCCGGAGACAAATGGCGCCACTCTTTCTGATAATTAAAATAATAAAAATAGGCACAATCGCAATTTATTGCCACTTAAAGAGACACCATAATGCCAGTTTGGATTGTTCTAGAGGTGAACCTAGGAACGCTGCGATGGCGGCGGCAGGGGATGAGGTGGAATCGTATTGATCCAAGGATCCAGGTGCGCCAGTCAAGGAAGCGACTGTAGATTGTCAGTTTATTCCGTTAAATTTAGTCTCGCTGCTGTGGAAATGGGGAATCCTTTTTCGCTCCGGTAAATGCTTGGGGTTTCATTATTTTTGCAGGAAGCTGGAATTTCGCAATTATACTAATCTCTTGCTATTTCGCGATTATTTGGCTTATGCTACTTCCTGGATGTGGGTAAACTTCTTAGGTGTAAACTTTGTAGATAAGAATTGAGTGAGGTAAATATGTTAAAGTTGAAGAAGAAATTTTCAGAGTAGTCGTGGAATGATAATAGGTTTCACTGTCATGTATTTCGATGCCCTAGAGGCAAAATGCTGATGATAATCGACGTGTTGTAGTTCTATTAAAATATGGTTCAAAAAAACATCCAAAGTTATAAAAGAGGTTTTCGTACTACAGCATTCACTAACCTACGCCGCCTAACGACTCGCCACAAATTATGCTTTCAATATTTTTATTTTAAATGTTTTAATTTTGCTTAGTTTTTGCATTATTCTTGGAAAATGTATAAAAATGACTTAAATTAACAAAGGTAATAAATGATACCAGAGGTAATAAAAGGGTAATAATCTCTGATTTATATGAGAGGTAATGAAGTGGTAATAAAACCAGAAAAAACAGCTCAAAAATACAAACGATCCTTTTTCAAATTGTTTTTTTTGGAGAATTAGTCTGCCAATTATACTAACTACTATCCCTTTCGGAGCTTGCCCTATGATCATATGAGACCCTATGTTATTTATTTTCAATGCTGAATCCACATCCAATTATATTTGCAAAATACTATTAAATTATGCTTTCAGTATTTTTATTTTAAATGTTTTAATTTTGTTTAGTTTTTGCATTATTCTTGGAAAATGTATAAAAATGACTTAAATTAACAAAGGTAATAAATTATACCAGAGGTAATAAAAGGGTAATAATTTCTGATTTATATGAGAGGTAATGAAGGGGTAATAAAAACAAAAAAAAAACAGTTCAAAAATACAAACGATCCTTTTTCAAATTGTTTTTTTTGGAGAATTAGTCTGCCAATTATACTAACTACTATCCCTTTCGGAGTATTTTCAATACTGAATCCACATCCAATTATATTTGCAAAATACTATTAAATCAAGTATTGTGCTTCTAAATTGTAACTAATTTGTATTTATTTCTACTTTTTCAGATCAGTGAAAATGTATGAAAACGGATTTCGACACTTCAAGATGTCTTCACCCTAACATTGGCTTCTTCAGACACACAGCAATGCAGTACACAGCTATCATTCCCGTATATAAAGTTTGTGGATTAAAACAAAATAAATAAAAATATAAAAAAAATAAAATAAAGTCAAAAACCTAAACAAGAGAAACCTTGTAAGCATTTACATAAAATGCTGTACTCCTTCCGGGAGACATCCCAAACGACGAACCAAGGTGGAGAAACATTTCAACCGAATCCACAGCAACAAAACACCAACACCAATCGCGACAACAATCCCGGCATTAACTTGAACCCACGAAATGTTGGACAACCAGCAACAGCAGCAGCAGCAGCAGGTCAAAGTGGTGGCGGTAACAACAACAACACCACCACCACCACCAGCAGCAGCAGCTACCGTCCACCACTACAGCATCAGACTAGCCATCGTTCTAGTGTAGGAAGTGTTTCTAGTGTGGGTAATCCAAAAAATAAAGATCGCCTTAATCAAAGAATTTTAAGTTCCTCAAGTGCCCGGGGAGTGTCAGGGACAAGTGCTGGCTGTAGTGGCGATAGTGCACCCGATGCCAATCCTCAAAATCCTAGTAATGTTAAAAATAGCAATGTAAGTACTAGCGGTGTAGTGAAAGGGCGTGATAATGTTAGTAGTGCGAATATGAGAAGCAGTGTCAGTAGCAGCGGTGCAACGCTGCACCGGCAAAGTTCAGCTGGCAGCCAGCCGCGACGTCGGCGACATCATCACCATCATCATCATCATCATCATCATAATCAACAGCAACAACAAAATCAGTCGCAGTCGGCTCAGCAGCAGCAGCAGCCACAAGCTGGTCCACAAAAATATCAAAATTCTGACAAAATTAACAATCGCTGTGATAGTTTCTCAAGCAGTCAATCGAGCGAATCATCGAGTGATTCAGCTACCTGCAGCGGATCCTGCAGTGATGATGGTGATACTAGCTCAACTTCATCAGGTGAACCAAATTTGCCTTATCCTGGCTTCCCGGAAGTTGCACTCAAGTACCTCACTCAGGACACAAGACCGAGAAATTGGTGTTTGATGCTGATTACAAATCCATATCCTTTTTAAAACTTATAAAAAATTTAGTCCTTTTTTCATGTTTATTGAAAGGTATGTAATACCATCTATTTTTTCTAGTTCTAGTGGTTCCAGATTGATTTCAAACAAATACCACTACTTTCTAAATTTATCCTTCTTCCTTCTGTCTGAAGGAGCAACTTGCATCTCTTAGGAATCTCTGTTTCACGATTTGGAAAATATTTTCACATTCCATTGCAGATACGTAGCCTAGAATGTTTAGAGATTGGTTAGCCTTTAGATTCTCACCGTCCACTGATACACATATATTAAAAGGAAAGTCGTTGCCGGTTTCATTAAAAATGAGACGGTATATGTCATTATGACCCATTAATTAACAGGTCATAATGACATGGTTCCCAGGCCCAAGTGTCTCATTACCTACTGCAGTATATTTTAATGAATTTATTAATAAAAGTTTATATCAATTAATATAATAGATATTTATATCTTGCCCGAACGAAGTCCAGAATTGAAGTAAGGCAAAAACAAAACGGAAAACAGATTTTACAATAATTTATTACTAAGTATCCTAAGTATGCCGTGCAAGTGCAGTGTTAGTACTACCCCATGTAGCAACACCTCCCCTCGATGCACTTGAATCATCCAGTCCAATTTGTTTGCAGAATACTCGGTGTTTTCCTCCAGTCAATGCTTTAGTAAAAACGTCTGCAGGCATCCTTTCTGTTTGCAAATATTCAATTTTAACCACATTATTTTTGACAGCTTCCCTTACATAATGAAAACGGACGTCAATGTGTTTGGTACGCGCATGAAACACAGGATTGGTCGCTAACTTGTGTGCACTATGATTATCGTTGTATATTAACCCATTTGTTAAATTGGAAAGGCCTAACTCATTGAAAAGTTGGCGGAAGTAACTCATCTGCTTAGCTGCCTCTGTTAAACTAACATACTCCGCTTCAGTTGATGATAAGGCCACCACGCTTTGCTTTCGGGATTCCCACTCTATTGCTGTTTTGCCAATGGTAAACACAAATCCGGTATATGATTTTCTATCTATTTGGCAATTTCCCCAGTCTGCATCTACATATCCAATTAATTCTTCGTCTTCTTTATTACAATATATAAGAGCATTATTTATTGTACCCTTTAAGTAGCGCAGGACCCTTTTTGCAGCTGACCAGTGTTCATTGCCATGACAGCTATTAAATTGTGCAAGAAAACTCACACTGTAAGCTATATCAGGACGAGTATGTGTTGCTAAATATGTCAAAGCTCCAATTAGTTCTTGGTATGGCTGTTCGCAACATATTTCTTCTCGATTTAGACTACATCCTTGTACCATTGGTGTAGCTGCTGGTTTCGCATCACTCATATTAAATCTTCTTAAAAGTTCATCTATATATTTCGATTGGCTGATGCATATGGAATTATCAAACCATTCAAAATCCACACCTAGACAATGCTTAGGTTGTCCAAGATCTCGTAATTCAAAATGTCTCTGTAAATAACTAATAAATTCCTCAATTTTCGAGTCGTCCTTACTGGCTATCAAAATATCATCCACATATATTACAATTATCGTAATATCCTCCCCTTGATCTAAATAATAAACACAATTATCACAAGCTAACGATTTTGCTCCAAAATCTTTAATTATCTGATTCAGTTTGATATACCATTGTCTCCCAGATTGACGCAATCCGTACAATGATTTCTTCAAATGGCAAACTTTATTCTTATTTCGAATTTCATTCACCATTATTCTAGCCTGTTTACAAACGTTGTCCTTCGATGATTCTCTTGCTATTAGTTGCTCTAATCCTTTAATGATTAACGTAGGTGGCTCCATATAAATGTCTTCCTCGATGTCGCCATTAAGGAATGCAGTTGTTACATCAAGTTGCCGCATCTTCAATTTAAAGCGCGCTGACAAAGCAACAATTAATCGTATAGATCCAAACCTTGCAACGGGAGAAAAGGTTTCATTAAAGTCAAGTCCTTGTCTCTGTGAAAATCCCTTTGCAACAAGGCGAGCTTTTTTCCGCTCTGTATCTCCATTGGCTCCGTGTTTATATGTGAGTACAAAACGACTACCAATTATGTGACCATCCTTTGGTCGGTCGACTAATGTCCAAGTTTTTCGTTGTATTATTGATTTTAATTCATCACCAATTGCATCATACCACTCCGGATTATCAATCGCCTCCCGTATAGGCACCTCCACGTTGAAAGCACATTCGGTATAGTTGGATGAACTTCTCGGTGGTTCTCGCATATTGTACTCCTTCCTCGGCCGACCACGTTTCCCAGTAAGCACTTTCCTTGGTCTTCCTGGACCTCGCTCCTTATTCTTTTCCAATTGGGCAACTTCTCGTTCATCGCTGGTTTCAATGCCTTCACCATCCACAATATCATTCTTCAATTTAACTTCTTCGGCGTCATCATTTCTAATCTCATTTTCCTCGTCATTAGGATGCTTGCTCGGCATGTCATCTCTTTCAGGAACATCACTGCCTTTCCCATTCTCATTCAGTAGTGGATAATTGACCATTTCACTATCTTCCTGGTTTACGGGGGCGAATTCATCAAATTTTGAACTATCAACTGTCATCTGTCTATCCCTGACTATAAACTTAATATCTCTCGAGTTTGCTATCACATTCTTAGAAGGCACAAACACTCTATATCCCTTAATTTCGTCAGAATATCCTAAAAATATACATTTAATTGATCTTGAATTCAGTTTACCTTTGTTTGGATTCTTGTCAATAATATAAGCTTCGCATCCAAATTCGTGCAGATGGCTTATATCAGGAAGTTTGTTATGCCATATTTGGTAGGATGTTCTTCCATTTAAATGGCTTGTTGGGCACCTATTACGTAAGTAATTTGAGGTTTTGACAGCTTCAGCCCAAAATGAAGGGGGTAATTTCGCTTGAATTAGCAAACATCTCGCCATTTCCATCAGCGTGCGGTTACGTCGCTCCGCAACTCCATTTTGCTCAGGACAGTATGGAACTGTAAGTCTTCTCCCTATTCCTTCTTGCCTTAAAAATGCATTAAACTCATTGTTGACATACTCCTTCCCATTGTCGGATTGTATAAATTTTATCCGCTTTCCTGTCTGATTTTCCACTAACGCCTTGAAGTCCTTGAACTTCTCTAAAACTTCTGATTTCCTTTTAATGAAATATACTTCGCAAAATCTAGAATAATCATCAATGAACAATACAAAATATCTATTTTTTCCTAAAGATTCGACCCTCATAGGTCCACACACATCAGTATGTATTATTTCAAGCAAGGTAGTCTTATGTTCAGATCTTTTTGGGTATGGTAAACACGACATCTTCCCTTGCAAGCATATTTCACATTCCAAATGTTTCACACCTTTTAATTTATTCATACCTTTTACCTTACCTCCTTGACTTAGATTACATAAATCCCTTATATTAAGATGTCCAAGCTTCCTGTGCCAACTCATTAATTCTTCAATTCGTTTGTCAGTCTCAACTATGTTTACTGTCGCATTAGGCCCTTCATTTAGATAAAACAAGTCTCCAATTCTTCTAGCTCTCAAGATTATCATCCCAGATTTATCTCTAATTTCGGCTAACTGATTTTTAAATATAACTTTATAGCCGTGATCAATTATTTTCGCTATAGATAAAAGATTTGTTTTAATTGTTGGTACATACAGAACTTCTTCAAGTGTGACGGTATTTATGGAATTAGAGTTTTGCGTTTTAATGTTAACGGCTCCTTTCGCCAGGATATCTATGCAATCGCCGTTAGCTAGGTTTAACTTCTTATATTCGGCTTCATGCAAATAATTGAATTTATTTTTGTCGTGACAAAGGTGTGTGGTACACCCACTGTCTAAACACCATAAATCAAGTGGTTTAACTAGATTTACTTCTTGAAGATTCTTTTCTACCGTTGTAAGCATTATACTGTTTCTGGGTTGTTTCGCATTTGGATATTTTTGCTTACATTCAGATGCTTTATGTCCCATTTTCTGACATCGAAAACAGCGGAATGACGGTCCCTGGTGAACATTTCTGGTGTTTCTGAATCTATCTTTTGTAAATTTTGAATTCACCACAAACGCTCGTGGTTCAATCGTACTACCGTCTGCCTCTTTGTGTCGTGCATCATATTCTTCCTGTATTTTAATCTTCAAATTTTCTGGACTTGGAAGTTCGTCCCTGGATTCTATTGCACATCTGAAGTTCTCGTAGCTGGATGGAAGACTGTTTAACAACATAACTGATAATAGGTCATTGTTTATCTGAATGTCCATATCTGCCAACTTGTCTACTGTATCGAAATAATGTCTCAGATGTTCTCGCAAATCGCTGCCTTCAGTCATTCTTTTGACCACTAGTAATTTTAGCAGCATCGCCTTTTTGGCTGGCCCTTTTGATTGGTATACGCTCTCCAGCTTGAGCCACATTTCCCTAGAACTACTACAATTTTTAATTTGTCTTAATTCCGTTGGGGAAATCGATAGAATTATGTCCGATCTGGCTTTATCATCGTTTTCACGCCAAACGTCTCTTTCCAGAATTTTATCTCCATCGGTTTCTTCATTCTCAACCTTAGGCTCCTTTAAGGTTCCATTGGCGTATTTCCAAAGACTGTTCTTCGTGAGGACCGCTCGCATCTGCATCACCCACGTATCATAATTATCCTTATTTAATAATTCCAAGCGCGTGGTTGCAGTATGCGAATTCATTATTGTTGACTATTTTTTTTTTTTTTGTTTTTAATTTTCGCCTGCTGGGCCCATAACCTTTTAATGAATTTATTAATAAAAGTTTATATCAATTAATATAATAGATATTTATATCTTGCCCGAACGAAGTCCAGAATTGAAGTAAGGCAAAAACAAAACGGAAAACAGATTTTACAATAATTTATTACTAAGTATCCTAAGTATGCCGTGCAAGTGCAGTGTTAGTACTACCCCATGTAGCAACAGTATATATAAAGATTAGGAAAATATGTAGTAATAGAATGGATTCCTGGTCCTGGGGATATGATGCAAGGCATAGATTCGACTTCAAATTAATATCAAAAAAGCGACAGAGTTGGCATTCGTCCTACGGAAACACAAATCCCAGTCACGGGCTTGGAAGGAACGAATAAACCCCCCACAGTTGAAGCCATGACTTCAGAGCCTAAATTTTTTATTTTATCATAAACTAATTTCGCACTAGACTGACTGACAGTCAATTTAACAAAAATATTTATAACTGCCAGTTGAATGTCATTCAGTTTGACACAAGTCTAGCAAACGACCCTTTCAGTGATTTACAACCTCACTATTGCACCCTTACTAATGTCACCTCAGCTCATATACCTTTTATGAAGCTCCAATGTCATGGAAGACTCCTATCTCATTTTTTCCACCCCTTTTATCGGACAATTAACAGCTAGATTAAAAAAATTAGACCAAGGGCATACACTATGCAGATAGGATAGCCTCGAGCAAATATCATCCTACAAGTGCACCACATTCACACAATATGTCCGAGAGGATTCATCTGGAGTTCTAAGCCCATTATCCTGCTGCATCTGATACACGTATGTACAGCTGACGAAGAAGGATACATGGATGTCCCTAAAATACACCTCTACCTCTGCTCGGCATCGATTTTAAGGCTATTGTGGCAAATGTTTACCCTGGAACTTTTGCACCCAGACACTCACTCGCCGCATTGTATTTTCGGGCTACATACAAGCTGTGTGCGCCTATATGGGAACTTTTGCTGATTTTGAAGAGGATTTTTCATTCAAACTCAGGTATGATGTGTTACCTGTGTGTTGGGGTTGGGAGCCCCTTTTTCTGTGCAGCTGGGAATGTTTACCGGGGTAGCCGTAGAGCATAATGAGAGTACATATCATGTTGTCGGTGGGAAATGCTTAGTAGTCTACATTCCCAGTTAATGAGTGAAGAACCAAGCCACTGGAAGGGGATATGTGTGGATCCTTGAAGCGGGTTTACCCATGATTGTTTTGTGGGAGAGTTTTTCCGTTGTTTGCGCGTTTGTAGCGGATCTTTGCTTGCCTTGATTAACGCTGGTAGACAGGCTTTATTTTTTTAGTGAATTTCCAGATATTATCCTTCTACTGTTTCTCTGTCGGACTGGAACATAATATTTAGTAATTTTAGTGTTGTGACTATGAAAACAGAAACCTTTTCAGGTTCACAGGTTATAATTTTCATACGAATGCAGCTCGAGTCGCTCTCACAACGATTTTTTTTACCTCTGCTTAGTTCAGTCTGAGTTCATTTTCCTCACTGACCTGGAAAACTTTATAAATTCATAACATTTTGTGTGGCAATTCATTCTTCGGGGCGGGTGCTGATGAGGGTTGGGATATATGAATTTATAAAATATTTGTGTAACCAGCTTCAACTTTTTCGAAAAAGGAATTTCCTCCGTAAACTTTTTCCCACTTGTAATGGAATGAGATCAGTGACGCTTGGAGGTAAACATTTTTTTTGCCGTCCTGTTATCATTCTATTATCCTTGTTGGAAATTTTTTTATCCTTGCAGATATAAAATGGAAAAATATTTACGAAATATTTAAACAGAATTCGATTGGTGATTATATAATACGCTTTTTTACTATATGAGTTGAATTATGCGATGGAGCGATAGTATATTCTGTAACAAGTTTGGAATGATGCATATTCCGCAAAAGTGGAACGGTCCACGGCGTGGAATATGCGTGGAGTGTGGAATATGCCATTCAAAGCGTGTTGCAGACTATACTTTTTCTACGCCTCTAATTAATTTTTATTAATATTTTGTAAAGAAAAACATACCTAATGTAAAGCTACTGTCAAAAATATAGTGTATAAGGCACAGCAAGATATTTTAACGCTAAATAACATGTTAGTAGGGAGTGTTCATTCATAACCATTTTGTAATTTAATAATTTGTTAATAGATGGCCGTCGCAAAATATTTTAAAAAAATGCTATTATTTTTTGCAATTTAATAATTGAATAGTTTATTTAAAGCAAAATTTTTTTAGCGGTACATCATTGATTCTTTATTATTGAAACAATCCTTTTCTTTCTTTAATTAATAAATCTTTTTTTTTCTTTAAGCCTAGTATGCTGTTGAAGCGAAATTTTCGTTTGCGTTTTGGATATATATGTATCTCTACACACGAAAAATAATTGGAGAATAGAATGGAGAGTTTACGTTAAAAAACTGTTAATTTGAATACCTCCGCTTCAAAATCTTAAAAAAATCCTATTTCGATTTCAATCTACTTTTATTTAAATCACACTTGTCACTTTTTCACTTCACACTTGAGTACTGTCAAAATTTCGGCCCGAAATAAATATTAAAACATTATTTCGGTGCGGAAAAAGTCTCCACATAAGCAGAGACATTTACCTTTATCCCGAAAAAGTTGTGATTTTTCGTTTGAACAGCGTACTGCTAAACGAAATCGGAAACGAAAATTTCGGTGGCACTTTTCGCGTGCGTTTTTTTTACATAGTGTTTGATAGGAAATTTTCATTTCACTTCAACAGCATACTAGGATTTAATTAATAAATCGTATTATTGGATTACGACGAACAGATGTCGCCAATAGTAGTCATTCCATAACAAGTGATGGAATGAATATTCCACACGGATGTGGAATGCTGCTAATTCCGTAACTAAAAGCAATATCAGAATGCCTGTATTCTAACAGAGGTGTAGAAAAAAAATATTTAGTTACAAGATTTTATTATTATTTTTTGGGTGTGCTGACATCCTCCTTCCCATTACAAGCATAAGGGCGCGCGCACACAGAAAGCGGAGCGGAGCTGAGCTTATCAGCTCTGCGCTAACTTTACATTAAAATCCCCGGTGCTGCGCACACTGTGAGCTGAGCGGAGCTAGCTCACAATGTGCGCAAACACCGGGGATTTTAATGTAAAGTTAGCGCAGAGCTGATAAGCTCAGCTCCGCTCCGCTTTCTGTGTGCGCGCGCCCTAAAAGCTACTATCCTACGCTTGGGTGCTTATTTTTGTATCCGAAAATTGATTTGTCTAATCTGATGTCACTCAACGTACAACGTTTTTGTGACACCGTCTACACCAAGAGAAGCACGTGCAAAGACTTCTCAACAATATCAAGCAAAAATTATATGTTGCCGCTGTTTTTGTGAGTCTTGTTCTTGACTACTGTGGAATTGTAGCAAGAGTATCAAGAGTATTTTATTGTTCGAATATAAAAATCGACATATGATTTCAGTAAAATCACATACGTGTCTAACGTGACCATACAAATCATTCACAGTTGGTATTTCCGAATTTTAAAAATTATGGGCATACTTTATCGCTTTCTTGTTGATTGTTTAATATGTCCAATCTCTTTTTATATCTCTTTAGACTATTAAGTTTAGTTCTAGACATTGTTCGACAATACGACATGTGACAATATAAGACGACACTCCATTGGAACTAGGACGTAAAAATATCTACGACCAATTTTGGACAGACGCAATTGCTTAAAATATCTCTGCTTTTGTTGAGGTTTTCATATGACACCAATTGGTGTATTTAGAAAAAAATGAAAGACACACTCATCCCTCTCAAGGCAAAACCTGTAGGTACGATCATCATCCTTTAAAAGTGGTAAATAATTCAGGCCGCCGTTTTCGGGATTATGTCATCTTTTCTATCGCACCTAACAATTCTGCGTTAAGAGACGACAATCGAGTCAAAAAGGGTCTAACATCGCCTAGCATTCATTCAGAGTAAACAGCGTCCCCACTTGAAAGTCGTACTAGGAGATTTTGAGTGATAGGTGGCAGGCGTCTTATCCGAGGATCGGCCATGAGGTTGCAGATCACTCCACATATGGCGTTTACCACTATAGATGAATAAGGAGACCTGATAAGAAATATGATATAAACACAGATGGGTCCAAATAAAATTCAGGTGCGTGCGCCGGAGTTTTCTCGCCTAAGCTAAACCTCCAAAAATAGGCAGAATTTCTGAACATCTTAAAAACTTGCCTAGCAATACAGACAAGGCCAAGCTAGGGGTTTTGGTAACGCTGTTTTTGGATAACAAATTACTTATACAAGTACAAGGCGCCGTCTATGTAACGTCCAAGCGAAATCAATCGGAACGGCCGAACTACAGCAAGCAGAGATCACGTGATCTCTTGATGATGCCGCATTAGGAACCCGACCCTGTGGCAGCTGTTATACAAAAGTTCCGCTTGAGTGTTGTTTTAATAATGTGATTGCGTTCTTTTCCTTTTGTCTCTCAAACTTAAAATTTTCCGTCCATCAAAAACAGAAAACAAAGTTCGACGTAGAAAGCTTAGTTAACATTCAAAGTATCTCCTTTTTTCCGCGTAATCTTAATCTAAGCAATTTCCAAGAATAAATTCCAAATCTAATCAAAAATCATCAATCTTATTCCCATCAAAGTAATAAACTAGAACATCTTGAACACAAAGCCCGACCGATGAAATATACTCTCTTCGCCACATTAGAAAAATAATCACCGCAGCCTTGTACCGAAATCCCCAATTTGCAAGACGTTCCCCCACTAGCCCAGTTCTAAGGCGGTCCGCCGCCCGTCATAAATCTCGCATCTGGAAAATCTCACTTCAAGAAATGCATCTATACCGTGCGCCAGACGAGCTGCAGCTGTGTATAGGATGCACTTGCAGCATCGCATCGTCGCCATCGGGCCCCAGCTATGGTAGATTCCCCAGGACTTTTTGCGACTTTGTGGAACGGCAAGGAATGTGCATGTGCATCTGGAAACCCAAAAATAGACGACGACGGACGCCCCGTATCCAAAGCACACATGCAAGTCGCATCGCAGAATATTAATGCAGAATGCAATCCGGAAGGTGCTTGAGATCTGCAACTAGCTTCTGGGCGTGAAATTGATGAATGTTTCACGCCTCCGCTGGCGTATTGCACGGTGGCAATCGTAACGAATCCGTTCTGACAGGCCATTCTTCACTATCCACTTTGTCGCCATAGTTGTCACCATTCACAGCAGACCTCGAGAGTCACAAGAGCAGCGGACCCACCACGATCGATCATATATATTCACTTCATCTTCGAGTAACGTGTGACCGTAAAGGACTCGGGCTCAAGCGAAAGTTTAAAAGGTGCAGATTCGAGTCCTTTTTTTGTGCGCTGCTGTGGATGTGTGAATGGATGAGTATCGATTTCCAGTCTATTCCTGGCAGAATATCACGAGTGACGGGCTATGCCACAGTCGCTGTGCCATTGAGCGGGAGTTTATCAATCACGTTCCATCTTTGAATGGGCCTCGATGACATGAGGTTCCCTTTGGGGCTTAGTGATGCCCGTTTGTCTGTTAATGACGGTGCCTTTAAGGATATAAGGCAGTGGAATTTATGTCCTTCAGAAGCGTATGCTCGTATGCACACACAAACACACACACACACAAACACACGAGCTTATACACATATGGCACAGAGTTCGGCTGGCAAATGAACACTTGGGATGTCACTTAGTGCGGTTGAATGTGGCGTAAGTGCTGCTTATCATTCGTCATTGTTCAGGAGTTTAATCCTTGAAATTTAACTCGTTTAAATTTTGATTAGGGAATTGTGAAGGTGGATTTTGTTCATTGGGGGATAAAGGAGCTGTTGTCGGGGAGAGAGAATGTGTTGAGGAGAGTGACTTTTATGAGAAATATGAAATGATAAATTTTGGTTGAGAAATTGTATTGAAAAATGCTTGCGATATTTGAGCTACCGATTGACATATGATAGTTTATAGGAGTTTTGGTAGGAAAATATGAAATTACACACACTGTAAACAAATATGTAAATTCACAGTCCAAATATATAGTTTGCTGAAATTTTGCACATATGTATAGTTCTGGTGACAATGCAATCTGACCATTTTGTAAAAAACTCCAGATGGCGATTCCAAGATGGCGACCGAATTTTGGACCCCAACATGGGTATCAAATGCCAGGGTATGACAAGAAGAATGTGGCGTCATTCAAAATGGTGGCCAACACAAGATGGCGGAAAACATAATAGAGTGAAACGTAGAAAATATGACCTATCAACTTGAAATTTTGCATATTTGTATGCATAGTTCGCGTGACAATGCAATCTGACTTTTTTAGTAAAAAAAATCAACATGGCGGACGAATTTTGCAATTGCGTTTCCCCGACCCCCGACATGAATATCAAATAAAAGGGTATATCAAGTAGAATGCAATTAATTGTGTGGCGTCATTCCAAATTCAAAATGGCGGCCAAGGCAAAATGGCGGATTACCTTTTTCTTTACAATGCCCTCGGTATGGGTATCAAATAAAATAGTATGGCAAATACAATGCAGTAAACTGTTTGACGACATTTTAAATTTAATATGGCGGCCAGCACAAAATGGCGAAATACATTAAACAGACTAAAAAGTAGAAAATAAAAATATATATATATATATATATATATATATATATATATATATATATATATATATATATATATATATATATATATATATATATATATATATATATATATATATATATATATATATATATATATATATATATATATATATATATATATATATATATATATATATATATATATATATATATATATATATATTCCCATTTACTGGTTGGCGCAATAAAAAAGCTCACATTAAAAATTATTTTTTACTTTTTAGTACATTTTAAAGTAAAAGCGTATTTTTTAGTTTTTTAAACTATATATTTTTTTTCTAAATCGTTTATTTAGGAAAATTACAATATTTCTTAATATTATTTATCAATGTTATTTACTGAACTTTGTACTGTAATTTTACAGTAAGAGGCGTAATTTTAGAACTTATATTTTCAGTAAAGTTAAAAATTGTTCATTGGAATGTAAGGTTTAAATTTTCCCTCTCATGGATATAATTCACAGGTAACAATGGAATACTAAGCATATATACCCGATTGTTCTTAAGTTAAGGTCAGACCTTTGACTTTGGTCAGGGTCTGGGCAGTTCTTGTAACAGCCAAGAAATTTTTGATAATTTTTGATGCTTAGGGCCGATTCACAACTAAAGCTTCAAACTGCAAGCTTCAAGCTGCAAGCTTCAAGCTTCAAAAATTAGGTTAATAGGGTTTGTACGATTCACATTCACAGCTTCAAGCTGCAGTGCTCAAATAAAGCAAAACTCAGCTGAAGCTTGTAGTTTGAAGCTTGTAGTTTGAAGCTTGCAGCTTGAAGTTTGAAGCTTTCATTGCGAATCGGTCGTTCCATGGTGAGCAAAATGCTATTTTTTTGTATAGGAAGAGGGCACACACAAAAGTTTTGGAAATTTACAAAACTATGAAGTAAAAGCTCCAATACTGATTGTATTTTTACATCCCACAAATAATGTATATTTACTACACAGTTGGTAAAAATAAGTAAAGTAGAATTGGAATAATCCTAATAATATATATTGCAAATTTACAGAACTGCTTGTGAATAAAACTTCCAATATTTTTTTTGTAAAATTACCACAGAAATTTTTTACAGTGTAGAGAAAACTATTTTCTTGCCCATCAGGTTATTTTCCTAACTTTATAGTTTGTAGGAGGGATCCTACAACGCACCAGGTTTGGGGTCCCTTTCAGTCCATCTGTTTAGAGTGCTACCAGTGAGAAGGCGGTAGATTAGATCACTGCACTCTCGCTTAAATTCTACTAATTATCGCACAGAACTATTTGAAGAAAATCTGTCTCTTATCGACCAAATAATGGAGCCCCTTGAAAGCGGTCCTTTTCTTTTCCAACTCTGGAGAGGCACATACAATGAGCACAGCCGACTTTTTAGTTGATAATAAAACTTTCCTTAGCCAACCTACTCATGGTCCAAGCATCGATCGTTTGGAGCCATCTTGTCGACCTATTTCTCGATGCACTTCCTTTCCCAGCCCCCTTCTAACCCGAGTATGAATCCAGATCCTACAAGCCCGACGTTAACTCCAGCCTTGCCAGACCAACTAAACTAGGTTTAAGTCCTCTGAGAAGTTTAGGAGTCTTTTCAGAGGACTTAAACCTAGTTTACCTGCTAGATCGTTTTGGAGACCTCTTCATCAAACTGGTGGTTGGCCCAATACCTCTTTACAAATTGATGAATACAGAGAAGAATGCTACACTCATCCCTATTCTGGGCGTTTTTATTACCTGCGAATCCTTGATGATACTTGATGATCCAAGATCTCCACCTGCAATTCTAATTTAGACTTGTTCCTTCGCGACTTTATCGCTTGATGCCAAGGAAGAAAAACCTCAGCTTGATGCTCTAAGTCCATCCTAAGTTCTCGTAGATGCTTGCAAGCATATATAATACACTCCTGGACAAAAGGCAACATTCACGGCGCCAAAACTGAACGCTATAGTAAACCTCGAGCCTTTATCCGAAACCCCGGAACCCAAATCTTGCTCTGTCCATGTTCCATACGAGGCTATGCCGCAGGGTTTGTCTTAATATTAGCTGCGTTCCTTTTCTGCTAATTTCTACTATTTTTTAATCGTGAGCACTCGCAGCTACACTTGCTCTAATATACGAGTAGATAACACTTTTGGTTACGCAGTTATAATCCGCTAGAGGAGAGCTCCCATTTGGTGTCTATTGTGAATTATTTTACTTACCCTATCACCCCATAGATGGCTTTTGATTGTTTTGAGCTTTTTTCATATAAAAACGTCTATAAATAAAAATAAAAATAATAAATTTATAAATAAAATAAATAAAAATATAAATAATAAAATCGCATTATTTTAAATTATGTTGTAAATTATTATTCTGACCTTTTATTTGTATACAAATGAAATAACATCAAAAATGTTAGGTTAGGTTTTACTCAAATCAACAAATTTTGCGTTCCTTTTCTGCTCTGCTCGCAAGTACTAAAAAGTAGAAAAGGAACACAGCCAATGTTAAAAATAATTTTAATTTAATGAGTAAAAAAATAAATGTCAAACGCAACACGCATAAAAAAAATCCACGTTAATATACCAATTAAAAATCATATTTTTATTACTACACAAAAACTTTCAAATATTTTAATAGAAAATTCCCAGCAATCTTCCAGTTTCTGCATTGTACATATATCACGCATATTTTTTTTAATATTATTATTTTAATAAAATTTCCCATAATAATCTCATCTTCATTCATGTAAAATTCCTTTCTCCTTTATTTTATTACAAAAGAAATCCTCAGACAATTGTTAACGAATTTATCCTGACAAAAGCCATAACATAAATTGAAATTCTCAAACTCACTTCAAACTAGGTTTATTCGTAGTAATTAAATTCCAGTCTCGGTATATCCTGTCTTCACTAAAAAAATCCTCCGGAAATTTCCTGGACTAAGAGTCCTGTCTTTGGTGAAATTTTGTTGTATACAACAACAAGAACAAGAACAAAAACAACAAAAACAAAAAGGACACCAAAACCGTAGACAAGCCAACCAACAGAAAACGGAACAGAGGCCCCAGGAGCACAGCAGATAAATTTGATTAACCTAACAAATATCCATTATCATCCCTTATTGTCTGTCTCCGCGATCATAACTTCTGTCTAGGTTGGTGGGAGCCCATTAAGGACACCATAAATAATTCATCGTGTCCTAATGAAAATGCAAACAAAAAGGCGGCGTCGTCGTTGGCGGCCACAACAAGCAAAATATAGGAGCAGAAAATTCCCACACCGAACCGCCCCCATACCCACCTCGCACTCTCAGCATAACACCGGGCGAGATTTTATGTAGAGAGAGTGTATACCCAAAAGTGTTGTGGTTATGAAATTGCGCTTTAAAGATAACATACCGCACACACACAGTTGGTGTACATTTCAGCTCCCGCAGGATATGTCCTTTGAGCGCCCAGCAATGACTACTGCACTTGCATTAAATACAGAATCGATTTGGATTGTTGTTATGCAGTTGCATTTCATTTAACCAAACAACAACAACAAAAAACAGAATAAAAAAAATAAATTCCCTTTCGTCCTTTTCGTATAATATGCAATTCCATATTCAGCTCAGTCGTTCTGAACCTGTGTCGGATGGCGGGCGGGCGGACGGGTGGTGGGCTCGGCTGCCATTATGATGGGCTCGAATTAAATTGCTCGCCTAGGAATTGGCCATTCGGAAACATAATAATAATTCGAGTATGCAAATTGCGTAAATATTGTGATAGCGGTGATGTAGACAGCTTAAAGGACTACAATTATGAGTGATGGCTCACTATTGAGCAGTAAAGGGAAACACAAATAAAGGGATGCCACACAAACACCACCAAAACAGATAAATTCACACGCTAAAATCTCGTTTTTCAATAACATAATGGAAATTTTCACAAAGGACACGTGAAATTAATAAAATCGATTGATGATAACACTATCAATTACTTTTAGTCGTCCTTTTGTGGATGAATTTTCATTTAAAATCGGTTAAAATCCTTTTGTTTTTTTTTTGATATAAAGTTAAACGTGAAAAGTGAGGAAAAAAAGACAATCTCGATTAAAAAATATCACTTGTCCTTCCCTCCACCCACCACCCCGAAAAACATGCACAAATAAATGAATTCGTTTTCAAAAAGGATATTTTCGTCCTCGTTTCCTTTGTTCTTGTGTGTGTGTGCGTTTGCTTGTCTTTGCACTTTTATTTATGTTCTTTTTGACTGTTTTTTTTATGGCTGCAATAATTAATCTGAAAGTTTTGGGGACAATCAAACATGGCAAAAAGAAGAACTCGTCTTCTTCTTTCAACTTTGTTGTAATTGTGAAGGATTTTTGTTATATGTGTTTTTTTTATGGTTGTTGGTGGTGATGACGAAGCGGTTTCTCAGCTTAAACCATACTTGAGAAATGAATTAATTTCGTTTTTATTTCGTTTTGTTGAAATTTATTTTGGAGAAGTTTTCAAGGATTTCCTTAATTGCGTGGATGGAGACGGGAGTGTGTTCTTGTTGTTAATACGATTTATATAAACTGCGAAAGTATTTTTTGGAGAAAGCATAAATTCGTATTGGCGATGAAACTTTATCAATCGTAATGAGATTCCACATTATAAATTACATATGTTTATGATCTTTATTTACTTTGACTGTAGAAAACAGGTAGTAGCATCTCCTGCTGGAAACACTTTTGCCAGAACATTGAAGATGTTTGAAACTCGGTACTGCTGATCTAACAAGAGATTAGGATAGATTTTGCCCTGCTATAAACGATCCTCTCCAAAGAATAAAGTCATTCATTCATAAAAAAAAGGCAGATGGAGCCAGTAGGTAATGGGGCACTTGGGCCTGGGAACAAGTGGGTAGAGCTGGGCGTGGCAGGGGCGTGGTACGGGCGTGACAGTGGGCGGAGTAATAAGTGATAATCACATGTCATTAATAGCCTCGACACACGCACGCATTTATGACGAAAATTCATCATTAATTAGGAATATGACCCTCATCAATTAGGAAAACCGATTAGGCAAATTTTGGTTAATCAAGTACGAAATCTCAAAAGAGAGCCATCTGTCGAACGATAGATCATGTTAAAAAGCCCGCTTTTAGGCGTTTTTCCAGAGTCAGCTGATTTTTATTTTAGTTTTATGCCTGGTACGCAGCTCAAACGGAATTTTTCGCTGGAGATTAAAATTTTATTTCTACACGGAAAAATTCCGTGTAGATTAGTGTGGAGAAATAGTAAACAGCTGAGAAAAATGGAACAGTTGGCGGGGTTATGTGTCATTTTGGCGTGCAAGTGGGTTGAAGGAACTCGTAAGCAATTTGGTAAAAGTGTTTTCTGATTTTTTCATCTCCATCCTGCATTCTGCAACCTGTTCCTCTACTTTATCCGTCTCTTAATAACCACTTGCATTAACTGACAGAACATGGGAAGACACTTTTATATGTCCGGGCACATAAATCATAAAGAAACAGCTGGAGACTACTAATTAATGCCATCTACGATTCAGTAGGCATACTAGCAAATTTCCCATGGAGCTGCGTACCACAAAACGAAATTACAAAATAAATTTTTCGCTTCTGATTTCGTTTACTTTTTTTTTACATACGTTTTATATGGAAAATTTCTTTCCGTTTGAGCTGCGTACCAGGCATTACTTGAAAATTAATAAAAAATATTACTTTTTTACAAGCTTTATATTAACTTCGTTTTCTGTGCCGTCAAATCTTGCGATCGATTTTTCGACTACTTCCCGATATCCGGTGATGCTCAAATTTGGCACAAACCTTTGGTTCTGAAGACAATGCAATATAGTATATTCAATTTTATGTTACATCCAATATGGCGGCCACAAATGGCGAATTACCGCTTTCTTTACAAGCCCCCCCCGCAACATGGGTATCAAATGAAAGAGTATGACGAGTAGAATACAGCAAGCTATGTGACGTCATTTTGAATCCAATATGGCGGCTAACTCAAAATGGCGGATTACATTTTTCTTTACAACCGCCGACATGGGTATCAAATGAAAGAGAATGACGAGTGGAATACAGTAAGCTATGTGACGTCATCTTAAATACAATATGGCGGCCACCACAAAAAGGCGGATTACCTTTAAAGAATTAGAGCATGAGAACTAACTTACATTGAAAGTGCAGGTGATAACACGAAAATTAGATTCCGCTATCGTATTACACAAACTGGAGGAAGATCTCGTCGGAATTATGCTTCGAGGCCCCGAGGAGTTGTCGAGGGTTGCGCGGTTTGTCGAGGCCATCCTGAAAACAAATAAAAAAGAGACGGAGGGTCGCTGATCCGTCTCCATAGAGCCGTGGCCTCTATTCGCTCACATCCGAGGGACACGTAAAGGGTTATGTTGGTGACGCCCGTCCGAAGTAATGCCTTGCGGCGGTGTCGGGTGGATTACAAACGTCACCGAAAGGGGTGATGAGTTTAGTCAGTAGGAATTTGACACTACCGTTTGAGTGCGGACCCTCAGCGGTGTCTTCTGTCACGAAGGGATCGTGATAGGCGGTCGAGCACACATCTTGCTCGGCTGATGAAGATTCTCACCATCCCTCGCTAAAACAAAAAAAATGGTATTACACAACAAATTTAATGGCACAATGGTCAAAGAAACATGAAAAAGTCATATGCAAAATCTAAGAATCGCCACATGTCATAGTTATCTAGGATTGTTCCTAATAATCAATAAGAAAAACACAGTATCGGTTGAAAAGAATAATCCGCACCTATAAGATTTACCTAATAGACTTGAGTATCAAATTTCTAGTTTTATAAGGCATATAGACTAAAAAATGGAAAATAAAAAAAAAATGAAAAAATATTTTTAAAAACAAGCTTTTATTAGATAAACTAAAAAATATTAAATAATAAAAAAGTTTTTAAATATTTGCGTTAATAAGATGAACTAAAAAGTATAAAATAATTTTTTTTAATCCACCTGTAATTAACTACAACTACAAGTAAAAGCTTGGGGCGCTCAGTTAACAAATGTTTCAGATATTATAACAAAAATCCAAAAAATATAATTTAAATATGATTTAACTATTAAATACGAAAATTAATTCGGATACAACTTGATAAAGCGCCCCCAAGCTTTTACTTGTAGTTGTGGTTAATTACAGGTTGATTAAAAAAAATTATTTTATACTTTTTAGTTCATCTTATTAACGCAAATATTTAAAAACTTTTTTATTATTTACTATTTTTTAGTTTATCTAATAAATGCTTGTTTTTAAAATTTTTTTTTTATTTTTTTAAATATACTTGTTTCCCTTCCATTGGGCCAACAACGTACCAAAGATATAATTTTTTTTTATTTTTCGTTCTCTGACATTTGTAACTACACCACAACTGTCATAATATAATGAGGTATTTTAACGTGTGTCACGCCGTAAGGGCGTTCGTCATAAATTACGAATTTTCGTCATATTTTGATTGCCGTGTGCCGAGGCTATAACACCTGTTTTTATCTTTATGTTGTATGAAAATCAATTCTTCCTTCTACGATAAAGAGACACGTGTCTGCCGTTTATTCAACACCTTGCAAAAAACTCCATAATTATTAGAGCCTTTACACGTGCATTTCCTTTTCTTGACATGACGTAAAATGATTTTTTTTTATTATTGGATTAAGAAATCATTTCGGTTGTGGATAGTAGCTACCTACACGAAATCCACGACTTTGATAGCCACGAGGTTCGTGACTGAATTTATTATGAATGTTTATCAAATTCAATTTCTAGCCACCATAAATTTTTACACACACACCCACACAACTACTGATAGTCGATTGTTTATTTTTGATAACAACTGTGATTAAGTGCTTAAGGGGAGGTAGCATAAACTCGTGTCAATGGGGGGTGCTACACAGGAGACTAAGACGCACAGGTGAAACCGGTTTTATGGGAGAGAAACGTAGAAAAGAAAGGGGAAAATGGCCTACTTTCCCTTTTCTTTTCCACGTTTCTCTCCCATAAAACCGGTTTCACCAGTGCGTCTTAGTCTCCTGTGTAGCACCCCCCAATGATGGGGAGGGAAATAAAATCGACAAAGTTGCTGTGATTTGAATTTTTGTTATAATTTGTTTGACAAAAAATATGGAACATTCTCGCGATCTAATCACACAGAAGTTTGCTATAGTACTCCCCTCGGCATTTTCTGATCTAGATAACTTTTCCTTTTCTTCCGTCTTTTCAAAAAAAAATTCTTGCGCTTCCTCTAACCATCGCCTCTAAGCATAACAACCGAGGAAACCATCTCCTATTCAATCATCGAAAATAGAGTTCTGCCACAGGAGTATCGGATGGGAAGTTTGTGGAATAAAACCGCGTGTTGGTGTTGTCAGTTCTTTCACTTCACTCTCTAGAGTTTACTGTCCGACACTGCACTCAATGATAGAACCGTCGACAGTACCAGCGGAATTACCTATTAACACTAGTCTTCCACATAAAAAACCTAAGCTTAGGTACACGAGTTTGAGGCATCAAGTAGGGAGAGCTGTACGTACACCAACGATGGCAAGTGGCTCTAATAGCTAAACCCAAGTTATTGGTATTGACTCAGCTCTACAGAACTGGTTTCAGAGTTTTATTTCCGACTGTTCAATTAACGAAATACTCGATGGTGTAAAATCCAAACCCCATCCCATCTCTGCGGGGGTTCCACAGGGATCAATTCGGTCACCGAGCCTCTTTCAAGTCTGAAATTTTTGAATTTTCGCGGTATGACATTACTCTGCATTACTCTCATACCTTCGCCTTCCTTAGAGCTCATCGCCATCTCCTCTAACATTCTCATTCATAACCTGAAACCAGTTCTGGCTCTCGAACTAAGCTTGGTACTTAGATATCGCACCATGACGTGACCAACGACATGACGAACTGGTAGTAATCGTACAAAGGGTGATTCCTGAGCTTAGAACTTAGAACTAACATAAAACAAGTATAAAAGTACACCTAACTACTATACAGTGTCACAATAAAACATGTTTCTACAATTCTTTATAACTATCATAAAATATTTTGTTACTAATGACACGATAGTCCCAGTTGCGTGTTTCTATGAAATAAAATAAAAATTTATTCTGTCTCATCCAAAGCGGGTATAAATCGAAGGTAACAATTTATGTCCTTCGAAAGGATCAAATAAAATCAAATAAACGCCGCGTGTCTATCAATCAAAGGTCGACCATAGTATCGCTGTCCTTAAGGACGACAAATCACAGAACGAAATGAGCAATAAATACGTCAAAGTGTCACTGAAAAGCAGCGACGCTAATGTACAGTCGTCGTGCACTAAATCAAAAACAGATTTGCACCACGTCAAGCGATTTACCAACTGATCCAAATCGTGGCTAAAACCAGTTCCACCACCGCCAATGGGGCCTGCACAGAGACGAGATACCCTTGACTGCTTATCACTATGTCATAATACTCACCATAGACGGCCGAAGGGATGATCTCTGGCATTCAACAGTTAGAGCTTAGCCCGTGGAATTGGGGAGGATTCAGCAAAGGAATTGGAAATAAGGATTGAGAGCAGAAGGAGGATTTAATAAAATCAGGAATGAGATGTTAAGAGAATCTTTAACAAGTTTCCAGGATCTGTTCTTCGTCCTCTTTTGTGCGATAAGGAAAAAGGAAAAACGTTAACTTTCGCTAATTTAGCAAGTTGAGTTTCATTTGGACGAGCGCTGGAAACGGATAACGGGTGTTTTATTTACAACTTTTCCTAGTTTACACTCTCCTGCAGATCCTGAAACTAAGCGATGCTTATCTTGTATTTACACAAACGAAGGACCTTCATCCTTCCTTTTCAATTACGCCATGCAACAGAGGAAAACGAAACTCATCCACCGTTTGCATTCTGCAGGACGATGCGCAACAAAAAAAAAATGGGAAATGCATTTCAGTAAAGTTTGTTCATCTGAAGATCCTTTTCATCTCAAGTCCTGATTACAAGAGCCTCAGGTATGCGTCGCTAGAGGACAGAAATTCATTTTAGTGCAGGACGATGCAAAGTTGTTCTCAATGAACTTTCTTCTGTGTTTTCGATGATTTTTATCCTGGATTTCGCTGTGTCTGTGGAAAAAAGGAAATATGGAACGCAAATGACAGTAGAAAAAGGAGCAAGGGACTTAAGGTAGAATAGATGTCTTGACTTTTAAGATTTTTAAAGAAATGAACAAAGATGACTTAAAGATGCATCCTTGATTTTCTTAAAGGTGTTTTTTTCTGAGTGAAGTACAATTTATCCAGGAAGTAATTGAGAGAAAGGAAGGAAAATTCTGACATTAAAAAAAAAATCTATTCAAAAAGTTACAAAACTTTTTGACAAATTCTTTAAGATGAATACTTTCTTGCCGCTAGCTTTCAGCTTCCACTTTGGGTATCATTTCAAGGAATTGCTCTAAGTTTTATGAAGTTTTGACAAGTTTTGTTTGAAAATAAATTTTTTTTCTTGTTTTTTTTTTTACTTTTGTAAGTACCATAAAAAATTTTTTTTCCTCATTTAAATAAAACTTTACAAATGAACTAGATTTTTTGCTTCGATAATGAGTTTGATGATAGTTTTAATTTAACATAAGTCTGAACAAATGAAGGAAGAAAAGCACGATTTAATATAATTTTTTTTTGCTATGTTCAATGTCAAAATGCACTGTTATAACATAACTACAAAAATAAACAGAGTATGTATAAATTAGTATGACCCTGGGGCAAGCGCACACCTGAAAATTGGTTTGACCTTACGTCAAGGATAAGGCCAGATTTGGTTCCCACGCCCAACCGTCCTAATACCTACAAAACAGATTTTTATTTATTTATGTGAACTTGAAACTTTGAAGAGTATGAAACCCTATCGTAAAGGCCCTTTTTAAATGATGATGGGTCTTTCAACAAGGGGTGTCATTTACAATGAACAGAAAAGCGCACAGTTTTCGTAACCAATGATGAATTTTTATTTTAATTTAAAATACAAACCCAGAGGTTACTAATGGGGCCTACTACACTTGGGCTATTGTAATACACCCCTGTACCACATTTTTGTAGACTATACCGCTTGAAGAGGTTCAGCAACCTGCCTAGTAGCTTGTCTCTTAGACTTGGCTCTTCGAATTATCGCGGGGTACTCACTGTGAATATAAAGGGCAGACTGATCTCTGGTGTTCTCCGCCCTTCCTATTCTCCATTCCTGGTAATTCAGGGAGCAGTGTTCGGGAATCAAACCAACAAGTCTCCTGGCATCAGGCCAACAAGTCCTTTCAACTGTGCCTCAACAATTCGTTAGCCGCGATAAGGGTAGGAAGGACCAATTGTAATTGGCCAATCCAGGCGTAGACTTACAGCGTTCGATGTCTGATCATCTAAGTCTGATCGCCAAGGGCTTTCTTCACCAACGTTTTGCGAATGGTGCGAAATTTAAAATCACATATCTTGTTGAAGAACCCTTTATTTATTGAAGAAAATAATTTTAAATAGTTTTTCTTAGCCCCATGATATAATTGGCATTGATTCAATTCCTACGTTAATTGTCAGTTGACAGGTCAGGGAAGGGTGCTCAAACACGCAAACTTCACTCCGATCCCATTCTTTGCCAGTGTCCTAAGCTTGGACTTTCACATAAAAAAATGGAAAAAACTACGGCTGTCAAAAAGAAGAAGGAGACCACGAAAAACATAATGATTTCTTTCGATCTCTATTCATGTCGTTCTTAGTGTAACCAAATGTGGCATACTTTTCAGACTAAACTTCTACACTTATTGCATTTTGTTTTTCAAACCCAAGCTTAGTTTGCATTTATCATGCTTTCACAATATGAAATTCCAAAGCAGAAGTTATATTATAAACTTTTCTCCACTTCATAATCATAGAAAATATTAACATTAACAGTACATATGAATAAAAAGCATTTCACGATATGTGCAATACTTTACAGCTCCCAACCCCATTCCGTGTAACCTATGGTCCTATCGAGACCATCCCTTAACACATGCACTACCCTCATTCACATTTAGAGCGAATATACATTAGCACTTTACTCTCAAGAGGGATGAAAATAAAATGTTTTTGGTAAAGCAAAATAATGCCTCGTCACAAGAGAGAAGAGATCCACCACCCCACTACCCTCAATCGCCACCTAACCCCTCGACAACTCCCTTTTATGTCTGTCACCTGAAAAGTATTTTATTTTTTTTTTTTATTTTTTTTTTGTTTTTAATTTTCCTAGTTTTATTTTTGCAATTGCATTTTTCACTTTGTACAAAACAGCAGCATCTAAAAGGAGTGTTGTAATAAAACTGGAACGGAGCAGTCCTTAATGTCCTCACCTGGAATCATGAATTTTAAAGTTCTATTCCCCTGCCGCTGCCGTCGCCGGTGTCCTGCTCCACTTGCATAAGTTTCGAGCATTTTTTGGGAGAGTGTGTCAGGTGTGATATAAAATTCGTGTCCCCCTTTCTTGGCCAGTAAAAGTTTTGCATTTTTATTATTCCTCGCTTTAATAGAGCACAAATAAAAAAATTATTGGTGTAAACTTGCACCGTGTAAATTTATTCATTGGGGCTAGATATGTCGTTCAACCGTGAGCGGCACTGAATCCGGTTTTTGTACCCTTTATGCGGTGAAATTCATTAATTTTTGCTGTGAATTTTTTGGGGATATTTTGTAGAGTGGAAAGGGTTTATTTAGTGGAATGAGTTATGTTGATGGCGGTTTTAGGATGAAGAGTCAAAAAAAAAATTTAAATAATCATAAAATGCACGGTATGCAAATTTTAATATCCCCGATTGCAGTCAGCTATTTGAAGAACGAAACACAGTCTGAAATATCAAAGAGCAAAGGATCATAACTCATGGCGACTCTATACATGTTTTGAATCACAGACTTCATGGACTGTTTATAAAACTTCGATTGCCAATTCAAGGACACGATAGAGGACTGTCAAAAGTTGCACGCTGAGATTTTCACCCCCAAATAGTGTCACAATTGTGGTACACAGATGGACCCAAAATCTAGGGAGGAACAATCGGAACTGGAGTTTACGGATCTAGGGGCAGGCCGGCAGTAGCTCTATTCTATGCAAATGGCCTTCAGTTCTTCAAGCGGAGCTGTACGACTTAGTGACCGGCCTGAATGCTGAAGCGAAAGATAAACAGAAAACGTTCATGTATGATTAAATCAAAGCTTATAATGGGGATGCATCGATACCTTAAGCATACCTTACCTTATTCACGAATAGCGTTCCCTAAACCCCACGCCCCGAAGTATATACCACGGCAAGGAGAACTCGATTTAAATGAGCAGACAGATCACTTGGCCAAAACAAGTTGCCTGCTCACTGTCTATCGGTCTAGATCCTATCTGCGAGTAGTCACACGAAAGAGACTAAATTCGAATATGGGCTTTCCTTATAGGTAATGAATAGCTGGGACCCGGTGCGCCTATACTGCTCCCAAAAGCCAATAGTAGTAATCAGGTGATATGAATTTTAATATACAGTAGGAGAGTTTGAAAAAGGCAATTTTTTTGGTATTTTTGATTCCAAATAACAAAATGTGAAACTATTAAGGATCTGACATTTTGATCGAGACAATAAAAACCATCCATTGACATGGCATTTTTCGAGATATGAATTTTCATACATTTACTACCTTAAAAACTCCCATATACCGATTTTAATTGGAATCGGAATACAATTCGCAAACTCGCCGGCCATATTGGTGGGGCCATTTTGAATTTAAATTTTGATCATAAAGTCGTTATTTGCTACCTTAAAAAACCTCATATACAGATTTTCATTGGAATCGGAACACAATTAGCAAATTCGTCGGCCATTTTGAATTTATAAGTTTTGACCACAAATTCGTTATTTCTGACCTTAAAAACGACTAGATACCCACTCTCATTGGAATCGGAATAAAATTGGCAAATTCAACCATATTTCTGCGGCAATTTTTAATTTCGGTCATATTTCGGCGGCCATTTTGAATTTCGAAAATCGGGCTTCGAGGTGTATCATAGGAGACCTCCACGGAACTTCATGCAAAAATTCAAAGCTCTGCGATGATTTTCAACGAAGCTCTCCCTGACAGCGCCATCTAGGAGTGGCTTTAGAAAGTAATAAAATAGCCTATGTTCTAAGTTTGAATGTAAATAGCACATGGTTAAAATTTCATTAAGATCGGTTGCATTCATTTATATCTTCTATAATAAATATTCTAGTTGTGCCACTTTCAACATTTTTCCAAGAAATCGAACGAGAATTTTTTTCAGAAGAGAATTTTTTTATTTTCTGTTGTATTGTTTTATCGGAAGAGATTTTTTTTACAGAAGAGAGCTTCGTTTTGTGTTTGATTTTTTGTTATTTTACGTTTTGTGTTTAAGGAGGGGCCCCACTAGTATATATAGATTTACAGGACTCTCATCTGAAGAAATATCATAAACCGTAAAGACTCGTGTCCTTAAAATTAATTTATGTAAAAATCTATGAAACAACGTATCTAAAAAGAACACTACAATCCGTTATATATGTCAAAGACAGCTTCAAAAACAAATCATACTAAAAAATTCATCAATGAAAAGTTGTTAGCATTTACTAAAAGAAATGTTTCCATGTGTACAATTTCTCTTAAAATATGAAAAATAATGACTTCCATTCCAATCACTAAAGGCTTTTTTCCTGTAAATGAAAAGATTAATAAAAATAAAAAAAAAACATTAAATACAATTTAAGTAATTAAGTAACAAAAATACTAAAACATTCCCATTCCGACTATTCATGGGTAAAAGCTGTTTCATTAATGAAATACAAAAAAAAATCCTTGAATACAAAAAATCCTTATGGTAAATGTGCATCTGAACGGATTCTCATAATGTTTAAAAGTTAATTTCCAAGAATGACGATCCGTTAATGGTAGAATGACCTTATCATCTCTCTATCTCTCCTCTTATATTCACACAATTCATCCTTCATTTATAGCTTCTGGCTCCTGTAACTCTTCTAGTCCTGCCTCCATACAATCCTTGGCTAATTTTCAAACTAGATTTTTCTTACAGTTGGTAGGACCATGAAAAATGCTCCTCACTCCATCAAAACCTGAAAAAGGATTGAATCAACAGAGAGAACATAAAATTTTGTGAAAAGTGGAAAAAAAAATTAAATAAAAAAAAAAGAAAAAAAAACCCCACCCCTTTCAATCTAAATGAATTGAAAGGATAATTTAAGTGCCACAGGCTTTATAAGCTCTCAGTGGAAAACGAGAAGGACTTTCAGTTAGGTTTTTGGTAGGTATGGGGTCGGTTGGGCTTGTAGGGTCTTTAACGGCCTTTCAAGCATGCCAAGCGCAAACAAATAGAATAAAAATTCTTTACAGAATGAAAAAAAATAAAAAAAAAATCCGAAGGGACTTCAAAAAAGGACCTTCCTTTTAGATTATGGTCTGCTGGGCTTAAGCAAGACTTTAGCTAGGATTAGCATTACTGACTGGACTTTGACGTGATGGAAAATTTGTAAAACCTTGAAAATATTACTGGAAGCGGAAAATCATTTCATTTTAGGGGACATTTATTTTTTTATGTGAAAGTCTAAGATCAGGTGTCACTCTTTATCCTACCAGTCCGTCATGTCGTTCATGTCATGGTGCAATGGCTCTTAGTAAGATTAGCTTAAAGGATACAAAAAGGATATACGATGGGTTATAGAGAGTCTGGTGGATGTATGAGAAAGAGACAATGATCCTTGCGTTTGAATTTTTGGATGTTGTAAGAGCTCGGGAATACTGACTGTGGAAGGTTGTTCCACAGTCGAATCAGTGGCGGACTAAGCCCGTCAGAGGCCCGGGGCGGCAAAGCTGAATGAGGCCCTCAGTCTAAGAAGTTGATGTAATTTTAGAAGCCTTTTATTCAGTTTTTATTTGTATGTAAAAGTGTGTGTGTATGTTTATTTCCCAGCAGGGAAAGCATTTAATTACCCATCGATTCCGAAAGTAGTTCTAAAGCCAATTGTCCACTATAGAGTTTTTTTTTGGCAGAGTGTAGAGTGTAAAGCTCTACCTGTAGTGTGTACACTACAGCGCGTCTCTACCACTCTACCACGACACCGCCCGTAGAATTGCTCTAGAGAAATTTTGTGTAGAGCTCTACCACGTGCTCTACAGACTGTACACTGCAGATGCGTTTTCTCTACTGTAGAGTCGGCCATCAACTTTTGCATGTCATTTAATTTCTCAGTTATTCGTGCGTACACATATTGTGTAAAAAAATTAAAGGAAATTAATAGAAAACAAAAAAATAATAAAATGAGTTCTCGCCAAAAACAAGCTGCTGCCGTTTTATTTTTGCTCGAAGAAGAGAAAAAGAAGGAAAGGAAATTTGGGCGCGAGATTGGATTGCGAAAAGAAAATAAAACGCTGGAATGTATCGAGAATTATTGAATGAGCTCACGGAAGAAGACACATTTTCTGCGTATGTCGTATTCGAATTTCGTTGTTATTTAACAGGCCGATGTACAACAATTCGAAGCGCAGTCGAAATGCAAATAAGAATGAATACTGTAGAATACTGTACATCCTTGATAGAGCGTAGAGCAGTGGTAGAGCTCTACACAACATAAAAAAATTGCAAATACACTATAGAGTTTTTTAGCAGAGAAAACTTTCACGTAGAGTGAGTGTAGAGCGCATGTGTACAGCTCTAGAAGATGTATACACTTCTCTACGAGTCTCTACGCGAGAGTTTTCTCTAGCTCCATGCAAAAAGCTCTATAGTGGACACCAGGGGCCCGATTCCGCAACAGTGAGTTTTTCGCCAGTGAACACCGAAGGAAAAACTCACTGACAACCTCGGTGTTCACTTTTCTTTAAAATGCAATTCCGTAAGAGCCAGTGAGTTTTAAAGTGCTGAATGATTACTGAGTTGGTACTGTCTTGACCATTTTAAAAATTCTAATTAAATAAAATCTTTTAGAACAATAAACTAAAACAACATTTTATTTTTACATACCAAACAAATCTCTCAAAAAAATTAAAAAACTTACTCACAAATAATCGCACGAAGTTACAAAAACTACTTTACTCGTCAAAATTCAAACTCGCCGTAAATTCACAGCCTTTTTCTCAGTGAGAAATTTTTCACGGCGGTGTTCACGGCAAATGTCAAAAAACTCATTCTCACTCTTGCGGACGCGAAAATAAGCAGTGTACACTGAAATCGGTGAACACCGTAAAACTCACCGTTGCGGAAACGGGCCCCAGGCTTAAGTTTAGAAAAACTCATCTTGCATGATGCAACCGAGATTAAAATGGTCAAGAAGTATTGAAGAATAAGCGATGTACAGGATAACGATTCAATAAAGTCCCATTTTAATAATTACATGCTGTACTTATTTGTGTCTACGGGAACATTGTACGGGACCTCCGAATCCAAAGTACCACTTAGGTAGGCACTGACCATATTTTAAAAGCCTTGTTTAGGATTTGATCAAGGGAACTTGTAGACATTTGGAGGCCCCCAGGAACCAGAGGCCCGGGGCGGACCGACCCCTTCCGCCCCACCCTTAGTCCGCCACTGAGTCGAATCGTTCTAGTTAAAAACGAATTCCTAGGCCGAAGTGTACGCGAAAGTAAGGGCTGTAGAGTGTGCGAGTGGGTCACGCGGGTAGTCTTGTGTTGCCTGAAAAATATAGCTATGGCAGTAAAAGGCTTTTCCAGTGGAACAGTCATTGTGCTGGTGTAGATTATTTTTGAAATGAGAAAGAACTTGGTTTTTTATGCGCTGCATTCAACACGATTCTTGCAGCCCAATCAAAATAAGTTCGATTTCTTTAAATGTTCACTGTCTCTAAAAACTTCTGGATCGATTTCCTAGAAGTTGAAGGCGCGAGATCAACGATAGCTTGAACCCGATTGAGGGATAGAAGTTTACCATGCTTTGTGACGCGGTGGCTTAGAAACATGATCTTCGGTGCACAAAAAACGCATTTTTTTAGCTTTATGGTTGAATCTATCGAGGCGATTAAAGAGCTCTTCTGGCTTTGGGTTTGCTTTAGGGTACACCTCCTCCCCGTAAATGAAAGAAGGAGTTGTGGATTGAGTGCAATAATTTTTCATGAAGGCTACCAAGGACCAAGATATAAAAGGGTCGAATTTAATTCCATCCTGCAGAAAGGAGGTGTGAAATGAATTACTCCAAAAAATTAATATTTTTTCTTTTAAAAAAAAACAAACAAATATTCACTGTTTATTCAGCGTAATTTGCAATCCGCTTTGCTCTTCTGTGACCCCTCGCCCCACACGCGTTATCCTTTCCTATAAATACACACATTTCCTGCTGTTAAAAACTTATACACACATAAAGCCGCCCTGGTTTTTACCCAACAATAAATTTTCCCGCTTGTCCTGGGAAATATATTCATACATCAACGCGTATTTTTACATTAATTTCCATTTATGCTTTTATTGTGCTCCGGCGCTTATGCAATAAAACCAGAAAAAAAACAATAAAAAATTGCCAAGGAATTATCCTGTCCATTAAGGGCGTGCAAAACTGGATAAAACTCAAAAATTCTGTTAATATTACAAAGAAAATTTCCTGTAATAATATCCACCCTGAATCTCGTCCTGGGCACTGCCCCCCCCCCCCGCCGCGCCCAACACTAGCGAATTTCGGTCACATTAAATTATGAATGCGTTCTGTCCTAGCAACACAACACCATTTACAGGACGTCGAAAAAAAAATTCTCAATTCCTTTTATTTTGAGTTATCCTTATGAATCCTTATGATAAGCCTATTTAGATCCGTTTTTTTTATTCCATAAATACTCACAGTAGTATTTTTTTGCAATGAGAACAAAAAAAACGGAATTTCTCCTTCTCATTGGTTAAACAACAACAACAACACGAAAAAACCGAAACGAATCCTTAACACATAATCCTCGATGACTGTAGTGGTAGATGGTGCCGGGGGGTGTGAGGACGAAATGGATTTTTACTTATGAATTTATGTTGAAAAGTGTGTAATTTTTCGTCAACAATTTTCCGGCTCAAATAAGGTGAAACAACATTTTTCCACCTATAAAAACACAAGAAATAAGGATTTTTATTTGGTTACATTCAGGTGGAAAATGCCAGGTGAGATGAACACCAGGGAGTCCTTAGGTAATTTTTACGTAACTCAGAAAATTTCTTTATATATTTTTTTGTTGCATGTTTTATTATTTTTGGGGGGGATTTTTTTTTTGGGGGTAGAGGGTGTGCAGTGATGGAAATACCTTTGTATAGGGATCATATGCGTTTATGGAGCGGCTCAAGGGAGCTATGGTTTTTTGAAATTATATTCGTTATGGGTGGGTGCCTTTAAGGTTGTCTCATAATCCTAGCGAAATTTTTTGTGATTTTTTTTATATAATGAAATTTAGTTGTGTTGGGGGGGGGGGGGGGGAATGTGTAAAATTTCTTTGTTTTTGGTTTTATTTTTAGTTTACATAAAAATTATATTCGTATTTATATATTTGTATCGAGTAAAAATATTTCTGAGTAAGGTCAAGCAGCATCGGACGTAGTTAGTATTTAGTTGGGGGACCACTTGGTAAAACGAGACTCGCTTTTTTTTTTATGTGGAAGACTAGAGCTCAGGGAAAGCCCTTTGTACTGTCGACAATCTATTTTCTTCGTATAGAGTGCAATGTCAAACAGCAAGCTCTAGTCGATAGATAGTGAAGGGGAAGAGAGAAATAGGAAGGAACTGCCACAACCACCTAACCCCAATCATTTCTATCGCGACTCTGGCATCGGGGCAATGAGAAACAACTCGTTGGAGTGTTATGCCTCCTGAAACGAGTTGAATCCCACCAACCAACCGATGACATGCGCTTGGTGGAGCGGGGCAGTGCTAGCGGAAGGCTATGACAGGGAGAATAAGGAGGGAATAAGGAGGGAAGAGTAAGGAGGGAAGAAGAAAGAAGGTGGGAAAGGCGAAGGACCGTGGGGCTCTGCCGGGATTCGAACCCGGGACCTCTGGGATAGTAGCCAGGCGCCTTACTCCCTAGACTACCGAGGCCCTCGCTTGACTACAAATACATTTATATCTGTAATAGAGGCGTGCATACCTCTATAGCATTTTTAAAGTTTTGTGCCTGCAGCGGAAGTGTGCATGCCCGTGTGGCAGGGGTATTTTTCAATTTTTGTACCCTGAGCGGGAGCATGTCATAATAGTATCGGGCGAATTTCTTCGCTGCGTGTGCTGCTTAGGCCATTTCTACACGAGGGAAAATAGTTCTGAGGCAATAGCTTCTCGTAGAGCCCGATCCAAAAAGATGAGGTTTCTCAAAAATCGCATTTTCAATGCGCAGAGAGAATAACAACAGATTTCGAAGGGGAAATGTGAAATTAATAATAATAATAATAATAATTTATTGTATAAACATTGTACAAAATAAAATAATTCTTATAAGCGTACAACTAAAAATTAATGGGTGAAACATTAGGCAAAAATTAAAATTATAGACTAAAAGCTAACAATAAAAAATAATATTAAAGAAAAGTTCAAGAAAAATTAAGAGAATAAAGGAAAAAAAATATTCAAAACGAGGAAGAATGAAAAGAAATAAAGAAAAAAGACAAAAATTCAGAAAAAACAAAAATAAAAAAAAAATAAATAAATAAATTCAAAATGTGAGTGACCCGACGTGCGCAATGTTAATTTGTGTGCAATTTTCATTTCCCCACATGCGCGAAGAAAACCTCAACTGATTTGGATCAGGCTATAACTTAGATTTGCATTTTGCTAGAACATGCGCTCGTTACTTAGAGTTTTTGGGTTAAAGCCGAGACGGAACGCAATGGGCATATTTGTTGTTAATTAGTTTTTCTCACAGATTTTTCTAATATAGGCAAGTCTCACGCTAGTTATTTCTCTAGTTCCACGTTTTCTGTTATGTATTGCTGCTTATCGATGGGTAGATGCCACACCATAAAAGATGGAAATATCAAAATTGTTGTTTCCATGGGCAATAAGAGACACAAGTCCCCACAAACGAGCAACGTCACTCTGTCTGTTAAAAACGCGAATTACCAGCCCATTTATATTCTCAATAAAAACCCCACATGCGCACTGGCTCATTTCCCTTCTTTTATGGTGCGGGCTATATATCAATTATTTGAAATGTTCACGCAACTTGTTCATAACTAGTTCTTTAGTATTTAGGATCTCATCGTCTTTATTTTTACACATCGTCTTTATTTTTACACAGGTTTTAGTAAGTCAAAACAAATATTTTTTTGGAAGTGATCGTAAAAATGTAAAAACATTCGAAATATTGAGTTGGCACGCAGCCTACATTATAGATCGATTGTCCAATTGATTGGTTCTTAGATACATTGTCGTAAATTTTGAATTTAAATTCAATTTTAAATAAAACTCTAAAGTTGCAGTTTCTTCAAATTGAATGCTTTTTACCAAAATTCTACAGATGAGAATTTTGCGACGATTATGCTCTGAAGTACCAAGCAACAATCTTTCACGAAGTTTTCAATTTGAATTAACCTCACAGACTTCTCTGGATCCATTTTCCGCCACAGCTATTTTTAGCCCCAAAATCACGTGAAACTTATGTGTGAAGATCGATCAAAAGTACTTAAACTTTTACAAATTGGTGTTACTATAGTGAAGCGCAACTTCCGTTCGTTGTCGATATTAATCATTCAATAAGAAATTCGTGATTTTGGAAAGTATTTAAGATAAATTCCAAGAAAACATACACACAACAATACCGTAATAAATCTGATTAATCCGTTTCGGACTAATTGGGATTTGGAATTTGGTATAGAAACAACGCATCCAAATCTCCCTGAAAAAATATCTGTAAATGATTTTATTACTCATTGAATGAAAGAGAGAAAGAGAAAAAAAGTACTGTATTTTTCCCAATTTTTTTCCGCTATACACTTTTCAACCTGCGGTAAACATTTCAATTAAGAACCACCCAACACGTGCCAGTGCTGCTGCTGCTCTCTCTCAGAGTATTCCGGCAAACATTTTCCATCCCTGAACTGGATTCAAGGTGGGCTATGTGCCGATGTTTTGTTTACGTGGATGATTGCCAAGAATTTGCGACTAATCGACATCCACAAATTAAATTGGCTTCAATTTAAAATTGAATTGTTCGAAATGTGGTTAACACGAAAATCCCAATTGAACAAAACTGTACACGCGAGGGAAGGGGTAGTTTTCGTTATTAGACAGGCCAGACTTCCAATATCACACACATGAAGCAAAATTCACACAAAAATTACCTCACACTTAATTGGATTTCGTTTTGTGTATTGTGAATGTGTACTAATCCCCCCCCCCCCACCCCCTGCCAGGTCCAGTCATAGTATCCTTACAGCAACAAATAATAAACTCGAGTGAATTCCAGTTGAGGTCCAGCACATCTCTATTTATCCTGCTGGCGATTCTGTGGAATGCCTCTCTACCTCACAGCTAGGGGTCTGCATACATCTTCAACCACGCCAATTTCATGCCTTAAAAAAAGAGGAATTGGTGCCGACATTGGTGCCATTTATTTGATGTTGTCAAGCTAATGAACTGTGAAAGAGGCCCCATATTTTTGCTGGAAGTTGCCTAGTTTTTTCTATGGTACCATCAGCCATAATCTGGGCGTTGAATAACGTATAATTGAACTGGTGAACTTGAGACAGAAAAAATAAATTGCACTAAAGCATGAAAAAAAACAAAAAAAAAACAGAAAAAAAAACAAAAATAATTCAGAAGATAACTAAACTCTGACGAATGATGGAAGGAAGATTTACGAAATACTTTATCATGTTGAGACGAGATCTTCTCTGAAAATGTTGTCTTTGTTTTAATTAAAGTGATAAAGGAATTACCGTTATTTATTTATTTATTTGCGAGAGCTTGATTGTTTTCAAAGTGTTCTTTTTATAGGGGAAACGTTTAAAAGTACATTTGTTGCTATAACTCGACTACTTAAGTAAATTAGCCGAGAAACCACGAGAATAAATTTACATGTTTTTTTGGGGGGGATTCTGTCATTTCTAAGATATTCAAGAATAAACAAATTTGAAGATAAACGATTTTAATTCTATTTTCCCAGCAATTGCACACTAATGTCTAATCATCACACTCGAACTCCAGTTAAAACCTAGGACAACCAACGTGGCGAATATAAAGTAGATTCGAACCGATTTCTTTTTTTTAGTCCCGACGATGTGTTGATTAAACCTCTAATGTATAAGAACCTAAACTGACTCCACCCAGGAAATATAGCAGTTTACACGCGTTTTACATAGACTGGAGTTACTCTTCAGCCTACTTGGAGTAAGCAAGGAAATATTCCCACCTTACTTGAATAACATATTCTGTGGGGACGCCAGATAGCTGCCAACAGAGACTGCCAGGATCTCCACATTACCCCCTTTTAGCTGAGGTGCTCTCCTACCATTTGGTGAGATGTCTTCTTGAGTCGAGTTGAGATAGGGTTGACTTAACTCAACTCAGCTCTGCTTTCTGGGTTGAGTTAAGGCTATGCAGACAAGGGCGGCGAAGCGTAGTCATTGTGGGTGGGGAGCACGTGACAGATGACCGTTAAAATGTGAAAAGTTCGGCCAATTTATTTACCTGTTGAGTTATATGGCTTTAACTTCTTTGGTTATGGGGTTATGGCCGATTAGCATTTGGGGGGGGGGGAGTGCAGATAAGGCCCCTATGAGGTTAGCTCCACTGCCTCATGTGGACCCTGTATGGATTGCTCTATAGGACCCACACAGGGCATCTAACGCCTTGCCTTGTTCTCTCCTCGTCATCAGGAATGCCCCATTTGGCCGCCTCCTTGAGGAAAATCATTGCTACCCGATCCCGAGAGCAAAAAAAAGGCCGAAAAATTAGTAATAATTGCGCTGGTGTCGAAAACTTTATACTTTAAAACGCTAGTGTCATTTTACCAATGCGGTCCCCCAACCAAGTACTAATCACGTCCAATGCTGCTTGACCTCTTTAATCGAACCAGAATCAGTCTATTGAGTAGGCTGAATGACACCCATAACGGTCACTAACATGACTGAAATACATACGAAAAAATGCAACAACAAAAACTAAAGCTTTCTATGATAAAACTAAAGCTTAAGGGTATTACTTTAAAGCTTTTTAAAAAGCTTTCCGACTACGTAAGGCAGATGTTAGGATTGTCCCATTTCATTTGTAATGAGGTTTGCTTCATAGGGCTTTTATGAGAAATTGATAAGGCATACCTCACTTCAGTATCACTTTTTTTGTGTGTGGTGTTCATGAAGAAACTAAGAAGAAAGCCCTCTTTCGGTATGCCTGTCATTTGCCACATGGGGTCCTCATGAGGAACCTATGGAGAAATCCCTCCTAGTCGGGTGGGGTTTAAAACGCTTAGGCTATAGTTGTAAGTTCTTAATAGCTTCGGCCACGTTACTTTGTCGCCAACGACTGAGGTGGTGCTCCAAAGTTCTGGGTTATTAGGTGTACATAAAATATTTTGGGTGTGGATTTCCCCACCCAAAGCGAATGTGCGTGTGCACTTTTCCTTCCATCCCCATGCGCTCTGCCGCCCCTGTATGCAGATAGACGCGAGTTCAGTAGTTGAGTAGTAAAAATTTGGTTTCCAGCAGCATCTCTGTGTTTTGTTTGTGATTTTTGTCGAATTTTGTCGATTGCCGAAAATTCAACTCAACCTCAACTCAACTATTCAACTCATCATGTATACGTAGTATATGAGGATTTATTACTTATGATACATTTCGGTCACCTCGGATATTTTTGCAATAGCTTCTATAGCCATCATGAGCAGCTCCTTGGTCCTTTTTACGTGAACCAGGATCTTCATGAGCCCATATTGAGTCCCCGACAATTGCCATACAGTATTCCGTTTCATCTGACCGGTTCAGGCTGTCGCCGTATAAGTTATTAGAGTGGCGACAAGCCTTTTATTAACTGTCGCTTTAGTACATTAAATCACCGAGGCATGTGGCGCCATCACTGTAGTTTCCGTTTAGTATACTGACGGTGTGATAACCTACCTGTGCCGGCCTTGGTAGCTTAGAGGTTAAGACGCCTGACTACCATCCCAGAGGTCTGTGGTTCTGGTTGTGATCTCCGATCCGAAGAAAGTTAAGGGCTGGGACTTCGGAGCTCTAATATTCCTAATGAAGAGGCTATGGTGTGACGCTAGATTTTGTGCACCACTGTTCTAACACTCAGATCATCTCTAATTATTCCTCATGCCACAATCGCCACAACAACGGCATGGCCAATTCCGTGGACGTCAAAGTTTTTTAGCGGCAGAAGTGAGGAGATACTGATCAGACCATGATCTTCTACGGCAGCATTTTGGGTGTCGTGGTTAGATGTTCGGAGTTTTAGCAACCACTCTATGCACCTTGATTCGCACCATCGCAAATGGAACCACCATGTGACGCGCAGCTTGATTTACTTGTCACTTATCACGATGAATGCGTCTTATGCAACCTTTGGTGTTCTACCGTTGATGTTGATTTCGTCTACGTAGATCAGTAGTTGGTTGGACTTCTAAAAGATTGTAGTTCTTGCTGTCACTTTCATCCCTCAGACCACTTTACCCAAAATCAGGTTGAAGATGAGGCAAGCCAGAGTGTCCAGAGTTGCTGGAGAGTGAGTCGTGACTTTGTTAATGTATTTTTTCTACGCCTCTGTTAGAATACATGCATTCTGCTATTACTTTTAGTTACGGAGTTAGTAGCATTCCACACCCGTGTGGAATATTCATTCCATCACTTGTTATGGAATGACTACTATTGGCGACATCTGTTCGTCGTAATCCAAGAATATGATTTATTAATTAAAGAGAAAAAAGATTTATTAATTAAAGAAAGAAAAGGATTGTTTCAATAATAATAAATCAAAGATGTTCCGCCATAAAATGTTTGCTTTAAATAAACTATTAAATTATTAAATTCCAGAAAATAATAGCATTTTTTTAATAAATTTTTCGGCGCCATCTATTAACAAATTATTAAATTACAAAATGGTTATGAATGAACACTCCCTACTAATATGTTATGTAGCGTTAAAATATCTTGCTGTGCCTTATACATTATATTTTTGACATTAGCTTTACATAAGGTGCGTTTTTGTTTACAAAATATTAATAAAAACTAATTAGAGGCGTAGAAAAAGTGTAGTCTGCAACACGTTTTTAATGGCTCGGGTGCCCACTTGTATGGAATATGCATCATTCCAAACTTGTTACAGAATATACTGTTATGGCTGCATTCGTTACTTGAGTAAATATTTCTAAATTTTTTACTTAATATAATTTCCTTCTTTAAATCCTTGAATCCCTGAAAAAGGGAAAAAACAGCAACGAAAACATGCACAAAAATCATGTTGTTAAGCAGTCAAAAAGTTCCATGCAGTGAATTTATAAGGACGTGGTGATTTAAATGAACACAAGTTTACCCGAATCAAAAATCACCCATATACAAAAATGGTTTAGCATATGTACCTACTTTTTTCTTCACATTCCACATGGCTGTTCTTGAGCTCCACTGTAGTGCACAAAATTCGACTCTTTTTTTCCAACAAATTAAGCAACCAGCAGCAGAATGAAGCTTATGAAACACAAAGCAAGCTCAGGAAGAATAAAGAGCACCGAAAAAAAACCTCATAAGCCGCTGGGAAGGAAGTAGTTGAAAGACGGAAATCTGGAATAACAGAGAAAATGGTCACGACACATTCACCATTTTAGGGGTGGTTTTTTTTTTTGGTTCTTGTACACTTATGTAGGTACTTTGTGGGTTGCTTTCTCTTAACTCCTATTTTAAAGCTAAGCTATGCAGCTGCAGCTATGCACACACCAAAATCCTTTTGCCAGTCAGCCATCCGTTTACAATACTTAAGCAGAGCGTACAAATCCTTGAGAAAAGGAGCAGAGCTCCCTTAAAGCCCAAGATGAAAAAGAGCGGATTCATATAGTTAAGGATGAAAGGAGAATTACAACAACAACAAAAAAAGACGCCCGTTAAACCTCAGAAACCTTCATCAAAATCATTTGTGGAGCTCGTTTCACTTGCACTGGCAGAAGAGTGCCCGCCCGGATCCATGAAGTGGTCAACACTACTTCCAATTGTGGTCGTTAGTCCTTCCGTTCATCCTTTTGCGGTTTTAACTGAAACTTTTTGCGTGCATATAGTCTCCCCTCAAGGACTTTAGACCCCCAGTTAAGGTCCTTAGACTGTCATAATGAGGCGTCTATCTCGGAACTCCATTCATCCAAAATGGTGAACTACACCACCGGCCACTCCTCCTCCTTCACCAGTAGCATAGATGATAAATGACCCTAGGCAAAAACTTTCAAGCAGGAACTTTTTTTTTTTTAGAATGAATCCCGGGAAACGATTCCTGTGCCCAGACATCAGGGAGGAACAGGGGCGAATAGAGATATTGTGTTCTTTCCCGGTTTTCTAGTACAAGAAACAAAGCAGACATAGTGGAGGGGATACATTTCAAAAGGGCGGGGGTGTGTAATACACACTGAACTGACCTGCCCCGGCATTGTCTTGCCATTTATTAAGCCGTTCACATGACACACGGGATAACATGGAGAGCTTCTAGCACAATGGATGTGTCTGAAGGAGATTAGGATACGACAAGGATGTCTTATAGAGCTTCTTTGCGCGATTTTGAATAAATAAAAATTTATTTAAAAAAAAACACCAAAAAAATAAAAATCCATTGTAATTTGTTTTTGGCTCCAAGAAAGTTTTTATGGATCAAGGGGGGGGGGGGGAATGGGAAGAGAAATGGATCGGGTTTCCATTGTGCTCAACTGGGGATTGGCGACTGGTTGTCTGTAGTAATTTTCGGGCTATGTAAATGGAGAAATAATACATGATTATTTATAGACCAATTTCGCTGCTTAATAACGATGAACGAAGATGATTGTATCGAGTTCATTTCCTTGATAAATATGCGAAAGGACAGTTTTGTGCATTAAGAATAAATGTACAGCCTCGATTTTGAGTTATATTTTGCTGGACCCGATTTTGCTGGGGTGGGTATTGGGACGATTGGGCCTGGTGAGACGAAAGTCAATAAACGGTGTGGTATTTGGCTAAAAATGTTATCTTATGTCACTTTAGCTCAGGGGTGGCCAAACCGCGGCCCGCAGGCCGCATGCGGATCTACGCCGGAAATTTTGCGGCCCGCGAGACTTAACACGATTTATCAAAATATTTTGTACTAGAAGGTTCCAAAACATGAAGAGGAAAAAAATGTAGCCAGCACCATTTAACGTTGCTATTGAGAATGTTCCAGAAAATGTGCAAATGGCAATACTAATTGATTTACAGTACAATAAAGAATTAAAAACCATAGCAAATTCAATAACGAACAAAACATGTCCAACAAACTTTACGTCTAGAATCTTTCGTTCAGAGATATTTATCAATAAAGGTAAAAAAACAGGGAATTTTCCATGAATTTTGCAGTTTTTGGGCTCCCATAAATTTTCCGGGCGTTTTCATGTTTGCGCACTCCTTGGATATTGTTGGGGATGTCATTTCTGACCAATTCCACCAAAAAATTCCGTTACATCACGCCACAACCAAAAATATGTCTCACTGCTCTAGCGCCTGGACTACGAGTATAGTACCCAAAACAGGCACAGTACGCCTGAGTAAAAATTCTGATTTTCCAAATGCAACCTACTACCAATAAAAGACGTACGGAACAGTCCAAACGAAGCACAGTACTCTCACCCTTTTTCTAGACTAAAGGGAGTAAAAACTGTAGTTGTAAGAAATTGCATAGGACGAAGAAAACGGCCAATTACCTTGGTGACCATAAAGAGTGCGATTGCGAAAGTCAAGCAGCAATGGACGTGGTTAGTACTTAGTTGGTGACCGCTTGGTAAAACGACACTGGCGTTTAGAATGGTCGATTACGAATAAATTCATATCTGTAACGGGGGCGGGCATTCCTCTATAGTGGAAGAATTGTAGCGGCAGCATGCATACCCGTGTGGCAGGTGCATTTGTTCGTTATGCGTGCTAGTTGCAGGCGGGCATATGCTTTTAAAAAAAATTAAACAATTAAATTATTTTTACTCGGGTTGGGTCAACTTACATCTGCGAATCGTTCTTTTCGAAAATGAAATTTACAAAAAGAAATATCACGCCATCTTGTCTGACGAAAACCTGCAACACCAACTATAAATGTGCAAATAATAATATAGAGATCGACTTGGAAAAGCTAATGGTGAGTTTACACGAATGACACACTTGTCATATTTTCGGTCATAATTTGCCATTAGCGATTACACGGTCATAATTTGTGTCATTATTTCTGTCATAAAAAATGACAAAAATTTGTGTCATAAAAGTTGTCAGAAAAAATGACAGAAATTATGACAGTGTAAACAATAATGGCAAATTATGATAAGTTATGACAAGTCGTCATAAAAGAATGAACTTGGTCATATAGGCTTTAGCTGGTACTTCACTTGGTCTCAGGTTCAAGACCAGCGTGGTCAGCGCATCTCTTTGCTTCACATCTGAATTTGAAAAATTTTACAATTTGGGATCGATTTTTATTCTAAAAATTTTCACTGAACCAACTTGATTACCATAAATTTCTAGATATTATCCATATTTATATATAATTACATTTTATTTTAATAAATAATGCAAAAAATATAATAATAAAAATTTTCCTTAATTAAAAAACTATTTTCCTCGACCGAGCACATGGTTTGAGCGTGTATCAATTTTAGTAATACTTCTCAACTGCATAACTCTAGGAATGTATCAGCCTTGTGTGGATGACGCGTGTGTTACAAATCGTTGTAAAATATTACAGGTGAGTACAGAGCATCCTTTAAATAAAATATTTTAGCAATTAGCACGGATATTAAAATATGTTTAATTATAATGTAACTAATAGCACTAAACATCAGAAATCTGTCATTATCTCAACAGCTCACGTCTTAATCAGAGCATTCCGGTTGACATCTTTCAATTAATCATCCCCTCCTCATCATGCTAAACTACCTTCTAGTATGTAAGAATCTGCTGTTGCGGTATGGATGATAGTTTTCTTCTCCGCTCACCATTCCCGTTCTGCTATACTATATATGGTTTGGGTCCTTCTATATTTAACATCAGTGAGAGTGTGTGGAGATGCTTACCTTATCCGAAAGTACCTTACTAAATGATACCACCTCTAAAAGTAGCACATTTCGTGTGAAAATTGAGGAAATTCGTTGCCTGCCTGCTCATGGCTCTGTACGGGTCCTGAATATGTATCGATCTCAATTTTCATTCAAATAAGGACGATGCGGTTGTTGGCTGATGAAAGGGTTAAAGGGATAAGGGTTGTTGGTTATTTGTTTTTAGTTGGTAATTTTCAAAAATTGTAGCGGTTTTTCAATTTAAAGACAATCAATAAAGCTGGCCGAAAATTTTCAACCCTTAAGTGTCGTTTCGTTTAGTGTTATTTCTAGTTCCGGGATGAGTTTTGTCTTGCCCAAATAAAATTGGTTTTGGGGATGATGATGCCTTGATAAAGAAACTCCATTTAAGATTATTGGAAGGCAGCCGCAACACACAATTCTCTTGGTCAATTGATTTGTGAAATTGAAGTTGGAATTTCATTTTGTGATTGTGTTTGGCGGCGGCTATCATCTGTGAATATTTTACCTCTGTTAAACGTCCACTAATTAAACCAAAAGTTTTAAAAGGTTTTCATCTTCAAATTTACTCTCACTCTTTCTCTTCTTGGGGTATTTCTGGTTATTTTTCGCTGTCTGTCTTATTTACCTATCCTTAGCAATGGAATCTACTGGAAAGAAGCCCCGTTTACGGATGAAGTTTTCAAAAACTTTGTAATTAACGAATGAATGAGCTTCACCCCCTCCTTTTTGCGTTCTGTGCTTTAAAGCATATCATTTTTGTGTAAATTTAAATACCAACAATAATAATAATAACAACAACAACAACAATAACTAAAACAGTTACAGCTTCCCCTTCTCTAATAACCACCACCACCACCACCCCTCCACACCCCTCAACCTATACACCGTAAAACAATAAATTCTTGGCTCAATTCTGCGGAATCATTATTAATATCAGAGCCTCGACTTGAAGTTAAAATCTGACGTCTTCCTCCTCTCTTACAACCCTTTGTCCCTCTTTCCCGCGGGATGGTTTGGCGCTGATTTATTATCCTTAATTTGGGTATGAGAATGTTGAAAGGCTTTAAATACTTTGGTAGAGCGAGCATTTAATTTGCTATCAAATTTCTAATTTCAAAACCACCCCAAATTTACACCGCCCTACACCCAAATATGGTGTTTTTCTGAGTGTGCTTAACTGAGTGTGTTTTTCGCTGGCATGGGGTTGTGTGTATGTGTGTCGTTACGGGATAGAAGAAATGAATTTCATAATTAATTGAAGAACGTTCATTTCAAAATTGTAAATACGGGTAATTAATGAAATTTTGGAGAAGTTTAGTTGTGTTAAAGGCATACATACATTTACAGATGTATTTTAATTTTTTTGTGGGAATTTATTATGTTTTTAGTGTAGTTTAGGGGTTTTTGTTTGTTTATAAACAAGTATGTTATGGATATGTTTGATATTTACATCATTATCGTGTTTGATTGAGTAAAATTCCAGCAGACGCATTCAAAATCAAGTGTTATTGTTGCTAATTCCACAGTACTTCAATGTTTATTTTAGTCCATCAATTCTAATTGAAATGAAAAAGTTTAAAAAAATGGACCTTTATGTTCATCGATTATTACAAAACATCGATATCCGATCAAAACAACGATGTCCAAAATTAAAATTCGCTATGGATGGTATTTTGGTACGCATCACTTTTTTATGTGGCAGTTCTAAGCTCAGGTATCACCTTTTACTCAGGAAAATTTAGATTATCTAGAGCAGTGATAGGCAACCCCCTACCTGCGGGTAATACACTTACCCGCGACCATATTTTCAGCTACCCAATCCTTTTTCCTTTTTGCATATTTTTTGTGAGTTTTTAAAAAATACATTTTTAGAATGGGCAGATTCACTTTTTGATGCCTTCAAAAATAAAAAAAATATACTGCAACGTATAAATGAAATCCCTTTGTCAGCTAGGGTGGTTCAATGACGTATTGTAGATATGTCGAATGGTATCGATATGCAAGTTAAAGATCATCTGTTAAATTGTGACGTTATTAGTTTCGCTATCGATGAAAGTACAGATATTAATAATATTGCTAGGCTGGCAATAGTTGCCCGATACGGATTCATTAATTCTCCAGAGATACATGAGGAACTTTGTGAACTTGCACCTAAGACAGGAACAACAAGAGGCGTTTATATTTTTGAAAAATGAATGGCTTTTATTGATTTAAAAATTGAAAAATCCCCGATTTAAAAAAAGCTTCTTTCAGTTACTACTGATGGCGCACCAGCAATGTTGGGAAAGAATGTTGGTTTAGAATAGATTCCTTTTTCTGATTGATGCTATAGGAGAAAACTTTCCTCAACTCAATGACAAACTCTGGCTGTTGAAGTTAAGGTCAGCACACAATTCTAAAGTTGTTTGAGGAATGGAAGAGTTTCGGATTTAAGTTACAGCTCTTTGAAAGTGATATACAAACTTTCCAATACTTTCTTATGATCAAATTAATTAGTAAAGAAATAGATAATGCAAATTTAGAAATGCTCATTAATTATAACCGTAACATATAAGATGATTTTTCATCTAGATTTGATAAACTAAAAAAATACGGTTCAATGTCAATCAAATTACACCAATTTAAATTTTACAGGAGGAGCCAAAAACTGAATGATGTATTTACGATTGACTTTTCACGTGGTTTTTAATTTTCCCATATAGTGTTTGTGATTTTTTGACATAATGTTAAATCCAGATTCTTACCGTAAAATAAAACGTAAGATATTTAAATTTAACAAATGCAATTGTGCCGTTTTGTTTGTAGTGCAGTAAAAAAAGCATTTTTATTTGCACAGTCTGGTAACAGCAAAATTATGATTTTATCCTGTTTGGGATATCACCAGGAGTATATTGCTAAGTTTTGGACCTCGAAAAACTTGTGCTACTTTTGTTATAAACAATTAAAGTTTTTTTACCACGTTTTTCGAGCTTAAAATGTGAATTACTCCGTCGGATCGGGACAAACTAAATACATTGATTATACTAAATACATCTATTTTTAGATCCCGAGCCAGCATAATCAATGGCCGCAGCTTCTTTAATGCGCGAAAGAAAAAGTTTATTTCGGAAACTAACCATATAGAGGAGAACAAAACCCTGCGATGCCAGCGCACGAAGCTCGTAGCGCCGTAGCTGGATGTTAATTTCACTCGCGTTTGTCCATATTTACTTAGTATATAATCAATACTAAATACCAGTCTCTTCGTAATAAAATTTCCAATAAATCCTCGTTGGTTTCAAGTTTCTGAAGTACATACATAACCTACAAAACTGAAAAAAGGAGAAAAAAAGTATTTTTTTTTCTATTTAATGCCCAAGACAGTCAACTAGACCAATTGCATCAAACTTTTAAAAAAATATACTTTTTAATGTTATAAAAAGACCCTGAAAATTTGGTGTCAAAATACTCAACCCGTTGGCCAAAATTGCATTTATTATCTAAAATTTGAAATGCCCGCCATTTTATGCCATTAAGTCAAAAATAAAAATTTCTTTTTTCAAAATGTAGGTCTCCATGCCACCTTTCGAATGCAATTAAAAAAAATTTTTAGTGTAATTTTTGGTTATTTTTTTTCATTTGTTTATAACTCAAATAACAACAATTGCATTTTTTCGGCCATTTTGAAAAAAGGCATCAGATCGAAAACGTACTTGCTAATCCGAAGATGGTAAAATTTTAATGTAATTACCTACATCGTTTTCATCGAAAGCACCAACTTCTGACTCTATTTTAGCATACTTTTTGGTCATTTTGAACGAAAACGAAGACTGAATTAGATTCACGGGATCATAAACAGCCAGATTTATCGAAAAAAATTTGTTTTTACCAAAAGTGTAATTAGATCGTTTTGTTCGCCAGCTCCTCATTTATTATATGACCCGATGTAATGGATGGAAAAGATATAAATCTGCATTATTTTTAATTTCTTGATATAAATAAATTTTCACTTGAATTAATTCTAAAAGCTCAAGTATATGGCAAGAAAAATTCAAAGAATTAAGAGGAGAACTTGAGAAAACTGAAGCAACTAACCTCAATTTAATAGCAACTTGTTGGTCATCCATTCCACCAAGATTTTCGCGTTTAAAAAAAGTTGGATTTGCTTTGCTATCGGCTTTTGGTTCCAGCTTTATTTGTGAGCAAATATTTTCACAAATGAAATTCATTTTAAATCCAATGAGAAACAGATTAAACCTGGAAAATTCAGATGCTTGTCAGGTTGAAAACAACAACATTACCAACCATTTAGAGAAACTGTCCAAAAATGTTCAGCATCAAGTAAGCCATTAATTAAAAATAATTGAAAATTTTCTATAATAAATTAACCCAGTAGAAAATCGAAATTATTGTAATTTACCCGATCTTGAAAAAGGTTGCCGACAGCTGACTAGAGAGGCCTTTTCGATAAAAATAACATCGTGGAACAATCGTCACGGTTAACTGGTCTGATTTGCATAATTTGGTACCCATGCCAAACCGACCCCATACCTACTCTAATTTATCCAGACATAAGTCTTGCATTGTTGAAAGCGTAAAACTAGCACAGAGCACCGCAGTTTCTAAGAACACCAGAGGCAGATATTTGGCAGTTATTACTTTCCATTATTAACCTCAGGGTTTGTACTTTACATTAAAATAAAAACATCAACACTTTTTACGAAAATATTAAAAATGTAATGTTGATTTAAAATAACAACTCTGGTTGAAAGACCCTGTAATATAGTTCTCTCATGTATGCCAGCCAAAAAAAAATGTCCATAAACTTAAAAACGTCTGACTTAAAGAATATATCTCAAAATGACACAGTATACACGTGTTAAGTGTTAACACAATTAATAAAAAGAATAAATATTTTAATAATAAAAACAAAAAAAATAGAAACAAAATATTAAATTATTTATAAACATTTTATCAATATTTTTTTTCAGATTTTCGATGATATAATTTTTGCATTTTTCGCCCTCGAAATGACGATAAAAATGGTCGCAATGGGGATGTATGGAAAACAAACGTATTTAGCGGATACATGGAATCGTTTGGATTTTTTTATCGTTTTAGCCGGACTACTGGAATATGTTATGCATGTTGAAAATTTAAATTTAACTGCAATACGAACAATACGTGTATTACGACCGTTGAGAGCAATAAATCGTATACCAAGTAAGTTATTTATTATTTATTTATTAAATTGGAGGAAAATATATATTTTTTTTACTTGTTTTTATTTTTCCCGAATAAATAAAATATTAAACAATTTTTTTTTGTTACGCTTGACAACCTTTTCCTATAGAGGGTATTCTTATAAAAAAAAATTCTCAGTGCTTAATTCTTTAAAAAAAAAATACAGAAAAGTTTATTAATAGTAGGTCATTGGTTGTGGTGTATTTTATTTTATTTTTTTTAAATCCCCAAGTCTTCTAAAATGTCAAAAAAAAGAAATCATTTCGTTTAGAAGAGATTCCAGACCTTATCTTAAAAATAAATGGTAAAAGAATTTCTTGGAAAATTCCGAACGTTTTTTTTTGTATTGATTTCAGTGCGGTTATACAGGTTAAGATTTTGCGAGGCTGTGTCAGAAGACAAGAGAAGGTGAATTTTGTCACAGGAAAAAAAAGCGAAGTAAATTACCCAAGATTACTTCTATCTCTATTAAACCAACGTCTTTCAACTTGTCAAAAGATTAACACGCTCCATTTTACTAAGACAGTTTCTACAACAAATGATCAAATTATCACTCAGTACCATAGAAAATTGTCACCCCGGGAAATTCCTTTAGGGGTAGAGAAACGTAGTCTAACCTGTTGAGGATTCCCTGCTCTAGGGCGGCACCCCTCTACTTAAAAATACAGAACGAAGAAAATAGCTTCCACATCGCTTACAAATGGTGTATAGCATCGCACCGGTGAGCCTGATCCTTTAGTGTATTTCCCCTTAGCACATTTTAAATCACATTTTCTTCAACCTGACTTTGGTGAACCCCAAAAATGCTACCAAGGATATTTCTTTTCCTGGCTGCGATGATACTACAGAAACAAACAAACAAACAGCCGCCCTCCCCCCACCCGAAACCGCTATTTTCCTAGCTCCTTGCTCCTGGCTAGAACCAACAGCAGCCATTTCGGTTGAAAATAATTTTATTCCAGTGACAACGTAATCTGTTTAGTCACGTACAATTTAACATGCAACAGATGCTGACGATATAAGCGCTCTATGGGAAATTTATTTATCTAGATAAGCCAGTGAATACAGGACCACGACAGGGCATGCTTTCCCCCACTCTATGCTCCCCTTTCGGCGGTTTACTTCTGTAAACGGGGTTAGTCCCTGAGAATCGGGTCCTACGGGCAAGGAATTTCGTGCCTGCGAAGCACACACACGCATACACACACTTCCAATCTCGAAGCTGTATATTTCGATTGCGGGTCGTAAATCTACTTCCCGGAAAAACAGTGCCGACCATCAAAATATTAACCATCAACCCCCGCCCCCCACCACTCCTCCGCAAATATCTACCCCTAGGGTATCGTATCAAAATCATACCATTTTACTCCAATGAGAACGTGCTACTATCGTTAAGGTAATAAAATTGCATAAGGGTTGGAATCCTGGGTTCAGTGGAGCGGGCACATACCTGATTCATTCGTGCTAAATCATCCCTTACCATTCTTACGAGGCCCATCTTGACATAGGTTCGCGTGGATGGATCCTTTCGTCGCTTATCGTGTCTAGCGGCTATAAGATTTTTGATTTGTTTGATTTATGAAAAGGTGTAGTTACAACTCGGTTCGCATTTTTATCGTTATCGATTGATATTTTCACAATTCTAGACAAATTCGGTTTTGATAGTCACGTTTAGGGAGAGCCCAAAAAAAATAGGAAGGTAATAGCCGCTCTGTTATTTCGCCTACAGGGTGTAATATAGATGTGATGTGGAATTAGTTTTGTACGTGCGTGCAAAAGATTGACCTATCTCTAAAATTTCACCCTCATTTATGCTACAATAAAAAACTGTGTTATTGAGGAATTAACCGTGTTTTTAGGGTGGCACTAGGGAACTTTTATATTATAGTTATGTATGCCGTCCATATATAATGAAATCAGTCGGTAATAGTACCAAATATGGCATTGCAAAACAACAAATCTAGTGGAATTGTAAATCAAATTTGGACATCAGTAGCATAATTAGAGGGTTCCTGGATCACCCCTTTCCCCGCACCACCCCTTGCAAACAAGCTGGGGTGGGGGTGTATGTCCGCGGTCGACATAACTTAGACTTGACCAGGCAGACTCGGCAGACCGAATATACCAGGCAGAGCAGATGGGCTAGATATACCAGACAGATCAGACAACATATACCAGGCAGACCTCCTCCTTCTCTTTTTCCCTCTCCAATATATTATGTAAAGCTCTTAAACCCCATTTCATAGGCCCACCCCGGTACCAAGAAGCTCACAATCACCGGAAACACCCATTAGCACCCATCCATAAGCACACATCCCAATACCCCTAAACCTCATTGCATACTTCCAGGCACCAAAAGCTCACCACACCACGGACATAAACCCCAATTGCATACCTCCAGGCACCAAAATCTCACCGCGCCGCGGACGTAAACCTCCCCAGCTTGTTTGAAAGGCTGTGGACCGGGCAAGGGGTGGTGCAAGAACCAGTTAGGCCAAAAAAAACATATCCGGCCGCACATTTCCTCTTCGACCAAATGAGTGGGGTACTGGAATTTTTCGCTAGTAGTAACTAAAAACCCTTATACTTTATACCCTTATAATTTCATGAAACCAGTTTTAAATCAAATTTGTTGACATATAACCATATTTAGTCCAAATAATTTATTTTTTTAATTATTTTTTTTTGTATAATTTTCAGGTATGCGAATTCTTGTTATGCTACTTTTGGATACTCTTCCAATGTTAGGCAATGTTCTACTTCTATGCTTTTTTGTATTTTTCATATTTGGAATTGTCGGTGTACAATTATGGGAAGGAATATTAAGGCAACGATGCGTCTTACAATTGCCACCACATGTTGCGGCACCCAAGTAAGTAGCAATATTAATTTAAAAACAATTTTTTTATTTATAACAATTTAATTCAATTGTGAAATTTAAAAATAAAATCTAACTCTTATTTTTATGTTGAATTTTGTACTTTATAAATAAGTAATAAAATGAAATGCAAAAAAACAAAAGAAATATAAATAAAGAATAAGGTAAAAAAATCAATAATACGAATTTATACAATTAAGAAAAGTGCGTTTCGATTAGTTAATAATGTATAGTTGAATATGAAACAATAAAAACAGTATTTTAATATCATTCGATTTAAAAAGACACACGTGTGTTAAAGTGCTGTACCGAATTTAGTTATTTTTATATAATATTAGGATTGTTATTTTATTCACAAAAAAGAAAAATAAAAGAAAATAATAACATGCATTTTAAGTAGCGATTAGCTTCTGCTTTTAACACGAAAAATATATTAATATTTATAATTATTTGTTGGGAATTTAATATTTAACACTGTCTTTATTAATTTATATTATTATTATTATTATTAAATTTTTACGTTTTTTTATTGACACGTTCGTTAATATTATTAAAATCACTTTAGATAATTTTGTATTTTTTTTCGAAATAGCTTTTGTAATCTCAATAATAATTAGTAACCCTCACTGATGATAATTTTTTTATAGAATATTTTTTGAGCAAAGATTTATTTTTTCTTTATTTTTTTTTTTATTTTTTTTTTATTCATAATAAATTTTTTTCTGATATTTTTAGTGATAATAAAATCGAAAAATTATGACAATTCGAAACAAAATTATTAAGTTTTTTTTAAATATATAATAATATATATATAATATTATAGTAAATAGCAAACTAACATTTATGTAGTTTTTTTCACAAAATATATATTTTTATAAGTGCAGTTAAATATTTCATATTTATTTCATTTTGTTTCCTGATTTGAGTCTTTTCTTTAATGGATAAAACGAACTAAAGTTTGAAATTTACTTTTTTTTATATAAAAAAAAAAGAGAACAAGAACATATAAATATAAAAAAAAATAATAAGTTTTTTCCTTAATATTACTTTACTTAAACTTTTAATAATGATTATACTAAAATCTATTTTAATTCTGTTTTTATTTCTTATATTAAATTCATCTATTTTATTTTCCTGTGAATTTATTTGCAAAAATGCATGAACCACAATCAGTTTTTTTATCATTAAGATATGATTGAGTTTTTTTTCTTGGTACTTCACAATATCCACCCTTAAATCTATCATTTTCTTGAATACAAAATTTTTTCTACCTTAATAAAAGAAAAACACAAAAACTAATAAAAAAAATTCAATTATAAACTTAACAAAAATTTGTTTGCTTATACTTTTCTCTTTTCACTAATGTAAATATTTTAATTTTATAATCTTCAAAATAATTATTATTTGTATCTAATTTTTGTTTCTATATTTTTTGTTTGATTTTTACTCATTACACCCCTTCACGTCTATATCTTCCCTATTCTATGTAAAATATTAAATATACATAACTGTATTTAAAAAAACTCATAAATATTGCTGTTACAGAAAGAAACTACCCATAAATGTGTCAACCTTTTATATACATAGCAAACTTCCCTCAATTTTTTTAAGAAGAAAATATTTTTAAAACATTTTTATAGATTTAAGAAATTATTTTTATATTTTTATTTATTTATTTTTTATATTTATGTTTTTTTTAATAACAAAAAAAAATCTTCAAAACATTTTTTCAGTTGTTCACTTCAAAGTTGTCGTTTTTTTTTTCAGTTTTAAATTTTTATATTATTTTATTATTTATTTATTTTTTTTATATTTAAGTTTTAAAACATAATTTTTATTATAATTTTACAATTATCAGACGCAATGAAATTAATTGGAATTAAATATATATATAAAACAAAAAACAAAAAAAAATATATATATAAATAAAATAAATAAAAACGACAACAAAAATCAAATTAAATTAAGTAAAAACAAAAAAATTAAAAAAAAGAAAAAGAAATTAATTAATAAAAAACAAAAACTTCGGGTTTTCTGATTTCAGGGGACTTCCTGATGAATACAGAGTTCGAGTTCGTGTAAATTCGTAAGATTTACCATACTACTACTACTACTACTATACTACTACTACTACTACTATACAGCTACTATACTTTCCACTACTAAATATTATTATTGTTTATTCATTATGAAATGTATAATCTCTACACAATCCTCTACATTGAGAAAAAAAAGCATATATAAATCCTTTATTTTTTATTTATTATGAATTTATTACTGTCCTTCACCATATGTTTATATGTTTTTGTTTACCGTCATTGTTTTATGTTTATATATATATAAATCTTTACTTCAAATTCATTAAAACTTTTTCAAATATTCTAGAATACTATGAATATCACTATTTTTTTATATTTTCAAATTAATTTTCCTTATCTTATTTCATTGTATACTTTTGTGTAATAGTATACTAAAAAAATCATTTATTTATTCTGTTATAACAAAAAAAAATCTCCTTTTTTTGGTTTTTATGTTAATGTGTCTACAAATATAAACTCCTTTATAGATATACATACAGAAAAAAGCCTCTCTCACAGTGTATAAAAATAATATAAATATCTTCTTTCCCTTTTCAATATATATATATAAATAACACTCAACTCTATTTATATATTATATATTTTGTACATATTTCGCAAATTTTTGTTCTTTTCCTACCTACATTCACTCTATACTATATTACACAAAACCATAAAATAAACACAGTTTTTGTTTCCCCATTAAATAAAAACAAAGCCACACTGCATAAATATAGAAGTCTTCTGAATTGTGTAGTTTAAACTGGCATTTAAATGATAAAAAAAAATACAAGAATAATTGAAAGCATGTTGGAAAGAATTTACTCTGTACACTTAAAACAATTTTACAATTTTACTAATTTTACAAACGTTACAACTTTTACAATTCCAATACATAATTAAATCCATCCAAAATGTGATTGTCTTTTACATGATTTTACATAGAAATTTATATACCTTGCTTTTTGGAGAGAAGTAATATTGGTCGATTTTATTTTAATATCACAAGCGGTTATTTGTATCAGATTAGTTACAATTGCAAATATAGTATCTAATTAAAAATTTTATAATATTTCAGCTGACAAAAACATTTAAAAATACGCCACGTGCTCTACTTATTTTCTACACATACCTACTGAAAGCACTTTTAACTTTTTACCAACAATTGGCACTAGAAACAATTTATATTGATCAATTGGCTTATCGCATTTTTTGCAAAAGAAGCTTTAAAAATTTAAAGCTTTTATTACGTCATCGAAAAACTAAAAAGCTTTCAAAATTTTAAGCTTTTATTACGTCATCAAAAACTAAAAAGCTTTCATTATTCCCAATGAAAAAAAAGCTTTCAAAAAAAGAAGCTTTAACAAATTTAAAGCTTTTATTACGTCATCAAAAAACTAAAAAGCTTTCAAAATTTTAAGCTTTTATTACGTCATCAAAAACTAAAAAGCTTTCATTATTCCCAATGAAAAAAAAGCTTTCAAAAAAAGAAGCTTTAACAAATTTAAAGCTTTTATTACGTCATCAAAAAACTAAAAAGCTTTCAAAATTTTAAGCTTTTATTACGTCATCAAAAACTAAAAAGCTTTCATTATTCCCAATGAACAAAAAGCTTTAAAAATAGAAGCTTTTTTGACGTCGTAATGGACCAAAAAAAGCTAACGATTATTATTTATTTTTGCATAAAAATGACCATGTTCAGTGACACTTCCGCATTGTTCAATAATGCAGCATTTTTTCAGTCATCCGTCAGCTTGCATTCATCATCGAACCAGTCGTTCCGAGCTTGGAGAATGAATGTTATAGTATATTGCGTACCATTAAGCATACTGAATATACTAGTTCTCGTTACTGTTGGGATCGCCTGTAACGCCGGCACCCCTGTCTAGAGAGAGGAAACGGGCATGCGTTAAAAGAGTTCAGATATGTAATCCTTCCTATTGTTAGTATTTTATAGTATTATTTGAAAGGAATAATTTTGTAAATAGTTGTAAAGTAAATAATTATATAAATTTGTTAAAGTTGTAAATAAGAAACTTATTTCTCTCCTTCAAGGTATAAAATTTTAATTCGGATGACGCAATACATTCACAGACACAAAACATTTTCACACCAACCATTGACAAACAATCTCCTTGTGTTTTAATTGTATAATTTTCTTGAGTTTTTCCTCCCTTTTTGCCCTTTTTAACGATCTCACAATTCTCTCTTTTCTATTTCTTCTCACTCTCTTAGGTCTTCCTCCTATTTCTGTTGATCTCTACCTTAATTATTAGTACGTACTTACCAAACATCTGTAGCAACTCTGCATACTACTACTATACCTAGTGCAATTAAAATTAATCACCTTTAGAATGTCCTCCTCTCACAACCATGTGTTGTGTCGTGTTGATATCATGTTGTGTCCTCGTTCGTTGTCTTATCTGTAAAAATCATTATTATTATGATAATATATAAAAAAAAATACCTCTATGTAAATATAGAATGTAAAAATAGCAGAAATTATGTAAATAGCAGTAGAAAAATCCTAAATATTTTACCATTTACCCCCAAAAAAAAAATCCTTCACGCACACACACTCACAAAAGGCAAAAGCATTCACTAAATTACTTGCTGTATATTCCTTGCTGTTCACACTACCACCACACATACTTATATCTAAATATATCCCTTATCCCCAACGTACCATAATCTAAAATCTCTCTGAAACCTTCTTAGTTGAAATGCTGATAATTGTAGAGTTTCGCATAATTTTCGTAGAAATACCATAATTCCTGTAGACTGCCATCATTACAAAGGACTTCCACTTATCTCCCTAGAATGTAGCAACATGCTTATACATAGGCCTAACGCAACAACAAAAAAAAATATATATAGAGACCGTTAAAATATGATGAATCACGCACAAGATCCTTACGAGAAGGTCCTTATAGATTCCTGAAGAATCTCTTGAAATTCTAGCTGAGTGGAGGCTTCTATGTAATGAGTCCTAGGAATGTGTTGTTTATGAGTTTTCAAAACGCTTTTTAGTCATTTTTATGTGATTTTTTTTTGTTCATTAATTTTTTTGTTTTTGTTAAATTTTTTGATTTTTATTTTTATATTTATTTTGTATATATTTAAATCAAATTCAAGCATATTTAAATATAAAAAAATTATTTGCATTCACGAACCCACCGCAACCAACACAATACCCACCAAAATTATTTAAAAAAAAAAACGAAATGCTGAAAGTATACTAAAAAATCGCTCAATGGAAAAATACTTCGACTATTTTTTATGCGGCTTTTAAATTTCAGTTTCTTTAAACAATTAAAAAAGATTAAAAAAAAGACAAAATACAGAAATTAACAAAAAAGCAAAAAAAACTTAGTTTAGAAATCATGTATAGTGACTACCTAGGCTTTTAGGTGATGGTATGCGTTTGCAGAGGAGTGGATTTTTTTTGTATTAATTAAAAATTTAGTTTTATACTTTATTAAATACCAATAAATTAAATTAAAGGCTTTGGAGTGAATTAAAATACAACTGACTTAATTTACAAAATACGCAACTTAACAAAATATAAAGGACCAATAAACATAGAGCAAAATTATTGCTAAAAAATTATTGCGACGGTTTATTTTGTTAATAATGTTTAAATTACCAATTGTGAATTAAGCCAGTAATAACATAACCCTTTAACAAAAAAAACAATGTTAGTGGCCTTCGTATTTGTCATCAGGATTACTGTCAAGTATCATTAATCATTACCATCAGATATCATTAATACTAGCAAAAAGCCCTACCTGTGGTTGGGTTAGTCTAAATTTAAAATTTTACGCACTCTTTAGAAACGAAATAACAAAATTGACCCTAAAAGTATGCAGAAAGCATGAGAAAACTTTAAAAAAAAATTATTGTCTCCCAAAAGTATGCAAATAAAAATAACCGGTCCACAGAGATGTTAAGTCGTTAATAATGGCTGATCCATTTAAAGGTACTTTTTTCAGTTGGAATTTCATAACAGGTCATGCATAAGTTATATTAAACTGTTAGGGTATTTTTGTTTAGTATTATTTGACATTTAATTATGAGAAGACTTTTAGCCCCGCGCAGGCTTTAAAAATTGTCCAGTACAAGAAGAAAGAGATCCACTGTTTTTGACCAAAATTTTGCGATGAGACCAATTTCTGGCTTAATGACTACGTCAATAAGCAAAATTGCCATATTTATGCTGAAGAGCAACTCGAAGGGATACAAGAGCTGCTGTTACATCCAAACAAATCAACGGTTTGGCGTGCTAATGGAATCAACGGCCCATATTTCTTAAACACTGAATGGCACCTGTTATCGCAATTAGATTAGTATAAAAGTAATTGAAAATCTGTGCATACAAGAAATATATAACACAATTTGACAAGTCTTTATTTCTATTAAAAGCACCCAAACAACCATGAATCACTTTAGACATCATTTCACAAATCACTGAATCTAAAAACAAACAAAAAAACATTGTAACATGAAATGTCCCCCACAAGAGCATCCCATGTGATGTCAGCTATGAACTTTTCTCTCAAAAGTTTATCCTTAAGGAATAAATTTACATCGATAAACCACAGACGGTTCAAGCATCTCATGAAAATATTCAACTGGAATTTTCAAGAATTAACTGCGTCTAGTGATGCAGAATGCCCTATTTTTTTTTATTTTCCAAAGCAAAGACAAACACGTGAATAAACTTACAAGTCACCCAGAATGCATAATGTACGAATATTGTTGTTGGTGAAGAAATTATCCTTGTTTTTCGTTCAATTTTATTGCTTAAAGATTTTTCCTCGGATATTTCTCATCTGGGTTTATTACACTCTTCGCAGAGTAGTATTAAAGTTTTAAACTCGTGCAGTAAAATATGATAACTGCATGCAATTTGGTCATTTCCATTCAGCAGTAAAAATGATTTCAAACGATCAATTATAATCCTTGGATCCATGGACTTATCTCAAGTCGTTCACATAAAAGTTATCCAGACGACAAATATCCAAGGCTTGACCTTTACAGCATGAGTTCTACGACTATGTAGTTTCAAACGTGAGTGCTTTGCTGCGATTAGGATTCTCGTAGGACAATGTCTGAATGGGATTTAAGGCGACACTTCCTTTTGGTATTTAAGGAAGAAAAAACAAAAAAAAGGAAAATACCATGGAATCAATATTTTCGTCTGGAGGAAGGACGATTGAAAATTATCAACGTCGTAGAATTCAAATGGGGGATTCTGCGGTGCATTGTGACCAATGGAATTATGCTGTTAGCATGACTATCACGGAGCACAGATGTAGTATTATTTCATAGTTTTATGATGAACTGATTTAGCATTTTATTTCGATAAACATAACTAGTATCAGTTCATTTGCCATTGCCATACTTGTACGAAAACTAACTTCGACAACTGCTTTATTTTTGTTATATTTTTGCAGTCGTGGCATCCATTTTCAAGCATTGATTTTGCTAACCACGTTGCTCTTACTCCACTGTCTGAAAACCCAGACTTCAGATACAGTCAGTCTACGAATTCATATATAAACACAACTCCCCTACTGTAGAACAACTGATTCTGCTATCACCAACCTCCTTGGTGAAGGAGTGTTTTTGGCCTATTATAGACGAGCACGTAACCATCCGCACTCAAAAGCTTTTCAAAAAGTTTATTGAAAATTCAGCGGAGTGAGTTTTTATGTATAACTACTCAATGTCAGGTGTGAGTGCAAGTTTTCGTTCACCTCCCAGCGGGAAAAATTGAGAGCGCTCCTCAGGTGGGCTTATTTTGAGCGCTGGCGATATGCTTCCAAGGGAGTATTACTGGAGTTTTCAGAAATTTTATAGGGCGAAGAAAACGGACGATTATCTTGGACCATAAAGGGTGACATTAGCATACTCATTAGACCGGTTCTCGTTCGATACGGAGGGCAAGCAGCATTGGACGTGGCTAATACTTAGTTGGGGGACCGCTTTGGTAAAACCACATTAGCGCTTGGAAATTGCAAAAGATAAAGAAAAATAAAAGCTTTTCGACATCAAAGCTTACTCACATATCCACAGGCCTCCATGAATATTCTTTTTTAAAAAGCTTTTTATAATGCTTCTAAAACACTTCTAAAGGAGCATTAAAACAAATGCTCCCCTCTGATGAAGGCAATGTTAAAAACTATATGGAACTGGTGAGTCAATTGGGAAGCAAATAGCGCAAACACTACTAGATTTGGGAACGTGGTTTTTCTCTTTGTCGAACCACCCTAAGGCGCCGAACTCTAGCCCAGATAAACGGATTAAATTTAAGGCGGGATCGATTAAAGGATTGAAGCAGGAACAGACCTCTAAATCGTAGCCAAGCGCCTTAACCACTTATACTACCGAGGCCAGCCCTACTTATTTAACACTAAAGTCACCTAATAAATTACTCAGTTTTAAATCAACCAATGTCTCCACCTCTCACTGAAGTGCTTCCAGATTTTTAATGTATCATTCATCTCCTGTCCAAAAATAAGTGTACACTTCATAAAATCGTTAATCGCTCAATAAATTGTTTGTTGTTTTTTTATCAACATAAAATTAACCAAAATTTTAGTTTATTTTTAATAGAAATCCCAATAATCATTAAAAAATTATTTTCATTAATAAAATTTCCAATATGAAGGCCACCACTGAAACACATAAAATTGAACTCTCCATAGTTAATCTAATCTTAGATGAAGAGCATGACAAAAAATAAAAAAAAGAAAATTAATCGTAAAAATAAATTAAAAAATAAAACCATAAACAAAAAAAAAATATTAAATTTTATACTATGATAAAATTTTGAGTGAATACTGTGGAGTGGAGTGATGCTGTTCTGTTTCCCCTAAAAAAGAAAATAAACAAATAAAATTTATTCTCCGAGTTTTATTTTATGAAAATGAAGAGAAAAAATATGTTTTTTTTAATTTTACTTAGATTTAGGCGATGTTTTTAATTTACAAATTCAATATTATTTTCTGTTTTTTGTTTTTAAATTAATTAACATTGTTTCTTTAATAATTTATTTATATTTTTTTCCGTTCTGAAATCAATATTCTTAAATAAAACTATATAAGCATACATATATATATAAATTAGAGTGTGGTATTTTTGATGTGCTATTAATGCGTATTATATATTACATATTAAATCGATATCACTAGGATATTTAATTTAAATGGGCAAAAAAAAAATTAATTAATTAATAACGATTTTTTTAAATATTACTCTGATTATAGTAAACAGGTAAAAATTGCATGTATGAGTCACGTTTTAATGGCAGATGTAAGAGGGTGGTGTTATTTATTGGTTGGTGAATTTCTTATGCTCATGAATGTTGTTCTGTTGGCGAAGGTAAAATAAATAAAATAAAAATTTATTAATTAGTATCCATTCAATTTCGCCACAGCTCAAATCGAGCGTTGGTCTCCTCGAAGCTTGACATTTCTCGTAGTTTGACGCGCCTTTACATCCATTTCCTCCTGGGCCTGCCTACTTATCTATTTCCGGAAATTTCTGCTACCATGAGCCAGTTTCAGGATATGGTTGTCCTGAATCCTGAGGTTGGTGAGGTTTTGGTCCAAAAGAACCGCTAGTGGTTGCCTTGTGCTGCATCCATATAACTCCTATTTGCAGGTCACACCGCTTGAACAGGATCAGCACATTACATAGTTGCTTTGCATAGAAGACTTCCATTTTTGCTCTTTGTGTGCCTTGTGATGTACTCCCGGTAACTCTGGTTTCTTTCTTCAATGGAGAATCTGCAGTCTTGCTCAAACCAGTCAATTTAAGGATGTCTGATGGCCCCAACGTAGTGCCTCTTAGGCTGCTTTTAATTTTTCCCATATGTCTTTCACGTTTGCTGTTCTTCTTCTACTTCGCTGAAGTTTTGTATGACAGTATTCTAGTAAGCATATCTTCTTTCTTCAAGTTTTATGCCGTATTTTGATTATATTTGTCCTCTTTGCGTTTTAATCGTTAGCTGGATTCATCTTGGCTAGATAGTGGTCGAAGCCGCAGAACGCTCCTCTCGTTGTTCCTACATCCAATAAGCGTGTGCCACGACCCACGACCCGTCTTCTTTCAATTGAATTATTTGTCTGTCTACTGACTGCCACGTCATCTTATGGATATTTTTATGCAGGAACATTGTTTAACTTATTACCATTCAGTTCGAGCTAGCTACATACTACCATTGCCATTAGTAACGTTGTTTTGGCTATGCTTTCCTATGGCTCCTACGAACTCTCCTTTTTTCCCTATTTTGTTGGCGTTCATATCTCCATGCACCATTTTTATATCGTTTGACAGGCTTTACCTGATGACGTTTGTTAACTGGTAGAACTCCTCTTTCACCTTGTCCGTCTTCTCTTGTGCGGGAGCATCGACGTTTATGAAACTAATGTCATGTCGCCTTCTTTTGATGCGTAGCGTGCATATTCTGTTACTTACTGGCTTGCAGTCCGGTATTACTGAAAATATTAATTAATTCCGGTTTAAAATTCAATTTTCATGATAAGAACTCCATGCGATAGTCAATAGTCAATTTTTTGTTTTGTTGCCTAAACATTAACGACAGATCTGGACAGTTCCTGAATCAATGAATGCTTTTATACGTATACCCTCATACCTCTGCATTCATCCACAGAGACACTAATTACCTGGGACTTAATGAAAACTAATTAATATCGAAAATAATGAACTGCCATATGAAAGCCCTTTGCCGCTGACTCAGCATTATATTTCGAAGGCAACAAAACAGCAGCCCCATAAAAGTGACTAATCCCAGCCTAAATGAAACGGATTTCCTAATTAAAGGGTTGTTACCGCCCAATACATCTGCCCATCTTCTTCGCCAGCATTTACCGCCGCGGCGGCGGTATTCTGCTAAATTAGAGAGTGGTGGCAGCATTAATAATTATAATTAACGATCAACCCCATTGAAAAGGGCTGGACCCCCCAACTCCCGGAAAGACTAACATTATTATCCATGATGAATTGAGCAATAAAATCACCCTAGCCACTGTACTACACCCTCTCCCCCAAAAAAACACAGCCATCATAACAAATTTTCAAGTTAAGGTCAACAGAGATGACAATATCAAAATATCGAAAAATATATATATGTCACCTGTTCGTGGTCAATATGCAATTTTTACCTGTTTTTACCTGCGTATATGGATGGAGGTGTCGTGTGTGGTATTTATCTCTATTTCTGATGTCCTTTTTTTACAGTTTCGAGAAGTCTGTATATTTTTTTTTACATATTATATATATACATAATTTTTTCTAGTCAGTCAAAGTGTGTGCATATTTTGTTGTGAGAATTATAATTGAGAAATTTTGAATTTTCTAATTTAATCTCATATTTTCAATTATGACTATTTTCAGCATTTCTTTTTATTACGAGTTCTCTAAGGAACAGGATTATATATGCTCAAAGCCAGATGATTCTGGAATGCATCTTTGTTCTGATTTACCACCATATAGGATAGGACCAACGTTGTGTAATGGTAAGTTTGTTCAATTTTTTTTTTATTTTGCATAATTTAAATCAGATTTTTTATAAAATTAAATTTTAGATAAATATCTCTAGAATTCCTTTCCGTTTTTGTTACTTCTATATTAAAAACTGTAGTATAGTGTTTAACAAAGAAACAAGGCGTAAATGTAGCGAATCTAGTCTCTGGAGGGAAATTAAATCCATACTTCGGTGATAGCCGCCATATTTCTTAACAAATGTCTGCTCAAATTTATGGCTAACAAGAATCTGGCTACTGCGAATAGACGAACTGTTTCAATGTTCGGCTGACAATTGATCTAGGCATAATATTGACTGAAGATCTATAATGGAAAGACCACACACTCCAAATCGCCGAACAGGTGCCATAAATTTCGTAAGAGATGCAAAATGCTGCCACCACTAACTGGGACTTGTGTTTTCGTAGTAAGAACACTAACTCTACGGCTCTTTGTATTACAACGCAATACAGTAGAGTTGTTCTATTTAGTAACGAATTTAAAATCTGTTGGGGTGTTAAAAAGGGCGGCTATAGGCAGAAGGAATGAGCTTAGTAGTCTAATCGGCTGTTGGGGCTATAATATTGTCGTAGAGCGGGTGATTAAATTTGCGCGCTATCGGGCACAAGCAGAAATGTCGTGGGACTTAGATTTTCATTGGTCTTTTCATAATACTATAAAATTATTTTAGCTGATTTAGTTGTACTAGCATCGCCCATTGGTCGAAATTCGACCCTCTCTCCCTACTCTTCTCTCAATCCGTTTCGTTAAAGTTTGACGTCTACGCATTTCAAATAACTCAGTAATAATTTAATTGAACTATTACCACTTTTTAATTTCTCTATCAGTTCTAAACAAAAAAAAATTGTTTTAAAAAAGTGTAATTAAAAACTACATTATCATCTAAAATCGCATCTTTGAACAAAACTTTCTTCATTTAAAAAGCACCATCGCTTACCGTGATATTTTGATAATAATTTACACTTTGTTTTATTATTTTTTTTTTTATTTTTTTTAATTAAAATTTGCCGGGACGTAAGAATTTCCACAGAAAGAAAAACCTTCGCACTACGGCAAGAAAAGTGGCACAACTCAAAAATTGGCTGTTTTGAGTTATTGCCGCCAGGTGACTGTTGGCACTTTTCTTGCCGTAATGCGATAGTATATGCATTTATTTCTAATCTAATTTGTTGAAACAAAAACAAAAACAAACAAAATTTTGAAATGCCAATTTGATTTGTTTAAAGCGTAGTGAAAAGGAAGTACGGCAAACTTTCGCTAAGCAATCTAGGCTCATGAAATTTAGTCGATTCACAAACCTTAAAAATAAATTTTTATATTCTCCTGTTTATATGCTAACCGTAATTTCTACCTTATATTGTTATTGTCCTTTTATCGTTTTATATTGGGAAATGCAATACTAATTTCTGATTGACAGAATTGAGATAAATGAATAATTCTTGTTTTGTGCACACCTTTACGACTCCGACTTCCATATAAAACCAGTTTGAGGAAAATCGGTTTAGTGGAAGTCGCATAAAGTGCTGTACAAAAAAAGTGCTTGCGTATTAATATATAGATGAGAAGTTACCGCTGGCTAGGCAGTGGTCCGAATTACCAACAGGTGAATCAACGCGTTGAAGGCCACAGTTTACGTTCACAATCTTGAAACAACTGTACATAATTAAAATTAATCAAACATTTGGAGAGGCCGGACAAAATATTATATGTGCGAATATGTTATCAAAATTACTTTGGGGAAAAAAATTTTATATTTTGTTATTCCAACTAAAACCCGCCCTCAAAAACTCTTTAAGTTAAAACACCATAACTAAAAGCTTTAACACAACTTTATAAATTGTTATGACATTTTTCATTTTCACTTCCACCACAATTCAAGACTTTATACCACAAGGCTAATAAAAAAGAAATGTTTTCATTGCTCTTAATTAAGTCTTTAAAAGATAATAAACACTCGCATAAGAACTCTTGCTCCTTGGCATCCTTAATCCTTCAGCCAACTTATCATCAACTAGAGAGAGACTTTAATGAACCATTGTAAAAATAATTAACTCTGCGGATGATAAATAAGAATCTCTAGATATCCTCAATAAAAAAACCCCCTAGATGCTAATAAACAAATTTACACCATCAGATTATGAACAAAAGGGGATTAATGGACCCCCAAAACGGCTCCCCATTAATAAGAACATTTCCCCTTAGAAAAGGAACACGTTAACAGCAATTTCGTAATCTAATCCAGAAATTTCCATAAAAAGAATATTTTCCTTTTTTTTTGTTGTCGGTAAATATTTTTTTTTATATATTTTTGTGTAACTTTTCATTATTTGAGGAGTTTTTTGGTACACCAGGAAAAAAAAGGGAATAAGAAGGGCGAAGCCTCGCCATCAACCACACAAAAAAAAAACACAAACTCTCGAAAGGCTTGCGATGTTCGTCCTTAAATTAATTTTCCACCTCGAAAAGGAAACAAAAAAAAATGGGAAAATATCAAAACACACGGGGATGAAATGCGAACAATTTTTTTGTTTTTTCAAAGAGCACAAATTTTCCCTTTTTATTCATTCCATTTGCAACCCCCTTGTTCCCTCCCCGCGCACCGTCCTGCCACCCACGCGGTCCAACTGGTCGCTTCGAAAAAGGAAATTGAAAATTTTAATTCGTGACTTCTTTCCGGGGTTATTCCTTTGCGTTCACGGGGATTGGTGAGAAACAACCCCCCATCGAGCCATCCCTCCTCCGATGATGGCTGGGCTGGCCGCCGTGTGCTATTAAGTGCAGGTGGCGACGGGTATATACTTTTCCTCCACCCTGTATTTTCATTATTTATATTTTTTTCGCCCTTTGTCCTTATTTTTCATGCGAAAAGCAACAGAAATTTGTAAATGTCACCGATTAAGTTAAGGAATTTAAGGGCGAACTTGTGCCAACTTAATAAGGGGAAGTTCAAATTGGGAACGATTAAGGGTTCGTGGTGGAGTTGAAGTGTTTTTCACCCCATAGAAAATGAAGAAGAGTACTTCTTTATATTTTTTTTTCACTCTGACAGGGGTGAACCGTATTCTGACTTCTTTTTTTTTTGATGGGTGGAGGGGGTGTGTTGTCCTTGTTCATTTATAAACTTCCTGTTAGTTTGGGGATTTTGTAATGAGGCTAAATTAATTTTCGCGACATTTTCCGGGGGCCTTGTTTGTTGACGTTATCAAAGTGGGCGAAAGTAATTCACCAGAAGGTGGAATGAGATGAAAGGAATGTTCTAAATAAGTTTTTAATTTGAGATTCTTAAAAATAAGTGCAGAAAGATTTTATGAAAGGTGTTAATGATGGAGATTAGTTAGAGCGGATTTAATTTGTTGTTGATGAATAAATTTTTTAGAATTGCACGATCTGAAATGGTACTGGGAAGACGTCTCTATCTTGCTTTTTTTTCCTTTCTTGATTTGAATGTGTTATTTGGTCCAAAGAGTACCACGGCCACATTGTAGGTACTATTAGCAGTTATTCAGATTTATAAACCAGACTAGAGATCGTTACTAGCCGGAGTAAGAAAAAACCTCTTGGAGCTCACAAGACCACGTGTAGACGTCTTGATGTATTCGATCACAGTCTGATCGTCGTTGCATTAGAAAAATTGTGGAGTGTATAGATGTTTACAAACTCCGTGACACAAAAAATTCGAACAGTTCTGCGCACCTCGTTGCCAAATTTTATAAATTTTGTTCTATCATTTCCCCTCTTTTCATTTAAAAAGGCAACAAACGTAGAAAAAACTCAACAAAATTATTTGGGAAGGGATGCGCGCATGCCGAATGAATAAAGTTAAGTTATCTTTATATGTATTGAGCAGAGCTTTTAAATACATGTAAAAACCCTGCTCAACCAAGTAAATCTATCCATCATAATAAGCATAATTTTATTATAATTATGAGAAATATTTCTCATCCCTAAATTTATAATAATTAAAACAAATGCTGAAAAATCCTTTTTTAAATTCATGAGCATTTTCATTCATAAATTGTGAACTCTCCGCAGCCGCAAGCAACGTAACCTCCCCTGGCAGAAGCGCGCATGCGACTGGCCGAAAACGTCAACAATCCTAGTATCAAAGTATTAAAAACCCAAATTGCGTGTTTTTTAATAGAAATTGCTACAAATTATTTCTGTAGCAAATATGTAAAATACAAAAACCTGAAAATTAAAAAAATATATAAAAAAGGACGCTTTTCATTCATAATTTGTGAAATTAGCAATACGCAATCGCGATTGATTAAATGAGAGCAAGTGATTTGATAAGGAGGAGGAGGAGTCAATTCTCGCTCACTTTTTACAATATACAATGGTTCACAAAATTATAAGAAAAATAAAAATTCAATTTTAATTAGAAAAGTGTTTCCTTTTGAATAAATTATGTTTAAAATAGTTTCTTCGCATTTTTATTTTACTTACGGTTAAGAAATATTTATCTTCGATCTTCAAATTTCTATCAATTATTCAAATAGGAAAATATAAATTTCGTTTTTCGTTTGAGATTTTTTAAGCCACTGTGGTATATACAGAAGCTCTAATAAAAAGACAGAGTCGTCGTAGTATTTGCAACAAGTTGTCAGAAAGTATATGGGAATTGCTGACAATTCTTTTGCGTGCGCCTTTGGCTTCCTATTTTGGAGCTTATTTTCTCAATAGAGAGGAAGAAAAATTATCTCCAGCTTATAAACATTTTTATGAGCTTTTTACCCCAAAATGCGTCAAATGTCACGGCATTTGAAAACATCTATACACCTCAACACGGTTTACTACGACCGGAGAAAATGTCTTCTCCGGAACGAGTCCGGGAAAGAATTGTTCTCAGAGTGATGGGCAAGCTTATTTTATAGCCCGGCAAGAAAGCTTTTTCTCTGGGGAGCTTTCGTGAGGAAGCTTTCAGCTTTCAAACCCCGCGTTCTTTTAATGAACTGGGTTTTGATAGCTTTTGAGGAGCTTTTGAGTTCCCATACAGAATCGAAGAACCAGAAGACCCAGATAAAACCTGGGTTTTCGATTTTGTATGGGAACTCAAAAGCTCTCAAAACCCAGTTCATTAAAAGAACACGGGGAAAGATAGAAAAATAATTTTTAGGCAAGGGACTTTAATATTTTTTGCCGAAAGTTTTCTAGGAGAAGGTTTTTAACTTGTAATGAATGGTGGTTCGTTACATGTGGTAGGGGTCTATCAAAACGTGGTCCTCAGAAGATACCCAGGTGGCTTTGTTTATATCGCTACGTGCAAACTTGGTAGTTTTTCCACTCCACCTACTTTGTCTTTTACATCCTCCAAGATGGCTTTTACATTACACCTGTTAGTACAAAAAAATTACTCTTCAGCTTAGACTGTATTGGTTAGAAGAGGCCTAAAAAATGCGATCCGAAAACGGAGGACTTTAAGACTCTGTGCAAGAAAGCGGATAGTTTTTCACATAAAAAATCAATTAGCTACAAAAACACTCTAAAACGACAAGGAAAATGATGTATTTATTCAAGAGAACCGCCTTCAAGACTAGTCAATGATTACGCTCTCGTATTTATTGTTCACAAGAATACCACCAATGGCATAAGTACATATGTGCAAAAACCACCTACAACAATTTCCTTCCACCAAAATACACTTAAAAACTCCTAAAAATAAATAAATGCAATTATCAGACACTCAAAGCATCCAATATCTCTACTCAACTAGCAGATTATGTATTACCGCCTCGACTTTATCACCATAAAAGCTTAACTAAAGCTATGTTTATCCTTTCCACTAATGGCAAAGACTAGCCGAAAAAGTTGTAAGGGGATTAGAGCGACATTAATTGAATTTACTGCTTTCAAGCACAGCCCACGTATTGTTGTTACTCGTACGGAATGGGAGACTAGTCAGAGTAGTATTTCTGATCTCCTACAACATCCGTTTCAAGTCAACACTCATCGCCCATATGTAATATTGACTTTCGTTGGTGTAAATTGATTGATTTTGTATAGTGTAGAGAATTAAATGCAAATTGAAATTGTACTGTGCATAGAGTCCTTAATGTCCTTAGTGTATTGAATTTAGGTTTATATAGTTAAACACGAACAATTTTAAATTGATTTTGCTTTAAACAATTACTAAATAATTTTTTTTTTAACTTTTTTCCAGCTTCAGCTCTGCCATTCTCAATGAATTACCCATCAAATAAATCCTGCGTCAACTGGAATCAATACTACACCAACTGTACACAGCTAGGAGGAAATCCTTTCCAGGGAACGATATCATTTGATAACATCGGATTAGCCTGGGTCGCAATATTTCTGGTAATTTACATCTGTTTTAGTGTCATTAATCCATTACCCCAGATGCAGTTGAAAATTGTACCGAAACCAAGGATAACTGCATTAGGTTATGACCAACGGTTTCCGTACAGCATATGATCCTTCTGGTACCTATAATAATGCAGGCCCCGTCCACTATATTACTGCACTAACAAGCCTTTATGGTAATTTGCCCAAAGAGACATTCTGGACCTTTGCAGTAATTAATTTCGTGCGATTATTCTAACCCCTTTTAACAGGACACTAGCAAAAGTCGTGAGTGTACGACGTACTTCGCCCCGCCCCCCATATGATGCAATATTGTGGTTATGTTACACACCAAAGAGGGCACACAGGATAAACTAAACAAATATTGTGCTGACGGGTATGATTAGGACACGTACCAACGACGACATATTCGATGTAGACATGCACCTCCCTCTGTACACCCTCTCGTGCATACACTCAAACTAATTCGCAATATCCTTGTTCGTAAAGTGACTTATTGTCCCGCAAGCTGGAATGCTAAGCCTGCACTGAATATTCATTGCTCATAATCCCATGATAATCGGATTTTCACTTACAATTTTTGGCCTGTCACAAGTTCCACAACATCAGGAGTCAACTTAGCAAACATATTTGGCAACGTTCGTTTCTAGTGTGTACGAGACAGCAGCATCAGGCGACACCAATACAGCATTAGACAGTTTTAAGTGGGCAAATACTGACTTCATCGTCAGAAACTTGGGATTATGCAATTAGGGTGTTTTCCGCAGAAAGTTTATGAGGAAAGTTTTTAAGGAAGTTTAGAAAACTCTTCTCGTAATCCCTGACTGCGCACAAATGGAAAAGTTGTACGACAAATTGCCGGGAGTTGATAGAAATCTACATAACTGGAAAAATTTATTTAAATGCTACAATGGATTAAACGGTACTTGTTATAATGGGGAAATGAAATCGGATCCGGTCCACAAAAAATGTGTCGTAATGGGTGATTAATGTCGTATCATCGGAGAAATTAGAGGAACTATACTATGCTACTCCGTTTTGGAACTACAGCAAGCCATTCTAACAAACTTTCATTGGCGATCTTTTAGTGTGTCTCACAGAACAACTCAAGCAAAGTCCAGATTGGTTGCCTTTTGATAAAGTATGGCTCACAACTCTTTTAACTAAACTCCAAGGAATTTGTATTAACTCAGTTCTACAGAACTGGAGTGACAGTTTCTTTCCGGCAGTTCAATTAAGATTAGATACTGAAAGGCGTCAAATTCCTTTTCCAGAGAGTATGAGACTGGTCTGATTAACTCATATTCAGCATTTCGAGCCGTAAATATCAACTAGGATTTTCGATATCTCAAATTACGGATTACCATTTTCCGTAATCTGAGATATTTTTAACATTCCTAAACATCAACGAGTGTAAAATATAAGAGACATTTCTGGATCTAATCAACTGAAAGTCGAACAAAGAGGAATGGGGTAAAAAAGCCAGCAGATCCTTATACGACTGTAAAAAAATCCGCGGCAAATAGGGTCTCAAGCCAAAGAGGCTATACTGTGCTATGTACACAGTCGTGCTATGCCCAATCCTCACGTATGACTAGCTGGTCCTACAATGCATGTTCCAGAAGACGACAACAGGGGTCATAAGAACCTGCCCGCAAAGTCCCGACCTTCACTTCAAACGCCAGACCTAAAACAAAAAAAAAAAAAAAAAAAAAAAAAAAAAAAAAAAAAAACTTAACAACACTTTGAACTTGCTACCCGAAGATATGGTTGCCACAACCACAGACAACTGTCCTCCTAGATTGATCTTCAGCATGAATTTCGCCGTCAAAATACTCTCAAGAGAACAGTTCAGTAACAGAGACGTACTGAAGAAGTTTCATCTATGCATATTCACCAACGGCTTCAAAATTTCAGCTTGCGATGGGTCAGCACCGCTAACAGTTCAATGTCATTTCATGAGGTTCCTGGACATAGGAATGGGCCTCCTGAATAGACCCCGAAGAGATATTGCCAGAATTATGGCATTCATCACGGGACATTGGTTCATAGGGGACCAAGCACATTGCCAACGTAGGGCATTGGTACCTTCCTTTTTCTCCCGGTTCCGCGTGGGAGGAGCTTATTCTTGATGGGAATCCAAGAAACCTCTACTGGCTCACCGCTGGATCAGAAATGGTGCAAGTATCGTAGGACCCAACTCCAAAATGTTCCTCTGTATTCCAGACTGAAATACATGCCATTGAGACCTGTGCTGGGCTGAACCTTGGGAAAGGTTTGAAAGTCGCCAACATTAGAATTGTTTCCGACTGTCAAACTGGCACTCTCAACGTAGAAGTTTTCCTCCAAAATTTTTTGCATGGTGGTTTGACGCCCGAGTAAAAATTAGTAAGTTAGTTAAATTTTTTAAAAGCACGTACGCGCTCGCAACTAGCACGCACAGCGAACAAAATATGCCTGCCACGTGCACGCTCCCACTACATCCATAAACATCTATAAATTGCACCCGCATCGGCGTACACCATTCCAAACGCGAGGTCGTTTTACCAAGCGGTCCCCCAACTAAGCACTAACCACGACCAATGCTGCTTGACCTACGCAATCGAACGAGCACCGGTCTACTGAGTATGCTAATGGCACCCTTTATTGTCACCAAATTAATTGCCCATTTTCTTCGTCCTAAAAAATTTTTTAAAGGCCCAATTTTGCTCCCTTTAATCTAAAAAAATGTGGTGCTTCGTTTGGTCTATTCCATTCGTCTTTTATTGGTGCGTGTCTGTAGCGGGCTACTTTTGGAAAAGTAGAATTTTTACTTAGGCGTACCGTGCCTGTTTCATGCTAAGTGCGGGCGAGTCTTATTTTCATTGAGCCGTACAATGCCTCTTTCGGGTGCCGTGAAGGCGTTTTGAAACCGTGTGTAACTGTTGCAGGCTAGGGGCGGGCGAGTTTTATTTTTACTCTGGCGTACTCCAATCTTCTTTAATTTTCATTCAACATTCATCGAGCTTGGAAATTGTGAGCAGGCAGCCCGAGCCGATTTGTTATACTATTCGACCAATATTAACAGACAAATCGTATCGTATGTAGATTCTATTAATTCCATTATGTATTCCTTATTGAAAATTAGTGTATGACTTTGCAACATCACGAACAATTAGTTGACGAATCGAAAATACCAAGGGTGTTAACTAAACTGCATTCCGACACCAGGAAACTCGATTGAGTGTACGATAATCTCTTAATTGTGTTTAAAAAATAACAAAAGAAATAATAGGTTCATTGTGTAGCAAATTGGTTCAGTTAGACAACAAAAAAATGCTAGAATCCTGCCAAAAAAACTGTCTCCCAATTAAAATAATCTCCATTTTTCACACAGCATGAAATTGAGCAATATTACGAAATAACCACTTTAATCCAACAAAAACATTTTCAGGTCATATCACTGGAAGGATGGACAGACATAATGTACTACGTCCAAGATGCACACAGCTTCTGGGATTGGATCTACTTCGTTCTACTGATTGTGGTAAGTGCCAACAGAAAAAAAATATAATATCATTTTACTTTTGACTTTTTAAGTGCTTTTTCACATAATAATTGCGCCACCCTAAAATAGCACCTCCAGAAAAGATATGTCTGGCAAATTATTCGGGCATCTTGCCAAAAAAAAATCATCCAACTCCTTTACTGTTATACACCCCACAAAAAAAACGATATCCTCTATGGAGACAGAGGCAGGGAAATTGTGAAAACTGTTAAAATATTGTGAAATCCCAGATATGTTTCGGGTCGACCCAATTCCAGAATCAGTACTTTATGGTTTCTGGTTTCAATGGCCATTTCTATAGTAGCTCTTGGTGAAATTCATTTCACAATTGAGCCTCGTCAGCTACGGCAACAGTTTTGTGCAACTCAGAGAGAGAGACAGAGAGAGAGCAAGGAAATCCGCTTCGATGACTTTCGTTCAACAGTCACAAAACTATTTCCTTTCTTTCACTCCATTTCGAATCCCAACTGAAAATGTTTCATTACCGATAAAACTTTCCCCCTTCGAAGTGAAATTGCAAAGAAAACTTGTGAGTGTGACCCAGTTGCAGGGTGAAATGGGCGGTGTGAAGGGGTTTGGGGCGAGAACCTGCATTTCTAATTATGCTGGGAATGTCTATCCTTCAAGGACTACTGTAAAGGGACTTGAGCATTATTGAAACTTCCTCTTAATAAGCTCGAATAAGTTTCTGGTTTCTGAACATGCGGAAATGCCTGGGACGACTTCCAAACAATCACCAACTCTCGATTCCCATCTCCTCTCCATCTACATGGCGAATACTTGCCAGTCTAAATACTGGACTCCATGCTCCGGGACTCAATGAAAACTGCTATAATGTTAATTAAACTTTTGAGGCGAGCTCTGCTAACGTTGCATTAATTGGAATCCGATTTGATGATTCTGTGGATTGGCTAAAGTCACTCTCCTCCACTATTTAGTGCTCCCAGCTGAATGCACTGAAATGTGGCTCTGTGTGGATTTCTAGTTAATTAAAAATTTAACAACAAAAAAAAATACGAAACTGTGCAAATGATTCTGGATCGTTGATGAAAGCAATTTTGAAATATCAGTCGAGTATGGGTAAATATTTGTAGAGAGTGCATAGAGTGCATTTGGCAGACTTTGATGTTTTGTGTACTCGGAAAAGAGGCATAACGATTAATGACCTCCTCTATAACCAGGTTTTTGTTCTCTAACTAGATTTGACCTTGATTTAGAGAGGCGTACTCAAACGTCGTTTCTTATAGTTAACAATTTTTGGTTGAAACCATTCGTACAAGATGGAATGGAGATCAAAGCTACAATTTCAATGCCAATATAACATTATATTTTTTCCCACTTCAATTTCCAATAAACCCACTTCATCCGGAGTCCACTTCAAGTATTCTATAGTCGAGTTTCGAACAGCTAATATTCACCGTCACTTCATTCAAAATCCCTGAATTCTATCAGGGCTTCCTGGAGCATTTCTCTCGCTAGGTTGTCAGTAGTAGCCATGAAGCGGTGTGGGATTTATATATGGATATCCTACATACATATTTATAATTCCTAGTTTTTTGCCAGTATACCTTGAAAGTAACTTAATTGCATCGAACTGCATACACTATTCAAAAAATACCCGGAATTTTTCATTTGAAACATTTGCGTCAAAAACATTACTGAAATGCTATCTGGTAACACTTTCTGGGAGCATTTTCGACCGGGAGAAGGTTAAATAGGTCGTGGCCTCTTTTGACCCTACAAATCCCCAGGAGGACATGGAATTTTCCTGACAGTAAACTGGGCAACAGGCACCGGCAGCTACCTAAATCCTATAGACCCCTCATCTTTACCTCTTTTCTGTTGAAAAGTATCGGAAAGCTGCTGGTCCTTCACATTAGGTGCAAGCCGTCCTCTTTCTCTACGTAGCTTTCAGTTCGCCTACTCAATCAATCCAAATAAGGTCGTCCTGGGGCCTTTTCCCCAACGTTACAAATTGGACCTAAGTCATATTTGTGTCCAAGGTACGACAGTTGAGTACTCAGGCTCAGTAAAATATCTGGGAGTAATGCTAGACAAAAGACTGACCGGGAAAAATGGGGTTTCGCTCTGCTGGATCCCCGAACACTGGTGTATCAATGATGACTGGTGTATCACCACAAAAAAGCTACAAAACTCACCACAAAAAAGCTCCAAAGTTCACCACCAAAAATGTCCAAACCTGACCACAAAAAATCTCACCACAGAAAAGCTCACCGCATAGGTTCTTGTCCCGAATAAAGCTCACACCCATCGGATAAAGCTCACATCCGAGCCTACAACCGATGACGTCACTGCGCCTGTACCGCTTTATCCCTACTACGACATTGAAATTCAATTCCAACCCACCATGTATGTATCTCCTTAACAGGTCTTATTGCATCAAGATCAATTTTCTGTCAACTCATATATCATTGCAGAACTTTGTGCTGACTCGGTTATTTCATGTGCGGCGGTGGTGGTAGTTGATCATCACTCCAAATGGTTATGTTGCGTCAATGTGGAGCTCCCTTCATTGTGAATTTGCGTCTTTCTTGTTTAGCTCGCACATCTAATTTCCATAATTCAACTCTCGGGCTGCTTGTTCTGTTTCAATGAAAAAGTGAACGCCCTGCTAGACAGAGCTATGGCACTGTGTTCTTTGGTCCGAAACTGGATATTGGGGCTTCCCCCCTTTTTGGCGAAAAGCATCCTAGACGATCGGATCCCGATGAAATATATCATACGCTGGAGGACTGTTGGGACATTGTCTAGCTTGATTACCAGACCGCTTAATTACAAGAAAAATCATCTGAATGAACGAATTGGTGACCCATGCACCATTTCTAGAAAACATGATAATAGCAAATCCAAAAAATACTTTTATCATTGAAAATTAATTTTCTTGTCACAATCAAATTCCATAGAATATCCCTTTTATATATAGTAATAAAATTCCGTGAAATTCTATGCTCCTTAATTGATACATCAATAAATTCAGACGTAGGGTCTACCTTTTCTGCACCCTCATAACCGATCCCGAAGTGCCTCCTTATTTCTATGATATAAATTCTGAAAACCCATTACTTTCGATTTATCGACCATTATCTAACGTGCTCCTGATAGAAAATGATGAACGTTGATTATTCTCAAGTATTTAATCGCTTCATAGTAATAATCGCTCCAAATCTAATTACAGAACCTTTTAGGGGTTTGCGCTCCCTTGAAAATCGGTCCTATGAATTTCTACAAATTTTACTGCTGCATTTAATCTCTCCAAGCTTGTCCAGGAAATGTTTTATGAATTCGGAGCTTTACAACCTTGTTTTTTGTTTGTTTTCTTCGATGCTCAGCTTCGATAATTGAGTTCCAACTGTGATTCAGTTAAAGGTATTCAAGAGAAGTATAATAATTCATTCAGGGACTAGAACAATAGTTTGGACATCAGACAAAGTCTCCTTCTATTGCTAGTCCATACATCAGACATTATTGTCCACCTTCTCTCGCATGTCGATTATTTGGAAGTCCAGAATGGCCCAAACGACCTTAAGAAACAATGTTTAGTTGATTGTCTCTAAATATTCGATGATGGCCCCAATTCCCATGTCGCAAATGTGCTGAGGAAGCGATTCTTTAAGTGTGCTTAGAAACAAACCAATAACCACAATTTTTCATTAAACCTCCATGCGGCAAGTCCATACAAATAATTCACATCCATAAATTCTTGTGTATTTCATATTTTTTTCCGGGGGTGGTGTGAAAGGGTGATATTCAAATTGTGTGCATTACCTTTTCTCCATTTTATACCCCCCCTTTTTTTTGCGACTTGACATACAAAGCACCACAATATATTAAACAAGCATTATTTAATATTCTCCCCTCTAATCGTTGAGAACCTCTTACCGAACAAAGACGAACTTCACAGAATCGCAATTCCCAAACATGACCCATTACATTCGCCCCTAAAACGGGAAAGTTTCCCTTACGCTTCGCCTCCTTCCACAGTGGGGGGCCCGGGGTGGGTCCTATCCAGAAAATCAACAAGTCGCAGTAGGCAAGCAGCCAGGCCCTTTGGGGGATGGGCTTTTATATGTATGTCTTGGCTACCCAGCCCCCCACCACATAGATTCAGGGCATCAAATTGGATTTCTATTCACGAGCACTTTGAGGTACTTTCATAAACTGTGAGAACTTGCAAACAAAATTAGCACATGGGGCTGTGTAACAGGGGGCCACAATCCGGAGGGTGGTTTTTCGGGGTTAGAAGAGACTCGTCGAGCTGGGTTGTGGGAGCAGAAATTTAATGGGCCCTGCCGAACAAAGACCAACTTGTTGAAGGTTCGAAAATTCAAACGAGGCTATTCCGATGTAATTCTCAACAGGTCGGTCGAGGCATCTTAACATAAACTGTGTCCTTTCCTTTACATTTAGTGCTTGAGTGGTCATAAGCCCCATGTCTGGCTGCCACTTGTGTGGGGGGGGGGATGTTAATGCCAGAACAAGCTGCACTTCTGTCCAGTCGATATCATTTTAATTTGAGGATGGCACTGAAGCGAAATTGATTTTTTACGGTAATTGTTTGAGATATTTTTCAGCTGTCAACCGAGGGTTCATACCAGGCAATCGCTGATTTTAAGGACAGCATACATTTTGTAGATATGATGGCAATGTGTATTTTTAGCTAACTAAGTATACATATTGGTAAAGTAGTTCTAGGAAAGTTGAATCTAAGATTATAGTTCTATACTTCATGTGTTAGTTTTTACTCAACTAACTTTTCGATAGAAAAAAGTAAATTATTGATAACAAATTGACCAGCCGACTCTGCATGGACTAGTATACGTATCGTATCGTAAACCAAAGCATTGTCGATTTTCAAAAAGGAATACCCTTTTGCATTTTTGGTTATTTCTAAAGTATTAAAAATTGAGGAGAAATTCTAGTTATAGACTACCCAATACCCATCCGTAGAATAGGCCTTTTGTTAGTTGTATGTATAAAAAAAAAAAAAAAAAAAAAAAAAAAAACGTTTTAATTCTGTGTTAATTAGGGGTAGAGTCGAAAAAGGAGTAAACGGAAGTCTTTCTAGGGTATTAACCAAATATTATGAGCCGACGTGTGGCTCGACCCACGACCCTGAAATAAATAAACAGTCGCGCCCAGTTACCTGCGCGAATTTTGTTACATCGACTTTTCTTAGTTGTATGTATATCACCTTTTAATTCAGGGCTTTCCCTGAGCTCTAGTCTTCCACATAAAAAAAAAAAAAAACTCTCATTTATATCTCTCTCTTTTTCATTCCATTACAGATCGGATCATTCTTCATGATAAATCTGTGCCTAGTCGTTATAGCAACACAATTTTCTGAAACTAAGAAACGTGAAATGGAACGTATGCGGCAGGAGCGTGCTAGATATACATCAACATCAACGCTAGCATCAAGCACAAACAATTCAGAGCCAGCAACGTGTTATGCTGAAATTGTTAAATACATCGCGCATTTATGGAGGCGATTTAAACGACGACTACTTAAGAAGTACAGACTATATAAGTATGGAGTATTACCGTTATTTTATTTTAGTTAACTACCCAGCACCCCAGCACTCCCATCAGTACTCAAGAGATGAAACAGGCTCGAACCAACGTTTTTATTCTAATTTTTTTTTTTTTGGAACAAGATAGAAATTATCATTTTATTATGAAAGAAAATTGATTTTATCCAAAAAATTTTATTTAAATTATTTTCATTTCGGTTATAATTTTGTATTGGTGTTTCAATTTTTTTGAGTTTATTTGTGTGGGATTTTGAAATGCATGTACCAATGTCACACTAAAAACAAATTTTTTGATGATTAATACAAATATTGATATTATAATGTTATTTAAAACTATTCTAAAGATGCCAACGACAACAGAAGAAGGAAGGACTACTTCCAAATGCTGACAACTTAACTTTCTCCCCCAGTCGAATTAAGTGCCACCATCCAAAGTGCCCAAAATTTAATCGAAATCCTTCAAGTATTCAGGAGCAAATGATAACCGTGATGGTGCCATTAAATTCAAATCATAATCTTAACCTACAATCGACTAATCAAAATGTCAATTTGAATACGTCATTTAATAATAATAATCATAATAATGGCGGCAGTGGTCATAATTCATCGCCGGACAATTCTGAACTGTCGCTGGAAACTAGTAGAAATTCAAATTTAAAGAAGACAACGAATCAAAAGGACGATAATAGTCAAAAGACGATTGTGCTTAAAATACCAACTGGTACAGAAACAGAGCAACTAATCGTAAGTTTGAAAGGGGTGGGTTATGTCATTTTTATTAGTGATAGCTTAACATGCAATATTTTTTTATGTAGACACCGTGCACTTCAGGATTTTTAAGTCCTCCAACATCGGCACGTCGACGATCATCTGTGATGTTTAATGAATATGTTATCCTTCATACACCACCAACAATTCCTGAACCAACACCAGACAAAAATGTTTGTTCATCGGAAAAAATGACACAAGCTGGCGATGGTAGTATTTGGCAGGTATATGAAAAAAATATAGATTTATTCACCATTGCATCACCATTATCACTTCCTCGTTTCAGGTAAATCTACCACAAACTATCGGTACTCATACAATCGCAAATACATTTGCTGATTGTTCAGAATTAAGTCTAAACGACGCTATGACCTGCCAAGAACTACTAGCATTCTCTGTAGCCTTTTCTGCTGCCCTACCAACTGGACAAAGTACTTTAGAATCATTTTGCTCATCAATAAAACGTTTCGATCCAAATCAAAATCAAAATATCGATACATCGAACGTTATCAGAGCGACACAAAGCTACATTGAAGATTACTCGTGCTGTTATGATTTATATCAGAATGCCCTTAGCCCGCAGGAAGAGCAAAAGAAGAAGAGAAATAAATTTCTTATGATTATCGTGACTATTTATAAGTTTGTATCGAAATGTTGTAATTTTATGCGAAGATATGTTAAGGCATTGGTAGAGCATAAGTACTTCCAGCAGGGGATCTTGTTAGCGATCCTTATCAATACTTTATCGATGGGTATTGAATATCATAATCAGCCAGAAGAATTAACTGCGATCGTTGAGACAAGCAATGTTGTTTTTTCAGCAATATTTGCTGTTGAAATGTTTCTTAAGGTTATTGCAGAAGGTCCATTTCGATATATAGCGAATGGTTTTAATGTCTTTGATGGAATTATAGTCATTTTAAGGTAAGTTTTTTATAAAAGGACAAAGTACACATCCTTGAAACAAATATAACATAAATCAATCAGTGAAATCATCATTCAATTGTAACTTCTCTTTAATCAGTCCTCTAAAATCTCATAACTCTATAATAAATACCTTTTCCTAATTTGTTTTCGATAACACTTTTACATTAGAATAGCCTAAAAAGAACAGGCTTCAAGATATATTGAAAGATCAACGATCTTCAGAAATCAGATCAATTTCAAGTCAACACATAAATTATTGCAGAACTTTATGCTGACTTTAATTCTATTTCTTTGCTCGCGCATTTGCTTTCGATAAATTGATGTGGTATTCAATACTACGTTAATTCAACGGTCTTTCTAACTTTAACTTGCTAAAACATCCAGTATGTAAAGAGACAAATTCAAAAGCATAGATTCCTTAAATTCAATATTACAACCACCGATAATATGAATTGAGAGCACTATGGAAATTGCATTCACAAAATTAGCATTAATCGTCGACTAACCTGATAAGCATGCCAATACCTAAAGAAGGATTACAGGTGAAATAATACGAACATGCTCCTAGAACCACTTTTTCATATCCTTTGTACATAATATTAAACATTCATACAATTTGTACAATGAAATTTTTCATAACATAAAAAAAAATCCTTCATCCATTTCTCCTCTCTCTCATTTTTTTTGTGGGTTCCCATGTTCAATGTCATTCTGTTAAAAATTTATATTTGCAAAACATCCACTTTAATATTTATAATGTACGTGTATTTATATACTAAATAAGAAAAGTCCCCCCCCCCCGCTCCCCGTCATAACCCCAACAATATCCTATTGAAAGAGAAATGTCCTTTTAAGATACTAAATTCCACATGTTACCATGGATTTCCATTACGTTCCACAAGAATGCTGATGAGTGATAAAAAAACGAAAAGAAAGGAGAAACTTTTTTTCTACGTGTGTGTGTGTGTGCTCGTTCGCTCCTTCCTTATTTCCATTTTTTAACCATCATCACCTTATCAACGAGTTGGAAAGTTTTAAAAGTAAACGATGCATAGAGACGTCTTAGACATCATCATTCCAAAGAAAAAATAAACTCTCATCCTTTTTTTGTATGTGTGTATATGTATATGATATTTGAAGCAGGTTGTTTCACGAAAAAAAAATTGTTTTTTCTTCTATCATGAAAATAGCGTAATTGAGATTTGTCAAACGTTTATCGGAGAAGGCGGTGGTGGTGGAGGATCAGGACTGAGTGTACTAAGGACATTCCGGCTATTAAGAATCCTTAAGCTAGTGCGCTTCATGCCAAACCTAAGACGGCAGCTATTTGTCATGTTACGAACTATGGACAATGTTGCTGTATTCTTTTCCCTACTTGTGCTGTTCATATTCATTTTTAGGTAAGTACTGAAGTAAGTAAATAGATTAATATTATTATTTATTTTCATTTCATTTTTTTTTTAGTTATACTAAGAGTGAAGCCATTTTACTAACAATACAGAAAAATACTAATAAAAAAAAGATACTGAACTTTTTTTTACCCACCAACAAGCATAGAAATTGGCTGGATTTGATCCTAAAGGATTTAACGCCTTCTTGGCCTCATATATTTTTCGATACACTTCATTAATTCGTTTCATGAAATTTCATGGGGATAGAGGCATTGTGTGAATTTATATTAGATAAATTTTTTATTCAGACGAAAAGTGTTCGAAAATCCGTCTTAAGCTGTCATGAAAAGTTAAGCAAGGAACAAGAGATTTTTTTCAAGGAAATACCTAAGCTGGATTGCAAAATATATAAATTTTTTTTTAAGTTGGTGGTGTTGAGAATATTGAAAATATTTTTAAAGTCTTTGTATCACTGAAATTTATCTACTCGTAGGTGAAGATATTATGATTTTGGATAGAAAAATGTCACAGAGTGCAAATGTTCCTTGAGAAAATCCTTAAATCCTTGAGCCGTCATAATCCAGAGCTTGTGTTATAATGGAAGTTTCTAATATGAACTGCTGAATTAAATATTTACCGCGAAATGCATGTCTGTTGAAAATTTTAAATTCCAGAAAAATTATATTATAAAGAAAAAGAGTTCATGATTAACTTTTAAAAATCAGTCTTTACCTACTTTAAAGAACAGCAAATAAAATCTGTAAAATATTACTAGTTGTAATTTAAAAAAAACTGACTTAACAAAAAGATAAGATGGCTTCACTCTTACACAAAATAAATAAATTAATATTTTTCAAAATAAATTTACTTTAATTATTTTTTTTTATATCCTTAATATAATTATGAAAAAAAAAACAAATTATTTAAATATTTAATTTTAAAAAATCTTTCCTAATTATTAAAAAGAAAAAAATTATTATGAATTTATTAAATATTATATAATTTAATTGGTTATTAATATAGGAAGGAGTCCGATTAAATACGCCTTTAAATCGAATTTGATTAGTTTTTTTGTTTTAATTTTTTTTTTAATTTAAACTTTTACGTTTTATCTTCATTTAAACAAAAAAATAATTAAAATATTCATATTACAAATTAGATATATTCTATCTAAAGCAACAAAAAAAAAGAAATAAAATATTAAACAAAAAAAAATAAATATTTATAAAAACCATATCAATAAAATTATCCGAAATTTAAACCAAAATTACAATAAAATTAAAAAAAAAAAATTATCCCTTTAAATAAAAACCCCCCTTTACTATTTTTATTTTTATTCTGATTGTAAAACTCTTCTTCTTCATAATTAAAAAAGTTTTTATTTATTTTTAATTTATTTTTTTTAAAATAAATTTTCATATTTTTTCCATAATCTTTTTTCACTTTTAAAAGCTTTTCTCTCATCCTAAAATAAATTTCAATATTTTTTATCTATCTGAAAAAAAGAACACAATTTTTTTTGGCATATTAAAATCTTTAATCACTCATTTTTGAAATTTTTGATTTTGTTTTCTTTTTAAATAATAAATAAAAAAAAAATGAAATTTCGTCTTCTGGTACTATTTCTAAAATTATTTTTATTATTATACTAAAATTTCTCGATTTTTTATTATTTCTTTTTCGCTCTGTCTGTCTCTCTCTCTCAATCTAAATCTTGTCTATTTCTTGTCTTATTACGAATTTATCATTTTTATGATCTGTCTACTAAATCGATATATCCATTACACACGCTTAAACGTATTTTAGTAATAAATTCCAAGTTAGACTATGTTGTAGAAGACTTCTTTCTTTTAGATCGTACCTAAATGTTTTTAGACATTTTTCGTACTGTTCTACAATTGGAATTTTATTTATTTATTTATTTATTTAATTTTTTGTTAGTATTAGTTTTAATAATGTCTTTTAAGTTTTAGTTTTTTTTATTTATATTTTTGTTTATAGATAATCGTCAATATACGTTTAGTCGTAAGCTTTGCTAGCTTTTATGTTTTAGATTTAATATTTAAGTTATATATTTATATATTTTTAAAAATTATTCAAAAATAAATTATATAGATAAGTCTATTTTATACATCTATCGTCTTCAATTTCATTAGAGAATAGATCAAACTGAATAGCAACCGAAATATCTAATTTGTTTAAAAAAAATTGTTTTTTGGGACAAATTTTAGGACAGAAGGTAAAGATGCTTCCAATACTTAATTTCAGTGTATTTTCCTATCTAAACTTTACAGTAAACAATTTAGAATAACATTGACCTTGGGCTTACTCCATCAAAGTAAAAGTTCCAAAAGACCAATTAGCTATCACAAATTTTCTAAACTAGCTGGGAACAGAGTAGACTAGAGAAGGCAATAATTTATCCCGGCCGTTACTTTTTTCCTAAGTATGGAGGCCAGCAACACCCGAGTAAAAATAATTCAGTTGGTTAATTTTTTTTAAAAGCATATATGAGCCCGCAACGCATAGCAAATAAAAGCCCCTGCCACAAGAGTATGCACGCTCCCGCTACAGGCATAAAAATCTAAAACTTCTTCCGCTATAGAGTTATGCACGCTCCTGTTACAGATATGAATGTATTCGTAATCGACCACTCCCAACAATAGTGTCGTTTTACTAAGCGGTACCCCAACTTATTACTAACGACGTCCAGTGCTGCTTGACCTACGCTGTCGAACGTGAACCGGTCTAATGAGCATGCTAACGACACCCTTTGTGGTCACAAAGATAATTGTGAATTTTCCTCGTCCTATTCAATTTCTTAAACCTCCTTTAGTTTATAAAAAGTGCGAAGGTACCGTACTTCGTTTGTACTATTCTTTCATTGATACATGCCTGTAGCGGGCTGCATTTGGAAAAGTATAATTTTCACTCATGCTTTTGCCCCTCCTTTAGGCATTGACACTTGGCTTGTTGCCGTAATTATAACACACAAATTTTAGTATCATACGAAGAACCATCTTCTGGAACATCTTTTATAACTTGTGACGATTCTCAAGATTGGTGGTAATATAATGAAAACTCTCTGATTAAAAAGCCTTATTCCCAATCCTTATTCACAAATTTATTGACAAAAAATTTTTTTTTTTTTTTGTACAAAATAAATTTCAATACTACGTTTCGGTGGCAATGACCACCATCTTCAGGTTAAACTAAAATATGGATAATTGTATCAGAAACAAATGATAAATTAAATACAATAACAAAATTAACGTTAAGAAAAACCAAATGAAAGTGAACTATAAAAGCTTTAACACTTATGATATAACTTAAAATAGAAAAAACAAGATTAAATAACAGTATGAACAATATAACAAAAAAAGAGATAAATTGAATGTAATAAAAAAATTAAACATTAAGAAAAACCAAAACGAAAGTAAAAAAATGTGAAAACTTTAACACTTACGATATAATTTAAATAAATAACAGAATAGTTTGTTATAAAACTATTAAAAAGTCAAAAAAATTATTATAATACGAACACGAAAGTTAAAAAGGGTTAACACAGAACGAATCACATGGTTGAGGCAGACAAAGTCAATGGAGGGAAATCTATTGTCTATTATCATTGAGAATGCATGATAAAGTTGGTGACAGAAATGCAACTGTTATGACTTAAAAAGAAATTAGTTGTGGAAAAATAGAGAAATAAAAATATGAAAACCGCGAAAATTTGAATATAGAATTAGCCAATATGTATTAGGTGTGGGAAATTCTGAAATTTGTTAAGGTTTATTGATTACTATTTTTGATCAAATAAGCATATGTATTTGATAGACCATTAGTATCAGATCTGAAATTGACTGAATTGTTTTTGGTTATGTGTATCATTTCCATTATATTTCTATTACTTTTCTTGTAATCAGTATTTAAAATTTGGACATTATCAAAATCAAAACTATGTGTATTATTTCTAACGTGTTCTACTAAGGCCGTTGTATTATCAGATTCTACTTTGATGCTATGTTTATGTTGATATATTCTGTTTTTTATCCATTGGCCAGTTTGACCAATGTAAACCTTATCACAATCTAGGCAAGGGATTTTATAAATACAATTAGAAATTAACATTTTAGGTGTTTTGTCTTTTCCAAAATAATAAAGTTGTTGTAAATTATTGGTGTTCCTAAAGGTTACAGGTATTTTGTGTTTTATGAAGATTTTTTTAATACTCCTATTCAACTCTTTACAAAAAGGAAATGATATAGTCTTACTATGGTCTAGTTGATTCTTATTACTGTTGTCGGTGACTATTGTTGGGTTATAATTTAATTTGGAAAGTGTAGACCATCTGAGTTTCATAAACTTAGATATGAAGTCTTCAGGGTAGTTGTTGAGGAGTAACAAATTAAACACCTTTTTAAAATTATGTGTATTAAATTTTTTATCTGCGATGTGGAATATTTTGTCTACTAAATGATACACAATACCAATTTTTTGATTGATATGGTGGTTGGAATTGAAATTAATATATCTGCCGGAGGAGGTGGGTTTCGTGTACCAGTCAATTTCTAAGGTGTTACCATTTCTGATGGTTTTGGTATCTAAAAAGGAGATTTCATTTAAAATATTTTCTTTTTTAATTGTGAACTTAATGTTGTTATCATAATTATTAAAGATATCTAGTATATTATCAATTTCATCTTCAGGGATGCAAGTGATAATGTCATCTACATATCTTTTAAAAAAAGGTATGTAGTATCTACATTTTTTCAACCTATTAGCTATTAAATGGTCCATCAAATAATCTGCTAGGATTGGTGAAATAGGTGATCCCATGGGTGCACCAAATTTTTGTTTGTAAGTGACATTGTCAAATGAAAATAACATGTTATTTAGGCAGAAATTCAATGCAATGAAAAAGTCATCCTTACTCAAATTGGTGTTCTTTTTTATATTTTTCCAATTGAGTTTAATTATGGCGATAGTTTTATTTATTGGAATGTGAGTGAAAAGTGAGACAACATCGAGTGAAATTAGTTTATAATTAGGAGGAATTTTTCTATTATTTTTAATGAATTTGGCAAAATCAAGGCTATTTTTTATGTCATATTCAGTATTGACTCTACTGTTATGTAGCACTTTGCTAAGTAGTTTGCTGATAATGTATGTGGGACTGTTGATAGATGAGATAATTATTCTGAAAGGTATGTTTGGTTTGTGTATTTTGGGTAGGGCATAAGCTTTTGGTAATACACAATTATGTTTAATATAAGTTTTTTTGGTGGTGTCATTGATATAACCCTTATTAAACCATTGTTTAATTATGTTGTTATGTTGGGTTTGTATAGTTCTATTATAATCTTTCTGTGGAAGTATTTCATAAGTTGTCTCATCTTTTAACATGTTATTAACTTTAAGAAAATATTCATTCTTGTCTAAAATTACTGTTACATTCCCCTTATCTGCTCTCGTGATCATAAGATTACTATTATCCTTCAAAAACCTTTTGACTCTTCTAATGTCTACGTTTTGGATGTTCTTAGTATCAATTTTTTTACTGTTCAGTTTCTTAAAAACATTAGTTAAGGTGTATACAAACTCTTCCCTATCTGTGTCTATAAACTTATTATCTAACTTGAAACAATTGCTCTCAAAATCTTTAATATATTGGGAGACCGGGAAATTGTACTTATTAAACTCTAGGTTATGTTTGGGACCTAATTGTAGAATTTGACTAATTTCTACAGGAACTGATTGGTTACTGAGATTCTTAATCCATTTATCATTAATATTATTCACTGTGTTAGAATTATGTAAGTGAACATTTCTGTTTAGTAGTAAATCGAATTTCATATTGGTTTTAGATTCTATTTTCTTATTAAAACAATCATCTTGGTTGTTAATAAAGTTTAAAATTCTATTGTTGGTTATGTTAAGTAATACACTATCTAAATTATCTATTTCTGATGAAATTATACAGATTTCCTTGGTAAGTTGTTTAATTTCTAATTTAAGAACTTTTTCACTCACATTCCAATAAATAAAACTATCGCCATAATTAAACTCAATTGGAAAAATATAAAAAAGAACACCAATTTGAGTAAGGATGACTTTTTCATTGCATTGAATTTCTGCCTAAATAACATGTTATTTTCATTTGACAATGTCACTTACAAACAAAAATTTGGTGCACCCATGGGATCACCTATTTCACCAATCCTAGCAGATTATTTGATGGACCATTTAATAACTAATAGGTTCAAAAAATGTAGATACTACATACCTTTTTTTAAAAGATATGTAGATGACATTATCACTTGCATCCCTGAAGATGAAATTGATAATATACTAGATATCTTTAATAATTATGATAACAACATTAAGTTCACAATTAAAAAAGAAAATATTTTAAATGAAATCTCCTTTTTAGATACCAAAACCATCAGAAATGGTAACACCTTAGAAATTGACTGGTACACGAAACCCACCTCCTCCGGCAGATATATTAATTTCAATTCCAACCACCATATCAATCAAAAAATTGGTATTGTGTATCATTTAGTAGACAAAATATTCCACATCGCAGATAAAAAATTTAATACACATAATTTTAAAAAGGTGTTTAATTTGTTACTCCTCAACAACTACCCTGAAGACTTCATATCTAAGTTTATGAAACTCAGATGGTCTACACTTTCCAAATTAAATTATAACCCAACAATAGTCACCGACAACAGTAATAAGAATCAACTAGACCATAGTAAGACTATATCATTTCCTTTTTGTAAAGAGTTGAATAGGAGTATTAAAAAAATCTTCATAAAACACAAAATACCTGTAACCTTTAGGAACACCAATAATTTACAACAACTTTATTATTTTGGAAAAGACAAAACACCTAAAATGTTAATTTCTAATTGTATTTATAAAATCCCTTGCCTAGATTGTGATAAGGTTTACATTGGTCAAACTGGCCAATGGATAAAAAACAGAATATATCAACATAAACATAGCATCAAAGTAGAATCTGATAATACAACGGCCTTAGTAGAACACGTTAGAAATAATACACATAGTTTTGATTTTGATAATGTCCAAATTTTAAATACTGATTACAAGAAAAGTAATAGAAATATAATGGAAATGATACACATAACCAAAAACAATTCAGTCAATTTCAGATCTGATACTAATGGTCTATCAAATACATATGCTTATTTGATCAAAAATAGTAATCAATAAACCTTAACAAATTTCAGAATTTCCCACACCTAATACATATTGGCTAATTCTATATTCAAATTTTCGCGGTTTTCATATTTTTATTTCTCTATTTTTCCACAACTAATTTCTTTTTAAGTCATAACAGTTGCATTTCTGTCACCAACTTTATCATGCATTCTCAATGATAATAGACAATAGATTTCCCTCCATTGACTTTGTCTGCCTCAACCATGTGATTCGTTCTGTGTTAACCCTTTTTAACTTTCGTGTTCGTATTATAATAATTTTTTTGACTTTTTAATAGTTTTATAACAAACTATTCTGTTATTTATTTAAATTATATCGTAAGTGTTAAAGTTTTCACATTTTTTTACTTTCGTTTTGGTTTTTCTTAATGTTTAATTTTTTTATTACATTCAATTTATCTCTTTTTTTGTTATATTGTTCATACTGTTATTTAATCTTGTTTTTTCTATTTTAAGTTATATCATAAGTGTTAAAGCTTTTATAGTTCACTTTCATTTGGTTTTTCTTAACGTTAATTTTGTTATTGTATTTAATTTATCATTTGTTTCTGATACAATTATCCATATTTTAGTTTAACCTGAAGATGGTGGTCATTGCCACCGAAACGTAGTATTGAAATTTATTTTGTACAAAAAAAAAAAAAAATTTTTTGTCAATAAATTTGTGAATAAGGATTGGGAATAAGGCTTTTTAATCAGAGAGTTTTCATTATCTTTTATAACTTTCAATTGTAGAATGTCCTCATTGAAGATCATCACCGAGGTGGCCATTTCCATTCTTTGAATTTGGCTCAATGTACTAGCAAAGCCATTAAGCCTGGTTCTTTGTCAGCATATGCAATATATTATCATGGATCTTATCCAATCTGATCCAATAGACTAGTCGTGAATCTACAGCTTCTGTTGCAGACCCACAGAAATCTTCAAGCTTTAATGATTAATGTCCATGTTCTGGTACCAACGGAGTTTAGCATCTAATGTCACCTATAAGTATTTGGCTTATTATGAGAAGCTCATTCATCCTATTTTTTGAAATGATCTTACCCAAGCGCAGAATGTTGATTCACGTGAGACGCAATGTTCAGGTTGAAGTTGTCATTTTCGACCTTCACAAATCAGTCTAGACCAGCCTGTGGCTATAGACTTTTTTTTGTAAATAGTAAGAAGCTACGGGTAAAATCCTGTTATAGGTGCTCCTGACCTGGTTTGCTGATCAGAACACCCAAAATGATTTTTACAACTACTACGTTCCAATTTTTCGAAAAATTCTTTTGTTTTTTCATTGTCTGACGACTCTGTTGTTAGTGCCTAAACATTTTTAGACTTAAGTCCGTAAAATTTGCCTTACACGGGAATGGAGCTTAGCCTTTCGTTTATTGCTTTAAATGAGATATTAATTACCTCTAACTGATCGAGCACATGGTGCCTTGCATTGCACAGCTGTGGTATATGTCATTATTAGATTCTTTGCAAGATACCATTCCTAGACCATCGTACTCCTTGGAGTGCGAATGGTTCAGAATAAAAAATTCAAATTGCAAAAGCAGTAGGTAATATAACGGTTTGGTATGGGAAAATAAACCGGCTTGCCGCGATTGAGGACAAGATAAATTAAGATCATTAAAAGTGAAGTGGTAATTGGCATTATTTATATCAATTTATATAATTTTAATGACCTTGAATTTTAATGAATCGGCCGGCGGAAACAAGTTTTTTTCACATGCTAAACCGTCCCAGTACCCACTTCAGCTATTTTATTTGCAATGATCTACATCGTTCAATCCGTTCTATGAAGCTTATTTCTTCTTCCATAATAAGAGTTTTTGATAAATGTAATTATTACTTTTAAGTCTACTTTGCTAGGACTTAGGGACTAGCCTGTTCATAAGAAAGTTACCAACTGCCATCGTTTGAAAGCTGCGATCGCACTTTGATCAGTCCGAAATAGTTAAAGCAGTTGCATTTTTCATAAGCTTTATATTCGCTCCTACCTTAAAACAGGATTCTTTAACCCCAATTAATGTTGAAAGAAAAAATAAACAATCTTTGAGATTTATTAGAAATAAAATAATTCATGAAAAGATATTGTCCAAAAAGAAGATAAAGGTTTTATAAACTAATATTTGAAAGATATCGCCTTAGATTCTGTGTAATAAAGCCTAACTTAGTAAAATTTTACACTAATTCTTAGTGTTTTTTCAAATTTTAATAAAAAGACTGAAGATAATTGTTTTCCATTTTGAAAAGGAAGCATTTATATCTCCCCCCAAAAAAACCGGTAAGAAACATTGTGCGCTGGGTTTCTTTTGCAAATTCATTAACAATCTCTCTAGATTAGACTCTAGCAACTAAAATGTTTTTTTTTGTAAATCATGGAAGCTTCAAATAACAATATGTCAATTTAATCAGAAAAATTCATTTTTGTTTTTTTAAAGACAAACTTTTGATTTGACGCCTTTTTTTAGAAAATTTTTCTTTTTAATACCAATAATAAATGTAGTGCTTCCTTGTGTCGCCTTTTGTGTAAATTGATCCTTTTTTTTATATACATACATGTGCATTTTCTTAAATTCTTCCACGAAATCCTCTATATTATATATAAAAAATATGAAACTACACAATATTAAAAATTTCGGGACACAATCACCCTAGTTTAGAGTTATTTTTCAAATTATATATTAAAATATATTATTAGATGTTTTTTTTTTAATTTGAAAAAGAAAAAACAAATATTCAAATAAAAAAATTTAGACAACCAAAAAAATTACCATTTTAAAAAATATTTAAGTATGATTTTTACATTTTATGTTTTTTTTTCAGTTTTAAATTTAATTTTAAGAGATAAAAAAAATTATTATTATCATCTTTATGTTTTTTTTTATGTCTTTCTATCTTTTTTAACTCTTTCTATCTAAAAAAAATACCTCTTAAAAAATAATTTAGTATCCTCGGCATGAACCTATTCGGATGCAAATTCTGCGAGAAAAACGGTGATGAGACGCAGTGTGATCGAAAAAATTTCGACAGCTTATTATGGGCCCTAGTCACTGTATTTCAGGTAGATTATAAACAAATTAATTTATTTTCAATTTTTCCTTTTCTTTTTAAAAGAAAAAAAAATAATAATAAAAAAAAGGAAAAAATTCTTATTTTAAAACTATTTTAACTAAAAAAAAAAACAAAAATTCATAAGTAAATACCAAAAATATATATTTTTTAACTTTAAATATCACCTGTATTTATGCAAGGATTTTATTTGCATCTTCCCTTACTAATTTCTCAAAAAAAAAAATAATTTATTAATTAAAATTTAATTTAAAAAAAAAAAGAAATAATTTTAGTTCTGTAAAATCAATTCTTTCTTTTTTATAAATATAAATATTATTTTTGTTATAGATATTGTTGTTTTATCCCCTGTATCCTTGGCTTTTTTCGATGTATAATAATTTGAGATTTAATTGAGTGCTTTTGCATTGCTCCTTCTCATTTTTTCCCCCAAAAAAAAAAATTTGTTTGAAATCATTTTATGAGTTAATTTAAAGAAAAAATTTTTGAAAAAAATCTATATATACATATTAAAAATATTTTAGGATATATTATACCAGCTTAGGATATAAGTTTAGCTCAATATGTAACTGGTTACTAAGAAAGTTTTATGTTTCTACCCCCGTTTTGAAATCATCCCCCATATTCCAGTAAGGATTAAAGTTGTACGGCATTTCAGAACAAACAAAACTGTTTTCCCTTTTTTTTCATTTCAAGCGATCATTAAATATCCAAAATACTTTTTTTGACAAATTTTAAATCGTGCAAAGCATGCGCATTTTTTAGATAAAAAATTGAAAAAAAAACGATTATTTCTGACAAAAACTTTTAATTTCTTATTGAACGTAAAAAAATTGATTGACAGTGCACAAACAAAAATTTAGATTACAAAACAACAAACAAGTTTGCTGTGCACAAAAATACACACCATCACTAATAATATTGAAATGATTTCCTAAACGCCCCCGCAAATTTTTTCCAACAAACAAATAAAAAATAGAATATCCTTTTATCGCTTGAGATGGGAGTTTTAGTATTTGTTACTGATCAAACAAACACATTGTGGCAAGTCCAGAAACAATATACCGCTCGATACACCAAAAATATTTTTTTTTTAATTTTACTAATTTTATCAAAAATTTTGCCTCCGTCCAAATTTGGTATGTCCACCTCTAACCGAAAACACAAACTAACCACCCAACCCAACCAAGCAACTAAAAAAAATAATCATAATATTATATACATATATAAGTATGAAGGAAATATTCTTTATGTCTAGACATTTTGTCCTGCATGATAATATTTTTTTTTAACAAAAAAAAAAAACAACGAAAGAAAAAAAATTTAAATTTTTTTCAAAAAAAAAATCAATTATTGACGGAAAAATATAATAGGGGCTATATTTTATTTTCTCTGCACTTTAAGGTAAGTGAAGATATGTTTTACGTCAACTTTTTTTGCATTTTGTTTGCCTGTTTTTTTGCACTATTATAAAAATAATTATTCATAATAATAATAATAAAAACAAGTCTTTTGGAAGCGTTTGTTTTGTATTAATAATAATAATTTTCGTAATTTTGTTTTTTTGTTATTTAAAATAAGTAGAAGTGTCATGAAATAAAATAAAACATGTCATTGATTAGTTGTTACAACTGTTATGGGGTGATAAGGTATAAGTATTAAGGCCATCTTAACTTATTCAATGTTTTAATTCATAGTGTCAATAGTGATTTCAATATCAATAATATCATACCAGGGCTTTCTATTCAAGTGGACTATAAGGAACAATACAAACTCCTTATTGCTTTATCTTTCATTTTTGTGAGTGGTTCCCAAAAACAATCGGCCTTTAATTTCTCGACCAATAGAGACCATGGCTGCCGCTCCATATTTATTTATTTCGTAAATGAAATGATCTATCCAAGTTTATGAAGACCAAATGAAAACCATCTATCCAAATTATTTGACTGTACAATCGAGACTCAGTCCTGGCTTCCCGCTATTTATAAATGACCTACTATCAATCCCTTCCAACGGACTGGTAGTTCAAAAATCGATTCCTGAGTTTTGAGCTGCCACATAAAATAAATATATACTTTCCGAAAAGGTTTCTCTTGAGAAAAACGGGCTATATGTCTTGCCCACTGGAGCTTGTAGCTCTGGTCATTCGAGTCTCTGGATTCGTCCTCTCACATATGGAAAGCCCGAATGGCATTCGTCTTGAATGCGGCTAAAATGATAAAGTACTTTTTACCAAGTCTCAGATACATTAGTTAGTACTTGTAAGACGATCGTTTTATACAACAGCAATTTGGATGCCAGGTTTAGATTCTTGGTGGCTGTCTTACACAGCTGTAGTATATGCCATTCTTAGGTTTTTCGCAAAATACCATTCCTTGACCATTGTACGAATGTTTCAGAAGAAAAGTTTCAAATTACAAAGCCAATAAATACTATGACGGTTTAGTGTGGGAAAATAAACCGGTTTGCGGCGATATTAAGATCATTAAAAGTTAAAAAGTAATTGGCTCTATATATTTCATCTAAATACGTTATTTACATCAATTAATATAATTTTAATGACCTTGATTTCAATCGCCGGAGACCAGTTTATTTTCACATGCCAAACCGTTCCAGTACCTACTTAAGCTGTGTCTTGACAGTATATCGTCGGTTGCTTTAATTGAGCCAATGTAAGTGAAGGGTTGGACTACTAAGCTAGTCTTCGTCATTTAATGCGGTCTCCAAGGTTTGTCACAACTGTCGACTAGATCTTAAACATTTTCTATTCCTTTTTACTGTAATATGCTACAACTTAAAATTAGTACTGCCATTATAAGAGATCCATAACTATAATAACATTAAAAAAGTATTCTAAATTTAGATTAAAATAAATTAAAATTTATTGAGGAAAAAAATAAAAAAATGGCAAACTTTACGATCATTCTAAAGAAATTGAGAAAATAAAAATAAAAACATTTAGGATACGTCAAATCATTTCCTTTTGATTTTATATGTAGATACAAATTTCTGGAACTTGTTCAAGTTTTCTGCTGTAGCGATTTTTATTTGCAATTATTTTTTTTTGGTCCAAACTTATAAAAAAATAACAATATCCAACTATTTCAAATTTAAGGGGACTCTGTTTTCCATGTGGTATTTTGGCCTTATTTTTATGCAGTTTACCCCAAAATACCACAGGTGATACAAGAGATCCCACTAGAAATATCTTTAGATCTCTTGTGCTTTCGTTTTAAAGTTTTGTAAGTACGCGGTTTTTTGTAAGTAATAGGTCAATTCTCAAATCGTCAGTCACAAGCTGTGACAATCACTGACTTCTGATGACATATGGAGCAGGTCACAAGGGATTTACACCTAACGAAAAATAATAATAAATATGTGATGAATGTTGTTATTTGTAACTGAGAGAATCTGAATTTGATCAGTCACAAGATTCGTTACAAGATAAATCTTGTCAAACTGGCCTGTGACTTGTGACCTGTCACAACAATACTTCTAATATATTTTTATTAGTTGTAACAACATTTTTAGATAATGTTAGGCAATTGAAAAAGAAAAAAAATCCCATAAATATTTGTGTATGAAAAGAAAAAGAAAACAGAAAAGCAGTCCTTCAAGCAATATATTCAGAATAATTTTTAATTTACTTTAATGATTAGGAAACTAAAAACAGGCTGCTACAGCATAAATCTTTCAAGAAACTACCCAGAAACATTCGGACATAATATTTATTTAATCTTAAAAATAAACCCAAAGAAAACTAAAAACAAATCTTTTTTTCTAAGAAAAAACAAAAAAATAAAAACAATAAAACATAAAATAAACAAATTCCTTTCTTTTAAGTTTAAACAAATCTCTCAAGTTCTACTATATCCTTTTTTTGCAAAAACAAAATTTTAGGGCGCATGTTTCGCTTAAAACAACATACTTTATTCCACCAAACGAAAAAATTAAAATAAAATAAAAAGGCACGCACATAAAAAAAACTCTTTCCAAATTTTCAAATGCATGTAATTTTATTGTTGTTTATTAGCATGCTGTTAAATGTTCAATGTTTTCTCTGCATTTTGCATATCACACTTTCTTTATATTAAATATCAAAAAAAAAAGAAACAAAAAAAATGTTCAACAAAACTTCACTCCAAACTCAGAATCAATTATAAAATTCTTTTATTAAATTCTATGAAGAAAATGTTTTTCTTTTTAAAAAAAAATAAATTTAAAACAAAAACATTTTTGTGACATTCTTTTTTACACAAGGAATTTTTTTTTCGAAATTTTAGTTGTTTTAAATTTATTATTTTTTTTATCTTTCAAAAAAAATTATTAAGTTTTCCCGCCTAAAGAAGAAAAAACTTTGTATTTTTATATTTTGAAATTTTTGGATTTTATATTAAGTTTTTTTCTTAAATAAAAAAAAATATTCCTTTGTAATAATATATAAAATTTTACACCTATACTACTACTTATATTTATTTTTTTTTCTTTGCCTTTTGTACTTTATATATTTTTTTTAAAAAAAAATATTCCATAATTCATAAAACTATAAAAAGAGCATAATTAAAATCAACCATATATATATATATATATACCTTCCAATTAATACACCAATTAAAAAAAAAGAAGAGATGAAAATTACTAAAATATATATACCATCAAAATTACATAAAAACATTTTTTTTTAAATTTTATTTTTGTTTTTTATTTTTCGCTAGATTTATAAAAAAAAACGAAATTATATTTCAAAATTTATAAAATCAGAAATTTTTATTTTATTTTTTTGGAAAATTTTTATTACATATAAAAATAATTTTTTTTGTTATATATTTTTATTTTTGAAAAATCTACAATAAATTTTTTTCCCAAAAATTAAATATTCTTATTTCTAGGTTTTTTTGAAATATTTTCTAGATTTATATCGAAACTACAATAGTTAATTTTTTTTTATAAATTTACACTAAAAATAATTTATTAGAAGTGAAAAATACAATTTTTTTAATATCTTTCAAAAATTTAAATAATTTTATTAATTTTAATTTGTACAAATTTTGGAATTTATAAATAATAATTGGAATCCAAAAAAAAAATATTTTATTTTTTCAAAAAATTCAATTATTAATTTTATAACATTTTTTTTCCAAAAAAAAATTAAATTGAAAGTTCTAGCTTCAAAATTGCCTTTTTGTCCACAGTTTTTTTATATATATATATTTACTTTATATAATACTTACAATATACAAAAAAAAATCTAGTTTTTATTTAAAAAAAAAAAGAAAATACATTCCTTAATTAATTTTTTTTTTAAAAAAACAACAGAAAAAAAAATTCAAAAAAAAAATTATATATTTAGCTTTCATTTTATTTACTAACTTTCATTTATATATATACATCATAACATTAAATATATATATAAAAAAAATATATATATATTTAAAAAAAAAATAATATATACATATATACCTAATATAACCAAAATATATAGCATTCTTGGCATGTATCTCTTTGGCGGTAAGTTTTGTAAATTTATGGACGAATCTGGACAAGAAAGGGAATGTACTTGTCCTGAAATTGTCAACAAACATCCACTGTGTGAATGTGATCGTAAACATTTCAACAACATTTTGTGGGCCACTGTAACTGTATTTCAAGTAAGCAATATATATTATCAAAAAAAAGCAAAAAAAAAATACAAAAATAAACATACTTTAAATGAAAAAAAAAACTATATATATATAAAACATGTTTATACATAAAACATAGAAGAAAAAAAACTATATAATATTTTCGATGTTTTTTTCCTATAGACACAACAAATACTTTTTTTTTGTTAATTCTTTTTTATATTATTTAAATACTTCAAGAACGAACACCCTAATATTTTTAATACAAAAAATTAATATTATATTATTTTTGTTTTGTAATTATAATTATTACTAAACTATATTCCACTCACTCACAATTGTTTATAACAAATAATCTTAAAAAAACAATTCAACTTTATTTACTTATCAACTTTTATTTATTTTGTTAACTTATTTTTATATTTCTTATTAATTTTACCACCACTACAATAACAGAATGCTCTACAATAAATTATTTTTCCTTTAGGACATATGAATAATTCTTCTATTCTATGAATCCTTTCTGGTTATTTGATTGTACTAGGATCATATTTTTTGTTAATTTAAAAAAAACACAAATAAAATATTTTTTATCTTATTTTATTATTATTATTATTAAAATAATTTTGTTTTTCAACTCCTAGTATAATCACTTTTCCATTAAGTTCAGGAAGTGGTCAATGATGTAAATACAGAAAAAAAGCATTATTTTTTTTATTATTACATATTTTATTTATGTCTACACCAATTTTTTTTTTTAATTTTTAAACAGGTACCCTTAATTATTTTCAATTTGATATTATCAACAACAAAAAAAATAACAATATTTAATGAACAAGTATGTTTAATTTAATAAAACAAATGTTACAAAATTTGAAAGTTCAGAAAATTCATTAAAAATCCCCTAAATAAAAATATTTAAATATAATATTTCTCTCAAATGAAATCGAAAAACCTTCCGGTGCTCCTCAGGGTAATCAACAAGGTCCTTATCTATATAATATTACAATCTCTGATATTTACTTAGAAAAACTAGAAAATCTCCCAGAGATCTTTTATTGGGTTCCCATGCTCAACTGCCCTAATACCTACCTAGTACCAAAATTTCATATTATGCCTTGGAACAAGTTCGTGATATTTTTTTTAATAAAATTCAATTAGTTCGGGGAAATTAGCAAAAAAAACGCACGGAAGGAGACAAAATTCCAAAATGGCTGAAAATTGCCCCACAGCTTCCTTGGGACTTTTCAAGAAAACAATTTCGGAATCACAAAAAAAACATGGCCGCCGGAAATATCAGTTTTTTGGCAAAAAAGTCATTCAAAAACTGTTTTTTTCGAAAAAAAATTTTTGATCAATCAATACGAAACGTTATTGCCTACAAAAAAGCCCTCTGGTAATTTTTTCGCCTTAATAAAAGTCGCCAGTTTTTTTCCATATTTGCATAATCAATATCCACTATATTTTATCATTTTTAAATCAAATATTATTTTATTATAAACGTGTTTACATTTCCATTACAAAAATCAATGAATGAAAAAGATTACTTCCGAATAAAGAAGATTACTTCCAAACATCTCATAACCATAAATGATTAACAAAAAAAAATAGTAGTGACACCAATGGAATACAAAATTCAATATTTCATTTAAGTTTGTTCTAAAGGTACATCCGTCCATTAAACCGAATTGCATTAATTCCATTTTCTATAATAAAAAAAAACAGCGTAAACCATCCCATTTCAAAAAAATTTTCAAATATCATTAAATTTCCAATTTTTCGATAAAACCACTCATAGAAAATATTAAATCATAATAAATCAGTATACGTACTAAGCACACGTAATCGCACGAAAAATCTATAATACAATGAAGATTTGTGTTAGTTTAACCAATCACAATAGAAATTGGTAACGAATACAAAATCACACAAAAAAATTCCAATATTAAATAACTTCGAATGTAAAATTTAATTTTTCGTACGTAGCGTGTCTAAAAAAAATCATACTGTTTTATAAATAAATAAGGAAATTTACTATTATTATCTTATCAATACTCAAAGACAAATATATGAATATTTTCTAGGTGAAAATTTTTTTTGGATAAAAAAAAATGTACTTCCTCCCCTTCTTCAGATTGCAGGATTCTCTACAATAAGTATAACAAAAAAAATATGCTTTAATAGAATTTTTTTTAAAAAGAAAAAAAAATATAGCTTATTTTTTTATTAATATTATTATTATTATTATTAAAAGTTATTAATTATTATTATTAAAAAAAAATGCATTATTATTAAATTTTAATAATTTTAAAATGCATCAATTTTATACCAAAAAAAAACAATTTAATATAAAATATCATATTCAAATTTTTTTATTCAAATTTTAATATGCTTTTTTCAAAATGAATTAAAAAAAATATATATATAAAAATAAAAGTGAAATCTATCACAAGCTGAAATTATATTAGTTAATGATTATTAATTTACTAATCATACACTAAATGTTAAAAAAAAAAAACAACATAAAATGAAAATTAGTAAATAACAAATCGCTTTGGTATATTTCACAGATGCGTCGCGCATTGACCACACCTGAAAACCTACTTACTTACTAAACACACTGCACAATGCTGATTAACACATATATTTGCTTATGTTTAAAAAAAAACTGCCTCTAAACATCCCCTATTTTTATAATATATATATATATACAATTTGTTTACTTTAATTTCACCAAAAAAAAATAACCTCACAAAAAATAACCTATAGCTTTCTTAAATATAAATATATTTATTAAAAATAATTTAAAAAAAAAAAGGAAAGAAATTGCCTACTACTTTTTACACACTTTTTTTACACTACCACTTGAAACAAACTTTTCTAAACACCGATCCATTCACTAATCTCACCCCCATTCGCAAGAATATTGGCTGAAAAATTAGCTTCACATTAAACATAACCTTAAAATTATGGTGTATTCTAGTTAATCAAAAAAAAACAAAACAAAAAATAAATAAACTAATAATAATTACGAATCAACCAGTACGAATGAAATTTTGGACTGACGTGCATGTGCAGAGTTGAATATATTATTTATTTATTTTTAATAAATTATTAATATTTACGCTTGCTACCAAAACAGCAACTCAAAAAAAAAAAATAAACCAAAAAAAAAACAGAAGTAAATTTTTGGCCATGATCCTAAGCTAGTTGCATATTCCTAACCTCACTTACACTATATATATATGCCTGTCTAGACATAAGCTTAGGATTGCTGCTGCTTTGTTCAATTTTCCCGGAATTTTGTTTAAAACTTATTTTTATTAAAAAAATAAATACTACCATTCTTTTTGGACTAACTACGAAAGTTGCACGATAAATTGAAATAAGAGTTTTTGAAACCAATTTTTTTATTTTTTCAACTAGCTTAACAAGTTTCCTCTTAGTACTTAGAAACAGCTTCGTTAGAACTAAAAAAAAAATTTAGACTTTTAGGCTATATTAAAAAAAATAATAATATTGTCTAACTATATTTCTCTCTTCTTCCTAGAATTTCAAAATTATATCCTTTACAGAAACAACCCTAACCGATCCTCAATTTTAGATCTTAACGCAAGAAGACTGGAATGTAGTCCTATTTAACGGTATGGAAAAGACCAGCCATTGGGCCGCTCTATATTTCGTTGCATTGATGACATTTGGCAACTATGTACTATTCAACTTACTGGTTGCCATATTGGTCGAAGGGTTCAGCTCAGAAGTATATTAAATTCTAAAATTCTATATTAACTTATTTTATTAATTAAAAAATATTTTTTCCTTTTCGTTTTTTTTATTTTCAATAGAGAAATGAACGAAGAGAGCGCGAGCAACGAGAGCTTGTTAAGAAATTACGTGAGGAAACAATGGCTGAGAATTTTAGTGATGTTATCTATGATGAATCACGTAGCGGTTCAGAATCATCGTCGACCAATGAAAGCTATTATGAAATAAAAAATAAATGGCATAGTGCAGAAGAATTGAGAAAGGTAAAATATACTAGTGGATGTTAGCTTAACAAATTATTTTTAAATATTAGCCCTTATTCTGGTTGTCACTTCACCATAGTGAGAAATGTCATCTTTAAATATCAAATAAGGAAAATCTCACTTACAAACATCAAGTGAGAACAATTGTCACTGAATTCGCCCTTTTTCGATATCAATGACAACTGCAATTCGCCTTATCTCACAGAAATGTTATCTTTTTAGAGAACCATAATAGCATTTTTGTCTCACTTCGCCATTTGTCACCATAAGTGACAACCAGAATAAGGGCCATTGCTACGTTTTCACGGCTTAACGGATTCGCAGGATTAATTAAGGAATACACTTTTAAATGTTCACACAAAACTTCTTTATTAACACAATTCAATATCTACAAACACACTTCTTAAAGTTCACTAATTATCACTTGCAATTTAATATCTTTCACTAATAACTTTTATTTATCGTCTTTTAATTCACTATTTAATCACCACTTTTCGCTTTATGTCATTTTGATCACTTTAGAACACTTTAATCGCTTTTCAAATCAAAACTGACTTTAAATTCCGCTGCCACTGCATTTATAGTATATATCCAAACCCAATTTCTAGATTTTTATTTTTATATCGAAACTGTTCACAGATGGCGCAATATTAACCGACTGCATAAATCGTTCATTTAAATTCTAACTAAATCGTTACAAACGACAGTTCGTGCAAACTCTAATAGATGGCGCATAAAACATCACAAAACACAGCAACGTTGATCGCAAGAATCCGCCATGTTGGATTTTCTTTAGTGTGCCAATTGGTTTGTGACGTCATATGTAGACGTTTAAAGCCGGCTACTCACACGCCTGCCGCAGGGGCAATTTTGGGAGCGCGGCAGTCAGGCCAATTTCGGAGGGACAATTTCCTAGAAGGATATTGCCCCTCCGAAATTGGCCCGACTGCCGTGCGCCCGAAATTGCCCCTGCGGCAGGCGTGTGAGTAGCCGGCTTAAGAGAGAAAGATAATTAGTTTGAAAGAAAGCACGGTGCGTGAGCGGTCACAAATGCAATTGGCATAGCAAATAAATACGAGGATGGCGGATACTTGCCAGAAACGTTCCTGTGTATTTTTTACCCCGTTTATGATTAGGTTGAAAAGTTGAGTCGAGGTTGAGTTGAAATTTCGACCACCGTATATGATTCCGAGTTGAGTTCACTTTGGGTTGAAATCGGGTTGAACTGCCATCAAAACATAACCTCTTTTTGTTAATTCTTTTTCTATATTTCTGACTTTTTATACAGTTTTCCATCAAAATGGTGAAGGGAATTTTGTTTCCACATTTTTCCTAACATAGTTTTTGTTTCCTGATGCTCCCAAACATTTCTTTTAGCCATTGTCAAAATTAAATTTCCTCTGTTTTTACATATATAGTTAATATAAAATAATTAACGCGCTACAAAAACACCGAACACAAAACTAGCGCCGAAGGCAGACTTCACGGATGGTAAACAAACAAAACAAATGTCACTTCAACCCAATTTCAACTCAACACGCGTTTATGAGGCGAAATATCAACTCGACCCAGGTAGGAGAGCTGAGTTGGGTTGAGTGGATCCAGTTTCAACTCGACCCCCGTTTATGAGTTGGTTGAACCCTCACACTCATAAACGGGGTATTTAAGGGGAAAAGTGTGCTAGAACGCCTATAGCTATACCACTAGCATAAATATCACAGATTGCGGTTAAAAGGGACTTCTTTGATTCGAGATATTGAAAATCCTTGTTGATGTATACGGAACTAAGACTTAACTCTATTTTCCCATACAAAATTGGGGCAAAACATAGAGAACCTTAATACCATGATTTTAATAAATATGCTGTTACTTTTCAAATTATTCTTTCGTAAAACCAAACCGTTAACGCCCACCTAAGTATCCTTCCCGTAGCCTCATGTGTTAACTCTGACACTGGCCCCACACGTTGGTACCAGCGAACGTTGGCGCAGATTCCGACACGTGACGGTCAATCCCCAATGCTCACGCCAACGTGAAATTCACGCAAATTTTTGATCCACACGTTGGACAAGTAGCATTCGGACCAACCTTGGTTCCAACGTGCGGAGCCGGCCTGACAGGTAACGGTTCGCTAATTTTTGACAGCGCTGTCATCGTATTTGAACTGCTGTCAAATTAGACAACGTTTTCAAATTTAATTCTGCGCATTTTTAGAAATGGCAATAAATATTGATGGATAATCGCAAAAGTCCATCAATCAAAAATCAACTTGCCAACCCTAATCTTCGCTTTCGTTTTCACATTTCAGCTAAACGAAGCAAATGAAACACGTCCAGAACCGAAATGTAATATTCAAAAACAACGCCTCCTTCAGCCCTCCTCAGATTATCAAGTAAACGAAGCTACTGTCCCAAATACAATCACAAAAAAGATTTCAGATCGTGATATTAGTAGAATTAATGAGGATGACAAAAAGACTTTAAAAAAGGTAAAATTCCTAAAAAAAAATATTATTGATTTGTTTTTTCTTATTAATTTATTTATAATTCCACAGACTTACTCCATTAAAGAACGAAGAAGTGACAGCTCCAAATTGGCAAATCTACGACCAATACGAGATCCGCCAATAATAATGATGACAGCTGCTACGCCACAAGATTCACCAAACACAACACTTGAGACTGAAACAACATTTCGCAACTGGAGTCAGGAAGGATTAGAAGCTTTCGACTCGAAAAAGGAGCAATTTTTAAAGGTTTTTTTTTATTATCAATGCAATGTTTTGGTTGATTTGAAATATTAACATAAAAATAATATCCTTATTACAGAGTTATAGTAGTCCGTCGTTATTGAAGCCACCATGTCTTTTTAGTGGTCATAAAATACTCGATGAAAGACTTCCAGTGGTAGATTTCGCGCCAAGGATAACAATAAGCTCGCAACTAGATAGCAAACCGCTTAACACTGTCACTCCAGCTGCTGTAATCCCTACGACAACTCCCGCGGTGTCAGGTAGTGCATCCTTTACAGACAGTGTAGCCGAACACCTGAAACGTGATACTACACCATTAGCAACAAGTGTCCAAAGTCAATCTGTTATTGATGGTTGCCAGGATCAAGCGCCGCAAAACAATGATGTTTCCATCCAAATGCAAAGAAGTTCTAGCTTCAAGCGTTTTAGAAGATCAAGTTCTAGCAAGAAGAAGAAATCAAACGGTGAGACTGAAGATGAGACTGTTGTGCTCAACAACGGACGTGACACGGCGCACTTATCAACGGCCAGCAGTATTGCACGTAACGACTCCTTTTTAAAGTCAGCAAATCGAATACAGAACGATACAAAGGATACGAACAGAGTAAGTCCGCAGAACTCGATAAGGCGGATGTCATCGGCAAGAAGAGCTTCGTGCATATACAATAATTCTCAATTCTATCAGAATTTGAATCGGCATAACTCGATTAAGAACTACTCAGCACGCCGTATGTCTTCGATTGAATTGGCTCTGGAGAAGGCGTCCAACTTGAACGTGTATAGCCTGGAGAATCGCAATACAACAGCATTTCGTACCTCGAAAATCGATTTGGACAAGTGGCAGAAATCCCTGTCCAATCTGAACGTGTCCGAATCCCAGCAACCAGCACAGCAACAGTCCCAGTCCCAGTCCCAATCCCAGTCGCAGCGAACACAATCCATTCACAGCAATTCACAGCAGATAGAGCACGTTTCGAAAATAAAAATCCTGTTGGAGCGATTAAAACCGACGAATTTTACAGACGAACGGGAAGGATATTCCCTTTACCTGTTCCCTGAAAGCAACCGGTAAGTTAATTTGAAAGGCGGTTCCTAATGGACTGTCCGTCTACTATCCGCCTTAATTTTCCTCTTTCTCTCTCTCTCTCTTTATCTCTCTCTTTTTTCCGGGGGGCAAGGTTCCGGCAAGTCTGTACTTGGTTTGTTAGCCAGAAGTGGTTCGACAATGTCGTGCTGCTGTTCATCGCCCTTAATTGTATTACTCTGGCCATGGAGCGTCCCAACATCCCACCCTACAGTACAGAGAGATTCTTTCTGTCTACGGCCAATTACGTTTTCACAGTTGTCTTCACCGTTGAGATGTTCATTAAGGTAAGTTGGGCGGGTGAGGCAACAATGCCTCCAATTCCTGAATCCCACAGTTCAGGATTACATTTGTCCTTTATTTTCTACCATAAATGATCTAACAACAGGTGGTTGCCACCGGGATGTTCTATGGACCGGATGCTTACTTTACTTCTGGCTGGAACATTATGGATGGGTCCTTGGTCACAATCTCAATTATCGACCTACTCATGTCCTTGATTAGTGAGTCCAGCCCGAGGATTTTTGGGATTTTAAGGGTAAGTTTAAATGGCAATTCAGTGGATAACATATATATATAATGGTAATTATGGCTTAAAATTTTCTGAGTGGACAATATGAGAAAAAAAGTATGAAAGAAAAACATTAATTAAGTAAAATTTTTAACCAGACGTTATCGGAGCCTTACAGTGTGCTTGATTGACGAACGAGTTGCAGAGATTGCTTGCGTTAATATCAATACAGAAAAGAACCAATACGACTAATATTACGTTTTTTCACGGCACACTTTCTGTTGAATAATGAACCCAGACTAGTCCTGTACGCCTCATAGCAGCTCTATGTACACCCCTCAAAATACTAGTCGGGTAGAAACTAAAAAAATTTAGAATTTCAGCGTGGGTATGCTAGAAATAACTGCGCTGTCTCGAAAGCCTTATATTTTTAAACGCGAGTGTCATTTTTCCAAGCGGTCCCCCAACTGAGTACTAATCACGTCTAATGCTGCTTGACCTCCGCAATCGAACGAGAACCTTTCTATTGAGTATGCTAATGTCACCTTCTATGGTCGCACATTTCTGAAAACTCCAGTAATACTCCTTTGGGAGCATATTTGGCAGCGCTCAAAATTAGCTCCCCGGAGCTGGCGCTCCCAATTTTTGCCACTGGGTTTGTATGAGTAAAATTAAAAGGTTAAGCTTAAAGCTTTTTAAGAAGCTTTCCAAATAAATACGATAGATGTTGGGAGTGCCTCAATTCTTTTGTAATGAGGTTTGCCTCATAAGTCCCTTATGAGGAACTGATGGGGTATACCTGTGACGTGGTGGAATCTAAGGGAAAAGTCCTCTTTCGGCATGCCCCGCATTTGTCACAGGGAGTACTCGTAGAGAGCCTACGTGAAAATCCCTATTTTTTCCTTCCCCTCATTTAACACATGAGGCCACGCGCTGCATGAGGCATGCCTCCTTTAAATGCTAGTCCCAAAACTGTGGGTGTTCTAATTTGCGCTATATTTCCGTCCTGTGGGCGTCCTGGTCTAAGGTTCTAAGCTCTGGTTGTCCTCGTCTACTCTATCTTTCTAACAGAAGCTTTGTCTACCTCGCTGAGGACATTCCAAACATTTTCCTCTTCACTCATGGAGCTCAGGCGCGGATTAAAGGGGGGTCACGGGGGTCATGACCCCCCCCCCCAAAAGCACTCGCTGTTTAAAAAACAAAATTGACCCAACTAAAAAAACAAAAACAAAAAATAACCAAACGACCAAAACCGCCCGAACTTTTTTGCAAATTAAAAAAACGACTCTTTTTTTATCTGATAGTGTAAGCTCAGGTGTCACCCTTTTGGCCTTATCATGGTTGGCGAGTTGAAAAAATGACACCGCCGTTTATCGTTCTCATTTTTCGTACCATAATTGGCGAATGCAGCGACATGACAGTTTTCGACAACACCTTATCATTGTTGTCGCTTGAAAGTTTTTGACATTTCTGATAATTAAAAAATTTATAAAATTACATTATTTATTCAATCTATTTAAAAAATATCTATTCAATCTAGTCACTTGATAGTCGTGAAAAACGTAGCTTTGTCTCTTCAAACGCCAACTGTGATACGCCTGAAGGCGTTTTTCCCGACAAATGTCAGTTTTTTTCGAAAACTATGATTCCGTTTTACAGTCGCCGCGCCATTTCTCACTTCAAGCGCCAACCATGATCAGGCCCTTTGTACTACTAGTCCGTCATGTCATGTCGCACACGTCATAGTGCAATGTCTAGTAGTAAGCTTAGCTCGAAGGATAGAGAGAGATAGGATAGATTAGTGGGAGTCGGGTGCAGTGTCTCCATATGTAAATCGAGCGTTACCGTGCTGCTGCAAGGGCAAAAATACGGTGTTTCTAGACACGGTGAATCTGCTAAAAATGTACCGTGTAATTTTTCGTCAATTTTCTTCAAAAATTCCACTTTTTTTTGATAAAACTAAATTTCGTTTGATTCGTCAAATTTCTTCAAAACTTAAAAAAAGTGGAAGTTTTGAAGAAATTTGACGAAAAAATACAAAAATTCATGATTTTCGAATCGGTTTTTTCCACTTTTTCAAGTTTAAACATTTTTTCTTGTTCGCCATCATAAAGTGCATAAAAAACCTACACTTAAATTAAAAAGGAATCTCATACGATGCAATACACAAAAGTTATTGGTCAATCAATTTTCAGATTTCAGAGGTTAATTTTTGAGACTTGTGGTGGATATTTTGACTTAAAATTATTACGAGTTATTGTCCACATTATAAAGTAAAATTTCTGAAAATTTCATCAATTTTATACGCTTTATATTAGGTTGACCTGTATGTTGTATGTTGTATGCTGTATGTTGTATGTTGTATGTTTCATGTAAACAAATCTTGCAACTTGATTTTGACCCACTTTCATGTAACGGATCAACTTGAAATTTTGCACAGATGTATAGTTCACGTGACAATGCATTCTGACCATTTTGTAAAAAAATCAAGATGGCGGTTCCAAGATGGCGGCCGAATTTTGCAATTGCGCTCGCTGACCCCCGACATGGGTATCAAATGAAAGGGTATGATAAGTAGAATATAATTAGCTATGTGGCGTCATTCAAAATTCAAAATGGCGGCCAACACAAAATGGTCGATTACCTTTTCTTTACTTACAACCCACTCGATATGCGTATGAAATGAAAGCAAATGACAAGTAGAATACTTTTAGCTCTGTGGCGTAATTCCAAATTCAAAATGGCGTCCAACACAATATGGCGGACCACGCTTTATATTAGCTTCACTTGTATGGTGCATCTAGCATGTAAACAAATCTTGCAACTTGATTTTGACTCACTTCCATATAACCGATCAACTTCAAATTTTGCACATATGTATAGTTCGCGTGACAATGCAATCTGACCATTTTGTAAGACAATCAAAATGGCGGTGCCAAGATGGCAGGTGACTTTTGAAATTGGGTTCTCCAACATGGGTATCAAATGAAAGGGTATGACAATACAATTAGCTATGTGGCGTCATTCAAAATGGCGGCCAACACAAAATGGCGGATTACCGTTTTTCTTTACAACCCACTCGATATGGGTACCAAATGAAAGGGTATGACAAGTAAAATACTATTAGCTATGTGGTCTCTTTGTAAATTCAAAATGGCGGCCAACACAAAATGGCGGATTACCTTTTTCTGTGCAACCCACTCGGTATGGGTATTAAATGAAAGGGTGTGACAATTAGAATACTATGAATTGTGTGGCGTCATTCCAAATTTAAAATTTCGGCCAACACAAAATGGCGGTTTATCTTTTTCTTTACAACGCCCTCGGTATGAGTATTAAATGAAAGTGTATGACGAGTATAGTACAGTAAGGTGTGTGACGTCATTTTAAATCTAATATGGCTGTCATTACAAAATGGCCGAAGCCATATAATAGATTAAATAGTAGAAAATAAAAAATTAAATAAATAAAATTTCATTTTGTAACCGCTGATAGGTAATGTCATAATGAACAGCCTCAATTTTTGTCGCTTTCTTTGGACCTACACATACCGATAAATTCTCATCTATATTTAGAAAGAACGACCAAAATGGTAGATTTTTTACAAAAAACGGCCCATAATTTACGTAGCGGTTGCAAGAGAAAAAGTCCATTTCGTATAGTATTCGATGTAACTAACATATTGAAAAAAAAATTTGAGACTGGAAACAATTCCATTTTCAGTAAAATTTGATGCTTATCTGACTCCACTATAAGTAAAATCCGTAAAAAATTTTTTTTCGATTTTTTGAAAATTTGTAACCAGAAAATTCGGTTAGTTTTGTTCGTTTTGTTAATTTTGTTTTTGTTTTTTAGGAGTAGAAATTTTTTCCCCACTTTTAATTCCATGACCCCCCCCCCAAAACAAAATTCTAGGTCCGCGCCTGATGGATCTAGACGACCTACCTACCACAGCGAACCGTATCCTATTCTATTCGCAAGACATTGGGTTGCTCTCCAGCCGACTCTGTTTTGTGCGACAGCTCTCAGCCCTGTCCAGGATCTCCTAGTTGTTGTGGCCTTTGCTAATAGCGTTCTCCTACACGTTGTTCTAGGTCTTCCAACTCGACGGGTTCCTTGCGTATTTCAGTGAAGGTCCCGTTTGGCTAGATTCTCGTTTTCTCGTCGCAAGGTGTGGCCAATTCCATTTCTTTCGCCTGATTTCGTCATCTATTTTGTCGGATTTTTATGATGCGACGCAGGGGCGGTTTCAGAGGGGGGTAATTGGGTAATTACCCCCCTAAGAATTTTCGTTCGCTTATTTATTTTTATTCTTAAAAATTACCACAATTTCAAACAAACAAGATAAGTTATGGTGAATCTAGTCGGCGATATATGACGGTGAAATTTTCCAAAACTGCTGGAGAGTCGTGGAAGGGACCGATACCCGAGACTCCCGCTAATATGGCACGCTATGGCTGATTCCACACGAGCGTACACAGGACACGACAAGAGTCGGCTGCAAAGTGGTTTATGAAGAGGAGGGTGAGAGAGGACGATGGGGAGGGCACACAAATTTGAACGATCTTTTCAGCAGATTTTTGATCTGTGTTTGCTTGAATATCTGACCATTTTTTAAAAAAATCAAGATGGTTCCAAAATGGCGCCCGATTTTTGCAATTATGTTCCCCGACCCACCGACATGGGCATCGAATGGAAGGGCATGACAGATAGAATACAATTAGTTGTGTCGCGTCATTCCAAATTCAAAATGGCTCATTACTTTTTTCCTCCCAACCCCCTCAGAATGGGTATCAAATGAAAGGGTATGACGATTGTAATGCAGTAATCTGTCTGACGTCATTTTGATTCTAATATGGCGGCCACCACAAAATGGCGAAACACATATAATAGACTAAAAAGTAGGAAAAAAATGTGTATGTAATATGTTTTATCAAATCAATATAAATAAATATATGGGTTCATTTGCTTCCTTTGCCTATCTATACTATTATATAAAGAGAAAATATTTGATTGTTTGTTTGTTCCGGATAAACTCAAAAACTACCGAACCGATTTTAAAAATTCTGTCGGCAATAGAAAGCTCTATTATCAGTGAGTAACAGGGGCATACTCGTATATGACCGAAATTCAAAATGGAAGCAGAAATATGGTTGAATATGCCAATTTTATTCCGATTCCAATGAAAGTGGGTATCTAGACGTTTTTAAGGTCGCAAATAACGAATTTGCAGTCAAAAATTATAAATTCAAGATGGCCGACGAATTTGCAAATTGTGTTCCGATTCCAATGAAAATCGGTATCTGAAATTTTTTAAGGTAACAAATAATGAATTTATGATCAGAAATTATAAATTCAAAATGGCCGTGCCAATATGGCGGACGAATTTTGTTAAATTTGTTCCGATTCCAATTAAAGTGGATATCTAGGGGTTTATAACGTCGCAAATAACGAATTTTTGGTCAAAACTTATAAATTCAAAATGGCCGACGAATTTTCAAATTGTATTCCGATCCCAATGAAAATCGGTGACTAGGGTTTTTTAAGGTAGCAATTAACAAATTTATGATCAAAACTTATAAATTCAAAATTGTGGAACCAATATACCGGACGAATTTTGCCAACTAAGTGTCATTTCCCGGTTAACTGTATGTAGGTTGTTCAAGAGTTGGAAAATCGGAAAATCTTGACATTCTAGCTACAAATGGAAAAACATTGAACATAGTGTATCCTGAAGCTCTCTAAGCTATCGGTTCAGAATGGATCAACAAGGTTTTTTTGGTGAGATGGTAAGGAGAAGCGGAAATGTGGGATTTATATGGGTTCCAGCTAGTTGTATATAATTTAAGACAATCGTCGGAGCTGACACGCACTTTTAATTTTTTTTGATGTTGATTGTTTTGTATTTATGGAAAAAAAATATTTAAGTTTTTTCTTTTTTTAAAATTACCCCCCAAAACCAGTTGGCTAGAAACGCCCCTGATGCGACGTTGGCATCTGTTGATGATACTTGAAGGCGCCTTGTGATGAATTGTTTAACTTTCCATGGTCAGGAATAATCAATATCTCCAATTAATACGCAAGCATGCAATTGTATATTCCTGACATCATAGTGCAATATACTTAAGAGGTCCGGTAAGAGGCACCACAAATACCTCCAGCAGTAACAAGACACTCAGCTGCTTAAGAACACTCCAGTAACTAACCACTCAATCAATCTCGCAACTCTCAGTCAATTATCTTAGATCGATTTGAATCTGGTTAAGAGTTTTCCTTAAGTCAAAATTAAATTTTAATCAAAAGTAAAAAAAAATATTTGTTTGTATAATTTTATTGATTAATTTCTAGGTGTTTCGACTACTTCGCTCACTGAGGCCATTACGTGTCATAAATCGGGCCCCAGGCTTGAAATTAGTTGTGCAAACGCTCTTATCGTCCCTACGACCGATCGGAAATATAGTCCTTATATGTTGTACATTTTTTATTATATTCGGAATCCTAGGAGTTCAGCTGTTCAAAGGCACCTTCTTTTACTGTGAGGGTGAAAACATAAAAGGCGTCCGAAACAAGACCGAATGCCTTGCAATCGTAGGCAATGCATGGATAAATAGAAAATACAATTTCGATGATCTTGGAAAAGCCTTGATGTCGCTATTTGTGCTATCGTCGAGAGACGGGTGGGTAAATATAATGTACACAGGACTAGATGCCGTGGGCGTTGATCAGCAGCCCATAGTTAATTACAACGAATGGAGATTATTATATTTTATAGCATTTATATTACTAGTCGGTTTCTTTGTTTTAAACATGTTCGTTGGTGTTGTCGTTGAGAATTTCCACCGTTGCCGCGAGGAACAGGAGAAGGAGGAGAAGATCCGTCGGGCAGCCAAACGCGCCCTGCAAATGGAGAAGAAGCGCCGGAAAATGCACGAACCGCCGTACTACACCAATTATTCACCAACACGAATGTTTGTGCACAATGTGGTAACTTCGAAATATTTTGATTTGGCAATTGCGGCTGTGATTGGACTGAATGTGGTAACAATGGCAATGGAGTACTATATGATGCCGGTTGCTCTGGAATATGCGCTTAAAATTTTCAATTATTTTTTCACAGCTGTATTTATCCTTGAAGCCATAATGAAGCTGGTTGCCCTAGGCATGAAGCTGTATATGAAAGATAAGTGGAACCAGCTAGACGTTGGCATTGTTATATTATCAATAGTTGGAATTGTCCTTGAAGAGCTCGAAACAAACATCATACCAATTAATCCAACAATAATTCGGGTAATGCGAGTCCTGCGTATAGCGCGAGTATTGAAGCTATTAAAAATGGCTAAGGGTATCAGGGCTCTCTTGGACACTGTTATGCAAGCCCTTCCGCAAGTCGGCAATCTGGGATTGCTCTTTTTTCTATTATTTTTCATATTCGCTGCACTCGGAGTCGAGCTATTTGGTCGACTGGAGTGCTCCGATGAAATACCCTGCCAAGGACTTGGAGAGCATGCCCACTTTGCGAACTTTGGAATGGCTTTCCTTACACTATTCCGTGTCGCAACTGGAGATAATTGGAATGGCATTATGAAGGATACATTACGTGATGACTGTGATGATGCAGCTGATTGCGTTAAGAATTGCTGCGTTAGCACCATAATAGCTCCGATATTCTTTGTCATTTTCGTACTAATGGCGCAATTTGTTTTGGTTAATGTTGTTGTAGCTGTACTAATGAAACATTTAGAAGAAAGCCACAAACAAATGGAAGATGAAATGGATATGGATGTTGAACTGGAAAGAGAATTAGTTAGGGAGCAAGAATTTGAGGAGGAGCAGGCATTATGCTTGCAGCTACAACAAGCTAATAATATGAAAAAACGACCACTAGGAAAGGTATCGTCGCTTCCGTCGAATTTCACGTATAGTACACCATCACTAGAGAAGAAATTCAATACGCAACGACGACAAACTATTCAATACTTCAATCAAACCTTAGGCTTATCAGAATTTGGCAGCTTTACAAGGCCTAATTCGATATTTGGCGAGAAGAATAGCATATCTGAAGAAGTAGCCGACAATAGCTTTCTTGAGTCTGAAGATATTGTTCCAGGTAAACCACCAAGTATACCAGATATTCGTTTACAAGTTCCACGAGGTCCAAAAGGACAAAGAGGATCAATATTTCGTGCACGAATGCTATCTAGAGAAAGATCTTTAGATGAGCATGGAATTCGTAGAAGACGATTAGAAACGAAACGTATGAGCTGCGATAATCTGCCATGGAGAAGCGAACGGCGTGGAACAATATTTGAAAGTACTGAAGGTGAGACGAGTCAAGATTTTGATATCGATCTAGTTAGTGTTAAAAGTGACGATTGTACTGCCAAACCACCTGATGTCGTACAACAAGATCAACAACGAATCGATGAGAAAGTACCAAAAATTGAAAATGGCCAAAAAGATCAGCGCAGAACATTCTCGCGATCAGTATCAACCGATCAAGCTGGTGTAGGTGGTCCAAAATCATTCCTATCAGTTCCGCGTGCTATGCCACCAAGAAATCGTTCCGGCAGTACTAAGCAACTATTTAAGCAGCAGGCCTTAGATGAAGATCATGATATGGACGAAAGTTCGCTTCTTCTGCCAATATCGATCAAGCCACAAATAAATGATAAGCCATCTAATGAACGACAGGAAGGAATGACTAAATCTGATTCAGCCGAAATTATGAGGATAATATCGGAACGAAGACGCATGGATAAGAGAGACAATTCCGGCAATGAGGACTCAGATTATAATGAACTCTTACTAGTTAAGTCACCACAATCATCAATGGAAGCATGAGATGAGTATTTACTATAAGGTAAAAAAATATATATATATTATTATATTCTGTTAAATGACTGAAAAACGATCCTCTGTAGAGTCTTAGACTAGAATTTTTATTTCTTTTGTTAGTGACAGGATTAAAAGTAAAAAAGAACAAAAATTTAAATTAAAAAAATCTTCGAGTACAGGGTGTCAGTGTTTTCCAGAAATTAAAAAAAAATTGAAAAAAAAAATATTTTTTTTTGTTTTTGTTTTGTTTTCTAGATAAATAAGTACTTTTAGAATATAAAGTTCAAAACGGTTTTCATCGATCTTTTATATACTGTGATTAGATGTGTAGAGAAATGGAGTCTGGGGAATGGAGACAATCTTTGTATTAAAAAAAAAAAACAAAAATGAAAAAGAAAAATAAATTCAAATATTACTGAATAAACTATATATGAATAAAATTGCTCCTTCATTTGTAAGACTTCTACTCTTCACAAACTATTAAAAAAAATGAATTAATAAGTAATAATAATAATTAATAAATAAATAAATAAAAAAACTTGTATTGTATTCTAGGCCAAAAAAAAAATACATAAAAATCGTTATTATTGCGTGTATATAGAAGATGTTAGTTTTTCACTTTAAAATTAAAAACAAACCAAAAAAAAAACATTTAGAATTCTTTAGATTCTTAAAAAACAAAACAAACAAAAAATTGATAGGGATTTTTAAAAATAAATAAAATAAAATAAAGATTAAATTTTTTTTTTTTTGTAATAAATCATTTCATATTTTCTATGGAATTTTTAAATTGTAAAATAAATTTTAAAAATTTTTTTTTATTATTATTCAAAGGAAAATACTTTTTTTTTATATAAATTTTATTATTAGTATTAAAATATGGGATTTTGTGTGTATTGATTTTATGAATGTTGATGTGTCATATTTAGTTTGTTAACTAGATAACCCGATAGTCATTGTCATGTGTCCAAATTTCAATAAATTTGTTTGTAATCGTTTTGGGAATATGTGAAAAACTTTTGGAAATGTGAAGAAAAAAAATTTATTGTATTTTTGAGTAATCATTGTATCTATCCGATTGGCTTGATTCACAATTTGGTAATCAGCTGTCATTATGATATTTGCACACTTAACGATGGAATAGACATAAAATAACTACATTTGTTGGAGAGATCGCGAAACAACACAAAAGTAAAAACAAATGTAATTTTATTTTAATTTAAACTGGGAATGCCTTTTTCCAGATTTTTCTCCGGGATCTTCCAAGGTTTTTTTTCAAATTTAAAACATTCAACTGAGTTATTTCTATCCCGGAAGCATAATGAATAAAACGAAAAAAGAATGAAACAAATATGTCGTTTGAATCGTGAGTTATGGTCTTAAGTTCGTAGAAAAACTCCATAGAAATAACACATTCAGTTTTTCCCGAATTTTCCGGGCAAATTTTCCAATTTTTCTTTTCGTAAAAATCTTCTTCTCGGACTTTATTTATCTGCCTGCCTTTCTTTTCAATTTTATTAAGGTCTTCCAATTCGACGGATTGGATGTAAGTTTGACTAAATGTTCATTCCATTTCACTACCAAATTGCGACTTCTATCCTTTGTTGTACCATACTCAGCATAGTTTTTCATTTCAAATTCTATCTGGCCAGCAGATTCGTAAGACATAACGTAGGCATCTGGTAAGTAATGGCAACTTCGAGGCATTTTGTGATAAATTGAATAATCTTCTACATTTCGCAAACGTACAAAAGTACTGCCTTAACATTGGCATTGAACAACCACAATTCATTTTAAACTGAAATCTCCCTTGATCTCCATATACGAAACTGAATGCATGCTTTGCGTTATTAATTCGATAACTGACATCTTCCAATCTGCGTTAATAATACTATTGAATTAACAGAATTAGTTAACAAGCTCAACCTCTCCAATACCCAGCACCATGCTTGAACTGCATGCGTTAGTTAATCATATTTCTTTGGTTTTTATCAGATTTAGTATCAAACCAACAAAACTACTTACTTTTGCTAAATTCTGCATTATGTTGGTGTACGGCTTCGTTTTTAAAGAAGTACGGCCCGATGACTCCAGCGCTCCAAAAACCCCACCAAACAGTGACTTTTCGTAGATGCATCACTTTCTTTGGACTCTCATCAGGAATCAATTGAACTTTGTAAGCGTGCAAATTCTAGTCCTTTGTCAATGATGTGGTGAGATGTGCAGTTGCTGAGCTCGATGACTAATAGAGCTCGACAGAGTCTCGGCTATACTATCCGCATACAGCTGCAATGATTTCGATGGAACGAACTGTACGAAAAGGCAATGGTGCTGAATTCATGATGAAAAATGTCAAAACAGATGGTAAAAAAATTTTAGACGTGCAGACGTATTTCTCAATCGGAAAGAGGAAATCCCGGGCGATAACCTACGGGTTAAGGTGTCCGACTACCATCTCAGAGGTTCGTGGTTCGATAGCATGCATCGCTAGGATCGTTTGCCTTCCCACTTCTCCTATATTTCTTAATTTTTTACTTATCGCTTTACGGGAGTTCCTTGCATTCTCTCTTGCCCTCCCCTATAAATATAATAATAAACGAGGAAGCCATCTCTTGTCCATCATATAAGTCAGGACTCTGTCGTGGTGATATTCGACGGGAGCGGACGGATTAAAAGCGGCGTGTTGGTGTTTGCAGCTCTGTCATTCTAGAATGCCAAAACAGCTGATAGTAACAGGAATCAAACTCTCAACGGCAAGTACGAGTTTCAAAAGCTTGTGACTTATATGACTGGTCACAATTTAGATTATAGGGTTAAGAATATATATCAAGGATATTTTACTAACCGCAGTGGACTAGATGAAATTGAATTGCCTGTATACTACTTGTAATAGACATAAAGCGAAGTCAATTTTTGAACTCAAAGTTAAACTCTGAACCAAATGAATTTCTTAGCCTAAAACACATTAATAAATTCAAGACACACAGAATCTCAAAAAAAATATATCAAAATCCATAAACAGGTAACCAAAAAGTAGTTAATATCTAAAACCTAGTTACAATGTGAAAATTTTATCAATTCGGTTATTCATTTGAGACGATATATATAAAATATTGTATAAATATTATATATATGTACTCGTATATGGCAATCTAGTTATAGTGCAGTAAAAAAAGCATTTTTATTTGCACAGTCTGGTAACAGCAAAATTATGATTTAATCCTGTTTGGGATATCACCAGGAGTATATTGGTAAGTTTTGGACCTCGAAAAACTTGTGCTACTTTTGTTATAAACAATTAAAGTTTTTTTACCACGTTTTTCGAGCTTAAAATGTGAATTACTCCGGTTCTATAAGTCGGATCGGGGCAAAATAAATACCAGTCTCTTCGTAATAAAATTTCCAATAAATCCTCGTTGGTTTCAAGTTTCTGAAGTACATACATAACCTACAAAACTGAAAAAACAAGAAAAATACAGTATTTTTTTCAATTTAATGCCCAAGACAGTCAACTGCACCAATTTGCATCAAACTTTCAAAAAATATACTTTTTGATGTTACAAAAAGACTCTGAAAAATTGGTGCCAAAATACTGAACCCGTTGGCCAAAATTGCTATTCTTATCTAAAATTTTAAATGCCCGCCATTTTATGCCATTAAGTCCAAAATGAAAATTTCTTTTTTCAAAATGTAGCTCTCCATGCCACCTTTCGAATGCAATTAAAAAAAAATTTTTTTAATGTAATTTTGGTAACTGTTTTTTTATTTGTTTATAACTCAATTAATAACAATTGCATTTTTTCTGCCATTTTGAAAAAAAAATTAAAATTTTTTATCAGATCTGGTAGAAAATCTTGGGACCTTTAATTTAGAAAAACGAAAGGTTATTTTTGTTAACGTAAACCCGAGATATTTAACTTTTTGCGTTTTGGCCAATTGTTAATTAACAAATCCATATTTTGAGCTACAATTTGGACTGCATCATTTTAAAACCTATTAATTTCATGTGATCAATTCGAAAAAAATTTAAGTTTTATTTACATTTTTTACAAGCATTATAACTTGTTTACAAGCAAAATAATCTGTGAAAAATGCTTCACTATGCGAAGCCGAGTGCAACAACACGTGATTATAATATTTCGCAATGCAAAAAATTCCAAAAAATGCCAATGCAAAAAATTAAATATCTCAAGTTCATGTTAACCAAAATGAACCTTGTTTTTTTTAAACTAAAGGTCCCAAAATGCTCTACCAGATCTGATAAAAAATTTTAAATTTTTTTTCAAAATGGCCGAAAAATGCAATTGTTAATATTTGAGTTATAAACAAATGAAAAAAAAGTAACCAAAATTACATTAAAAAAATTTTTTTTAATTGCATTCGAAAGGTGGCATGGAGAGCTACATTTTGAAAAAAGAAATTTTCATTTTGGACTTAATGGCATAAAATGGCGGGCATTTCAAATTTTAGATAACAATAGCAATTTTGGCCAACGGGTTCAGTATTTTGGCACCAATTTTTCAGAGTCTTTTTGTAACATCAAAAAGTATATTTTTTGAAAGTTTGATGCAAATTGGTGCAGTTGACTTTCTTGGGCATTAAATTGAAAAAAATACTGTATTTTTCTTGTTTTTTCAGTTTTGTAGGTTATGTATGTACTTCAGAAACTTGAAACCAACGAGGATTTATTGGAAATTTTATTACGAAGAGACTGGTATTTATTTTGCCCCGATCCGACTTATAGAACCGGAGTAATTCACATTTTAAGCTCGAAAAACGTGGTAAAAAAACTTTAATTGTTTATAACAAAAGTAGCACAAGTTTTTCGAGGTCCAAAACTTACCAATATACTCCTGGTGATATCCCAAACAGGATTAAATCATAATTTTGCTGTTACAAAACTATACCTATCTTTTCATTTTTTTGGCCTTTTTTTACTGCACTATTAAGCCATATATAAAAAACAAAAATTCTTTAATTCTGTACCAATAAAAATGTTATATCCCATTATTTTTTGTGTTTTAAATCCAAAAAGAAAGTAAATTATGTAAAAAAAGAAAATACAAACACAAGTAAAAAGCGGAACAAATTAAAAAAATAAAATAAATAAATAAAAATAATTAATGAAATTAAATAATAATAATAAGAGCAACAATTAATAAATGAAATGACAATCTGGTAGACGCCTTCTTTAAATAAGAGATTAATAACAAAAAATGAAAAATATAAACATAAAGTATTTAAAATGATAATAAAAATCCATAAATAAAAGTTAAGAACTTAAATTTAAATGGAAATCTAAAGTAGTAATTATAAAATTTAATCTATAATTTACAAAGGAAGCAGAAAAAAAACTTAAGTCTGGCATTCGCGGTTTAGTAAAATGGGAATAAATGTTTTATGATTTGTTTAGTAAAAAAAACAGCCGTGTTCATTCCTAAGTTTCGTTCTTCAATGTTTCAATTGAGTTTAAGAAATTTTATTATTGGGATAATTGAAACAATTTTTACAGAGAAAACACTTAAATCGGTTCTAATATAGTTAAACTCGCTTGGGTTTATACTGGTGAATCATATACTTGGTCTAGGTATTTGTTCGCAACAAATTGGCGGACCTTGAACAACTACACTCTTTTAAGAAGAAGAAATTTTTAAGAGGCAATTGATAAGCACACATTTTTTCGTTGCAGATCGTTCCTATAATGCTGTAATTATTATTATTATCGACGTACCTTACCATATTCGCAATTCTTGAATCAACCGATCTCGAAAGACCAAATTTGGAATAGTGGTAAATTTTCTTATAGAGTCCATACTGAGCCTGATAAGCTTTTCTTCTTCTTAGTCTGACCTGACATTCGTTAGTGTAGTAAAATTTCCTGCTCAACTACCTCGACTACCAGTCTCGATTCATTACTTTCGCATTTATAATGTTGATTTTTCTATTTCCGACTGATGTTACTTTCAAATATACCTTTTATGTTTCTTCCTTCTCTCTCTTTCTCAGCGGACCTAACGAGCTTATGATTTGAGATTTGATAAAATCTAAGATCTTTTTTCTTTCTTTATTTCTTGTTTCGTGAACGTTTTATTGAGCTCCTTTTTTAAAAGACGATTTAGCATGCCATACTCTTCCGTATGAAATTCACATTGGTGATCTTTTCTGCTAAGGGGTTTAGTCCTGCAAATAGGATGTCACACAGTGTCTTATGTCTTTTGTTTAACAAATCGCATCTCTATAGCTCTCGCTTTTCGTAACATTTTTTTAAAGAGAAACTATGACTTGAGACTGAGAGACTGGTCGCATTTTCAGCCGTTTCTTTGCGTAAAGCAGCTGTGCTTATTCCAGTCTGATTTGCGATTAACTAGCTTTTCTTTGATGAAATGAGCTTTCGAAGCACCATACCCAAAAAGCACATAGTGATCCCGGTCGAAGTTAGCACCTCGATATGTTCATACTATCATTAGTGCTGAAAGCACAAGTTTCACAAACCCTTATATTCCCCTCTTATCTCTTCTTGCCATGTACGAATAGATACGTATAATAGAACATACAGGGTCTTTCAACAAGAGGTGTCATTTTAAATTTCGCGCCATTTTGGAACTGTCAACATACAACTGTCATTACAATGATATTTGACAAGTAAAAACTAGGAGATTTCCAGATATAAATCGATAAACACTTGCAAAACGCTCACGGAAATGCATAAAGATCATGATTTTTTAAACAAAATTAGCCTGAGTGATGAGATTCATTTTCGGCCTGTGTTACGTAAATAAGGAAAACGGTCCCGCCTAGGGCCCCAAAAACCCAAGAGAAATAGTCGAACAGTCTCTCCAACCACAACCAGTGACAGTTTGTTGCAAATTTTGGGCTGGCGATGTAATCGGTCTATACTTCTTTGAAAATGTTGCTGGGATCGTTGCAGTGAAAAGATTGCATTACCGAACGATTTTAACTGACTGACTGACTGGCCTGAAACATGCTGTCGATGTGGACATCCTTTATGACTGACCTGAAATTGATGCTGTCGATGTGGACAACTTTAATTTTCATCAGGACGGGCCCGGACCTGGACACGGACATGTGTGAACGAGTTCAAATAAACTGTACGACCCGATATTTTGTTGAGCCCCTAACGGGACACGAACCTGTGACGTCCCGGGCACGGCCCGATATTTTGTTGAGCCCCTGACGGAACACGAACCTGTGACGTCCCGGGCACGGCCCGGAGTGCATACTTCTTTAATCTTCTCTGAAGTTATGTTGCTATTTTAACTTCAATACGACGTATATTTACTCCATTACTGTCGAAAGAATTAAACAAAACATAAAACAATTTTATCTCATCTAATTAACAAGGTATTTTTGTAATAACATAAATAATGTAAAAAAAACACACTCCTTACAAAAAACACTGAATTTGTATCAAGAATGCACAGCAATTAATAATCCTAATTTCCACACAATTTTTAATACAAAAAAAAACTCTTATTTCCCAAAAAGCTAATTTACTAAAAAATTTAGAAGAAGACAAAACAAAACAAAATCCCTTTTTGCATTGTATTTTTGTATAAAAACTAAATATAAAACTATGTATAAAAAAAATTGAATTAAAAAAGAAAAATTTCAAAGCCAAAAATGAAATCAAAGTAGCTCAAAATATGAAGCAAAAATATTAGATAAAAATATTGTAAAAAAAAAATTGTATTTAATAAATAAAAGAAAATTTAGAAAGAAGTAAAAAAAAACTGTTCAACTTTTTCTATTTAGTTAATAGTAAAATGACTCAAAATATAAACAAAAAAAAAACAACTGACTATCAACGAATTAGAAGATCGTTTTAACTTTTAAGAAATTCTCCTCTAAGTAAAAAAGTAAAATTTGAGACAAAAAACAAATAAATTGGAAAAAAACACAACAAAGAAATTAAGAACTAAAAAATAAATTTCCATTGCTGTACTAAAAAAACCAAAAAAAAATATAAAAATAAAAATGGAGGACATTTTTCAAAAAAATAAATAAATAAACAAAATCTTTTCGATACTGAAGAAAATAAAAACAAAATAAGAAGAAAAAAAAAACGTAGAGGAATATATATAAAAAATATTTATTTATTTCCGTGCCTTTCCTATCTATCCTGTACATTACTGTTAATTACTAGAGTAAATTTAAAAAAAAAAAGTATAATTTAAAATATAAATAAAAAAAACAAGAAGAAAATTAATTTAAAAATTAAAATTAAGAAATTACGATTTAGAATTAAAATGACAGAAGGAAAATATATATTAAAATAGAATCGTAGATGATTTTTTTTTCTAGGTGATTTAAAATTATATTTAAAAACAAAAAAATTGAAAATTATTAAAAAAAAACATTGACGAAGAATAATTAATTAAAGTTGCAAGTTATTTCTTGTAAATTAAAGAAAAAAAAATTATATATACATACATATATATATATATATATAAAGAAATGAAACTATTATCACGTTATGGAAATTGATTTAGTTTAAGCTAATTATTCTGTATATGTTTGATATATTAGAAGAAAAAAAAACAAAAATGAATATTATTGAAAATAAAAATGTGAAGAAAATTATGTAAACAATAAAAAAAGAAAAGAAAAATTATTGAAAAATTTTAATTGAAAGAGAAAAAAAAAATTAAAGAAGTTAACAAATAAAAGGATTTATGTGTTGTTATTATTGTTGTTACTTTTGGTGTTTTACCTTCCAAAATCCCAGTCCGAGTCCGAGGTTGTGCTGTCACCTATCCACTAAACAATACCATCAATGCGTGGTGCTAAACGGAGACTCGAGAAGTCGTCCGAAATCAGATTTGAGTCTCGTTATTGAATGCTACACAAGGCTGTCTTCGGCTTAGAACAATTCTGTACCCTACATGAAAGCTTTGAGTGTGTGTGTATACCGCGGTCATTGTTTACATCTGAGAAGGGAGAAGAGAAAGAAATGTGCATATGAGTTAGTTTTCACCCCGGAAATTTTTGGGTGAAAATTCTTTCGTTAAAGTTTCGTCATGTGCGTTCTTCTTTCTCTCCACTCCTTCGTTTCTTTCCTATAAAACCGGGTTTTTCGTACTTCTTGAGTCTCCGTGTAGCACCCCACAATGGCATTGCTTCCACCGAGCGTCATCATTTTGACCCTTAAAAAGGGATCCCTCGAAGGTCCTCACTAGAGCCGGAACAGTCTAGCCATCTAGCTATCTACCTGCTATCTCTCGTTGCAATTCTTTGTCTTTTATGTTTCTTCAGTCTCCGTATTGCTGGAGCTTCTCTTAGATGGCCTTCAGCGCCACTTGCACCATTCCTCACGCATCCTCCAACTTTATCATCTGACCCAGAAAGTTCTCCGGTGTTAGCTGATGTCAGCGGCTGCTTCCAGCAAAGTCCTATGCTCCGCAAACCTCGAGCGTCCTTTTTATCATCCGGGCATTCTGAGCAGAACGGTGAATCTTCCAACTTTAAGCGGTGAAGGTATGCCGTAAAACCTCCATGCCGACTCAGGGAGTGCGTGAGGTAGTAACTCACTTCCCCATTACTGTGTTTCCATGCAGAGTTTATCCTGGGTTTACTCAGATTAAGCGCCCATGGAAACGGGGATTGAGTAAAGTGTCGTTAAATCCAAGTAAACTCAACGAAGCCAGTCCGATTAAGCCAGGTTTTGCATATGTGTGTGTTTCAGTATCGTTTACTGCACATATACCAACGGCGACGCAATGTAAAATTAAGTATCTGTCACTTTAACCCAGAACCGTCATGGAAACAGCATCGAGTGAACTTGAGAGAAAAAGCTTTCTGTTTACTTAACGAAAACTCTACCCTGGCTCAAGGAAACACAGTACATGTTCCCTTTGTATATACTGTGTTTCCATGAGCCAGGGTAGAGTTTTCGTTAAGTAAACAGAAAGCTTTTTCTCTCAAGATCACTCGATGCTGTTTCCATGACGGTTCTGGGTTAAAGTGACAAATAATTAATTTTACATTGCGTCGCCGTTGGCATATGTGCAGTAAACGATACTGAAACACACACATATGCAAAACCCGGTTTAATCGGACTGGCTTCGTTGAGTTTACTTGGATTTAACGACACTTTACTCAATCCCCGTTTCCATGGGCGCTTAATCTGAGTAAACTCAGGATAAACTCTGAAAGGAAACACAGTAATAGTCTCCATGGACCGTACCTTATCATTATTATGACAGGTGCAAAATGGAAGTTTACAATCATGCATAAATTCACCGCTGCGGGGGTCTTCAATATTCTTAAAGGGAAAGAAAAAGTTTGGTAAAAGAATTTTCATCGAAACATACTCAGTAGTTTTTAAGTGCAAACGGGTGTTGGTTAAGGTGGAAACTTAAAACTTTCGCTCAGGTAAATGGATTTTAATGGAATTATTTTCATAAAGGTATAATGCAGATACTTACTTTTTTTTTATTGGTGAAAAAATGCAAGTGAAAACTTGAGTGGGTATAAATACACAGAATATTGCTTGTATGTATAAATTGGAGAGCAGAACTGTCTGAAGGTAGAGAGCGCAATGAAAATTTTGGCAGCTTTAAATTTGTATTTTTCATCAAACCACAATGAGTGCAAGCGGAGGTACATATACCTGGGCCATTACCTTTGGGTTAGAATAAATAGGTCTGGACCTCGAGGTTGGGTGTTGGGTGAAAGGCTAACAACCTCTATTCGGAGGAAAAATGCTGCGGACCTTCTTCGACGGACCAGGGTCTGAAATGGGCTATATTGGAATGGATGGACGGTTGAAAAACGAAATTCTACGGAGTAGAACTGAACCGCAGACTTCTTGGATGGTAGTGGGGTGCCTTAACTCCTATGCTTCCGAGGCCGACTATACAAAAAGAATAGGAGAAAGTGAATATGAAATAATTTTTGTTAATCTGGTACTAGTTTGATGGTTGGTCGTTACACCAGGATCTGGGCCCGGAAAGTTGAGGGTTAATGGTGCCACAGGAAGGTTAGACGCTTGAGTTTCATTGTGCAGTTCACCACAGATATCCAACATATCTCTGAAAAGGAAAATTGGGTTGCAGATTCGCGCTCGAGAGTCGAGGTAATACATCGCCAACACTTATCGACTATGGCGAATTACATATGAACTAAGGTCAGTGGTAGCCTTCAGGAAATCACGGCAGAAATAATAGCAAAGTCATTCGTTGTCAGCAGTATAGCGCTCCGAGCACAGGGACGTCATAGGTTGTGGTCTATGTTGTGAGCTTTATTCGGGACAAGAACCTGTGTAGTGGGCTTTTTGTGGTGAGCTTTAGATGTGAGCACCGCCTGTGTGAAACTAGTTGAACTTTGATGGGTTGGATTAGTGTGTCTTTGGTGGGCTTTCATTTGGTGGAATCTGTTGTGGGAGCTTTGAGTTTAGTGTGTCTCGGGTAGACTTTCATGCTGCAGGGGAGTCTTGGGTGGGATCTTGTGGATTTAGGAGTCGCGAAAAGTTTTCAATAATAATGATAAGGATTTTATAACTGCCCATCACCGCAGCCTAAAGTAAGCTATTCTCACATTTGACTTTTTTGACGTATTTATATGATTGTTTCGGTTGAAAATTTCAGTTTAGGTCCCACCAAAGATACAAGGTGCATGAAACCCAGATCAAGTCCCCACACTTGACTGCGCCTCCTCAAAGCCTCGACAAGATCCCACCCAAGATTCCCCCGCAGCATGAAAACTCACCCAAATTTTCATTTTTACTGAATTAAATTGAGTTTTGTATCAAATCATTAATATCATATAAAAAATCAATTATCGTTTCCTTTCATTGAACATTTCTCTGCAATTTTCTCCCTTAAAAATTTAGTAGCAATAACCCTAGAGGAAATTATCTTAGTAATCCCATCTGCGTCAGCATCCAACCGCAGCAAAATTCTGTTCATTACTTAATGAACAAAATTGTTCCATCAGTCCAGTCCGTCCGGTGTAGAATTTCTCATCTATTGTTCATCTACGTATAATCCTGGCCAAGCATCATGTATTAATTTCTCCATTTCTTGTTTTGCTCGTATCCTGTAACCGCCGGAAAAAGCGCATCTGTTTTCTTAAGGATATATTTAAGGGCGAGGATCGGTGAGCATAACACTGTTCTCCTCCAACCCTCACCAAGGACTCTATCACGGCAGCCCGCACATTCCTTTTGCTTAACCACCCACCACCAGACATCCAGATTTTTTTTCGCCAGCTTTTTTCATGCTCCACTAACGTCTTGAAGGGTAGGAATTTTCCCAATTAAGATTCGGTCAAGCGGAAAGTGAAGATACGGAAACAAATATCCCGGATCCGGTCCGGAGCGGAGACAATTTTTTTACGTTCGCCTCCTTTTTGCCTGTTATATACATATATTGTAAAGGCCCACTACACATATACATATCCCAGTGTTATCAAGTTAAGATATTGGAGCAGGTGGAGGAAAAATAAATTTTAATGGGATTTGGGTGGTTTTTCGAGAATGGGACGCAAATATATATGTGTATGTGTCTATGAAGATGTTTTTTTGCTGTATGTATGCCTTGGGTATCAGAGGATGCTCTATGTGTCCACTAAGAAATTCCAAAATTTTTGCTGTCCCTGTTGAGAAATTCTTTCCTGTAAGCGTGGGTGACAGGACAAATTAGTTTGTTGGCGGAAGGAATTTATTTGCTGACAGAAACTAAATGAGTTATCAAGAAGGGAAATACCGGACCGAATTTGAAAGTCATGAGAAAAATTGGATTGAATTTAAGGATTTTTGAAAATACATTTATTATGATTATTTTTATTTTTTTTATTATGATTCGAAGGACACATAATAAATTTGTTCAACTGACACACACCAATCTCATGTATTTCTGCTGACAACATAATTTCCTGAAATATGTAATCATGATATACACACATATCGTAATCGGCACAATTTATTTTTGCATTTCACTTAAAGCATATTTTTTAACTGATTTATTCCAAAAGGATCAATTTATCTATAAAAAATTTTGATTCCCAATCATAACCTTCCATTTTATGTGAAACGTCTAAGTAGCGCCACTTTCAATGATTGGTTTTAAAAGTACTTTAGGGATCATATCACACCAAAGGAGCTATCTGAACAACATTAAGCAACTTTTATTTGAACAAATTGGTCTTTACTAACAGATAGACACAATATCAACGAATCCAGCACGTATTGTCTTTATGACCTACTTTATTTTATGTGGCAGTTCTAAGCTCAGGAACCACCGTACCAGTGTACTCCAAGTCCGTCATGTCGTTAGTCACGTCATGATGCAATGTCTAGTAGTAAGTTTGGTATGAGGTATAGCATAGGTTTAGGGTTGTAAGAACCACAGAGGAACCTGTTCCTCTCCACAGCTATGGCAGTTGGTGTTGTACGAAATTCTCAATCCGGTTGCATAATGCCCAATTGGCCAGTGATAGACTCCTCCATCTAAGGCCAGCTACTGAGAGAAAGTACTTGGAGATATCTCTTTTTAGTACGCGCAGCGGCTTGTATTCAATCTCCACCAGTGTGCCTGCGAGAGTTGCCCCCAGCCTGGCGAATTCTTCTGCCTTCTCACTTTGCTCGATCTTGCTGGGACCCGGTACCCACTGAAGAGCAACCCTGTACCTCCCGGCCAGTTAACAACAGTTCTCCGTCTGGCAGTTTTCGACCAGCTTGGATCTTATACGGGCCGAGCCTAATGCCTTGATGGCCGCTTGGCTATCTGTTCTGATAACAGCACAACCGTGGCTCTCGGCCTTGGGTATGACTGTATTGCTAGGCAGGCTTGAAAGATTGCCAAAAGTTCTTTCTGGAACAGTCTAACGAGGCTAGGCAGGCGGTAGCATTTTTGGAGATTAATCGAGAGGGAAAATGTCCAGCCCCTACACCCAACTTCGATTTGGATCGGTCTGTGTACTGTACAGGAAAACGTCATGGTCCTTGTCAGGTTGGAAATTTTCTCATTCTTTTCTGGTAGGGATATCGAGTATAATAGTAGCCATAAAGTTTCGTCGGGTCGGCCACAATCCTACGATGGCTCAAAAGGTCGATCGTAGAGCAAATACTGTTAACGACGATGAGTTTGAGGGCCCTGTTTGCACTATATCTAACCATAACAAGATTTTCGTACCCTCAGTTATTCCGAGATGTAAACGAACTTCATCCATCGTATATGCATCATCGTACTGCAGTGTATGCCTCCTTTGACATATTTTCTCCACTAAAAATAAAATATTCATGGCCAATTTTCTACATTTATTAAATAAAGAAATAAAAATCATACACGCTAAAAAATCACAATACCAATTAAAGTAGTGCAATAAACACCAGCAATAAACATTTACCTCCCAATTTTATTGACATTTAATTGCCAGACAATATCCTGAATCCTGGCTCATGGTCTTGAATCAAAATAAACGATTCTATTAACAGCACTTAAGTGCCAACATAAATACACAAAATGAACATTGAAATTGTTCTGTTAACAACCGATTAACATTTATATTGGCATAGCCCTTTGTATCTAATCTGACAATAAAAATGAACACACAAAAAGGGACCAAGCTGCAATCCTTGAAAATTGTAAGGATTCAGATATTCTCAGCAGTTGCAATAAAGACGATTCCTGTATAGCAAAAGAAAAAAAAATTAACAAAAAATAAGTGAAATTCTTTTATAAACGAAACTTATTACTTCAGCATGAATAGATAGTTTTCAAAAAGGATCAAGGATAACTGCACAAAAGAGTAAAAGATTTGTTAAGAAATTTTTCTCTTCAATCGTTATAATGTGTAGATTGCATCCTTTGCTGACCAGAAGAGTGCCCCCAATGCACGATGAATGCATTCAACTATTTCTCAAGTGTGTACTTTACAGAGATAACAACTGATGCGAAAGGACTTTGCTCGGAACGTTGAAGGAAAAGGATTTCGAATATGGATTATGATGGATTTTTAGTAGAGAATTGGTTTTTATTAAAGTTTATGTAGTTGAAATATTGAAGAATATATGAATATAGGGTTTTGTTGGTGTGATACATTTTTGAATGTATTCAATGGATCAGATGCGATGTGAATATGTCGAATGTCAAGTGATACCTTCGAGGTAAATCGGCTTTAGATTATCGTGTTGCCTGGTTTTTTAGTTCTATGCTTTGCTGTGCTTTCTATATCTCTAAGGCCCCTAAACTGAGTTTCATTCTTTTTTCTCTTTAATTTTAGAACATGAACTACTCATTGACTGATGAAGTGAGTTTGGAAGCTGAATCCAGCAATACTCTGCACGAAACTTGTCACGTTGAGAAGAGCTCCTCACGTTAAGAATCGAGCCCGGGTCACGTTGAGAAGAGCGCGTCACCACCTTTTGATAGAGCTTTCGATTTCTCGATATGATGTCGTATACTAGGCTTGTTTCGGGGATGATTGATGAATTACAGTTACTGATTATAGTATGCCTTCGAGTGCTGCATTCCGGCTTCCACCAAGATCGTATATAGCAGCGTTTCCAAGTCTGCAATTGTTGACCTTTCCAGAAGCCTTTAATTTCTTCTATGAACATAGCTCTCTTCTATTAACTGATTCATATTGATATCCTAATAAATTTTCAATGTTATCCTATTTATTTGCCAATCACAATAAACAATATGATATATATTTCATCAATTTGTACGGCTGCCTTTATTTAATTTATGGTTTTTAACAATACTATCTCATTAGTGCCACCATGTCGACAGTTTCAACCAAAAACCAATCCTAATTACAATTATCAGCACAATTATCTTCGACTGTAAATACTATTTAATTCGATAACGAATTTACCACTTTACAAATATATTCTAGCCAAGATTACCACAAACTAATTGCCACCTATGTACATCCACAAAAAAAAATTCCACAAAACCAATTTAATTACAATTCAGCATAAAATTTTCCATTATTTATACAAAACTGCAATACAACTAACTAGAGATTAATTTTAAGCTCTATCTGTAAACGTTAATAACATCTACAAATACAAAAGCGAAAAAAACAATCTTTAATCAGACGCCATCGCAAACTATAACACCCAAAGGATAATAAAAATCCTTGTTCCTTTACCAGAAGTAACCAGAACGAACTTAATAGCAGAACATAGGCACTTGTGCGGCTCCATTAATTCACAGAATGAATCATGTTCATGCACTTGTCGGTGGTTGCATTGTGGGTAAATAAATGCGCTTCTGTGCAGCTGCACCCCATGATAAGAGTTATCCCAGCTGGGAATCAACCCCAATGCAGCACTGCTATGGTGAAGGATAGAGCATTTTCATTTTTAGAATATCGAGGCACCAATATAAGGGTTTAGCTAGTAGTTTAATAAGGTGGAAGTTAGTTGAAAGTTGTATATTAAGTTTATGGGCTTTGTTTAGTTCTAAACAACTTTAGATATGACACAGCCATGAGAATAACTTTCTTTTTATGGATTTAAGATGCAGTATGGTAGAAGGTGTAGATATCGGTGAACTGCAAATGGAATTTGTTAACTTGCTCTAACAACGACCAAGTTTGGTTGTAGAGATTTAATAGCTCAGAGTCCAGGGCTATTTTCAATTTATATTAATTTCAAAAACTTTTGACTCTGTGGAGTGCATAAATGTTAACTATATAAATAAGTAGGTCCATAACTTTTTAAAACTACTTTTGTTTTACGCCCATAGACCCTGCAAACTTGCTTAGAGTCGTTACAGAAGTTTAAGGTCCATTTTTTGGGCTGTCAACCGTTCTCTTTTTAGAGTAGAATATTGAACAGCGCGGAAAGGTAGTACCGGTAGAACGAAGAACTGCGGGTCTTACTCCAACCGTCCCAATCCACAGGGTTATCAGGGTAGGAAAAGTGTGACAAGCGAAGGGCCATGGCGTCGCTGCATAGAATCGAACCAAGGACCTGCGTGATGGTAGTCCTTAGCACCTTAACCCCTAGGCTATAAGGTCTCTAGGAATTACTGGTAGAGCAAAGCTCCTCTAAAAGGATGGCGTAAGCCAGGGGCCGTATTTGGTTTCTCGAGTCGATAGATCGACTCGACAAAAAAAGCTTCTCGATTTTCTCCAAGTTTCATATTTGAAATCACGACCAAATCGACAGATAAGCGCTGCCATTGAAAAACATCAAATTGTGTCATATTACTCCAAGTGCACCAAACCACGTATATTTAATTAAAAAAGAAACTGTTAAAAGTTTATTGTATGCATAAATTGAGCTTTTTAATAAACGTCAAACGTCTTTATCGAGACGAGAAGGTTGTCGATATCGTCTCGCCAAATGCCAATTTTTAATTATCGACAGAAGTCGATATCGACTCGAGAAACCAAATACGGCCCCAGGACTGCAGAGCTTAGAGATGTTAAACTAAACGACATCGACTCGGAATCAAGACCGATGGAAGGAGTAATTGTGAGAGGCCAGAACTGAATTCCGGTCGTAAAGCCCTCTAAGTAAGTAATATCTGATAGATTTTTAGATTAAGCTTATTAAATCACGCTATAACACAAGTTTCAAACAAATATCGAAGCTTTCACCAATGGCGATAAATTTGCTGAGAACAAAATTAACAGCAATAATGCCATCCGTTCTATAATAGATTATATTTGATCCCTGCAGAATATATTATCCCTGCTATAATTAGTGACTGTTCAACCGAAATAAACCCTCTCCTGTCTCTACAACAATTTCGTTCCTACAACACTAAAATCTAAACTACACACCGCAATGTCAACATATTTCTACATTATCGTATTTACATATAAATAAAGTTATCAAATCTAAAATCCAACCGCAGTTTAGGGCTATATTGCCAACAATTTTTCCCCTCTAAACAAAACTGGTAAAATCTGTTCAGTTATGGATAATATAAGCTGCAGTAAAACATTCCTTGTGGCCGCTGCTGTGGTTAACATATTCATTTCTGAATCTATATTTTTGTTTTATTTTCATTTTTCACTGAAAACATACAAAAAATTTATCGACCAAACCTAAGGCGATTATATGACAAAAAATATATTATGTTGTCGAGTCTTGGACAATTTTTGTAATTGCCTCCAAAAAAAAAGAAGGGATTCTTCCCTTAGAATATAAAGGTTTCAGTAGAGAGAAAAGGATTTTTTTTTGTTCTTCCTTCCCGTTATTTTTTGGTTGGACTAAGATCCTTGTTTCATAGCCTCCATGCACCTCATACACTCTCTCTCTCTCTCTCTCTCGATAATATGACGAAGGAGGTCTTTTTATCCTGTAAGCATTTTCGGTTTTTCCCTCCATTTGTAGTATTAAAGGACTGTTATTTCCTTTATGAAAGGATTATGCCACAGAGAAACGTTTTTTTGTGCTGTCATAAAAGCTCTTGACATGTTTTACTCTCTCTTTTAACATCAGGTATAGTATAAAGTAAGGATTACATTCCATAAAAAAAAAGTTCTCTAGTGAAATTTATATTCTTTCATTTTGTTTGCTGTGAAATGTTCTTTTTTTTTGAGTAAACTATGATTTGTTGCTCCTTTAGGGTATACAACATCGCGGTGGCAGGACCCATATACTTTCAAAGTCAGCTCATGCTTGCTGAAAACATATTTGGCCTATTTTAAAAACCACTCAAAAAAACCCTATGAAAATAAATCTTTCAAAAGTATTCCCACGACTCATAATTTCCTCTTTGGGAGGGCTATTAAAGCTTTTAAGGATTCTCCACCCTCCAGCCCATCACCATTCCTACTGTAAAACACAGCCCTCGGGAGAACAATAGATTTTCCGTTTTCAAAATTAGGTCTTGCGAGAGAAGAAAAAAAAAACTTTGGAAATTTCTTACGAGTTTATATTTTCTCAGCTCAACTTTTCCTTTCCGCATTATTTGGTGAAACATAAAAGTCACAACCCGAACGCAATTAATCATCTTCATAGGCAGCTATTATTCGGGTTCATTTCTGCAAATTATGGAAATACGTCTCATCTTCTGTACAGGAGCGCCGCTAAATTGTGAATTGTCTTTTGCTAGTATCTCATGCGTAAAGTTGTATCGCGCAGAATGCCTGTGAAATTGTATGGTCGTAAAAGTGAAATTAGAAACTCCCTTTAAACAAACCGAAAAGCCAGTTTTGTTTTTGGCACTCACCTCATTATATATAGGGAACATCGCTTCAATAGAATGTCGGCATAAAAATTATTTTCATCTCGACCCGCACCAGGTGAATCTAATGGTTGTGTTCGGTAACTGGAGCCATCAGAAGTCTCATGATTTTCATCCAGATCCTGGCGGTATTTATTCTCATCGGTCCGAACTAATCTCATTACACAGTCGGAAAGTAGACTGAGGCCAGAGATTGTATTACCGCAATACTGAAAATGAATATAGGTGGGACGTAAAAAGATTGTGGGACGACGGAAAAAAAATATTGTGGGAAGAAAGTAAGTATTTAGTATAAGCTTTAAAGTATCAAATGATTTATTACACTTACTCTTGAGCTATCAACATGAGGCTTAATCACACCATCAGCAGCAAGGTCAAGGACATGAATGTATGGCATTATTTCACCGTTAAACGCAATTTCACTTACTCTTTGTATAACGAGTCTATTATGTGGGTACCAGTTTTTACGCTCTGTTTCTCTGAAGCCATGAATTGCCTGAAAGGAATTTGTATATGTAATTAGGGCTGGGGTTTGCTTTACAAATTAATTCAAATAACACACATCATCCCAATGATCGAATTCATAGCGTAGTCGCTTTAGGTATGGCTCAACCTCATCAAATAATTTAGATTCCTCCTCTAGAGTCAGGAAATTTGGAACGATACGCATATCTTCTAGGAATTTTTCCTTTTCGGTCTTTGGCCATTTACCATGAAATTCAATGAAGTTTTGATCTGTAATAAGGTCAGAATTAATAATAATGATTACTCTGAAAACAAGAAAATATTTTCATCAGTCAAGCACTATTGCAGGCGTTCTTTAACTCTACGTTTATATTGGATACACGTAAATCATTCGTGCAATTCATATAACAAATTATAGTTCGGTAGATTAAATGGATTTGGGGGCATAGTATAAAAGAGGCGAGCTCCAATGCCTTTCAACCTCGCCTCCAAAACGAGGTAGTCTTGCCTTTAATAAAATCTGCACCAATCTTCCTTCCATTTCAGTCGACGGCAAGGATCTAACGGCTGATATATCTCTAAGCAGCCTAGGCTTAACATTAACCACATTCAAGAGTTCCAACGTAAGGTTCAATGCTTTATTCCGGGGACTGGTAATTTATCTGGCGGCCTCAATATCCCACGAGTTAGGGCGCCCGACTAGTATCCCAAATGTCAGGGTTCGAGTACCTTGCTTCATTTGGCAAATGGCACACTATAGCCGACGGTGTATGCATCCAGAAGCAAAAGCTTTTCTGAAAGTTTACTGAAAATTCAGGGGGAGCAAACTATGCATCCGACAAAGCAGCTTTTGTGTAGCTACACGATTTTCCTTGAGTTAACTTAATTAAGTGCAAGCTTTCGTTTACTTAGATTGACGTAAAAAATGCTTCACGGACGCCTGCCACAATTTCCAAAAGAAGCTTTTGCGTCTGGATACATACGTCCTTGTCTTAAATGATCGTATAAGCGGATTACCCATAAACGCGCATTACTGAAGTGAGCGGTCTATTGTTGTTGTATTAAATGGTAGTTGGCGCACTTTAAACGCATGTTGGTGTTGGAATTTTCTCACTATACTCTCTACTATCCTTCCTATTACAGCTTACAACAGAATGATAAAATAGTCGACAGCATACGGCCCCCTATATTAGGCAGCATCCTCGCGAATGCCTCGCTGATGGCGTACGCTTGTTTCGCCCTGGCCGCCAAGTGCAACCCGAAGTTGAGCCTTCGATGAATCATCAGTATTTAGCCTTGTTCTACGACATCACAGACTCCTCCTCCTTAAATTCCTGGATGTTGCAGGCGGCGCCATTGGACAGAACGTGCAATAAGAGGAGCAAAATTTCGTGTATCGGCTTAGTGAACTTCGACCGCACTACATCCGATAAAGCAGCATTTTTTTTTAGTTTTAAAAAGCATGTATTTCTTACCTTATCATCTATCTTAATATAAATTTAACTAATGCTTAAGTTAATTATTCTAGCCTTTTCTAATCTATATAACTTACTGGCCCTCAGCAGGCATGTAGAATAGCAAGAATGACCGCCAATGCAGTTGCCGAGTGGTCATAGCGGTTATAAAGCATAATGTCCGGACAATAAAACCCGTAACGCTCTCGAAATAGCAGTCAGAAGTTGTGATATTTTGGGCATATCCACACAAAACGAGCTCTGTAAGGACTCGTAAGAAGCTCCTTTCACCTCTGTAAATAGGTGTTTACTTTTATAGACGTAGGCTTTAATGTATGTCTCGCAAAGTTTCGCATTGCCACAAAGGTTTTACAGAGCTGCGATCTTTAGTTAAATACCACAACAAGAATAGGAGAAAATGTACTTATTTACAGAATAATTTTGGGTCTTACAAAATTATTTCGGTAATTAACGATCAGAAAAGAAATATTTAAAAACAAACTCACCACGAGTTGAATCTTCTAAATTGTCACTTGTTTTTAACTGCTGTTGTGTTGCAGCGCTATCTATTGTAATACATGAAAATAACAAGAAAAATGTTTTGAAATATTTTTATTACATAAATATTGATATTAAAACGGCTTAGAGAGTATTAAGATACATAAATGATACAAATATTACGATTACCTGAACAGAAATTCTGGATGCTCCATCGACGGCCGTGAGGGGTCACCGATAAAAACTTCCTCGGATTTCGCGCCAATATTAGATGGAATTTGACCGGTTTTTTCACGGTTAAATTAAATATCACCCTTAAGGGCATATTAACCACTTAAATTTACTAAAAATATAACAATTTATGGAAATTTCCGCAGCACAATTTTCGTGATTACAAAAACACAGCTGATTCCTTCAAAATGTCAAAAGAAACTTTCGTTCTTTCTTTCGAAGTTTCGTTAAATTTGCAATTTTCACGTTCGCGTCCATGCACACAGGCACAGCTTGTTCGAAAACGATGTAAACAAATGCTGTGCGCATGACCATTTGTTGTTTACAAATAAAACTTTCACCTCTTTCCCCATCAATGTCAAGGAGACGTCAAAGAATTTTCCCGTAGGTTTTACGTCCGCCAAGTCCCGTAGGTGAATGCGTGCTTTTATTTTGTGATCTGTTTTTATTTTTACAATGATTCTCGCTAAAAGTAGTTTAAATGCCATAAAATGTCAATTACATGCAAAATCAACGTCACAATCCCACGGTGTGTTCTTAAGAAATGGTAAAAGCAAGCGTCGCAGTTTCTACTTAACCTCAACGGCAAGGAATGTCTCAACGAAAGGTGCTCCGCTGTTATCTAATGTCCTTGAAAAGCGGGAATTTGAGCCGAAAACTCCCGTCGTAGACTTGCCCCGAAATAAACGGGTGGTCGTTTGCGGCGGGGGTATTATGGGGGCTGCAGTTGCTTATCACCTGGCCCTATTCGGGTGGGGGAAGGACACAGTGCTAATCGAACAGGCTATAGTGGGTGGAGGTAGTCCCTGGCATGAGAGCGGCTTAGCTGGAGCCTTTAAGCCATCCTCCGCGGAAGTGAAGTTGGCACAGTATTCAATAAATCTCATCAAAGATTTCACAAAGTCCGGACTCTCGACGGGATGGAAGGAGTGCGGTTCCTTGAATGTAGCCAGAACATACGATAGGCAAATTATGTACAAAAGAATGAAGTCGCAGGGGGTGTAAGTTGGGTAAAAATCGTTGAAATATATTTAATTAATTCTATTTATAGATCCTGGGGCATTGAGTGTGAGCTGCTGACCCCGGACCAATGCAAGGAGAAGTGCCCCATGCTGGAAGTGAGAGACTTAACTGGTGGCCTATGGATTCCCCATGACGGAGTCTGCAATCCTCATCTACTTTGTTACTCATTTGTCGAAGAAGCCAAACGAATGGGCGTCACGATAGTGGAGCATTGCGCCTTAAAACGCGTTAATCACAAGGATGGAAAAGTTTCTGGCGTTGAAACAACATCTGGAACTGTAGACTGCGAGTATTTTGTTAATTGCACTGGATTTTGGGCGCGAGAAGTCGGTAAACTATCAAGCCCTACCGTAAAAGTCCCGCTACAGGCAGTCGAGCACCACTTTTTACACACAAAACAAATCCCCGGACTTGATCCCAATACTCCCGTCGTTAGGGACATGGATGGACAAGTGTTCTTCCGCGAATGTGATGGTAAAATTATAGCTGGAGGATTTGAGCTTGAAGCAAAAGCTGCTTACGAGGATGGTGCTGTACCTTTGTCACAATGCGAGCGTGAATTACCTGCTGATTGGGATCACTTCCATAATTTGCTAGATGAACTAATAAGGCGTGTTCCTTCCTTAAAAGATGCACCGCTTGAACGGCTGTGTAATGGGCCCGAAGCCTTTTCGCCCGACTGCAGATGGATATTAGGTGAATGCCCAGAAATTCAAAACTATTTCGTTTCGGCTGGGATGAAAACAGTCGGAGTATCGGCTGCTGGTGGAATTGGACGGGCAATTGCAGATCTTATCACTCAAGGATACTCAACGCTTGACTTGTATCAGCTCGATATAACACGCTTCCTTGGCTTGCATAACAATAGAAAATTCCTAAGAGATCGCTGTCGAGAGGTTCCTGGACTGCACTATCGCATCAACTATCCCCTAGATGAATTTAAGACTGGTCGAAACTTGAGATTATCTCCAATATTTCCTTCACTAAAGGAGGCTGGTGCATTTTTTGGGCAAACAATGGGATATGAACGCCCATCGTACTTCGATCCACGGGATAAATGCGGTAAGTCCATGCCCACAGTACAAGAAGCCAACCCATAAATCTTTCTTCATTGCAGATGAACACGGTATTCCAAAATTTCGTATTGCCGAAACCAACACATTCGGTAAGCCTCCGTGGTTTGATTTTGTTGCTGCCGAATACACTGCCTGCCGGGAGCGAATTGGTCTAGCCGATTATAGCTCGTTTACAAAGTTTGACCTATGGTCAAAGGGACGAGAAGTTATTGATCTTCTCCAATATCTTTGCTCCAATGACGTTGATGTGCCGGTAGGATCGATTATACACACTGGTATGCAAAATCAGTTGGGTGGATACGAAAATGATTGCTCTATGGTGCGGATTGCGGAAAATCAGTAGAGAATTGCTGCGATTATATCCAATTTGATAAGGTTAACAGTTTCTTTTTATAGTTACATGATGATTGCACCGACGATACAACAGACTAGATCAATGGCTTGGATTAAGAAGCATATGCCGCAAGGGACAAGAGTTAATGTGTCCGATGTGACTTCCATGTACACAGCTCTTTGTATTATTGGACCTTATACTAGGGTTTTGCTTTCTGAATTGACTGATACCGATTTATCGCCAAAAAATTTCCCCTTTTTCACTTATAAGGTAAGAAAAATTTTGTTTTAAGACGAACAATCGACAACTGTCTGGTATGAAATATGTTAAATACCTGACGGTGGTTTTTTTAAATCTCTATAAATTTTAGAACTAAAGGTTAAGTTTGAGTTTATCTATCTCATTAACCCCTTAGAGATCTTAGAGAGATCGGAACGACTGAACCGTGGCACCTTAGAGATCGGAACGACTGGTTCGATGATTAATGCACCCTGGCCACTGAACGTAAGAATACTGCTTACCCTGCAATGCAGCAGTCTCAGAAAACACGGACACGCGAAAAGAAATATAAAGAGCTCAGAAAAAAAAGACGGAAAAAGTAAGCCTGGGAGGAAAATCTCGTTTGTGAACTAGAACAGTACAGAGAGGAGAGCGAAGGCCACACCAGGCGCGGGAGTTGTACCTAAGAGTTCGTGGTATGACGCAATTTACACCACGATGCACATCCTGCAAGGACACCCATCCTAAAGACATCTTTGATCGATGGGAAGAGTTCTTTCATGAATTGAGCTAACTGAGGAATTACGGCTACACCAATATCTGATGCTAATCCTACACAGTGTCGCCACCAAGCTTAGAAGGATTTTGCAGAACATTTAAGCATTAGTTAAATTTATATTAAGATAGATGGTAAGGAAATACGTGCTTTTTAAAACTACCAAGTTAGCAGAGCAATAAACTGAATCAAAAACAACAAGGCCTCGGCTGCAGGCGGCATCCACACGGAACTGGTTAAATATGGAGGTCCTACACTACACCAAGCGATTCATGAATTAATTATGCAAGTATGGAAGCAGGAAGCAAACACCTTGCGAGGCGAAAACGAGAATCTAGCCAAGCAGGCCCTTGCCTGGAATCAGCAAGGAACCCGTCGAGTCGGAAGATCCAGAACAACGTGGAGGAGAATCCTATTAGCAGAGGCCGGAACAACTGGGAGATTCTGGTCAGAGCTGCGCGCAAAACAGAGTCCACTAAAGTGCCCTACTACTACTGTTTCCGCTCTATGTCCCATAAGGGATTAAAGGAGCATAAGTAAAAAAGTTGATATACGCGCATGGCTGCTAAAAGCCAATAAAGCCTACTATAGTTTGTCAAGGCTCTTCTAACCGTAACATCCAAACTGATGCTATATAAGACGATGGTCTTGCCGGTACTCAAATATGCATTCGAGTGTTGGGCGCTTCGCAAAAAACACTCTTATCTCCTAGCCGTGTTTGAGGAGAAAGTCCTTGGGAGAGTTTTTGGCCCCTTATGCAAGGGAGGACGATTCCGGAGACTATATAACGACGAGATCTACGAATTGCTGTGGAGAAAATAAAGCTCGGTCGGCTCTGGTGGGCAGGTAGCTTCTATGAGTGAAGAGGAGCCTATGGGTTGCGACAGTGGGCAAACCCAACCTCCGCGGGGAGGATGGGGTAAACCTGGACACCCAGAGCTTGGGGATATTAAACTGTTATAGGATAAAGGACACCAAAGCTAATAGGGTTTTTTTCGAACATAAAATTATCATGGCTCCCAAGTATGATAGAATTAGCCCTAAACTAGACCGAAATGAACTGATCCTTATCGTTTTATGTATAATAATAATTTATAAGTTTCTGAATAGCATAAATATAACTCATTGTATTGCTTCACCTATAGCACCTCACCTTATTGCCTCAAACTATTCCAGGAACTCGATGTAGGCTTAGCAAATGGTATTCGTGCCATGAACATAACTCATACTGGTGAACTTGGATACGTTTTGTATATTCCAAATGAATTTGCTCTACACGTCTATTCGCGGCTATGGGAGGCTGGTCAAAAATATAGTATCCAACATGCAGGTAGGGTCCCAAAAAAGATTTTTAAATTATTTATCAAATTTAATCGACAAAATTTTATCACAAGGCTACTATGCAACACGAGCACTTCGTATAGAAAAATTCTATGCTTTTTGGGGCCAGGATTTGGATACTTTTACATCACCTTTAGAATGTGGACGCAGTTGGCGTGTTAAGTTGAATGCGAGTTTGTTATCTGGCGCTTAATATTATCAATATTAAAAGAAATCTTTTTTAATTACAGAAAGATATCGACTTTATAGGCAGAAATGCTCTACTTCGACAAAGAGATCAAGGTGTTAAACGAATGTATGTTCAACTATTACTAAACGATCATGATCCCGATATTGATTTATGGTGTTGGGGTGGCGAACCAATCTATAGAAATGGTAAACATTGTGGGCAAACAACAACTACGGGTCATGGTTATACATTTAAGAAACAAGTGTGCCTTGGCTTTGTACGAAATTTCGATGATAATCGCAATGAGCTTCCAGTTACTAATGATTATGTCCTATCTGGGAATTATGAAGTTGAAGTAGCTGGAATGCGTTTTGATGCTAAAGTAAATCTGCATTCACCGAATCTCCCAACGAAATTCCCCGATAGAGAGAGAGAAGCTTATCAAGCAACACGTGATAAGCAGGGTCAGGCTGATCTTCTATCATATGATGCCAAACTCTAAGGAGGAGTGATGTTGTTTTTAAAAAAGGAATATTGTTGTTAAAAAGTATAATAATTTCCACCGACAATAATTTGGTCTTCGAGGAAACGTTTTATTATTTTTTTTTTACAGCGGAAGACCAGTCTTTTGTCGCTTTATATATTTTGATTATTTTGCATTTTTCTTTCTTTCTTTTATTTTATTTTTGTTGTGGTATTATTATTTATTTTATGATAATAGAAAGATAGACAAGTTTACTGTGAGATATATTTAGTATTGAAGTTAGAATTGATGTGATCCTTTTTCTTCCTTTTAATTTTGTTTAAAAAAAACGCTTTTTTATGTCTTTTTGGGATTTTTTCCTGGTCTTGTTGTTTGAAGACAATGTTATAAAAATAAGCTTTAATGTAAAACGAAATAAAATGTCAATCGTTTTGTTTTTTTCAAAGTTTCTATATTTAATATTATATATATGAAATTGTTTCATCATTACCACTAAGCATTTTTTAATATTTTATTTTCAGCTCTCAATCTTAAAAAACGGTCGTCCTTTACATAATAATATCCATTTTTTTGGGGGATCCCTAGAGGATACTATAGCAAATAGATGTTCGCATGAAGGCATTATATCTTCGTTCCTGTATTGTCTTGTTGTAATTTAACTTCTAAAGTTAGTTGGTGTTCAAAACTTATTCGCCTACGCAGGTGATGTATCGATTGCGGTCAGAGGCGAAACAGTGGGTACAACGTCAAGCTGTATGCACCATACACTTGAATATTTCTCCAGTTGGTGCACTAGTTTAAGACTTTTAGTCCAAATCCATAGCCTTAGACTTCTCACAAAAAGCCAAATACTTATGGGTGACGCTAGCTGCCAAATTCCATTAGAACTATTTAACTATATGGGCATGACCAAACTGGGACGAGTTGCGTCAAAGGTGTATGTCCTGCTGATTTTGAAGGTAGTTCCACTAAATTTGCCTGAGAATGATCAACTTATAACTCGTAGACTGCGAAATCGTCAGAACTTGAAAATGCCTGCCGTATGTATTTGAACGGAACAACGCAAATGTTGCTTTAATTGGGGAAATTGAAGATATTTCAATTACAGAACACCTGAAGGATGAAAGATGGCGACACACCGTGTTAGAAGAATTTAATTCTTTGATAAAGATGAACACGTGGAAGCTGAGCCAATTCCCAAAGGAGCTCAACCCCTGACGGCGCTGGGTTCTGCGTTAAAAACAAGATAGACGATTCATAGCCAGATTAAGTAGTGGCTAGAGGCTGTGAGCAAAAGGAAGGGGTAGACTATACAAAAATCTTCAGTCCAGTTGAACGACATGTGTCAGTTAGTAGATCGATCTTGAGTGTATCACTGCTGCAAACCGAATGGCATACGACGTCAAAACTTCCTTTTTACATGGAGACTTGAAGGAGGGACGAAATTTTCATGTGTCAACCTGAAGGATTCAACGAGGGTCGTATAAGAAAATCGCAAAAAGATCTGAATAGCCTAAGACAAGCACTCAAGGAATGGAATGAGAAAATCTCAAAATATCTGTAATTTGTTAACACTGATGGCCATCCAACGAAGATAGAAGTTTGTTAATCGCTTTCTTTGTCGACGATGGTCTCATGGCTGGAGTGGACAAGGACGTTATGCCGGAAACTTTGAAGCAGATAAATTAAAAAATTGAAATGACTTTCAACGAAAATATCCAAAATCAACTGTCATACATCGGCATGCAAACTCGAATCAGCCCAGAAGGAATCATCGTAAATCAACCTGAGTATGCAGAGAAGATTTTGAAACGGTTTTAGTTAGATGGTTTGAACACTGCATCCATAACCATAGGAACGATGTATGATGACTGAATCAAGAAGGCCAAGTGAATGACGAACCACTCGTCATTGGAAAATGGTAAAACGCATCTTTCAATACCTCAAAGAACCAACACACTACGGAATTTATTTTGATGAAGATTGAAGAAGAGATCCACTAGTCTGGTACATTCAGAAACAGCGTCTTGTGGCAACCTCTACCGCAGAAGCAGAATATCGTGCCGTCGCCGTCTCTGCAATCGACGATGTATACTAGATCAGAAGAAGTAAGAACCCTGATGTCTGTTGGTTTTAGTATTGAATAAATAATACATTTTACAATTTATAAAAAAAAATATTCAGAAATTATTATTAAAAATAGTATTTAGATTACATATAGCGGTATTGTACAACAGCATTACGTTTTCGATAATGATTAAAATATGGCGGTAGGAAATAATTAGTTTTCCATACATGCCTTTCAATCCAATCCAAATAATACGATACTCTGGTATGCTCGGTCTGGCGTCCTGGTAAACATTCCATCATTGATGTTACAGCAACAATATAAGGTATGTCTTTTATTTTAGCTATTACTGGACTGCCTCTTCTCTGTTGATGAATAAATTAAGAAAAATTAAACCATGAAGAAGTAATTTAAGTACAAGAAGAAGAACTTACTAAACAAGCTGGATTCCAATCGTCAAAACTAGTAAGGCATATTTTAGATTCTCTTTCATTCTCATAACGATAGTATGAATATAGTGATCCTTCCCTTTGATATAAATAATTTTTACATGATGAAGTTTTCAAAGTAACAGATTTTATTTGTGGCTTTAAACCTGCAAAAAAATTATTATTGTTTTTTTTGTGATTCTAAATTTAAAGCAAGATTCTATTATTATTGTTATAATTTAAGTGTAGTAAGTATATACCTGGTTCAACATTTGATGATGTTAATCTTTCAGCATAAACAGCATCAGTTTGCCAGAGGCATGCATAGCGTAATCTAGATTTAATTTTTGTAAGTAATATAAAAGAAAATATTATTTTTTTGTTCTTACTCAACGTGCCGCGCCGGCGTACTCAATTTTAATAATGCAATATCATTGGATAATGTAGCTCGATCGAAATGTTCATGTGGAATATATTCCTCAACATAAACTACTATCATTTCGTTGAATTCATTCCAGAAATTTCCTAGCTTAATACTATCTGGTCTTGTTTGTACGCAGCTAGCTGATGTTAGGACAAAATCTGGTGATATAAGTGCTCCGGAACAACGAAAGTCATAAACACCAGGCCTTACTAGCCAACCAATTGCTGCCAGGTATGATAATTCTGATGTATTGATTTTGTTACATGCTAGAAAAGGAATAGTTAAGGAAATTTTTTATTGGTAAATTTAAAAAAAAACTTGATATAAAAAGGATTTACTTATTGCTCTAATCCGTTTCTGTTTAGTGTCAGTCCACTTGGCTGTTCCCGATGCTGGATTTACACAACATGTTTCTCTGTAGTTACCACAGTGTGATGTCGATGTCCTTATGCCATATACATTATACGCCTCCCTATTACTGATGCATTGGTCTTTTGTAGTACAAGTTCCGGGAAGACCAGTAGTTCCGTCTCGACAGTTCGAATATAGAGCAGATGCTTTTACACGAGAAATTTATTATTTTTTTTTTTAAATTTAAAGCATTATATTTTATTATTTCTTTACCACTATAAATACTCGAAATCACAAACAACCAAACAAAAATATTTTTAAACATTACGATTTTTTTTCTATCTTTTCACTTTTTAAAAATGTTTATAGGTATGCTTCCACTCCAAGCGGCTTCAACACTCTGCCGGTCGCAAATTATTATTGTCTCTAGGACTTGCTCTATTTAGAAAACGAAAGAAGTTGATACAATTTTGCATGATCAGGGATTTTATGAAAGTGATAATGAATGTCAAATTATTTGTGATGTATCCTATCCCACTATGGATTTTGTTGTGCTTTAATATTTTGCAATATGATCTAATCAGACTACAATGGCCAAGTTATTTTTATCAAAGCACCTACGACTTTCATATGAAAATGCAGGATATGCAATTTGATGTTTCGCTTTTAATATCGTAAGAAAAAAAGGAATGTTTTGGTTTTTTTGTTTTATAATTTGAAGCACAGAAGTGGCAAAAAAATGCACAATTCTTACGAAAGTAACTGATCGTTTTACGATAATCTTCAAAAAAATTCAAATGACGGATTTGATTTTTTTAGGTATTTTATAAAATAATTCCTTGCTTCCAAGTTTGTTGGTCGGATTACATTCTCTGGAATCGCCTAAAATAAGTAGAAATATAAATCCGCTCCAAGATTGACTTAATTTAAATTTGAGCCTTACAAAAAGTAGTTATTTTCGTTGTTGGCCACTTCCTGCATATCTTTCGAATAATACATGTTCAATTTTTAGAGTTTTCGATGGAGTACAATTTTTCTGATAATTTTGTATAATAACTTAACAAGACGGCGGAATTATGGACTGATTAGAATCTGGTTAGTTAATTCATTCATTAAATCATAAACTTTCAAATTCTCGCGGGAAACTGGCCGCGGGGGGAGGGGGATTCAACAATCAGACCCTGTCAAATTCGCATTCACTTCCGCGCTGGCGCATTCAACAATTAAAAATTAACCTCAGTTTAAGGCCACAAGTTTCGTCTACAAATTGATGACAGACATGGAGAGATGTAATTGCTTTGGCAGTTACTATTTCAATCTGGGAATTCCAGGAGAGATTTTGATCCAGGATTATAGCCTCCTTTAAGAAGACCATTTTTTACCATCTGGAGAGGGAGCTTTTAAATTTACCTTCTGGCGATGCGATGCGATGACAGTTTTTTTTGTGGGATAATACGCAAGCTCTCGCTCCGAAACCAGCTGTGTGCATATGATAGAGTGACCTGCATTAAGGTGAAACCCCAATGTAGGCTTGGCTTGCTTTAGTGCTTTGCTTTGCTTTGATATATCAAATAAATCAGTGCTTTTTTGTTATGGGACAAAACCAAATGACAAAGAGGCAAACCCAAAGCAAAGCCAAAGCAAAGCAAAGCAAAGCAAATCTCGAAATGACCAATGTTCAATTTTTTGATGCTTTGTATGCTTTCGCGTTTGTTTAATATCTATTTTGCTTAGAGAAATAAATGTATGTAGAGAGGTTTGAGAAAATTTATTTCATAAAGAAATTATTTTTTTGGGAATAACTTTAACTATAAATATTTAAGAGTTCAAAATTAATTTGAGACAACTATTTCTAAATCCCATTTTAACAAATTTCTCGTAAATGTTTGAACAGTTAATAATGCCATAAACCATATGTGCTTCTTTATCACTCTACACAAGAATATTTCAAATTTTCATTCTCCTTTTTTTACAGATGCAATTTACATACAATCGTTTGTTGTTTTTATGAAACAATAATGTCCATTTCAAAGGAAAAATTCCGCAAAATTCATACCTCTTACCTCTTTCGTGTACTATTTCTATGTCCTGCGCTCATAAAAAGCAAACTGTCAAGTAACTAAAGCAAAGCGTGTATTTGGGTTTGTTTTGCTTTGGCACGTGGTACCTGAAAAGCTCACCAAGTTCAAGCAAGCCAAGCCTACATTGGGGTTTCACCTTTAGGTCGGAGATGGTTCCATGATTGCTTTGATACGTCGGTTATTCAAGTTGGCAAGAAGTTCGCTTGAACGTGATAATGTCCCATTTGAACTCACCCGCAGTGGAAATCCTGTTTGCCACCCCTTTGCTCCTATTGTAGGACGGTTGGGCAAAAACTACCTATGATCCAGTGTCTGTAACTAGAGAAGACGGGAAATTAATGCTTATTAACCCCTTAATGCATATTTTTTTAATCAATTTTCAAATTCCGAGAATGGCAATAATCTACCATCCAACATGACAGATATTTCTATATTTACCGCGACCCATACGGAGCTGTAATATTTTGAGACATATAAAATTACAGTGACCGTGACGTTGACGGAGCTGCACAATTCTGCCAGTAAACGTTGCCCGTATATGTCACGGAGGTGTGCATTAAGCGGTTAATAGCTTAATGGTATCCCTGGTATTCTCCGTAAAGGACCCCTCAGGAGAGTTCGAATTTCTTCGATGGCATTTGATTTACCGTGGACCGCCTATTGAGAATTCACCTTCAGGTGCAGTAGTGGTTATCCGGTCAAACAAAAAACGAAAGGGTCTCGTGGCACTGCTAACCACTTGCAAGCCTGCACCGGATTCGATACTGTGGCACATGTCTTGTAAATGTAGAAAAGGCTTCCAACGCAATTGTGGATGCAGGAAGACAGGCCTCCATTGCTCCACGATCTGCAAATCGTGCGAAAGACTGTGTAATAATGTCGAACCCTCGACAACAAGACAGAATTGACATAGATGAAGAAGATACCGAAGAAAGAGACCGACTGAGTGAATTTTATAAAAGAAACACAAACAAAATTTCTGGCTACGCCTGCGCCGACCTGGGACCGTATTTTGTTTCTCGAGTCGAAGAATCGACTCGACAAAAAAAACTTGTCGATTTTTTCTAAGTTTTATATTAGGTCTGTTCCCGTACCTGCAGAAAGTACAGAATCTGTCAGTTGCTTCGAATTACTTAACAGAATTCTGTTCCCGTACTTTTACTGCAGCCGCCATACTCATTTCCCCACCCTGCAGTAAGAAGCAGAAACCTGCAGTAGTTACGAGCTGCTGCAACCTGCTGCAGCTTAGATATTTGAAATATGGCAATGTCAGAACTGTCATTCCCGTATTAAAACTGCAGAAACCTGCAGAAACATGTTCCTGTACTTTCTGTACTTCATCCCCACCTCTCAATAAGCAACTTGCAGTAAGTGGCAGAATACAGAAAGTACGGGAACAAACCTATTGTGGCATTACGACCGAATCGACAGATAAGTGTGGCCATACAAAACCACCAAATTGTGTGATATTACTCCAAGTGACGCAAACCACTTATATTTAATTAAAAGAGAAACTGTTAAAAGTTTATTGTACGCATAAATTGAGACTTTTGATAAATGTCAAACGTCTTCATCGATACGTAAAGAGACGATAAGGTTGTCGATATCGTGTTGCCAAATGCCAATTTTTATTTATCGACAGAAATCGTCCTGTTCTAACAGGATAATGATATGCTTTAGGGCCGTGTTACAATTGGGACTTTGGCTTCGACTTCAACCCCGACTGCAAAGAAAGCCCCAGAGACTTCGACTTTAAAATTAAATTGTAGCTTCGACTGCAATCAGCTGTTTCCTTTCAAAGCAGAAGCAAAGAAGAAAATTAATATAACAAAATGCTTTGGAATTATTTTTAATGATGTTCGCAGTCTATAAAAAATACTCGGAATTCGAAACCGTTCCTTTCGCTTTAAAAAAGTGGTTTTCAGTACTTTCACATGAAGTGAAGTTGGTCGCAGGCGGACGAAACTTTGAATTTTCTTAAAGCCGGATTGCAGTCGAAATACAGTCGAAGACAAAGTTTAGTCAAAGCTTCTATTTAATCAACTTTAATGCCATTACATGTAATCGAAGCCCGAAGTTAAGTCAAAGTAAAGTCGGCCTTATACTTATTATACAATTGTAACATCGGCCTTATACTACTCGAAGAATTCATCGTAAACTAGAAATATTCGATTGGGTGGAGTCACTACCACATCTGGGCTACAGTCCGGACTTAGTAGCATTCAAGTACAATCTTTTTAGTTTAATACCACACATTCTCTGTGGGTGCAACTTTTTCATTGTTATGGAGGTAGAACGAACTGCTTCTAAGCCAATAAAATGTTAAAGTCACCAATTTTGAAAAACAAATCTGGATCTCCCTCGATGCTCTAGAATTCGATGTTTATAATTAGCAAAATTTTTAATTGTGAGCACTTGGAAAAAGGTCTCTAATAAGAGTGTGGGTTATTAAGGTTAATATAAAGAGAAATTTAGTTTTTTATTAACTTCGAATGTGCGATAATGTATTCAATAAATTTAACATTTTACAATTTCTACATTTTGGTATTTATTTAGTCACTAAATTTTTTTTGTTGAGATAGGTAATAATTAGTTTTCCATACATGGTTTTCAATCCAATCCAAGTAATGCGATATTCTGGTCGCATTGATCTGACCTTCAAAGAAACAATAGAATTCGGAAGATGTAACCGCAACAACGTAAGGTGTATTTCCTACTTTAGCTATTACTGGGCCACCTGTCCCCTGTTGATGAATAGAGTTAAAAAAATGAAGAAATAATGTAAGTGCAAGAAGAACTTACTGAACAAGTTGACTTCCTATCTTCAAAATTAGCAAGGCATATTTTAGATTCTATTTTACTCGTATTGTTACACGATGAAGCTTTCACATTAATAGATGTTACAACTAGTGGTACAGTTGCAAAGATTTTTTTTCTTGGGTTAATTAAAGTACGTGGTTGAACAAAAAATGACATTAATCTTTCAGCGTACACAGCATCAGTTTGCCAGAGGCATGCGTAGGGCAATCTACATTTAATTTTTATAGTAATAAAAGAAGGGAAATATATTCTTTCTTACTCGATTTCCGGGGGCGGAATCAACTTCAATAATGCAATATCATTGGTTAATGTATCTTCATCGAAATTTTCATGTTCAATATAATTTTCAACGTATGCTATTATCGCTTCCCCTGGTTCATTCCAGCGATAACCCACCTGAACAATATGTGGTTCAAAATCTAGGCAGCTAGCTGATGTTATGACAAAGTCGGGCGAGATAAGTGCTCCAACGCAAGGAAAGTCCAAATTACCTTGGAATAGGAAACCAATTGCTACCTTTGGGATATTATTGTTAATCTGAATGTAAGTTAAATGTTTTAGATAATTAATTAAGTACCAGGTATGATAATTCTGATGGATTGGTTTTGTTACATCCTACAAAAAAAAGAAGGAAAATTATTATTGGAAAACTAAAAAACTGTATATAAAAAGGATTTACTTAGCGCACTAATCCGTTTCTGTTTAGTCTCAGTCCACTTGGCTGTTCCCGATGCTGGATTTACACAACATGTTTCTTCGTAGTTATCACAATTTGATCTCCTTATGCCATATACATTATACGCCTCCCTATTACTGATGCATTGGTCTTTCGTAGTACAATTTCCAGGAAGACCAGTAATTACGTCTCGACATTGCGGATATTCAGCTGATGCTTTTACACGAGAAATTTATTATTATTATTTTTGTTCAATTTAAAACTCATTAGATTATATTTATATTTTATTTTTTTACCACTATAAATACTCGAAATCACAAACAACCAAACAAAAATATTTTTAAACATTACGATTCCTTTTCTATTTGGGGATCACTTTATTAAAATATTTATATGCTTCCACTCCAAGTGGCTTCAACACTCTGCCGGTCGCAAATTATAAAAGTCTCCAGGATTTGCTCTATTTAGAAAACGAGAGAGGTTGAATTTTGCATGATCAGGGATTTTATGAAAGTGATAAGGAATGTCAAATTATTTGTTATGTATTGTATCCTACTATGGATTGTGTTGTGCTTTTGCAGTATGATCCAATCAGACTACAATGGCCAAGTTATTTTTATCAAAGCACCTACGACTTTCATATGAAAATGCAGGATATGCAATTTGATGTTTCGCTTTTGATATCTTAAGAAAAAAAGGAAGTAAATATTTTGGTTTTTTTTTGTTTTATAATATCAAACACCGAAGTGGCGGAAAAAATGCTTTTAGAATTCCTACGAAAGTAACTGATCATCTTACGATGCCGGATTTGAATTTTTTAAGTATTTAATAAAATAATTCCTTCCTTCATAGTTTGTTGGTCAAATTACATTCTCTGAAATCGGCTAAAATAAGTAGAAATATAAATGCGTTCCAAGATATCGAGACAGGCCAGCCTTTTTTTTGAACCATGACCAGCTTAATCACAGCATCCTTTTGTTTGATCTTAATCCACCACGCAATAGATGCTTACGTGACCATGGGCCTTTTGACCGTCGTGCACAGCCAAAATATATTAACCTCGGTTTAAGGCCGCAGGTTTTGTCTACAAATTGATGACAGATATTGAGAGATGCAATTGCTTTGGCAGTTACTATTTCAATCTGGGATTTCCAGGAGAGATTTTGATCCAGGATAATACCTAGATATTTAGCCTCCTTTAAGAAGACCAGTAATACCCAAGTTCTTGCTCTGAAACCCGCTGTGTACATATGATAGAGCGACTTGCATGGGGTCGGAGATGGTTCCATGATTGCTTTGATACCTCGGTTATTTAGGTTGGCAAGAAGTTCACTTGAAGGTGATAATAATGTCCCATTTGACCTTACTCGCAGTGAAAATCCTGCCTGTCACGCCTTTGATCCTATTGTAGGACGGGTGGGCAAAAACTATCTCTGATCCAGTGACTGTAACTAGAGAACCCGGCGCCCGCAGTGACTGTAACTAGAGAACCCGGCGCCGATCTGGAACCGTGTTTGGATTAGAAAAAAAAGCTTGTCGATTTTTTCTAAGTTTTATATTGTGGCATTACGACCGAATCGACAGATAAGTGTGGCCATACAAAACCACCAAATTGTGTGATATTACTCCAAGCGCAGCAAACCCCTTACATATATTTAATTAAAAGAAAAACTGTTAAAAATTTATTATATGCATAAATTGAGCCTTTGAATTAATATCAAACGTGTTTATCGACATGTAAAGAGACGATAAGGTTGTAGATATCGTGTTGCCACAAGCCAATTTTTATTTATCGACTCGAGACACCAAAGCTCTATGCCACGGATCTGAAGCTTGCACGTTGACCAAATAAAACAGAATATCAGAACGAAAATCTTCGAAAGGAGAATCCTAAGAAGAATATTTTTGGTCCTGTAAGGATTAACCAAAACGAATGGCGCATTAGAACAAATGAAGAACTTGAAATAATATATGACAAAATCCAATATATGACAACACCCTGTGTTTGCATAAATTTACAAAACGGCCGGCTGTGGATAGGTTTTGAATAGACGAACAAAAAATCGTACTGGTGGGGGGGGGGGTGAAATCGTAACGGTTTAGCCGCTAGGGCGTTTTGAAGTTTTTTGTTTAGAGTTTTACATATCACCCTGTATTTTTGTAACCCTATGACCTATTTTCACGAATATGGTATCAGTGTACGCAGAATACTCCCACATATCTAAAACTATAAAACTCAAGGTTCTAACCTATCAACTTCCAGAGCAATGTCATCAAAGTCAAAATTTCGGTTTTTTTTAACCAAAATTTCAACTAAAACCACCTTTTTCTCCAAAAAATACGTAGTTAACTAATATCTTTTTTTACAAAATTGGAAAGCTTGGGCAATTTCCTATCCATAATGTCTGGGCAATTTTTATGCTACGGCCTTCACTTTTGAAGTTATTAGCAAGTTTGATGTGAAAATTGGCCTTCTTTGGTGCTTATTTGGTACTTTTTGGCAAAGCTTTGGTGAAAAAGTACTAAAAAAGTATGAAATAGAGCCAATTATAGCAGATGGCGTGGAAAGGAGTACACGATTCATGAGAAACATAAAATTTAAAACTCTGTAAATCAAAATATCTCAAAAACGGTTACTCTTACAAGAAAAAGTTATAAAATATTTTTTGTAGGAAATTACCTAAGCTAGAAACTTTATTCATATAAATTTTCTGTAAAAGTGAGCATTACTGAGATATTTTCGAAAAATCGCTTTTGGTGACCTTTGACCCCGCGTAAAATCGTATCGGAGTGTCAAATCGTTGGGGACTCGTGACATTTTCCTTAAGCGTAGTTTACATTATGCTAATACATTTGCGCTAATAGAGAAAACGTCATCATTAGCACACAATAAGTATAATGTAAACAGATTTGCTAATTGCGCTAGCGTTAACGCCATTAGCGCTAGTAATGTTGGTTGCCCTCCAACTTTTGTGCTAATTCAGTTTGCTAACGCATATTTTAAGATGGCGGGGACAACTTCACAACAACAACAACTTCACTATTAGCCAACTGAAATTTGCTAATGATGTAAACAGGCATTGTCTGCTAATTTATTAGCGCTAATGAATTAGCATAATGTAAACTACGCTTTAGAGCAATAATATCAATGGGGCTACGTAGACTAGTCATGATTACTATGTAGTAAAACCGATTTTTAAGAAGAGAGGGGTGAAGGGGCGGGGTGAGTATGGAGTAAAATCAGAGTAAAATCACTCTTACTACATGTTGAAGCATGACTAGTCTACGTAGCCCCAATGGGCATATTCACACAGTGCACATTCATGGCGCCTAAAACCGGTTTTATAGATGAGAGAGGGAAGGGAGCGGAAGAACTTAACGAAACATTTTTCACGCAAAAACAAACGCATGAAAACTAGCACACATATAAAAAGTTACTTCTATCTCTTGCATTCTTTAGCTCTGTTTTTCTCTAACAAGTAAATTTCATCTGCAATACATTTAAAGGTTCCTGTATAGCATTCAAATTTACTACACTCATTTACGCCCCGTCTGAGTTGCTAGGAGTTGAATAAAACCGGTTTTACTCACCACAATTATGGCAGCGTGTGAATATGCCCAATGGGCCAACGCACACGAGATCATAGTTATGGCACATAAAACCGGTTTTACTACACTCCTCGGAACGCAGACGGGGTAATAGCATCTTGTGTAGTAACTTGAATCTTTACAGCAATTTTTAAATGTATTTGTGCATATGAAAATTACTTGTTATATCGTTGACAAATAGAAATAATAAAAAAAAAGTCCTTAAATATCACTCTTTTCAATATGCTCAGAAAAAAAACAAAATTTTCAGACCATTTGAACCGAGTTGATGAACAAAAAGCGAATGATTAAAGAATTTCAGTGGGAAAATGCTGAGCCCAGAAAGAAGAAGATTTGACATAAGAAAAAATATAATATGCATGTGTTAGTTTTCACGCTTTTGGTTTTGCGTGAAAATTGTTTCGTTAAGTTCTTTCCTTCCCTTCCCTCTCTCTTCTATAAAACCGGTTTTATGTGCCATAACTATGCGCCGTGTGCGTTGGCCCAATGTCCATACCAAAATTCAGCTTTCCCGGAATTTTTCCAAAGTAAAATGTCTAATTTCCCTGGACTACTAGCAAAATTTTTAATTGTGAGCACTTGGAACTATGTATGTAGGTAGATTGTGGATATCAAAGGTTAATATAAAAGACAAATTATTAGTTTTTATTAACTTCGAAACAATTTCTTTATTGAGTCACTAATTTTTTTTTGTTGAGATAGTTAATAATTAGTTTTCCATACATGGTTTTCAATCCAATCCAAGTAATACGATACTCTGGTCACCTTGACCTGACGTGGAAAGACACAAGAGAACCATGGTGTTACCGCAACAACGTAATGTGTATATCCTATTTTAGCTATTACTGGGCCACGTCCACGTCTTCCTATCTGTTGATGAATAAAGTAAAAAAAATAATGAAGAAATAAGTAATGTAAGAACAAGAAGAACTTACTAAACAATCTACAAGGGACATGCGACTCCAAGCGTCAAAATTAGTAAGGCATATTTTTGATTCTATTTCATCCTCATTTAAATTATTGTTACACGATGAAACGTTCAAATTAACAGAGTCTATAAGTGGTATTACTGATCCAGTTGCATATGATTCTTTTTTTGTGAAATTTTAGGTTTAAAGCAAAAGTTTATTATGATATAGTTAACGTGTAAAGTACCTGGTATAGTACGGAATGTCGTTAATCTTTCAGCGTAAACAGCATCAGTTTGCCAGAGGCATGCATAGGGCAGCCTAGATTTAATTTTTATAGTAGGTAATAAAAGAAACAAAACATATTTTTTCTTACTCGACTTCCGCAGGCGGAATCAACTTCAATAATGCAATATTATTGGTTAATGTAGCTCTATCGAAATTTTCATGTGGAATATAATCTTCAACGTATGCTTTTATCGCTCCCTCTGGACCATTCCAGTAAAGTCTCACTAGAACAATATATGGTTTTCTATCTACGCAGCTAGCTGATGTTAGGACAAAGTCCGGCGAGATAAGTGCTCCAATGCAAGAAAAAACCAACTGGCCATGGGATAGGAAACCAATTGCTACCTTTGGAATATTATTGTTAATCTGAATGTAAGTTAAATATTTTAAATAAGTAATTAAGTACCAGGTATTTTAATTCTGGTGTATTGGAATTGTTACATACTACAAAAAAAGAAGGAATATTATTATTGGAAAATTAAAAAAACTATATATGTATAAAAAGGATTTACTTAGCGCACTAATCCGTTTCTTGTAGTCCTCAGTCCGCTTGGGTGTTCCCGATGCTGGGTTTACACAACATGTTTCATCGTAGTGATCACAATTTGATCTCCTTATGCCATATACATTATACGCCTCCGTATTACTGATGCATTGGTCTTTTGTAGTACAATTTCCAGGAAGACCAGTAGCTGCGTCTCGACAGTTCCAATTTAGAGCAGATGCTTTTACACGAGAAATTTATTATTATTCGTTTTGTTAAATTTAAAACACATTATTAATATTTATATATTTTATTTTTTTTACCACTATAAATACTCGAAATCACAAATAACCAAACAAAGATATATTTAAACATTACGATTTCTTTTCTTTTTAGATCACTTTTTAAAAATATGTGCTTCCACTCCAAGTAGCTTCAACACTGTATCGATCGCAAATTATAAATATTCAGGATCTGCTCTATTTAGAAAACGAAAACGATATCAAATCATTGATTTATATGAAAGTGATAATGAATCTCAAATTAACTGTAATATATCCTATCCTAGTATGGATTGTGTTATGCTTTAATATGTTGCAATATGATCTGATCATACTACAATGGCCAGGCTTTTTTATCAAAGCACCCTTCGACTTTCATATGAAAATGCTGGATATGCAATTTGATATTTTGCTTTTGATATCTTAAGAAAAAAAAGGAAGTAAATATTTTGTTTTGGCAAATAAAAATAATTCCTTGGTTCGAAGTTTTGTTGGTCGGATTACATTCTCTGAAATCGGCTAGAATAAATATAAATATAAAAGCGTTCCAAGATTGGCTTAATTTAAATTTGAGTCTTATAAAAAGTACTTTTTTAAAAAAAATTTACCTTCGTTGTTGGTGGTTTGCTGAATATCTTTCAGATAATTCATTATCATTTTTCAGATTTTCCGATGCAGTACAATTTTTTTGATAATTTTGTGTAAAATTATCAATTAACTAAATCTATCAATAATGTAAAATTTTTATGCTACGGCTTTTACTTTTGAAGTTATTTACAAGTTTGATGTTAAAATTGGCCTTATTTGGTGCTTATTTGGTACTTTTTGGCAAAGCTTAGGTGAAAAAATAGGCAATTGTCCAAGCTTTCCAATTCTGCGAAAAAAACATTAGTTAACTAGGTATTTGTTGGAGAAAAAGGTGGTTTTAGTTGAAATTTGAGTTAAAAAAACTAAATTTTGACTTTGTTGACTCATTGTTCTGAAAGTTGATAAGGTAGAACATTGACTTTTACAGTTTTAGATAGGTGGCAATATTCTGCGTACACTGATACCTTTCTCATGAAAATAGCTCATAGGGTTACAAAAATACAGCGTGATATGTAAACCTCTACCAAAAAAACTACATAACGCCCTAACTGCTAAACCGTTACGATTTACGCCCCCCTCCCATACAATTTTTTGTTCGTCGATCCAAAATCTATCCACAGCCGGCCGCTTTGTAAACTTAACGGTATACACCCTGTAAAGTTGGAAGCATACACTGTAAAAAAAATATGTAAATTTACGTTGCAAATGTACAGTAAAATTACAAATCGTGATATGAAATACTAATTTACTACACAATTATTGTAATTTTACTATAAATTTTGTAACTTCACATAAAGAAATTGGGAATCTCCAATACTGCATGACGTAAATGTTGATTACATGAATGTGACGTATATTTTACACAGTGTTGTGTATTTTTCTAAATGGTTTTTCTAGGAAAATTACAATATTTCTTAGTATATTTATCAATGTTACGTACTAAAAAAATCTTTATACTTTATACTATAATTTTACAGTAAGAGGCGTAATTTTAGAACATAAATTTTCAGTAAAATTACAAATTGGTTATTGGAATATAAGGTTTAAATTTTTCCTCTCATGGATATAATTCACAGGTAACAATGAAATACTAAGCATATAAACCCGATTGTTCTTAAGTTAAGGTCAGACCTTTGACTTTGATCGGGGTCTCGGCAGTTCTTGTAACAGCCAAGAAATTTTGATAGGCATTGCCTCACGTGCATGCTTAACAAGGCATGGTGAGCAAAATGCGATTTTTTATGTATAGGGAGTGGGGTAAACTAGTAATAGAATTTGACGCTTGAAAATAATTCAAGCAGTGCCAAGCACATCGGCACAGGGCGGGAATCTTTAGCCGTGTTTCCCTGTACCCCTCACGGGTAAAAAGTTACAACCCAAGAGTTTTGGAAATTTACAAAACTATGAAGTAAAAGCTCCAATACTGATTTGTATCTTTACATCCCACAAATAATGTTACATAGTTGGTAAAAATGCGTAAAGTATATTAGGAATATTCCTAATAATATATATTGCAAATTTACAAAACTGCTTGTGAATAAAACTTCCAGTATTTTTTTTGTAAAATTACCACAGAAATTTTTTACAGTGTAATGCAGAACTTTTGTTATAACTTCTCCGTTTGCATTGCTCTAAAATCTACAAAAACAACCCGAATTCTCAATAGATGACCACATCAAATTAATTCGCAAGAAAATTCTCTACAAAAAAGTTCTAAGGCATTTTTTATATAAAATCAATAATAAAAAAGTTATAGCGCTTTAAAGCTCATCACACCCAAAATTTTTGTCATTTTTCGTCCATATCTTTTTTATTATTGCTGCAATGCACTCAAAATGCATCAAAAATGGACATTTATGCAATTTTCTCGGACCGATTTTGCAGAAATTTCCCTTTCGAAGTTATTCAAGGTCAAATTTTCCAAAAACCACTAACAAAAAAAAATCACTAACTATTGATTTTTGCAAAATTTTTCGAAAAGTTTTCGAAAAATTGGCAACGGTGTCATTAGGGTAGGCAATAATCTTTTGTATAAATAGAACAAAAAAAATTTCTCAATAATCGGTTTCTGAATCATTTTTTGACCAAAAACTGATTTTTTGAAACTTTGACCTTGAATAACTTCGAAAGAGTTAAGTTTTCGAAAAAATGACAAGAGGCTTTTTTGTAGGCAATAACGTTTCGTATTGACTGATCAAAATTTTTTTTCAAAAAAACCAGTTTTTGAGCGATGTTTTCGCCAAAACGTGATTTTTGGAAACTTTGACCTTGAATAACTTTGAAAGGGTTAATCGGGTCAACATCTTTGTAGGAACTAAAGTTGTAGAGAATTTCATTGTCAACATTTGGGGCCTTTGTATGGGGTTGTACGACTTATAGAAACCGAGATACAAGGAAAACACCGGAAAACCGCTATATTTCCGGCGGCCATTTTGTTTTTTTTTGTGATTCCGAAATTGTTTTCTTAAAAAGTCCCAACGAAGCTGTGGACCAATTTTCAGCCATTTCCGAATTTTGTCTCCTTTCGTGCTTTTTTTTTGCTAATTTCCCCGGACTAAAGGGGGAATTCTACCAAGAATACTTAACAAACTCCGTCTAAAGATATTTCATCACGGTATATTCAGGTGATTTTGTGGATGTCCTTATGATAAAAACCTGGTCTAATAGTTTAATTTTAATAATTTTTTTTTAGAAAAGGTGATTCAAATTTGGCGCCAAGTTGATATTAAACCATGAATGGCTGAAATCTAAAATCAAACTCTTATCATGTCGTAATGTAATCTTCAGTATTAAATTGATTGTTTCAGGAGTATGACAATAAGGCAATAAATATGAATACGTACAGTATTTTTAAAATTTTATTTAATTGTTGTTATTATTACGATGTTTTACAAAATTTAAACAAACAATTATTAATTTATGCACACAAAAAAAAAATATTACTCAAGCATTAAAAATTGATTATTTTTATAAGAAAATAAATGTTTTAAATGAATATAAAAAAAACTATAATCTATTCTCGATAGCCACGACTAACATATCCATTGTTCCATACAATATGTTCTATCCAATTTAGATACGATGAAACTCTAGTATGTCGCATTAAGTGTCCATTTTTGCATTCAACCTCTGATGCTACACCAACGATATAAACTTTATTCCAAATTTTTGCGGTTATTGGAGTGCCACTATTTATCTGAGAATAGAATAAATTTAAAAAAATATAAATAATAATATATATAAAAAAATAAAATAAATTTAAAAAAATATAAATAATAATATATATAAAAAAATAAAATAAATTAATTAAAGCTACCGTATTACAATCAGCTGTTTCCGGCTTAAAATTCTCTAGACAAAGCTTATAGTCGTTCATATGTTTTTGATTTGGCTTATAAAGTCCGTGTTCGGATATCACTTCAAATTTCTTACATGGATCATTTTTAAATAATGTGAATTTATATTTTAATCCTAAAATAATATAAATTTTTTATATTCAGGCCTATTCTGAACTCCGCTGGAATCGATTCTGCTGGAATTTTCATACAATCGTATGCTACCAATAATGTAAGAAAATTCCAGCGGAATTCAGAATAGGCCTGATTAATTGTAGAAATATAATACTTTTAAAATATATATTAATTACCATCAAATTTCGTATATGGTTCACGCCTGTATCGATAGTATAGATTCGATATTCGATTATATTCAATATCAAATATTGTTAACTTTTCCGAATATATTGCATCAGTCTGCCACAGGCATGGATAGCCATTAATAAAATTACTAAATAATATTATTAAAATTTATTTAAAATAAAAAAAAAATAATAATAATAATAATTCTTACTACTTTACTGGAGCAGTTAATTTTATTAATCCAATATCATGGTAAAGTGTCATATTGTCATACGATGCATATGGCAGTAATTGTTCTGGATAAACTATATCAGTTAGACGTGATCCACCTAGATAAATTTCACCAATATATTCTCGATCTGTTACAGTACATTTAGCTGATGTTAGTATAAAAAATGGCGAGATAAGAGCTCCGGCGCAATTTGTAATCGGTCGACCCATTTCCTTTATCCTCCAATGAGCCTTTAACAATTTTTTTTTTGTGATTTTATTTAAATCAATTAAACAGTAGCATTTTATTCAATTACCAAATATTGAGCAGGTCGATATATATTTCTATCTTCATGTATTCTATTAGAGCTGCATTCTACAAAAAAAAAAAATGAGAGAAATATTATCAAGAAAATTAAAATAAAATAAAATTCCATACGTTCTGCACTAATTCGTCGCTGTTGAACATTTTTAACACTCCCAGATAGTGGATAAATGCAACAAACCTCATTGGAACTATAACATTGAGCTGGTGTTATTCCATAATAATATTGAAGCTCTTTGGAACTATTACAAGTTTCATAACTTTTACAAATTCCTCGAGTTTTCAAAATCGGATCACGGCATGGTGAATTGGTATCATAATATTTATAATAACCAAAAACTTTGCACAAAAAAAAAATAATTATTATTATTTATTTTTACTATAAAAAATTCACAATTTTATTTTTTTTTACCATAACAAAACCAATTTAAAAATATTAAAAAATATAAATAATTATTTTTAAACATTTTTCTTTCACTACAATAAAAAAATTTTTACTTCAAATTTATTCACACTTCAAGACGTTTCGACGTTCTGGTGCAGGCCACTGAAAATTTTCTAATGTTCCTTTGGAAGAGATCAAGTTTTTTTGCGGAATCAGTACAATTCTTGATTATGAGACACAAAAATGTGAGATGATTACGACGAGTCTAGGGGCTTCAAATTGTTTGTTGTTGATATTGTATCAAAAAAGAGCTGATCTGGTCTCTTTTTAATGATATCACGATATTCTGTTTGTTTTGTTTATCCTGTATCTAATCTGTAACGTAAATTGGTACGTAATTCATTTTTTTAATTAAATTGTGAGATGAAATTGTGATAAAATAATGGTTTCAAAATGTTATAAAATATATCTAGATGATCAATTAGAGATCTATTTCCTAATGAAGATAATTTTTTTCCATTCTATTTTTAAATTAGAACTCGGTAGACTATCCTTAAGGCGTTAGACTACCATTCCAGAGGTCTGTGATTCGATTCCATGCAGCGCAGTGTTACCTCGTCTTTCCGTTTCTCTCATCCTGAATATATTCTTATCTTCTTTAAAGCAATTCCCTGTCTTCTAGTCTGTCATCGTCTATTTACATAAAAATCAAGGAAGCCATCTCCTGTTCGATCACCGAAATCAGCCTTCTTTCACGGTAGTATTGGATGGGAACAGGTGAAATTAAATCGCTTGTTGGCGTTGGCAGTTATTTCATTCTTCTCTTTACTATCTTCCGACTCCATCACCATCACTATCTTCTTCTTCTTTATCTTCTTCTTTTGATGAGGTATTGGGACCACTTGATTGGCCTATTGTACTATAGTACATCCCTATACCTCATATTGAACAGGTTCAGAAGCCTGCTTAGTGTGGCTTGTAGCTTAGACTTGAGAGTTCGAGCAGGATTTCGTTGGTGAACGTACCACTGTGATGGTAATCCCGGCCAACTGGGCCTCCGAGTTCCTCACCGCATTCCTGCTTTCAGTTTGTTGGGAACGATTTCATGAAAGCATGGCTCGGGTGTGCTTCCACTACAATTCCACATCGGTCCTCCTATCCTTGACCAAGAAACTTAGGGCAGAACGGCATTGGTACAGCCGCCATACAAATGCAAGGGGACCTACTTTGTTGGAAGCGTTTACGCGACTCCATGTAGTGTTAGCAAAGAACAACGGTGAAAACGGCGAAAATGGGTCTATAGAAGATATGATCTTCATCACTGACACAATGGCCAGAGACCTCCAGTGGCGGGTTAGTGAACTGAATACGCACAGGAACCACCACGCCATAATCTTCCGCACGAGGGGAAGCAAACCCATTCCATAAACACATGGGACAAGAACAAGCTCGATGAAGAGCTTTTCAAAGGTATAAACCTGCAGGAGGATACTGAGCGATTCGCCGCGACGATCTCAAAACTCCAATGACGTCCAACGAACTTTGGGTGGAATGATTAAATCGAGGAGTGTCCAATGGTTTGCCTGAAGGCAAGAAGGCGCCGCCAGCGAAAGCGACAATAGCCGGAATTCGAGGAATGGAATACAAAGAGCAGAAAAGAGGCCTAAAAAATGTCATCAGGAAAAGTAAAGGCCCAATTAGAATGAACGGATCTACGCGGATTGAAATGTCAAAAGAACGCACCGGAATGAATAGGAAACTGCACTGATTACAATAAACGGATCTATTCGCGTTTAAACGTCAAAATCTTTGCGGATTGGGAAGACGAAAGTGGTGTAAAAAACACAATACTTTATTAATACTAACATAACTAATATATTTCACAACTAACAAACTAAATTATTAATTAAAATTTTTTAGCTTGGAGTATCCAAATGCTGTATTTGCCAAATGTTTGAAGTTTTGTTAACAAAATTTTTGACAGTCCAATCCGGCAATTTCTAAACTAACAAAATTGAATCCGTACGGTTGCGGTTGAATCCATTTGTATCCGTTCATTGTAATCGTTGAGGTGGAAAACGCATGTTGAGAAACTTTGACAGTTCAACCCGATTCCGTTGCGTTCCGATCCGTTCATTGTAATTAGGCTTTATAACGGAGCATTTTACGCCCGTGTGCAACGAAGTGGATACTAATCCATGGGAAGGTGCGTACAGGGTAGTGATATCGTCGATTAAGGTTAAGCGGTGAACTCAGTTGTACAGAACTGGATTCACAGTGTCCTTTCCGGCTGTGGAATCAATGTTATACTAAGTGGCGTCAAATCTAAATCCCACTCCATCTCTACCGGAGTGCCCCAGGGGTAAATTTTGTAACCTGCTCTATTTCTTATCTTTATAAATTACCTACTCTCAATACCTTTCCACCGTATTTCCCAGCTTCACTACAGACGTTACTTTGTGCTACTCATATATGTAAGACAAGCACGTGCCAAATTCTGTCTTAACAATCACGGACTTATGTCTGACTCAATCAACAAAGACATTGAATTCATTTTCGATTGAGGCGGCAATAATTCAATACTTCCAAAACGAAGTACTGTCGTATTTCCAATAGACCTTCCACATACGTGGCAGTATCATCGGACCATCTTGCGGATATGAAGGCACGATACAAAAATGTTTGCTTTGATTTTTGTAATATTCGTGGATTTCAAGCGAATTTCCTTTTCATTTTTATAAATATTCTTCTTAAGATCGTTATCACGTGTCTGGTACCCTATGCTTCCCACTCAATATACGGGAAAAAAGGGGTGGCTCCAAAAACAGTTGGAGGGTGCTGCTAGCTAGTAGCAATTACTTCTATTCCCTTCAAAATCATAAGGAGAGAATAATCAATAGAAAACTTGTGGAATATCTTGAATGTAATCAAATATTGACTAAACTTCAAGACATTAGTGTCGAATCTGTTCTAAAGAACTGGATTAAGGGTTTTCTTTCTGGCCATTCAATAAACGCAGTATTGTATGATATCAAATCTAACCCCAAACCAGCTTGGCTGGTGTTCCTCAGGGATCAATAATATTGATTATTAATATTGATTATTCTATCACCCGTTCTTTTCCTAATTCTTATAAATGACCAACTCTGAATCCTCTCCAATCCACATTACAGTTTACTGATAACCGTACTTTATGTTACTCCTATGGATTCGATAATCTAAGACAAGCACGTGCTAGACATTGTCTGTTCGATTATGAAATAATATTGAACTCGATCAAAATTTATTCTATCTAAATTTAGACACGCTGATAGATTAGGCAGAAATCGTCTCAATGAAACCTTTCATTTGATATCCATATTGACCCGAACAGAAGAAAAAAAAATAAATCGGGTGTGACGTAAATTGGGTCTTACGGCCGCCACATTGTTTTTTTTAAAATTGACCGAGCCTATGTTACTCGGGCTCACTAAACGATTCTAACGGTACCCCAGCCATCTAAATCCGTTCAGGCGTTTAGAAGTTATGGTGAAACAAAGAAACATACAAACATACATACATGAATCCTGAAAACATTACACTCCTTTTTGGGGCAGTCGTGTTACATAGCGTTTTTATAGGGAATTTTAATTTCGCCTCAACAGCATACTAGGCTTAACTATTAAGTGTTCATTCATGGTGATGGGGTAATAAAAGACGTTTCGAGTAATTTAATTTTATTTAAGCTTAAAATTCGCGATTATTTAACACATATCTATTAAATTAAGTGTTATATATATTTGAAATCGTCTCAATTTTACCTTTCGTTTGATACCCATATTGACAAAATCAGAAAAAAAAAATTATATTGGGCGTGATGTAAATTGGGTCTGACGGCCGCCATATTGTTTTTTTAAAAATTAACCTAGCCTATGCTACTCAGACTCATTAAACGATTCTAACGGTACCCCAGTCATCTAAATCCGTTCAGGCGTTTAGAAGTTATGAGCTGCGTTCCAAAATTCGAGCCAAGTACTCGCAAGCAGTTGGCCTACTCATTCCTACTTCTCAACAAAGGCATGAGTAGAGAGAGAAAGCCAATTTCTTGCGAGCACTTTGCTCGAATTTTGGAACCCAGCTATTGTGGTAGAGAGCAACGTACATACACAAAACAAACCTAAACACATTACACTCCTTTTTTAGGACATGCTTTTAGTAGTTACCCATTTTCGTAGCTTAAAACTGACAATAATAAAGGAAACTATTTTTATGTTGATATCGAAGAAGTCATCAATGGAAAAGTTACTTAAGCCGTGTTTTTTTAATGAACTATATAGTTCTTCCCCATACAAATCTGAAAACCCAGCTTTTATCGAGGTTTTTATCCAGGTCTTGGGACATTTCAAAATTTCCCTTTCTTTTCGGAATGTAGCATACTTACCGGTTGTCGGAAAAACGTCATTGAAAATAAAAACAACATAGAAGTGACGAGAGCAAATTTGAAGGCATGAGAAAACAAATAAATTATTTTTTAGAAACTTATTCATTATTTTCTAGAGGGGCATTCGTGTAACAGTTGTTTACTGACACGCAACTTCGGATTAATTTTAATATATTTAAAGCACTGAAGATGGCGCTTAGTGAAATTTCCTTTGTCGTTTTTTTAATGAACTGGATCGAAGACCTATATAGTTCATTAAAAAAACACGGCTTTAATGTGGTAGCTATGTTCATTACTTAAAAAAAAATACAACAGATAATTTTTTAGAGGTTTCGACTCTCCAATAATAACAAACATTGCACTATTACCAAAAACGCTGCACTTTTATCTCATCTTGAAGTTACTTCATATCATCGATCATGATTTAATGCACCTTCGACCTTGTCGGTAAACGAACCAAACATCCCTGAGGCTACTTACTGGTGGTTGGACGCATATTTTTCACTCGTAGACATTTGACTTTATGTTTTTAAGGTAAACAAAAGCATCGAAACAGGTTTAAATTTAATAGGACCAGGTCATCTGCTGGATACACAAGAACCAGTCACCAGAAACTGCATCAACATCAGTCAGTCATTTGTAGGATACCTGATAAGGTCAGTCGAAATCAGAATCATAAAATTCATGACAGTGTTTAAACTTAAAGAAAACTAAACATGCGTTGTGATAATTTTTCGTGGCTTAACATAGTTTTTATAATAGTTTTAAAAATCGGTAATTTTCTGTTTTTGGAAACTACAAAAAAACAAAATTGAACTTATTTAATTAAAATTTTAGAAGGTCATGATTTTACATTTACTTATCCTGATGAAGACGATCATACTGGCACATCCTGTATAGTAAATTACAGCTTCAATCGTGGTGTTTGTTTACCTCTGTCAGAATGTCCTCCTGCACGTGAAGCCCTTCATTACTATCAACTTGAGCCAACAGTATGCGGAAGTAAAGAAACAACACGGATGATTGTGTGCTGTGCAAATCCTTCTTCCGGAAATGTAAGAAACATGCCCGACTACAGTCTTGTGCCTCAACGAAAAAGTGAAAAAGGTGAGAGGTTGTTTTTTTTTTCGCACATGCATTATTAAATTAATAATTCATGTTTATAAAAACAACAATTCGCAGTGTGCTACGATACGTATGTTCCCAGGCCAGTTAAGCTACCGGATGGATATCATGGCGTTGTTGGTGGAGTACTGGCTGAACCTGATGAATTTGTTCATATGGTATTATTGACATGGTTTGAAGTTGATATCATGAATACAAGTTTTTTGTAAAAGGTTGCCATTGGCTGGAAAGGAACTGGTGGAAAATATGAGTTTCGATGTGGTGGGTCTCTTATTTCACCGAATTTTGTACTTACAGCTGCTCATTGCGCCAAAACACGAGGGTAGGGAATTATTTTTAAGTTTTCTTAATGGCCGAGGCTATTCGCACTGCAGAGTAGATAAGAGTAGATAAGAGTAGATGAGAGTAGATGAGAATAGATGAGAGAGTAGATGAGAGCAGACGAGAGTAGACGAGAGTAGGTGAGAGTAGATGAGAATAGATGAGAGTAAATGAGAGAGTAGATGAGAGTAGATGAGAGTAGATGAGAGAGTAGATGAGAGTAGACGAGAGTAGACGAGAGTAGATGAGAGTAAATGAGAGAGTAAATGAGAGTAGATGAGAGTAGATGAGAGTAGATATACTCTCATATACTCTCATCTACTCTCTCATTTACTCTCATCTACGCTCATGTACTCTCATCTACTCTTATGTACTCTCATCTACTCTCATATACTCTTATTTACTCTCTCATCTACTCTCATCTACTCTCATCTACTCTTATCAACTCTTATCTACTCTGAGGTGCGAATAGCCACTCCCTTTCTTAATACACTTTCATATTCCAGAATCCTGCCTGAAGTTGTTCGTACAGGTGGTGTGCATCTCTACGACGGTACATCTGTTAATATACCAATCAAAAAAATCTACGTACATCCAAGCTATGTTCGAAGATCAGTCTACAATGACATCGCCCTGTTTGAGTTGGGCCAACTTCCTGAGTGAATATTTTATAGGAAAACTAATGGCCAGGAAAAAAATTGATAATAATTTTATTTCAGCGATATCCCAGCATGCTTATGGCAAACCGATGCTATTTACGCTGACGAACTAACAGCAATCGGGTATGGCCACACACAATACGGTACGTACTAAAGCTTCCAAAATTTCGCTTAATAGTCCGGGGAAATTAGAATTTAAAGGAGACAAAATTCGGAAATGGCTGAAAATTAGTCCACAGCTTCGTTGGGACTTTTTAAGAAAACAATTTCGGAATCACAAAAAAAAACATGGCCGCCGGAAGTATAGCGATTTTCCGGTGTTTTTCTTGTATCTCGGTTTCTATAGGTCGTACAACCCCGTACAAAGGCCCTAAATGTTAACAATGAAATTCTCTACAGCTTTAGTTCTTACAAAGATGTTGACCCGATTAACCTTTTCAAAGTTATTCAAGGTCAAACTTTCCAAAAATCACTTTTTGGCCAAAACATCACTCAAAAACTGTTTTTTTTCGAAAAAAATTTTTGTTCAGTAAATACGAAACATTATTGCCTACAAAAAAGCCTTTTGTCATTTTTTCGAAAACTTAACCCTTTCGAAGTTATTCAAGGTCAAAGTTTACAAAAATCACTTTTCGCCCAAAAAATCAAAATTTTTCGAAAAAATGGTAAGGGTGTCATTGTGGTAGGCAATAATGTATAAATAGAACAAAAAAAATTTCTCAATAATCAGATTCTGAGTCATTTTTTGACCAAAAACTGATTTTTTGAAACTTTGATCTTGAATAACTTCGAAATGGTTAAGTTTTCGATAAAATGACAAGAGGCTTTTTTGTAGGCAATAACGTTTCGTATTTACTGATCAAAAATTTTTTTCGAAAAAACCAGTTTTTCAGTGATGTTTTGGCCAAAAAGTGATTTTTGAAAGTTTGACCTTGAATAACTTTGAAAGGGTTAATCGGGTCAACATCTTTGTAAGAACTAAAGTTGTAGAGAATTTCATTGTCAACATTTAGGGCCTTTGTACGCGGTTGTACGACCTATAGAAACCGAGATACAAGGAAAACCCCGAAAAACCGCTATACTTCCGGCGGCCATGTTTTTTTTTGTGATTCCGAAATTGTTTTCTTAAAAAGTCCCAACGAAGCTGTGGACTAATTTTCAGCCATTTCCGAATTTTGCCTAGTTTCGTGGGTTTTTTTTTGCTAATTTCCCCGGACTATAATAGTTAGTACTATGTACAAAATAGTTACCTTAAATATTTCCTTATTTTTTCTGCAGCAGGAAAAGGCTCTGATCAATTAATGAAGCTCAACTTGACTGTTTTCTCAAACTATTACTGCAATCTATATTATCCCCCAGATGCGAGGTACTTAAGTGGAATTGTTAATACACAACTTTGCCTTGGTGATGAATTAGGTGCTAAGGATACTTGTCAAGTAAGGATTTTTTTCAAAGTAACTATCTCAAGTATAAGGATCTGTTTTTAATATGAAGGGAGATTCTGGTGGACCAGTCCTGGCATTTTTTGAATTGGATGGGATTACAGTGCCGTATGTAGTTGGTGTTACTTCATTTGGACATGGATGTGCTGCTGGAGAGCCTAGCGTATATACAAGAGTTTCTTCGTATCTAGATTGGATAGAGTCAATCGTATGGCCAGATGATGTCTAATTAACTAATTTGATGTAACTTACCGAAATTTTGAATATGCCTTTAAAAAATGCCGAGTTAAATTTTCGTAAACATTTTTAAAGCATCTATAAAAAGTACAAAATCAATTTTTATAAGTTGTATTATAGTTTTTATACAATATTTATGCAATTAACTTAATTACAAATAAATATTTAGAAGACCTTTTGTAGTAATTTAACTAAAAGCAGAGGAAGTGTCAGTTGCAGGTTCACAATGAACTTCTAGACCCTTTTAATGGCCAAACTTGGTTTAAATCTATTTTTGAGGTCCCTCTGACCTGGAAGTTGCCCCCCCCCCCACCAATCGTGACGGACCTGAGTGGAAATGCAGGAGATGGTCTTTGTTGAGTTAGACTCCCACATAGCCGATACGCAGGAGCCTGATAGAAGCATGAGGCTTTCCACATTCCAACAATTAAAAAAAGGCCCATGGTAACTTAAGGCCGCCATTAAATGCACAGGACGGCGGCAGGCCGTGGCCTTTGAGGCCAGGTCGGCAGGCACGGCCCGATGAAGGCTACACATTACTCATAGTCCGTGGAAATTAGCAAAAAAAACGCACGAAAGGAGACAAAATTCCAAAATGGTTGAAAATTGAACCACAGCTTCCTTGGGACTTTTTAAGAAAACAATTTCGGAATCACAAAAAAAACAACATGGCCGCCGGAAATATCACTTTTTGGCAAAAAAATCACTCAAAAAGTGGTTTTTTCGAAATTTTTTTTTGATCAGTTAATACAAAACATTATTGCCTACAAAATACCCCTCTTGAATTTTTTTCGAAAACTTTGAGCTTTCCGAATTATTCAAAGTATGTTTTTGGCCGAAATGTGATTTTTGGAAATTTTGACCTTGAATAACTTCGAAAGGGTTAGGTTTTCGCAAAAATGACATAAGGGCTTTTTTGTAGGCAATAACGTTTCGTATTGACTGATAAAATTTTTTTTCGAAAAAACCAGTTTTTGAGTGATTTTTTTGCCAAAAACTGATATATCCGGCGGCCATGTTGTTTTTTTTGTGATTCCGAAATCGTTTTCTTAAAAAGTCCCAAGGAAGCTGTGGTCCAATTTTCAGCCATTTTGGAATTTTGTCTCCTTAAAAATGCTAATTTCGCCGGACTATCAGTCTGAACGAAGGAAGAGGCAGTCCACCTCATGATTCCCCACAGACACCGGACAGGAATTATTTCTATGCACATCTATCAAACCAGAAATAAATTCCGGCTGATTGCACTTTTTTCACTCCTGGCCTCAAAGAAAACTTCAGACTGAAGTTCAGATCTTCAGGCACGGACTGACGATAAATATCCATACACATAAAGATTTTTGTCAGTTTTCCTAGACTGCAGGCCACGGCCTGCTGGCGGCCGGTGAGTGTGTGGTGGTACTTGGCTTCAAGGCGGGAAACCTTCAGGCCATGGCCTGCCGGCGGCCTGTGTGTTTACTTAGTACTCGTATAACAAAATTAAGGAAGATTCAAACAAATTTTCTATAAGCGCTGCTCTACGTCGGTCCTTGGCGATGGTTTTCAGGGGCGATATTTTACAGTGTACTATAATAAAACATGCCAAACATTGGTGGTCCATAGTTTGGCCTCTTGCAAGCGTTTTTTGGGGTACCTTATACAGTATTGTAATAAAATTGGTTATTGTTTTATAGAATTTTCTTTAGTTCTTACAATTTCACTACATTTTTCAAATTATATTTTCTGGACTATTATCTGCAAAGGACTTATGTTAAAACTTATTCCAATACATTGTGCAGCGACATAGGTTAAATTACTTACCAATCGACTACCTGCAACTATCCACTCGGCCAAACTACAGATTCTATCCAATCAATATATGAACCAACTCTAGTATATATTCCTGGTGATCCTTGTGCACATCCTCTACCAAATGATGTTATTCCCAATACAAAAGGAATTTCATACAAATTGTAGACGCGTTTCAATATTACCGGACCCCCAGAATCGCCCTTTTGGAGAAAAGAACGAAATGATTTATTTAATTTAAGAAACTAAAAAAATACCTGACAGGTATCTCTTAGCAATTCAGGATCTCCAATGCAAAGCTGAGAATCTATAACCCCAACATCTAGCCTCTCATCTGGCGGATAGAATTCCTTGCAGAAGTCATTTGTGTAGATGCTAAGATTTGCCTTTAGTAGATCTGCAGTGCCTTTTCCAGCTGTGGATTAGAATTTTTTGTTACTTTAAATTCTTGGTACTTATCAAAGCAGATTTTTTTTTACCATACGTCGTATGTCCATATCCAATCACTTGAACATTTTTATGATAAGTTGCTTCAGTTATCCAAAGACATGCTGGAAGCGTACTGAAGGTTTTGTAATTTACAAAAAAAAATCTATTCTTAATATTTAACCTGTATTTACCTGGCATTTTCACCCAATTTTAGTATGGCAATGTCGTGATAGGTTTTCCTTCGTATATATTGAGGATGAGTGATTATTTCAACAATTGGTAGAAACGGTGCCGATGCATTATTCAAGTGTGTTCCTCCTACTTTAACTGCATCAGGCCTCTTTCTGTGTTTAATACAATAAAAAATTCATGTTAACGTATATTGAACTAAGATTTTTTCGTTGATTTATAGATTTTTAGGATTTTTTCGTACATAGGATGAAAAATCTGACATTTAGATGGAATTTGAAATATTATTTTTAAGTATCGCGAACCTTTAAAGCCCATTATACACGTGGACGTATGCATCCAGACGCAAAAGCTTTTCTGAAAATGTCTTGGAAATTTTAAGCGGCTTTGGCTTAGCTCGGACCGATTTAGAATACTAGATCGCCTTTCGGATATCATTTAACTGTTAACAGTTTACAAAGTCAAATATAAAAAATCTTTCCTTCACTGGTAATAGAAAATCGAGAAAGCTTTCTTTCTTTTTTGAAAAGTAGCACTTAAGTAAGCACTTAAATTCTCCACACACACACACGTGAAACTCCAAGTTCACAACCTCTGCATGGCTTCCTTGCGAGAAAAAACTTTTGCATCTAGATTCAATTCCAGAAACGATACAAAATATCTTTAGTGAAAATTAAGAACCATTTACATCTCAAACGTAAAGTGGAAACTTTCATGCAACAGAGAGAAAAGCATACAAATTTTTGTGCGATGAAAGAGCTCCAGAGCTGCACTTCCCCTTTGACTTTGAGATGTAAATAAAATAAAATTATACAAAAATAAAAATTAAAGGATGATGACAATATTTTGCACTTCTACAACATCAGGACTTTTCATTTTCGACTTTTTATTATTATTATTTTTCACTCACTGTCTTTTATAACACACGAAAATTTTATTTTACACTATTTTTATTTTTAATTATATTTTTGCAACTCACCCTCTTACACGCGTACAGTGTGCTGCCGTCAGTACAAAATTTGGTGCTATTAGTACACCGCCACATTTAATATCATAGACGCCATCATTTCTTTGAAATCCAAGTACAGCCTTAAAAATAAAGGTTATTTTAAAAATAAAAATAAATTAAAAAAAAAATGATTTAAATTATCACCATATGAGGAAATTCTTCAGGTAAGGCTGTGACCCCACGAACAATCGATGTTGGTGGTATTTTAGGCTGGTAGTATTCGAGACATTCTTTAAATAAATTTATGTAAAAAAAATAACGCTCAAATTTTGATATTATCACTTTTTACACTCACTTTTGATACTTATCCTCTGAGGTACCTCTTCATCCTCACTGTACAATTTTGGAAGAGACCCAGATGTTAGATTTGTGCAGCACCACAAAAATACCGTATCGGAATTTGTATCGCATCCGTACTTCGAAATTGAGTGATAATCACGGGCGGTATCTGCAACTGGACAGTCCTCACGACAGACGCCTCTTACGTCAAGCTCAACAGCATCGCAGGTTTCTTCCGGATTTTCTTCAGGTGGGAGTTTTGTTAGTGATGCTAGAGGTGCAGGTGCAGGTGCTAGAGGTTCAGGTGAAGATTCGTCATCCTTTTCTGAATAATTCGGTGTAGTTGCTGCAGGTGCAGGTGCTAGAGGTGTAGGTGCAGGTGCCAGAGGTGCAGGTATAGGTGCTAGAGGATCGGGTGAAAATTTCTGCGAATCGTCATCGTTTTCTGAATAATTATCTTCAAATTTATCAAGCGATGGAAAATTCGGTGGAAAATGCTGTGGAAAATGCGATGAAAAATGCGGTGAATATGCAGGCCTATGTGCTAGAGGTTCAGGTGAAGGCTCCAGCGAGTCGTCATCGTTTTCTGAATAATCATCGTGAAATTTATCATGCGATGGAAAATGCGATAAAAAATGCTGTGGAAAATGCGATGAAAAATGCGCGGAATATACAAAGTCGTGACAAACATATGGAACATATGAACCTGAAAAAAAAATTTGAATTAAAATTACTAAAAAAATACCATCCAAAAATATTACCAGTTTTGATCGACTTAAAGAAAATTCCAATTAAAAGAATTTTTAACAACATTTTGTATTAAAAAAATATTAAACAATTCCAGGATTCGCTTGTTCCTATCTCTTCCGAGTGATGTACAAGAGTCAAGTGACCATGGAGGATCGGTGGTGATCGGCATTAACTTATAGAAGATCAAGTTTGCAATTTCTTAAACAAGTTCTTTAGTTTTTTTTCCGATATAAAAATAAAAACGGGTCTTCTTACGTCAATACACAATTCACATAGCATAAAACAACAGGATATAAATGCAGGTAATGTATATATAGAGGTAATTGCATCTAAAATATAACAACAATTTTGATAGGATTACGCACTCACAAATTTATTTTTTTCTTAGTGTCTGCTCTAGTAAAATTGGAAATCCCCGAACAAGAGATGTGTGAAATGGATGATTGTATTTCCTTTATTTCTTAGAATCAGTTGGACCATATGCATATACCATAAATAGATCGCATAGGAAAATTATTTCACATGAAAATTCTTGGAATTTTTAATAGAATTTCTTCAAACTAATTATACAATTTAAATGGCTCTTTCCAGAGCTCTAGCAAAGCCGTTGTTTATCTAATTATCTCTCTCTTCTTCTTCTTTATTGACGTATGTAGATCAAAAGTAGCGCGGGCACTTACTTGGGCTGTCGTACTTCACCCCTCACCACGTATATGTAGGCCATGTTCGTATATATGCGTCTGCCACACGGGGATGCATGCTTCTGCTACAGGCATGAAAATGTAAAAATGCTTCTGCTATAGAGGTATGCACGCCTCTGTTACATATAATGAGTTTATACCTAATTGAGTATTCCAAGCCCGAGCGTCGTTTTACTAAGCGGTCCCCTAACTTAGTACAAAGCACCTCCTATGCTGCTTGACCTTCGATATCGAACAAGACAAGGTCTATTGAGTTAATTTCTTCGTTCTATACAATTTTTTAAAGCTCCAATTTTGTTCCCTTTAGTCTAGAATAAGTGTGAGCGTTCTGTACTTCGTTTGGAGTATTTGGTCCGTCTTTTATTGATACGTGCCAGTAGCGGTAGTTGAAAAAGTAGAATTTTTACTCAGTCGCTGACATTGTGCGTGCCTGTTTCAGGCTAAGAAAAGACAATTCTTATTTTTATTCGGGTACAACTGGGTTCGTCCGATGTGCAGAGGATCGTTAAACGATAGTGCAAAAACTACCCATTGCCATTCAGCCGTAGTGTTACTTCTTTTAACTTCTCACACTCAGATAATATTCGTTCTTTCTTGTCTTCCTTCTTTACAGCAATTCACTCGTTCTTTAGAGCAATATTGTCATTTAGCTTTCGCAAACTAATGGACCACGTGTTGTTAGAATGTCGTTACTTTTCGTGCCTGATGAAGGTAGGAAAGTATTAAGACGTCAACTTCGGCTTAGATGACCGCCTTCGTGGTATTCTTGGCATGGTTCTCTAGGAGCGCATTGCACTACAGAATATTTTAGTGCAGAATAAATGCATTTTTTTTATGTCTGTTTCTGTATATTTTTAGCTGAAATCTCGATTGAGAAATCAGTGATCTTGCTATACACAAGGACTTGGGATCATTAACCGTAAAATTAAAAAAAAACAAAATGCACACTAAACTAAAACTCCAAGAAACTTGTATTGTGCAAAAATGAATCAAAAACAATTCGCAGTCAGTCTAAAAATAACCGTTCAAGGTGCAAATAGTACAAGGTGTCTTCGAGCTCACTTTGGATAATGCTGGATAGAAGAGTTTTTGGTTTTTGTACTACTTTTAAGTCTCTGTACTGATCATGAGAAGAACAATTCAGATTGTAAAAATTGCGATACGTATTTTCTTAGTTTCTTCCTGGTTACATTTGGTTTTTTACTTCCATACACACTCTGCGATCAGTTTTGCCTCCAATAATACAAGATCGTCTCGTGATCAAAACTGGTTTAAAATATTTTAAAAATATCTTCAGAATAACAAGTTCCAACGATCTGCACAATTCTTAGTTCTTTCTGAAGGCTTGCCAATAACGTAAACAAAAGTTTTGTACATAAAAATATTTTAGAATGTTGCAAAAATTAATTAGTGTATCTGTACTAAGTTTACATTTTCTCATTGTTGGTATGTATATGAATAAAATTTTGGTGTATGAGTTGAGTATGTTTATTAGTGACTTCGCAAATTTAGCAAAAACAACGAATACATCTGACTTCTTATTTGAAATACCAACTGATAACCCAACTGATAAGCCATGCAAGCTGTACTACGACAATTTTCCTAAGGACGGGTTTTGTAATGCACCCTGCTTAGCACTTTGGGAATATAATGAATTTTACTCTCAAGGAGTGTACAGTTGCAATATTAACAGTGAGGATGATTTAAAAAAAGGTTACTCTTATTGCTGTTCAAATCCAACATCTGGCACGGTACGCTGGAAGGCCAAGGAGGGTGAAAGACGCGTTGAGAGATTAAGTGAAAAAAGTTAGTACAATTTATTATTTTAGTGAAAAGTGTAATTCAATCTGTTTTTGTTTTTTAAAGAATGTTGGGAGCAACACTACACTCCAATACCGCCGACAGCTTTTATTGAAGGAATATTCGCTCTACCAGAAGAATTTCCTCATATGGTAAAAAAGTAAATCCAAAAGTTTGTAGTAATTATATTTTTAATTTTTTAGTCAATTATTGGATGGCCAGGACAAAATGGCGGTTATGATTTCAAGTGCGGAGGATCGTTGATCGCACCAAATTTTGTCTTGACAGCTGCTCATTGCGCAAAATCAAAGAAGTGAGTTTTTGTTATAATCATAATACGGTTTCTGTGTCTGCATTGTCAAAAAATTGTGCGCGTTTGGTTATTATCAGTTCATTTTTTAAGAAGGGTTGACACGCTATAAATAATTCATCATGAAATCATGATATTTTACAACCCCATAAAAGACCCATGAAACACAATTCACAAAATTATTTATATTTCGGAAATCGTTGCTTGTATGTAATTTATGATCAAATTTTACCCCCTCCAAACAATACACAAAACTAAGTTTAAATAACCAAAACTTATACGGTCGACGCTAATTCATTGACACAATCAGGAATTGATTAAAGTATGGAACCCGGACTGGATTCCTAACAAGATTTGGTCCAAGACACAAACCCACCACAGCGAAATTCAATTAGAGATTCGATCCCCAGCGCGAAAGCTCACCCAAAACGCAAACCCTTTTAAAGCAAAGTTCACCTACAGATTTCCCACAAGAAGGCGAAAGCTTATCCAAGATATACTCAGGCAAAGTTCAACTAATTTCACACAGATGGGGTTCACTCACGCCCCAGATCACAACCCCAACCGAGGCCCCAACCGATGGCGTCACTGGGTCGATAGTGACATAGTTATACTATTTTCACTTCTATCTAGGTTTGGTAGTTTGTTATTTATCGTTACTAATCACAGTAAAAGGGAGACCACTCTTCCTTGCTATGTATACCTCTGTTTTGTATATTCGGTAACCATCTTGATTCCCAAATTCACTGGTAGTATCCTCGAGCTCAAAGTGGCCGCGTATCAGTGCCTAAAGCTTACTTCTACGTTTAAAACTATGAGAGTTTCTTGAATCGTGCTCTAAAACATTTGTGTATTAAACTATTATTAAGGAAAGAAACATTAATACAGAAGAACTATCACTATTCACACTACTTCTCTAGTTCTTGGATGACTTAAGATTATCCAAGAACTAGAGAAGTACAGTGTGAATACCAAATACTAAAATTCTTACTACATTATTATTTTCATAAAAAAGTCTGCAGCCAAGTGTTGTTATCGTAGGAGGGACAAGCCTAAATAACGAATCAGCCGAATTTCTACCTATTACAAAAATCTTCATTCATCCGGAATATAGACGAAGATTAGTCTACAACGACATTGCTTTACTAGAGTTGGGAAAAAATTCGAGGTTGTATGAATAGAACAAGAATACAATATTTTTTATCAACTTATAAACAAAGTAATCCCATAGCATGCCTTTGGCAAACAGATGCCACTTATCATGCTGAGGTAACTGCAATTGGATATGGTTACACAGAAATGGGTAAGTATCAATTTGGAAGAAAAAAATTAATTAACACTATCAAAAAAAACAAAATATAGGATTATTTTTTTCCAGAAGGAAAAAGTTCAAAGGATCTTATCAAAGGAAATCTTTCAATATTCACAAATGATCATTGCAAAAAATTTTATCCACCGAATAGGAAATATCCAAATGGTATCATTGACTCTCAAATTTGCATTGGTGATCCTGAAGGGAAGAAAGATACGTGCAAGGTTAGAATTATTATTTTTTGCTTTCAAGATCTTCACCCAATTAATATAAATGATATAAAATGATATAGTCGCTTGCTTGCTGCGCAACATGTATTGGCATGCATCCATCTTAGCATGAATCTTCTCGGCATATGACACCGGCTGTTGTTTGGTTAATTTTAATTTTAGTAAAATTTTAATTTAAATTTAATTTATTTTACTCCTTATTTTCATTTTTTTTCGTTTCCCCCTCTTTTCTTTGTATTATAAATTTTTTTTCTTCCTTTTGTATTTTCCATTCTTCGTTTTAAATGTTACGGTACTAAATACGATTTTAATCTTGTGTACTTTTTTATATATTAATAAATTACTAATTACTAATTACTAATTACTAATTACTAATTACTAATTACTAATTACTAATTACTAATTACTAATTACTAATTACTAATTACTAATTACTAATTACTAATTACTAATTACTAATTACTAATTACTAATTACTAATTACTAATTACTAATTACTAATTACTAATTACTAATTACTAATTACTAATTACTAATTACTAATTACTAATTACTAATTACTAATTACTAATTACTAATTACTAATTACTAATTACTAATTACTAATTACTAATTACTAATTACTAATTACTAATTACTAATTACTAATTACTAATTACTAATTACTAATTACTAATTACTAATTACTAATTACTAATTACTAATTACTAATTACTAATTACTAATATAAAAATTTCAGGGCGACTCTGGTGGACCAATCGAAATAAAAATTATTCGGAGCTTAGATGAAGTACCAATAATACTGGGTATCACTTCATTTGGTAAAGGCTGTGCCTTAGGTATTCCAGGAATTTATACAAGAGTTTCTTCGTTTCTTGATTGGATAGAATCAATTGTTTGGGCGAATCAATGATAATCAGCAGAGAAAAATTTAGTATGTTTGATTCAGGAACATTTTAACAAAATATCTTAGAATTAAGTTGGTATTAAGTACTTGGTCTCATCTAATAAATCAATCAGTTACTGAAAAAGTGTGTTTTATACAATTTTAAAAATTGAATTTATTGTAATTAAAAAAATCGATTAATTAAATTAATTAAAAAAATCGATTAATTAAAAAAAATCGATTTAAAACATCCAAACTGCATCAGATGTGATTACCAAAAGGTGGCAATTGCGCATAGTAATAGGGCTATAGCAGTAAGAGCACAGTAATGTCATCGGTCATGGGCTTGGGGTGAGCTTTATTCAGGACAAGAACCTTTGTGGTGAGCTTTTTGTGCTGAGCTTTGAATGTCAGCGCCACCTGTGTGAAACTAGTTGAACTTAAAAGTGGTGGGTTAATGCCTTGGGTGGGAATCGGGAGTCTTGGATGGGATCTTGTGGAGGCTTTGATATTAGTGTATTTTGTGTGGGCTTTTATGCTGGGAGAGTCTTGGGTAGGAATCAGTGATAATGGGAGTGATCCTGTGAGGAAATTTGATTCAGGTTTCAATTCCTGGCTGTGCCTTAGACAGCCACAAAGGAAAATTAGGAAAAGAGCTGGTGACGGAATTGAGCCCTGAGGAACACTGTCGCCAGTATATGATTTTTGTCAAAAGCCGTACTGCTTGTCGTCTAATATTTGGTTATATTAAAAATATTCCATAAGCTTTTCATTATTGTCTTGGAGAGCGTAGAAGTGATTGGTATTGAGCAGTAGTGTAAGGGGTTACTGGGGTCATATTTTTTTCGGTATCGGCTGAAAATGAACCAGTTTTCAAGAGTCTGGTTAAACTCTGAGAAAAATATGACTAACCAAAGAGCTTGCAGAGGTTTAGCCAAAGGTGAGGCACATTTCATAAATACCATAGGGGGAATATTGTCAGAGCCAATGGATTTTTTTTGAGTTCGAACTCTTTGAGACCCCTTATCTTCGTGATCAAACCAGAAGAGATCGTGTCATTGTTTCTTACTACTTCATCCAGATGATAGCAGTGCGACGAAAGCCCCCAATGGATACCGCATGAAACCGGCTCTTTTCAGTATCAAAGTTGTCTTTGTGTAGTATGTCTAAACTGATGAATTTGTTGCGGCAAGAATGCGAAACTTTTTGGGTCAATGTGTTCCTGACCGAGACACAATTGTCAAATTTTATATGCATGTGAAAATAGAGATATTCAGTCCAAGTTTAACTTTGTTCCTTGTCTTCGTAGGTTCATAGTTCATGTTCATACCTTCTTGAGCTATCAACCTACGTACTTAGGGGTTTTACAGGTTTCAGGTGTGTGCATAGCGATGCCGTGGTTGAAAAAAATTAAAATTCTTGTTAATAAATTTTCTCGACACAGGCAAATAGAAAAATCAATAACTACGAAGAAAATTAATTAAGGTCTTCATGTTTTTTTTTGAAGAAAAATGCATCAAAACCAGAAACAAATCGCAGTCTCACTCTAAAAATAACCATTCAAGGTACAAGACATTTTCGAGCTCAGTTTGAATGTGTTGAAGAGTTTTATATTTACATTTCCTTAAGTCACTACTTTTAAGGCTCTGTACTGATCGTGAAAAAAACAGATGATATCGTTAAATTCGTTAAGTTGGGACAAGTATTTTGTTGCTGCTTATGTCATTGTTAACATATGGCTAACTCAGTTCAAGTAACTTAGGCCTAAATGCCTTCATTAACTCCCATACCCACTCTGCGATCAGTTTTGTCTCCAATATTGCAAGATCGTATCGTGATCCAAACTGGTTTAAGAGATTCCTCTGCAGAATAACAAGTTGCAACGATCTGCTTCCATTCTTAGTTCTTTCTGAAAGCTTGCCGAAAGAAACATTTTGTGAAGAGAAATATTTTAAAATGTTGCAAAAGTTTTTTAGTGTATCTTTACTAAGTTTACATTTTCTCATTGTTGGTATGTAGATTAATAAAATTTTGGTGAATGAGTTGAGTATGTTAATAGTGACTTCGCAAATTTAGCAAAAACAACGAACACAACAGACTCATTATTGGAAATACCAACTGATAACACAACTGCTAAGCCATGCAACCTAACCTACGACAATTTTCCTAAGGTTGGATATTGTAATGAGCTTTGCTTGACACTTCGAGAATATAACGAAGTTTACGGTCAATCATTGTATATATGCGATGATCGTTCAAAAGGATTTTCTTACTGCTGCTCAAATCCAACATCTGGTAAGGTAAGTTGGATATACAAGAAGGGCGAAAGACACGTTCAGAGATTAAGTGAAAAAAGTTAGTAAAAATTAACTTTAAGTGAACAAAATTAGTTACAAATATTTCATTTTAACAAGAATGTTTAGAGCAACATTACACTCCAATACCGCCAAACGATTTTATCTATGGAATATTCGCTCTACCAGAAGAGTTTCCTCATATGGTGAAAAAAAAAATGAAATTTTTTTTAAAGATTTTTAATATTTTTAATTTTTAGACGATTATTGGATGGAGTGGACAAAATGGTACTTATAATTTCAAGTGCGGAGGATCGCTGATCGCGCCAAATTTTGTCTTGACAGCTGCTCATTGCGCAAGATCTAAGGGGTGAGTTTTTGGTATTATCATAATGTGTTTCTTCAAAAAAAGAAAATATTCTTTTCTGAAGTTCTCCAAGAACTAGAGAGAACTAGTGTGAAAATCAAATACACTAAAATTCATACTTTACTTAGCTTGGAGCCAAGTGTCGTTATAGTAGGAGGGACAAGCCTTAACAACGAATCAGCTGAACTTCTACCTGTTACCAAAGTCTTCATTCATCCAGAATACAGCAGAAAATTAGTTTACAACGACATTGCTTTACTAGAGTTGGGAAAAAATTCAAGGTTGTATGAATAAAACAAGAAAACAACAATTTTTTTTTCAATATATAAACAAAGTAATCTTATAGCATGTCTTTGGCAAACAGATGCCACTTATCATGCTGAGGTAACTGCAATTGGATATGGTTACACAGAAGTTGGTATGTATCAAGGTAAACAATATTAGAAAAAAATTTTAAATTATTTTTTCAGATGGAAAAAGTTCAAGGAAACCTTTCAATTTTCACAAATGATCATTGCAAAACATTTTATCCACCGAATAGGAAATATCCAAATGGTATCATTGACTCTCAAATTTGCATTGGTGATCCTGAAGGGAAGAAAGATACGTGCAAGGTTAGAATTACTAATTACTAATTACTAATTACTAATTACTAATTACTAATTACTAATTACTAATTACTAATTACTAATTACTAATTACTAATTACTAATTACTAATTACTAATTACTAATTACTAATTACTAATTACTAATTACTAATTACTAATTACTAATTACTAATTACTAATTACTAATTACTAATTACTAATTACTAATTACTAATTACTAATTACTAATTACTAATTACTAATTACTAATTACTAATTACTAATTACTAATTACTAATTACTAATTACTAATTACTAATTACTAATTACTAATTACTAATTACTAATTACTAATTACTAATTACTAATTACTAATTACTAATTACTAATTACTAATTACTAATTACTAATTACTAATTACTAATTACTAATTACTAATTACTAATTACTAATTACTAATTACTAATTACTAATATAAAAACTTCAGGGCGACTCTGGTGGACCAATCGAAATAAAAATTATTCGGAGCTTAGATGAAGTACCAATTGTGTTGGGTGTCACTTCATTTGGTAAAGGCTGTGCCTCAGGTATTCCAGGTGTTTATACAAGAGTTTCTTCGTTTCTTGATTGGATAGAATCAATCGTTTGGGCGAATCAATGATAATCAACACAGAAATATTTAATATATTTAATTCACGAACATTTCAACAATAGATTTTAAAATGAAGTTTGTATTTAGTACTTGGTCTCATCTAATAAATTAATCATTTACGAAAAAAATTGGTTTTTATTCAATTTTGAAAATTGAATTTATTAAGTGTAAATAAAAAAAACGATTTAAAACATCCCAACAAAATACTTGTCAATCCCTTCAGGTACACCTCAATCACGCGTAAGCTGCATCAGATATGATTACCCGAAAGTTTCCCAAAACTGAACTGGAGTTGCTGCTCATTCGGGATCTCCGGTCCCACAAAGGCAAAATTAAAGGTCTCCCTACGAAATCAAGCAAATTGATCTATTAAAGCTCCAGTAATAGACATAGGCTCGCCTTAGCAATAATATACTAAACGCTCTTCCAAACCCAGAATTGGTAACCAAGGATCTGGTTGCAGTGACGAGGAGCATACGTACAACGAATAGACGTAAACTAGCAACTACTTCGACAACGGCTTCCGACAAACTCCGATCATGCCAGCGTAAGGGAGCTTAATGGATACGAACAATGGGTGGTGCTACTTAGGAGATTAAGGCGCTCGGTGAAACCGGTTTTATAGGAGAGAAACGAGTTAAGAAAGGGGAAAGTAGGACACACCTGACGAAAGTTTAACGAAAGAATTTTCATCATGCTGGGTGAAAACTAACACATATGCACATTTCTTTCTTTTTTCCCTTCTTAAATGCATAAACAATGGCCGCCCTCTAACACATATACAAAGTTGCATATACGATACAGAATTACTCAACAAAGGCGATCACCTCGTTTAGCACTAAAAAAGGAGGAAAAAACCGGTTTCATCAGTGCGTCTTAGTATCCTGTGTAGCACCACCCAATGATCATCATCATTCTCTTATGGAGAAAATGAAGATCCAAAATGAATGGAAGGCGAAAAACAAGAAGTGGTAAGATGAAAAACCATGCGGCGGAGTGGAATCACAGACCTCTGGATGGTAGTCCGGCGCCTTAGTCCATTGGCTGTCTGCGACTTAGGTATCGTTATATCACAATCGGGCACCAATAGAAACTGCGCATCTTTGTACATTTGATATTATCACCTAGCTGTATTTTGGGAGTTCGTCCAGCTATGGAGGTCGAAGTTCCATCTAGCTCGTCGTTACTATAGAAAACCAACGATCGCACCTTCACTCTGACTTTTACATCCATATTGTCATCGGGAAAAACTCATCAGAAATGTACAACAAAATCATCTTCCGCGTTCTCGTTTATCGATATGGTTTCATTATACTAGAGAATGCCTCACTATCCGTCCTTGCCGCACTTCATTTCACTTATTCTACCCAGTTTACGACCGCACGTAGTTTCCGGCGCATTGCCTCTATAGCCAGTAACCACATGCGCAGCCGCGTTTTTTAATTTTTTTTTATGTGGCAGTGCGAACCTCAGGAATCACCGGGGAATAGGTTAAGGATTATGAGGGTTCGGGGGGTGTTGAAGAAGGTGGCAATTGCGCATAGTAGTACGGCAATGGCAGTAAGAGCACTTTGATGCCATCGGTTATGGGCTTGGGTGTGAGCTTTATTCTGGACAAGAACCTTGCTTTTTGTGCTGAGCTTTGAATGTGAGCGCCACCTGTGTGAAACTAGTTGAACTTAAATGTGGTGGGTTAGTGTCTTGGGTAGGAATCGAAGGTCTTGGGTGGGATCTTGTGAAGGCTTTGACAATAGTGTATTTTGGGTGGGCTTTTATGCTGGGAGGTAAGAATCATCGATCTTGGGAGTGACCTTGGGAGGGAATTTGATCCAGGTTCCAATTCCAGGCTGCGCCTTAGACAGCTATAGGGGAAATTTAGGAAAAGAGTGGGCAAATGAATTGAGCGCTCGGGAACACGGTCGCCAGTATATGGTTTTTTGTCAAAAGCCGTACTGCTTGTCGTCTAATATTTGGTTATATTAAAAATATTCCATAAGCTTTCTATTCATTATTGTCTCAACGATTTTGGAGAGCGTAGAAGTGACTGGTATTGAGCAGTAGTTGAAGGTGTGCTGGAGTCCCATTTTTTCGGTATCGGCTGAATATGAACCAGTTTTAAAGAGTCTGGTTAAACTATGAGAAAATTATGACAGGCCAAAGAAGCTATGCTGTCCATGCTGTCGATGCTGTGGATGAAAAAAATTTTTTTAATAAATTCTCTCGACACAGGCAAATGAAAAAAACAATAACTACGAAGAAAATTAATTAGGGTCTTCATGTAAAAACTAAGAGAATTATAAAAACTGAAAAATTACATGAAAACATCTGAATTTTTTTTTGTAGAAAAATTCATCAAAACGAGAAACAAATCGCAGTCTCACTCTAAAAATAACCATTCAAGATACAAGGCATTTTTGAGCTCAGTTTGAATGTGTTGAAGAGTCTTAGATTTAAGTCTCCTTAAGCCACTACTGTTAAGGCTCTGTACTGATCGTGAGAAAAACAGATGATATCGTTAAATTAGTTAAGTTGGGACAAGCATTTTGTTGCTGTTTATGTCATTGTTAACATGGCTAACTCAGGTCAAGTAACTTGGGCCAAAACGCCCCCATCAACTTTCATACCCAATCTGCGATCAGTTTTGTCTCCAATATTGCAAGATCGTCTCGTGATCCAAACTGGTTTAAAAGATTCCTCTGCAGAATAACAAGTTCCAACGATCTGCTTCTATTCTTAGTTCTTTCTGAAAGCTTGCCGATAACGTAAAGAAACATTTTGTGCATAAGAAATATTTTAGAATGTTGCAAAAGTTTTTTAGTGTATCTTTACTAAGTTTACATTTTATTATTGTTGGTACGTAAATTAATAAATTTTTGGTGTATGAGTTGAGTATGTTAATAGTGACTTCGCAAATTTAGCAAAAACAACGAACACAACAGACTCATTATTTGAAATACCAACTGATAACACAACTGCTAAGCCATGCAACCTAACCTACGACAATTTTCCTAAGGTAGGATATTGTAATGAACCTTGCTTGACACTTCGAGAATATAACGAAGTTTACGCTCAACCATTGTATATATGCGATTTTAACAGCGATGATGATACAAAAGGATTTTCTTACTGCTGCTCAAATCCAACATCTGGTAAGGTACGTTGGATATACAAGAAGGGCGAAAGACGAGTTGAGAGATTAAGTGAAAAAAGTTTGTAAAAAATTAACTTAGTTATTATAGTGAACAAAATTAGTTACAAATATTTCCTTTTAACAAGAATGTTGGGAGCAACATTACACTCCAATTCCGCCAAACGTTTTTATCGATGGAATATTCGCTCTACCAGAAGAGTTTCCTCATATGGTAAAAAAAAATAAATCAAAAATTTTTATTATTTACAGATTTTTAATATTTTTAATTTTTAGACGATTATTGGATGGCACGGACAAAATGGTACTTATAATTTTAAGTGCGGAGGAACGTTGATCGCGCCAAATTTTGTCTTGACAGCTGCTCATTGCGCAAGATCTAGGGGGTGAGTTTTTGGTATTATCATAATGTGTTTCTTCAAAAAAGGAAAATATTATTTTCTGGAGTAATCCGAGAACTAAAGAGAACTAGTGTGAAAATCAAATGCACTAAAATTCTTACTTTTCTTAGCTTGGAGCCAAGTGTCGTTATAGTAGGAGGGACAAGCCTTAACAACGAATCAGCTGAACTTCTACCTGTTACCAAAGTCTTCATTCATCCAGAATACAACAGAAAATTAGTTTACAACGACATTGCTTTACTAGAGTTGGGAAAAAATTCGAGGTTGTATCAATAAAACAAGAAAACAACAAAAAAATTTTTAACATATAAACAAAGTAATCTTATAGCATGCCTTTGGCAAACAGATGCCACCTTTCATGCTGAGGTAACTGCAATTGGATATGGTTACACAGAAGTTGGTAAGTATCTATTTGGAAAAAAAAATTAATTAACACTATCAAAAAAAATATAGAATTATTTTTTTTAGAAGGAAAAAGTTCAAAAGATCTCATCAAAGGAAATCTTTCAATATTCACAAATGATCATTGCAAACAATTTTATCCACCGAATAGGAAATATCCAAATGGTATCATTGACTCTCAAATTTGCATTGGTGATCCTGAAGGGAAGAAAGATACGTGCAAGGTTAGAATTACTAATTACTAATTACTAATTACTAATTACTAATTACTAATTACTAATTACTAATTACTAATTACTAATTACTAATTACTAATTACTAATTACTAATTACTAATTACTAATTACTAATTACTAATTACTAATTACTAATTACTAATTACTAATTACTAATTACTAATTACTAATTACTAATTACTAATTACTAATTACTAATTACTAATTACTAATTACTAATTACTAATTACTAATTACTAATTACTAATTACTAATTACTAATTACTAATTACTAATTACTAATTACTAATTACTAATTACTAATTACTAATTACTAATTACTAATTACTAATTACTAATTACTAATATAAAAACTTCAGGGCGACTCTGGTGGACCAATCGAAATAAAAATTATTCGGAGCTTAGATGAAGTACCAATTGTGTTGGGTGTCACTTCATTTGGTAAAGGCTGTGCCTCAGGTATTCCAGGTGTTTATACAAGAGTTTCTTCGTTTCTTGATTGGATAGAATCAATCGTTTGGGCGAATCAATGATAATCAACACAGAAATATTTAATATATTTAATTCACGAACATTTCAACAATAGATTTTAAAATGAAGTTTGTATTTAGTACTTGGTCTCATCTAATAAATTAATCATTTACGAAAAAAATTGGTTTTTATTCAATTTTGAAAATTGAATTTATTAAGTGTAAATAAAAAAAACGATTTAAAACATCCCAACAAAATACTTGTCAATCCCTTCAGGTACACCTCAATCACGCGTAAGCTGCATCAGATATGATTACCCGAAAGTTTCCCAAAACTGAACTGGAGTTGCTGCTCATTCGGGATCTCCGGTCCCACAAAGGCAAAATTAAAGGTCTCCCTACGAAATCAAGCAAATTGATCTATTAAAGCTCCAGTAATAGACATAGGCTCGCCTTAGCAATAATATACTAAACGCTCTTCCAAACCCAGAATTGGTAACCAAGGATCTGGTTGCAGTGACGAGGAGCATACGTACAACGAATAGACGTAAACTAGCAACTACTTCGACAACGGCTTCCGACAAACTCCGATCATGCCAGCGTAAGGGAGCTTAATGGATACGAACAATGGGTGGTGCTACTTAGGAGATTAAGGCGCTCGGTGAAACCGGTTTTATAGGAGAGAAACGAGTTAAGAAAGGGGAAAGTAGGACACACCTGACGAAAGTTTAACGAAAGAATTTTCATCATGCTGGGTGAAAACTAACACATATGCACATTTCTTTCTTTTTTCCCTTCTTAAATGCATAAACAATGGCCGCCCTCTAACACATATACAAAGTTGCATATACGATACAGAATTACTCAACAAAGGCGATCACCTCGTTTAGCACTAAAAAAGGAGGAAAAAACCGGTTTCATCAGTGCGTCTTAGTATCCTGTGTAGCACCACCCAATGATCATCATCATTCTCTTATGGAGAAAATGAAGATCCAAAATGAATGGAAGGCGAAAAACAAGAAGTGGTAAGATGAAAAACCATGCGGCGGAGTGGAATCACAGACCTCTGGATGGTAGTCCGGCGCCTTAGTCCATTGGCTGTCTGCGACTTAGGTATCGTTATATCACAATCGGGCACCAATAGAAACTGCGCATCTTTGTACATTTGATATTATCACCTAGCTGTATTTTGGGAGTTCGTCCAGCTATGGAGGTCGAAGTTCCATCTAGCTCGTCGTTACTATAGAAAACCAACGATCGCACCTTCACTCTGACTTTTACATCCATATTGTCATCGGGAAAAACTCATCAGAAATGTACAACAAAATCATCTTCCGCGTTCTCGTTTATCGATATGGTTTCATTATACTAGAGAATGCCTCACTATCCGTCCTTGCCGCACTTCATTTCACTTATTCTACCCAGTTTACGACCGCACGTAGTTTCCGGCGCATTGCCTCTATAGCCAGTAACCACATGCGCAGCCGCGTTTTTTAATTTTTTTTTATGTGGCAGTGCGAACCTCAGGAATCACCGGGGAATAGGTTAAGGATTATGAGGGTTCGGGGGGTGTTGAAGAAGGTGGCAATTGCGCATAGTAGTACGGCAATGGCAGTAAGAGCACTTTGATGCCATCGGTTATGGGCTTGGGTGTGAGCTTTATTCTGGACAAGAACCTTGCTTTTTGTGCTGAGCTTTGAATGTGAGCGCCACCTGTGTGAAACTAGTTGAACTTAAATGTGGTGGGTTAGTGTCTTGGGTAGGAATCGAAGGTCTTGGGTGGGATCTTGTGAAGGCTTTGACAATAGTGTATTTTGGGTGGGCTTTTATGCTGGGAGGTAAGAATCATCGATCTTGGGAGTGACCTTGGGAGGGAATTTGATCCAGGTTCCAATTCCAGGCTGCGCCTTAGACAGCTATAGGGGAAATTTAGGAAAAGAGTGGGCAAATGAATTGAGCGCTCGGGAACACGGTCGCCAGTATATGGTTTTTTGTCAAAAGCCGTACTGCTTGTCGTCTAATATTTGGTTATATTAAAAATATTCCATAAGCTTTCTATTCATTATTGTCTCAACGATTTTGGAGAGCGTAGAAGTGACTGGTATTGAGCAGTAGTTGAAGGTGTGCTGGAGTCCCATTTTTTCGGTATCGGCTGAATATGAACCAGTTTTAAAGAGTCTGGTTAAACTATGAGAAAATTATGACAGGCCAAAGAAGCTATGCTGTCCATGCTGTCGATGCTGTGGATGAAAAAAATTTTTTTAATAAATTCTCTCGACACAGGCAAATGAAAAAAACAATAACTACGAAGAAAATTAATTAGGGTCTTCATGTAAAAACTAAGAGAATTATAAAAACTGAAAAATTACATGAAAACATCTGAATTTTTTTTTGTAGAAAAATTCATCAAAACGAGAAACAAATCGCAGTCTCACTCTAAAAATAACCATTCAAGATACAAGGCATTTTTGAGCTCAGTTTGAATGTGTTGAAGAGTCTTAGATTTAAGTCTCCTTAAGCCACTACTGTTAAGGCTCTGTACTGATCGTGAGAAAAACAGATGATATCGTTAAATTAGTTAAGTTGGGACAAGCATTTTGTTGCTGTTTATGTCATTGTTAACATGGCTAACTCAGGTCAAGTAACTTGGGCCAAAACGCCCCCATCAACTTTCATACCCAATCTGCGATCAGTTTTGTCTCCAATATTGCAAGATCGTCTCGTGATCCAAACTGGTTTAAAAGATTCCTCTGCAGAATAACAAGTTCCAACGATCTGCTTCTATTCTTAGTTCTTTCTGAAAGCTTGCCGATAACGTAAAGAAACATTTTGTGCATAAGAAATATTTTAGAATGTTGCAAAAGTTTTTTAGTGTATCTTTACTAAGTTTACATTTTATTATTGTTGGTACGTAAATTAATAAATTTTTGGTGTATGAGTTGAGTATGTTAATAGTGACTTCGCAAATTTAGCAAAAACAACGAACACAACAGACTCATTATTTGAAATACCAACTGATAACACAACTGCTAAGCCATGCAACCTAACCTACGACAATTTTCCTAAGGTAGGATATTGTAATGAACCTTGCTTGACACTTCGAGAATATAACGAAGTTTACGCTCAACCATTGTATATATGCGATTTTAACAGCGATGATGATACAAAAGGATTTTCTTACTGCTGCTCAAATCCAACATCTGGTAAGGTACGTTGGATATACAAGAAGGGCGAAAGACGAGTTGAGAGATTAAGTGAAAAAAGTTTGTAAAAAATTAACTTAGTTATTATAGTGAACAAAATTAGTTACAAATATTTCCTTTTAACAAGAATGTTGGGAGCAACATTACACTCCAATTCCGCCAAACGTTTTTATCGATGGAATATTCGCTCTACCAGAAGAGTTTCCTCATATGGTAAAAAAAAATAAATCAAAAATTTTTATTATTTACAGATTTTTAATATTTTTAATTTTTAGACGATTATTGGATGGCACGGACAAAATGGTACTTATAATTTTAAGTGCGGAGGAACGTTGATCGCGCCAAATTTTGTCTTGACAGCTGCTCATTGCGCAAGATCTAGGGGGTGAGTTTTTGGTATTATCATAATGTGTTTCTTCAAAAAAGGAAAATATTATTTTCTGGAGTAATCCGAGAACTAAAGAGAACTAGTGTGAAAATCAAATGCACTAAAATTCTTACTTTTCTTAGCTTGGAGCCAAGTGTCGTTATAGTAGGAGGGACAAGCCTTAACAACGAATCAGCTGAACTTCTACCTGTTACCAAAGTCTTCATTCATCCAGAATACAACAGAAAATTAGTTTACAACGACATTGCTTTACTAGAGTTGGGAAAAAATTCGAGGTTGTATCAATAAAACAAGAAAACAACAAAAAAATTTTTAACATATAAACAAAGTAATCTTATAGCATGCCTTTGGCAAACAGATGCCACCTTTCATGCTGAGGTAACTGCAATTGGATATGGTTACACAGAAGTTGGTAAGTATCTATTTGGAAAAAAAAATTAATTAACACTATCAAAAAAAATATAGAATTATTTTTTTTAGAAGGAAAAAGTTCAAAAGATCTCATCAAAGGAAATCTTTCAATTTTCACAAATGATCATTGCAAACAATTTTATCCACCGAATAGGAAATATCCAAATGGTATCATTGACTCTCAAATTTGCATTGGTGATCCTGAAGGGAAGAAAGATACGTGCAAGGTTAGAATTACTAATTACTAATTACTAATTACTAATTACTAATTACTAATTACTAATTACTAATTACTAATTACTAATTACTAATTACTAATTACTAATTACTAATTACTAATTACTAATTACTAATTACTAATTACTAATTACTAATTACTAATTACTAATTACTAATTACTAATTACTAATTACTAATTACTAATTACTAATTACTAATTACTAATTACTAATTACTAATTACTAATTACTAATTACTAATTACTAATTACTAATTACTAATTACTAATTACTAATTACTAATTACTAATTACTAATTACTAATTACTAATTACTAATTACTAATTACTAATTACTAATCACTAATTAGTTACTAATTACTAATTACTAATTACTAATTACTAATTACTAATTACTAATTACTAATTACTAATTACTAATTACTAATTACTAATTACTAATTACTAATTACTAATTACTAATTACTAATTACTAATTACTAATTACTAATTACTAATTACTAATTACTAATTACTAATTACTAATTACTAATTACTAATTACTAATTACTAATTACTAATTACTAATTACTAATTACTAATTACTAATTACTAATTACTAATTACTAATTACTAATTACTAATTACTAATTACTAATTACTAATTACTAATTACTAATTGGCTGGTTAAGAGCAGAAGTGATCTAAGTAGCATTTTGCTAATGTTGAGATAATAAGTGAAACGCGTTTTTATGAATTTCTTAATTGCGACTAACAGATATATAAGAAGATGTTTGCTATATGATAGACATAAACATAATTTAGACTTTGCTAGATATTCTTTTTAATACATCCAGTGTTGATAAAGTAATTGATAACATTGTGAACTTAGATCACTTCTGCAATAATGAAAAATAGTTAAACATTGTAACAGTAATGACAACAAATAACTTTTATTTGAAAATCTCTTTATTAATGGAATACAATGACAAATGATTAGTTTTCATCACCCTCTTCATTTGGAAGAACATCTACCTCATCTTCCAGTGCATATCTTCTACCAAGGTACGGTAGGTTTAAATAGAAACTATGGTGACATGGTGGCACATAGTGCAACATTTTCTTCAAGTCCTGCATTTTTTGATAGGTTAAAGGCTTTATATTCTTTTTTTCTATTGGGTTGAAAGACTTTAGAGCATCTAAAAATATGTCCCTATTCCCTCCTTTGTCTAAATCTACGAAGTCATAATCATCCGAGTAGTCTTCATTGAAATATATTCTACTATCTCCTTTACAAAATTTAATTTTTTTCATTTTAGATATTAGAAGCTTATTGCCATTACCGCTTAGACCTTTATTGTTCATGATTTTCTCTAATCCTGAAAAGTCCAAAAATTTGCCAACCATATCTGTCATCATAAATGGTTTTTTTCTCCTACAATTTTTAACCACGTCCATCCATTGTTCTGGGGTGTATATGTGCTGCTGCTTCTTTTGAGCTTTAGAAATATCTGAAAAATCAGAATCATTGGGCAGAAATGAGTGGCCACTGATGAGATAGCAAACAGTAATCTCTTTTAAGTGTTGAATAAAATTAACCATGTACATCATGAAAAAAAATATATTCCAATTACGGTTTTGTCCTGTGCATGAATCACTGAACGTATGGAGATTTGTTATATTCTCAGGAATTGTATGCAGGATATTGTAATAGAGACATGATATAACTTCTTGTGACCCCCTACCAGCAGTTGTTTCATACCACATATTCATATTAACCTTTTCACCATCTGGTAAGTACAAATGAGTTCCAAAGTTCAATGTGTGTAACTGTCTCAGATAATAAACTTCGCCTGTTTGTAAGAGGGGTGTTGGAAGAGTACGTTGCAAGTCAAATGTGATTAAGCATGAGTTGCCATTGTTCAATGCTTTATCTTTATATGAATTCAGCAATGACCTGGCTTTTTCAGCTAAAGCAACATGTTCTTTTTGCTTTGATTTGATCTGCAAAGATGTTTCAATATCATGTTCATTTTGAACTTCTATCGCAAATATGTCACAAGTTTTGCAGGTGTCCTTCTTTGGAAGGTAAAAACGCAAGTTGTAGGTTTTGAAAATGGTTCTGTAGTAATTTTTTTTCACAGGTTCTTTACCAGCTGATCGACATTTTTCAACATAAGATGAGTAGAGTTTCTGTAGATTTAAATTTGGTTCCAGGTACTGGCGATTACAAGCTCTTTCTCCATAGTGACTCACATAACGAGGAATACTCTCAATGTGTTGCTTTACAAAGCCTTTGTCTTCATCTTTGATTTTATTTCCTGACACTTGTTTACCTCTTTGATCTGGTAAGGCTATATTTGTTTCTGGTTTTTTCTTCTTTGTAAGGGCATAGTCTAACCTCTTATTGGAAATTTGAAGAACTTTAAGAAAAAAAGACTTACAAACCTGATGCTCCTTGAAAAAGAAATTTCTTGTGTGTTGCTTACGGCTGGGTTGCCTGCTGACCCGCTCTTTTCTTCTCTTAGGAAAACTTATTTTCACGGTAGCACATAGCCATGTAGTTTGTCCATTCCAGTCCAAATTGTAGAATGTAGAATGAATAGCCTGCTGCACGCTTGTAGGAACATTATCACTACACTTTCTTTTGCAGGTACATAAATTAGTTGTAAAAGTTTTTGCTGGAATTATTTTTCCAGACCAATTGACATACTCTTCACCTTTGTTTCGTTTTTCTTTCAGAATATTTCTTTTCCACATCTTTTCATTTCTACGTGTTCGAGTTTGTACTGCTTCCTCAGACTGTCCCATATTTTGTGCGCTTGATGAAGTGTTAGGTGTAAGATTTCCATCTTCAGACTCGGCCGTAATACAGACATCTTCAGTGTTACAGACTGCATCCCTTGCAGTCACTAAAATAAAAACCAAGAATCAGAACAACCTCTCCATCGTCAAAAAACTGCGTAATGTTTCTAAAATATGCTTACTCGATGTTGAGGCATTATTACCAGTATTATTTAGATCTGGGGTTTCTGTTGGTTTTGCCAGGTCAATTAATCTTCTAGACCGTAAATGCATTTTAATTAAACTCACATTCACAACACAAAATGGCGCAAAAAAACGGGCGAATAAATCAACCAGACAGCAGGCAAAATCAAACGATTGTGTTATTTTTTAATAATGTTGCCATATACAAATTGGCGCAAAATGTCAGGCGAATAAATCAATCACACAGCAGGCAAAATCAAGAGACGGCTCCACACTCACGCCGTGAATGCACGGCGAAAATTCACGCTGTATCCAGTCGGAACGGAAAACAAGGCACGAACTAGACGAGAAACCCATCCCTGCTCGCGTTCATGCTTGGTCGCGGGTGTTCACGGCGTGAGTCTGGGGCCGGCTAAACGATTGTGTTATTTTTTTAATAATGTTGCCATACACAAATTTTTGAAACAAAAGAAATTGAATAGAATATTAATCCAAGTGACATGATTGAATTTTAGATTACATTAGCTATGCTTTTTTTAATTAAAAAGTGATGTAAGTGACAACAGTTTACATAGATTACTTCTGCATTTAGGTTTAATCAACGGTGAAGTGATCCAAGTAGCATTCAATTAACTTAGATCACATCTGCACTAACAAATTACAATTTCTGTTGAAATACAGAAATGTCAAAAAACAGAGTTTGTGCGGAAAAGTACTAAATAGCACTTGGATTACTATTGCAAAAACTTAATTCATACCCAAGAAGCCCAAAAAGTGGCATAACTCAGTTTTGACAAAAATGCTACTTAGATCACTTCTGCTCTTAACCAGCCAATTACTAATTACTAATTACTAATTACTAATTACTAATTACTAATTACTAATTACTAATTACTAATTACTAATTACTAATATAAATACTTCAGGGCGACTCTGGTGGACCAATTGAAATAAAAATTATGCGGAGCTTAAATGAAGTACCAATTGTATTGGGTGTCACTTCATTTGGTAGAGGTTGCGCCTCAGGTATTCCAGGTGTTTATACAAGAGTTTCTTCGTTTCTTGATTGGATAGAATCAATCGTTTGGGAAAATCAATGATTATATCAGTATAGAAATATTCAATATGTTTGATTTAGAAATATCATAAATATTCTTAGATCTTAAGTTTGGTAAGTTATATAAAAGTATTGAAGTATCTAATAAATTGAATCATTTACGATAAAGGTGTGTTTTTTGCTCAATTTTTAACTTGAATTAAATCACTCTTATTGGAAAAACATTTAGGTAGTAACCGTGTAAAACTGGAGTATGCTAAAAAAAGCGTTGAAACGGCACTAACCGCCACAGTCGGCAAATGTCGTCGTCATGAATTCTTAAAATAATAGTTTAAACAAAAATGTTTAAAGCTTAATTAAAAGCTTGTAAAGCTTAACTAAAAGCGTTTAAAGCTTAATTAAATTTTTTTAAAGCTTAACTGAAGGCTTTTAAAACTTAAACTAAAGCTTTTAAAGCTTAAACGAAAGCTTTTAAAACTTAAAATAAAGCTTTTAAAGCTTAAACGAAAGCTTTTAAAGCTTAAACGAAAGCTTTTAAAGCTTAAACGATAGCTTTTAAAGCTTAAACGAAAGCTTTTAAAGCTTAAACGTAATTTTAGAGCCCTTCCAGGGGATTGCAGAAAATGACTTATAACTACAGAAACCCTTGGAATTTCCAGAAGAACTGAATTGACCTGGTTTCAGCAGCGCGAACACATTAAGCTTAAACAAAACTTTTAATGCCACGGCTACACCGATGTCAGTTCAATAATGTTCAGTTCAATCCACATAAATGGCTTCATCAGCTAAAGTCCAGTTCAAGTTCAGTTCATGGTTGCAAAAAGTCAAAAATGCAAAGCTCACTGGAATGGCATTCCTCTATTCCAGTTGATTACTCTCTTTTGAGCGACCTTTTACGTTTAACTTCAGTTCGAGTTCAGTTGGGTGTAAATATGTGGTATACTAGACTGAGTTAAATGGCTGCGGTAATTTTAGACCCAATATCTCACCAAAGAAGAAGAAGAACATACATCACTTCCATTTGTCTAGCATCGATGAAGTTCAGTTTAGTTTCTCTGTTTGTAAGATCACAAATTCGAACAGAGTCTCTTCCTTTAGAGACTGTCGGTGGTGTTGCTTTTCTCCATATTTTATGCATTGCCGTCAAAACCAATTATCAATCCTGTGCTTTTCTTCGTGCAGCTTCTCACCAGTACATCCAGATTTTACTAATGAGTCTTACACCGTGACAACCTCTTCCTTCCAAAACCATATGGTGGTGACCATATTTTGCGCACCTCTATCACTATTAGATATATTTTTGCTGTGACTATGTATTTTGTAGTCAGTGTTTTTCTTCAAGCTATTAAATTATCATTTAAATTAAGTTTAGTAAGAATTAATGCCAAAATGAAATACAAACACAGTAAAAGTGAAAATTGAGATTAAGTATAATAATTTCATGACTAAGTTCCCAGAATTGAGTTATTAAATTCCAAGTATTTTCTAGTTAATGTAATTTTGTTTACCTATAATTAAATACTGCATTCGATACGTTCTTGGAAAAATACTCGTTGTAAAAACACGGTTAAGGTAATTCATGAATTTTACTCTTTTTGTTGGGGGTTTCCCCTTTAAAAGTTAAATGGATGTTAGTGAAAAAACGACATAGTTGACTGGAAAATACTCCACTACGACTGGAATATTAATGAGACTTCAATTCAGACCGCTTCGGCGTTCTTTGATTCAAAGTAGAAGATAAGTTTTAAGTGCAATTTTCAGTAAGTGCCTTTAGGATAAATCTGTATAACACATAATAATATGCTTGAAGAAGCTTCTGTTATAATAAGTTGCAGTAAAGATTCATGTCTTCCTTGTAGTCATTAAACTGAAAAATGTAAGAACCAGTTTGGAAACTCCAATCTTGTCACACCTGGGCATAACAAGCTGCAGGGCAGGGCAATGTGTTGGCCGTGACCATCGTGTTAGTCACTTGACTCTTAAGCATCGTCTTGAGTAGTCATCATCAAGTAACGCGCCAAGTTCTTGGACATATATTCAATTTAAAATGTTTGCGAAATTGATTTTTTTTGCAATTTTTTTAAATGTTATCAATGCTGGTAATTATTATTTTTTTTTATTATTTTATTGGAATTTTAATTTATTTAATTACGAATTTTTTTAATCCAGGCGGCTATTACCATCATTACCACCACCACTATTACCGTCCATATTCGTCGTATCCCTATGATTTTGTATTTCCCTCACAGCTTGGATCAGAAGACAAAACTGACGATGATAACCGAAAACCACCACCCACATCCGCACCTATAGCACCTCAAACAAAAGTCCCAGCTGAGGTAGTAACATCAGAAGAAACCTGCGAAACTTTACAACTTGATGTAAAGGGCGTCTGTCGTGAGGACTGTCCAGTTGCTGAAACCGCATTTAGTTATCACTTAATTTCGAGGGACAGTTGCTATACGAATACTTCAGCATCTTTATGGTGCTGCACCAATCTAACATCGGGGACTCTTCCAAAAGTTTACAACACTGATGAAGAAGATCCACCTGAGAGTATAAGCACTAATAGTGAGTGAATATTTAGTGATTGCAGAAGTATTTGGTTCTAGTGTTTATTTTTTAACTTACATATATTTTTTCTCGATGCGCAAAAAGAATGCTTGGCGTTCTACAAGGCCGATTTGTACTATGCTGTTGTTGTTATGGGAGTTAAGGCGTTACCTGAAGAGTTTCCTCATATGGTAATTAACTATATTAATATATTTTCTTTTTCCTCTTCTTGTTTTCAAAATAAACTTCATTTTTTTAAGGCTGTACTCGGATTTCGAGGAAATGATGGGAGCTATGATATAAAATGTGGCGGTGTACTAATAGCACCAAATTTTGTACTAACGGCTGCGCACTGTACTCGTGTAAAAGGGTAAGCTAAAAAAATATTAGTAAAATAATAAAATTTTTATAAAATAATTTTTAAAACAAAGTTTAGAAGAATTTTATAAAGGACAATAGTAAAAAAAATCAAGATCGTGATAATTTGTTACATCAATCAATATTCTACAGATTTTATCCACATTGAATATCTACCATCAGTGTCACTACCCTTTTTATTATTTTATCTTATTTTTCTTATTCTATTCTTAATCTGTTTGTCATATTCCACTTTACATTTTAGAATTTATCATCGTAAATATTTCTTCTTTCTGTCCATTACTGAAGATCAATAATAACCAATACTACTGCCAATTCTGTGGCTGTTGATGACCTTTTAATGGTTCCTTTTGTGGCCGATTTTTATCTTCATTTTAAGTGTTTATTTCAATATTTGTTTACCTGGTTAACAGGTTAATGGCTATCGCAAATACCATTGATACAAACATGAGTTTTTAAATTTAATGAAGTGTCGTCTCGCAAATTGTTTTTATGAAATTTGACTTGTTGACCTTAATACGTCTGTAAGTTTGCTGCCATGACAAAAAACCGATGTTAACGAAATTATGGCATACAGTTTATTTATTGCAGCTCAAAAACTATTGTTTATATCGAAAAAAAATATACCATGACATGAATCAAAGAATTTTATTGTTTACTTTCAAAATGAAATTCAAAATGGTCGCTGTATTATGATCGGCATTAAAAATGGCCGACCAAATATGGTTGAATTTGTCAATTGTGCTCCGATTTTAATGAAAGTGGGTAGCTAGGGGTTTTTAAGGTCGTGAATAACAAATTTGTGGTCAAAACTTATAAATTTAAAATGGCTGCGCCAATATGGCCGAGGAATTTTCCAATTGGGTTCCGATTCCAATGAAAATCGGTATATGGGGCTTTTTAAGGTCGCAAGTAACGAATCTATTATCAAAGCTTATAAATTCAAAATGGCCGCACCAAGATGACCGATAAGTTTGCCAATTGTATTCCGATTCCAATGAAAATCGGTATATGGGGGTTTTTAAGGTCACAAGTAACGAATCTATGATCAACGCTTATAAATTCGAAATGGCCGCACCAAGATGACCGATAAGTTTTTTAAGGTCACAAGTAACGAATCTATGATCAAAGCTTATAAATTCAAAATGGCCGCACCAAGATGACCGATAAGTTTGCCAATTGTGTTCCGATTCCAATGAAAATCGGTATATGAGGCTTTTTAAGGTCGCAAGTAACGAATCTATGATCAAAGCTTATAAATTCAAAATGGCCGCACCAAGATGACCGATAAGTTTGCCAATTGTATTCCGATTCCAATGAAAATCGGTATATGGGGCTTTTTAAGGTCGCAAATAACGAATCTATGATCAAAGCTTATAAATTCAAAATGGCCGCACCAAGATGGCCGATAAGTTTGCCAATTGTATTCCGATTCCAATGAAAATCGGTATGTGGGTTTTTTTAAGGTAGCAAATAACGAATCTATGAATCTATGATCACAACTTTCATTTCCCGGTCAGCTGTATGTAGGTTGTTCAAGAGTTGGAAAATCTGAACATCTTCACATCTTAGCCCCAAATGGAAGAATATTGAACATAGTGTATCCTGACGCTATCTAAGCAATCGGTTCAGAATTGATCAACAAGGTTTTTGTCAATTTGTTTTTTATTGTTTATTTCCTACCTTTTTGATACCAATAAAAAATAAAACGATTTATTTCAGAATGTTGTAGACGTATTCAAGTCATTTGTCCGTATCCACGATACAGACACACGCTTTTTTCGTTTCGGATCGATGTATGTACGTTGGATAAAATTTCTTGGAAATATTGAAGAAGTTCAGCTCCTGATTAAGTGGTTAATACACAGGCACACAAAAAAAAATGTCGAGACCCAGAGGGTACATCCCCCTACCCCCCGTTTTTGGGGTTGCTGAAACCGAATATGACCATAAAAAAATTTTTTAACTAGCCATTTCCCCGCAACCACCCCCATACACCCCCTTCTGGTAGTTGAAATGTCATTTCTCATACAAAGTCGAGTAGGGTGTGTATTCCTATGTTTTCTGGGCCTCTAAGAACGAGGAAGACTACCAAAAATGAATTAGACCCCCTCTTTAGTCCCTAGAGTCACTTTACCACCGCCATACACCCCTTTGTGGGGGTTGAAATGTCAATTCTCATACAAAGTCGAGTAGGGTATGTATTCCTATGTTTTTTGGGCCTCTGTGAACGAAGAAGACTACCAAAAATGAATTAGACCCCTCTTTACCCCCTACCCCCCTTTCTCATAAAAAATCGAGTAGGGTGTGTATTCCTATGTTTTTTGGGCCTCTAAGAACGAAGAAGACTACCAAAAATGAATTAGACCAACTCGTTAGCCCCTAACGTCACTTTACCATACACCCCTTTATAGAGGTTGAAATTTCAATTCTTATACAAAGTCGAGTAGGGTATGTATTCCTATGTTTTTTGGGCCTCTGTGAACGAAGAAGACTACCAAAAATGAATTAGACCCTCTCGTTTGCCCCTAGCGTCACTTAGTGACGTTAGGGGCTAACGAGTTGGTCTAATTCATTTTTGGTAGTCTTCTTCGTTCTTAGAGGCCCAAAAAACATAGGAATACACACCCTACTCGATTTTTTATGAGAAACGGGGGTAGGGGGTAACGAGGGAGTCTAATTCATTTTTGGTAGTCTTCTTCGTTCACAGAGGCCCAAAAAACATAGGAATACATACCCTACTCGACTTTGTATGAGAATTGACATTTCAACCCCCACAAAGGGGTGTATGGCGGTGGTAAAGTGACTCTAGGGACTAAAGAGGGGGTCTAATTCATTTTTGGTAGTCTTTCTCGTTCTTAGAGGCCCAGAAAACATAGGAATACACACCCTACTCGACTTTGTATGAGAAATGACATTTCAACTACCAGAAGGGGGTGTATGGGGGTGTTTGCGGAGAAATGGCTAGTTAAAAATTTTTTTTATGGTCATATTCGGTTTCAGCGACCCCAAAACCGGGGGGTAGGGGGATGTACCCTCTGGGTCTTGACATTTTTTGTTTGTGTGCCTGTGTAATTATTGTGAATTGTCACTGAAACTTTCATACAAAACATACAGTCATGGGGTATTTTTCTCACGCCGGGGTTTGCTTGGATGCGGTTTACGAGTCAATTTTCAACTAAGATTTGTTTGAATTGCTTATCATTCAATTAATCTGGTTTCACCGGACATAAAAAGAGCCCGGGTTTTGCCCGGACACTTTTTAAAACCCCGCCCGGACGGTCCCCGGACGCCCTTCAAACTAGGACAAACCCGGGAAAGCCCGGACGGATGGCAGCCATATCCATATCAATATCGACACTGTTGACATGCCTATCCTGCTGGACTTTTTCAAGAATTTCATCAATTTTTTCATTGATTCGAAAATGACTCGTTTTTCACATCAAAATTAGGCCAAAACGAAACGGAACGAACCATTTCCGCTTAGAAGATTTTGATAAAGTGCCTTCATCGTACACAGCACAATTTTTTTGTCACAAGGCTACGCAGTGGTCTTCCCTATATCGTAACAATATTGCAAAATATTACGCAACTTTTCATTATTTTCCTCCATTTTCAAAAGCAAATACCTTTCTAACAACTTGAAGTAACACTCGAACTGTCACTTTTCAAATAAAAGTTTAGTGGTGTCGCTACGATCTGTGGCTCGTGACTTATTTGCAATTGACGCCATCTATTGGGAAAACGCTACCTCAGAACAAATAAATTTATATTTTTATTTTGTAAAAACTATTTCTAATATATTATTTTAAACTAAAACTCAAAAAAGGAACTTTCTGCATAAATTTCTCATTGCACGTTTTACAGCAAAAATCCCGAAGTAGTCAAAATTGGAGGAACAAACTTAAACAACGCCTCTGCACCACTTCTACCAATTGTCGAAATTATCAATCATCCTCAGTACTCACGGAAAAAAACTTATCACGACATAGCTTTACTAAGACTGGGGCAAGATGCCAGGTAAATATGGTGAAATATTAATAATAATGTTTTATTTTTAAAATTACAAAAAAATTAGCGAACTTCCTGCATGCCTTTGGATAACTGAAGCGACTTATCATAAAAATGTTCAAGTGATTGGATATGGTCATACAACGTTTGGTAAAAAAAAATATTTTCTGGTAAGAAGTAAGGATTTTTAAAGTAACAAAAAATTATAATCCACAGCTGGAAAAGGCACTGCAGATTTATTAAAAGCAAATCTTAGCATCTACACAAATGATTACTGCAAGGACTTCTATCCGCCAGATGATAGGAGTGATCTTGGTGTTATTGATTCTCAGCTTTGTGTTGGAGATCCTGAATTGCTAAGAGATACTTGTCAGGTATTTTTTTTTTTGTTTTTTAAATTCTATAAATTAAATTATCATTTTGTACTTTTCTCCAAAAGGGCGATTCTGGAGGTCCTGTTATACTAAAACGAGTTTATAATAAAATTGAAATTCCCTATGTTTTGGGAATAACATCATTTGGTAAAGGGTGTGCACAAGGATTTCCAGGAATTTATACTAGAGTTGGTTCATATATTAAATGGATAGAATCTGTAGTGTGGCCGAGTGGATAGGGTTAATACTAATAGTACACATATGGAACCTAATTTAAAATCATCCTCAGTCCTTTATGAAACCGGATCAACTAATAAAATAACTTTGTGTGGTAACGTCTTTATTTAATAAGAAAAATTAATATTAGTGAATTAAATATAAAAATACTCATTGTAAAAAAAAACAATGAAATGTTTTATTGTATCTCTACTTTATTATTGCCTTGTATGGAGTTAATATTTAGAAATATGAGCAATAACCAATTTATGTACCTAAGAGCCGGTTTAGAGGGTGCGCTCCAGCGCATGTGCCTCACGAACGTTTGGCGATGAAGGGAAAAATGAGGATGATGAGACGTACCACCCCACCATGGCGGTTCCAAGATGGCGGCCGAATTTTGCAATTGTGCTCCCCGACCCCCGACATGGTTATCAAATGAAAGAGTATTACAAGTAGAATACAATTAGCTATGTGGTGTTATTCAAAATTCAAAATGGCGGCCAACAAAAAATGCCGGACTACCTTTTTCTTTACAACCCACTCGATATGGGTATCAAATGAAAGCAAATGGCAAGTAGAAAACTATTAGCTCTGTAGCGTCATTCAAAATTCAAAATGGCCGCCAACACAAAAAGGCGGACTACCTTTTTCTTTACAACACCCTCGGTATGGGTATCAAATGAAAGTGTACGACGAGTATAGTACAGTAAACTGTATGACGTCTTTTTAAATCCAATATGGCGGTCACTAAAAAATGGCGGAAGACATATAATAGACTAAAAAATAGAAAATAAAAAATAGATAGTTTAAAAAAACTAAAAAATACGCTTTGATTTTAAAATGAACTAAAAAGTAAAAAATAATTTTGAATGTAAAGTTTCTATTGCTCCAGCCAGAATATGGAAACAACCTACCTTTCGAAATGTAAAAAAGCGTGGGCCGCTAGCGAAAATTTCCGGTGTTAATAAGAATATAGGAAGAGAGTCCCACGCTGTTTTACATTTCGAAAGGTAGGTTGTTTCCATATTCTGGCTGGAGCAATAGAAACTTTACATTCAAAATTATTTTTTACTTTTTAGTTCATTTTAAAATCAAAGCGTATTTTTTAGTTTTTTAAACTATCTATTTTTAATGATCGAAGTTATAATGCGGTATTCAAGAGGATAATCTGTTAACCATAAAAAACAGGGAAGGATATCTGTCAAATAAAGCGTTCGGTTTCTGAAACGCTAGATCAATGATTGACGCTGTCTATACAATGACCATGTGTGCTGTGGAGTGATTAGTCTTGAAGTCAAAAATGTCCTCAATTGCGCGAGCTACAAAATAATCAGGCATTGATGGAGTTTGAAGTTAAATAGCAACATGGTACTGATTAGTACTAAGTTTCCAGCTGAGAGGCGCTTTCACTGTAAATCAGATGACAAACCAAAGATATGTATATCCCATAGGGATCGGTAGAGAGTGACTTAGAAGCTAGGTCCATAAAAATTCTGGAAGTCTGCTGACCTTCGTTATGCACTCCATGCTCGAGCAAAAGTTAATCCATGATTCGTTTTTCATTGTCCTAGATATTTTCCATTTCCTTTTTTTCGTCTTTTGATTAGGCGTCCTCCAAACGTATGAATCATTGTCTTCTACGCTGCAGCTAAGGATCATAATCAAATTATGCTGAAATCATCGGATCAATCGGATCAGAATTTCTAGATTGTTTACTTTCTCACATCGTTCATGTTTAATTATCAATAGATCTGGAGGCCGTTTCGATACGACCTGATCGTACACGATTTTGATCTTTTCAAACGCCCGCATCAGATCAACAAGACTTACGAAAGTATTTCGTCAGTAGCCCCAACGGTACAAATAAGTCAATATCAATCCCCAGATTGAAACTGGCCTTTCATTATGATCATGATAACGAACCAGAGTCGAAAACGATCGGTAAAGTTCAGATTAGGCGAGGGAGATGCGAATATGTGGGGACAGCATACCTTATGATACACCAGAAAGAAACTAGACCTCATAAAACTACGTTTACCAATAGATATAGAAATAAGGAATATATATTTTTAAACCACGTCAATATTTCGACAAATTTGCAATTGGCCATAGGTAAATGATAGTGATAGCTCATAGATCATACATAAAGACAGGTAAAAGTGGGAATCACTGGGGAATTCTGTGGTTTTATGGAAAAATCTTACACTTACATATATGCAGTACTATGCGATAATTTCCAAGAACTTCAAGAATATTTCTAGAAAAAATCCAGTTTTTGTTCTGTTTGGCATTTTATGTTGTAAAAAGAAAAAAAGGTTTCATTAATAAAAATTTAATTAATTTTTGATCACATGAGTGTAAAGACAAACTCCTAAATTGGTGTATTTTATTTCAACTAAGAAAAATCTTGTTTTTAGTCTTAAGAATTTCAAAAACTGGTTTCAGATCCTCAAGACTTTTTGGTCTTCAAGATGTTCACTTAAAGTACTTAACCAGTTGCCGAGTTCGATGGAATCGTTGCAGTACAGTTTAAGGCGTATCTTTTGCAACAATTCGCCTGGAATACAATTCGATTGATTTAAGAAAACTACAAACAATTATCTTGATTTAAAAAAATGTTAACTAAAATCGTTTTATTTTTAATGTACTTAAATATTATTCATGCACGTATGTATATTAATAAAATTTTGTAGAAAAGTGCTAATAATAATTTTATCTTAAAAAAATAGAAAACATAAACGAAACCACCGAAATACGCAATAACTTAACCGATAATGAAATGTCCTGCGAAGTAAACAAAGATAGTTACAATAGAAATGGTTATTGCGATAAGTATTGCGCACCTGGTCGAGAACTAAATGAATTTTATTCTATACCGTTTTATTTTTGTTATCATAAAGTTGTTGATAATGTGACAGATTATTCGTATTGTTGCGCCGATCCAACATCGGGAAAAGTGCAGTGGAAGAAGGAGAATGGTGTTAAACGCATTGAAAGGATTAGCGAGAAAAGTTTGTGTTTTTTTTTTAATTAATCAATTAATAGTTTTAATTACATTTTATTTGTTGAAGAATGTTGGGAGCAACACTATACTCCACTACATCCGCTCGTGTTTTATATAGGTGTATTTTCATTACCTGAAGAATTTCCTCATATGGTAAATGAGTGTGTTTTTTAGTTCATTTATACTTACTTATTACTATTATTTCTAGACAATTATAGGCTGGCGTGGGTCTGATGGAAAATATGATTTTAAGTGTGCAGGATCATTAATTGCACCAAATTTTGTTTTATCTTCAGCGAAATGCTTGGATTCGAAAAGGTAAATTTTAATTGGCCTCTTTCATTCGTAATAAGGCGATCTGCCTTAGTATTTGGAAAGCTTTTTACTCTTAAGCTTTCGTTTTACTCATACAAAACTTTAGCTTTTGTTGTTGCCTGGCTTCAAATTTCAGACAATAATGCTGGTGACCGTGAAAGGTGTCATTTATCATACTCAATAGACCGATTCTCGTTCGATAACGGAAGTCAAGCAGCATTGGATGTGATTAGTAGTCAGTTGGGGGACTGTTTGGCAAAACGACAATCGCGTTTAAAAATATAAAGCTTTCGACACCGGTGCAGTTATTTATTACTCATATATTCACGCCGAAATTCTCAAATTCTTCATTTTTAATTCACTCAAAATCAAACTGCAATCTTAAACTATATTTTTTTTATAAAGCCAAAAGCCAAGTGTGGTGATAGTAGGAGGAACCAGCTTAAACAATGCATCAGCCCCTCTACTACCAATTATAGAAATATTCCAGCATCCGAAGTACACTCGAGAATCAGCTTACAATGACATCGCCTTGTTAAAGTTGGGAGAAAATTCTAGGTTAGTGTTCAAAATTTAAAAAGAAGCATACTACCGTAACCACAATATTAATTTTCGAATTAGTAATCCAATAGCATGCCTATGGCAAACAGACGCAATCTACCATGCTGAAGTGACAGCTATTGGGTACGGTGTTGCAGACTATGGTAAATAAAAATAATGGTTTAATGTAGTTTAAGTACAGTCCGACTGGCAACCCAGAGACCAGCGGTTCGAGTCCCTCCAATGGCATGATTCTTTCGATTTATACTTCTATTGCCTTGTTGTTTTGTTATCTTCCATTTCTACGGAAATTTCTTTGCTTTCTTTCTTATGTCTTCTCTTCTTCTGGAAACCGTCTCCTGTTTAATCATCGAAGTCAACGTTCTGTCTCGATAGTTTTGGATAGGAGTCGGTCAAGTAAAGCTTTATCTTTACGTTGACAATTCTTTCATCTTTCTTTCTACTCTCTATCCGACATTAAACTCTTTAATATTAAACGTAGACAGATATAATTTCCTACATTGAAAAAAAGGATCAAAATAATAAAAAAATATTTTTTTAGATGAAAACAACTCAAAGGATCTCATAAAGGGGAATTTATCTGTTCTTACAAACGATCACTGCAACAAGTTTTATTCTTTTGATGAAAGATACAAAGAAGGCATCGTGGACTCACAAATTTGTATCGGTGATCCTGAAGAAAATAAAGAAATCTGCAATGTGAGAATTTTGATTTTATAAAATTAATAATTAATATTTTTCTATAAAATATTCTATAAAAATTCTGCGTGAGAACAGGGTGACTCTGGTGGCCCAATTGAGCTAAAAACTTTCCGCTCATTAAACGAAGTTCCATGGGTATTAGGAATTACTTCTTTTGACAAAGCGTGTGCTGCTGAATCTCCAAGTATATATACAAGAGTTTTTTCATATCTTGATTGGATTGAGCCTATTGTGTGGCCGAATTAGTGATTTAGCAATTTTATTGTTTTTATAACACAAAAATTACACAATATATTATTTTTTATAATGAAAGTATTTGTATTAATAAAGGATTATCCTGTTTTGTTTTATACATTCCTATTTTTGGTATACCATCCATTCCAGGACTCTGGAATTGAGATCATTGGGCCAGATCCAGCTATTTGGAGAGACACCAGTTTGTGGTGAGAATGGGCCTTGACTATCGTGCTCTGATAAAATGTAGTGAACGCTATAGGTCAACTTGATCAACTCGAATCGGCTACTTCCTGTGCTTAATTGTCACAGCCCAGTAGGAAGTATGTCAGAATACTGCTTTACTGGACTGCCTTAATCTACCACATATGCACGATCGGAAGGGCACAGGAACCAACGTGTAGACTTTTCTCGAAGAGGATAATCTTGCCACGATGGTATATTGCATTTGGTTTATCTGCCCCAAAACCGATCGTAGCCTATCGAAAGATTTTTACATTGTCCTCAAACGATCTGTCCCAAGCCGATCGTGGCTTATTGAATGAACTTGTATTTATTTCGGTCGATCTTTCCAAGCCGATCGTAGCCTATTTATTATTACGTTTGTTGGTTGATCAGCCGCAAAGTGATCGTAGCCTTTCAAACGTTGCATTCGGTTGATCCGCCCGAATTCGATCGTAGCTTATTAAACGAATTTTTCTTTATGTCGATCAATCGGATTCCGAAAAAAAACTAGTTCGTTGGAGTTAAAAGGAACCATATCAAAAAGTTTTTCGTGGTACGAATGTTATTGGAATTCCAGGATGCCTGATCTACAATCTAGAATATTGCGATATCAAAGAACTAAATCGCTGAATTTTTATAATTTTATTTTAAAATTTAATTTAATAATTGTAATATAATCAATCTGTTATTTAAAAAAATCTCAGAAATGCTTATTAAGTTGTATTCTTAGTTTTAAAATTAAAAAAAAATAAAATTAATCACAATTTTATAATTGTTAAAATATTTTCATAATTTTAAATATATTTTATTAATAATCTTTGAAAGTCTTCTTTAAATCATTCATTTGGCCAAACAATAGATTCAATCCAATCCAGATACGACGAAATTCTTGTATAAACTCGAGGATTTTCTGATGGACCACAATCTTTACCAAATGAATCAATACCCAATATTACTGGTACTAGATTAATGCTGCGAATGATTTTCACTTCAATCGGACCACCAGAGTCACCCTAGAATTGCATTGTTTTATTTTGAAAAATTTTTTTTGCTACGTAATTCACTAAAATACCTTGCAGGTAGCCTGTTTTCCTTCAGAATCACCAATACAGATTTGTGAATCGATTATACCATCTAAATACTGTTCACAAGGTGAATAATACTGCTTGCAATAATCATTTGTAAAAATTGTAAGATTGCCTTTGATAAGGTCTTTTGGTGGATTTTTGTCTAATTAAAAAAAACGTTTTTTTTAGTAATATAAAAATATATAATAAATAAAAGTGTAGTAGGTACCAGCTTCACCATATCCAAGTGCAGTAGCTTTATAGTGATAAGTTGCGTCTGTTTGCCAAAGACATGCTATGAGATTGCTTGAAATAATTTCATATCACAAAAATTTCACTATTTATATACCATTTAGCATACCTTGAGTTTTCTCCTAACTGAATCAAAGAAATGTCGTGGTAAACTGATTTGTTATTGTAATCGGGATGTGTAAAGGTCTTAACAACAGGCAGAAGTTCAGCTGATTCATTGGTAAAGCTTGTTCCACCTACTTTAACAACGCTTGGTTCCTTGCTATTTTAAACAAAATGTAAATAAATTAATAATATATTTTTTTAAATTTTTTAGACAGAGTTGTTTAGTCATTATTTTTTTATTGAATCAATCACACCAACGCACAGTGGGGGGCAAATAGCACATTTTTTGGACAAACGACAATTCCCAAGCCTGGGATTAATGAAACTTAAAATTTTTGTTTTAAACTATTCGTTATAAAATTGCCTTTAATTCTATCGAGCCAGAATTTTGAAATTTCAAAATTAAAGATGGCTAATCCAATATGGCGGACATAAATTTTGTAAGTAAATTACAATTTTAGCAGAAGATTCTTGAAAATTATAAAAAATTGTTACTTGGGGGTTTTTTTTGGAACCCAAAAATTAATTAATAATAATTAATTTCAATAATTTTAAAGAATCTTTTGATAAAATTTTAATTTACTTACAAAATTTATGTCCGCCATATTGGATTAGCCATCTTTAATTTTGAAATTTCAAAATTCGGGCTCGATTGAATTAAAGGCAATTTTATAACGAATAGTTAAAATTTTTTTTTTTTAATTTTCATTAACTCCAGGCTTGGGAATTGTCGTTTGTCCAAAAAATGTGCTATTTGCCCCACTGTGCAACGTAGGACCAAATGTCATGCCTGTGTCAATCCACTTATTGAAATTTGAATAAAACAGAAGAACTCTTAGTTTTGAAAAACCTTAACTCATTATTTACAGATTTATAAGAGCTTACCCAATTGCGTTTGCGCAATGTGCTGAAGTCAAAACAAAATTTGGTGCGATTAGTGAGCCAGTACACTTAAAATCATACATTCCATTTTCATCTTCCCAACCAATAATCGACTAAAAATATAAAAAAATTAAAAAAAAAATAATAATTTTTATCTTAAAAAATATTATTTACAAAGTGAGGAAATTCTTCTGGAAGTGCGATTATCTCACTAATGAACCTGTTATCTGGTATTTCAGTGTAATGCTGCTCCCAACACTCTTTTTGAAAAAAAATATATTTTTAATAATACTATAAACACAAAATATTATTTCACTAACTTTTTTCACTTATCCTCTCAACGCGAGTTTCATTCTCCTTATACTCCCACTTCACAGTACCAGATGAAGGATTTGAACAGCAGTAGATAAAACCATCCGTGCCATCGGTTCTAGGACCACAGATAAATAGTCCTTGAGTATAGAAAGCGTTGTATTCCCAAAGTGATGGACACTCATTCTCACACAAACCTTCTTCAGGAAAATATTCATAGTGCAGCTTGCATGATTTACGAGTGGAGTTGTCTTCTGGGGGATTCACAATAATAATAACAGTAATTAATATTAGTAATTTCTATTTCATATTCCACATGATACCTGCTATTATAAAACTGCAACAAAATAATGTTAAAACAATTAATTTTTGCAACATTTTTAAAAGTAACTACGTTTACTATCACGAGGCTCTCTACGGTGTTTACGCTACCAACAAATCTTTGATAATAACTAAGAAAATCCGCGAATAGCTGAAACTTGTTATTCTGAAAATATCCCAAGAAAAATAATCCGAAACCAGTTTAGATCACAAAAATTAAAGCTGGTAGCGGTGGGTCTTCGTATAGTACTGCTTAACTTTAAATTCTTGCAATGCAAATAGAAGCAGTAGAACTTAAACCGGCTGCGAAAGATCTTCTAGACTAGTGACCTTAGTTCTGCTTGCATCTTCGATGACTGGAAGCTGTTTTCTGGCTGTAATTGCGCGGGTTTTAATTAAATCTCGATTCAATTTATAGTGAAACGTGACTCTTGCATCTTCTGGGATTTTTTAATTTTTACATAAGTAGTGACATTATTTTTATTACTACAAACTGCCAATGAATGATCATATTTTTGCAACCTTTTACGATTAATAAATTAATAAACTGACTATGCTCGCGGTAGGTTTTATGGTCAGTAAAAGTATGAAACTTACCACCATCGGCTTTAAAGCTATAAATGAAAGGTTATGTACACTCGTGTGCGAGGCAAATATAAGAACATCAGCCCTCAGGTTCACTCACCTACAGAATAGTACCCGGACGATGAAAAAGAAGAATCCTTCGAAGTAGTTTAACGCGAGCTTAATGCCTGCCCAAGGGATGATGTAAAAGTCATCTTGGAAGACGGTATCTCGTCACCTACAGTTTGCCTGAGAGCACTAATGACAATAGGCAATGAGTTAAAGCGGCGTTCACAACACAGCTCCAACGTCAAAGTAATATGGACATCCCTTAAAGCGCGAGGAAAATCGTATTTCTCCATCCTTTTCACTCTCAGCGCAGATTTTGCTAGAGTACCGTGAGATTAGGATCTATTCCTAATCTGACGCTGTTAATGTCGAAACCTGCGGAATTGAAAGTAACACTAAGGCCCAAAAGATGGCATCACAAAAATATTTTCGTTTTGAGAATGCAAAATTTTAGTTAAAATTGCTCTAAAATCATTCTTAAAAGATGTTTTTATAAATATCCATTGCTGTTTTTTTTTATTATTTACAAATATGATCAAAATACAAACTTTTTTGAATAATTTGCAAACAAAACAAACTTACATGAATTTCAGAGGAGATGTCGCTGGTATCACTTTTTCGAAGTTTGAAATCGATCACATGTTCGTGTGGACAAATGTCAAAGCAGTTTTGTTGTTGTTTCGGTTTCTAAAATTTTTTTTTTAATTTTTGGTCCAATTATTCCGAGAAGTTTTTCAAATTGTTCATAAGTCATTCTTGTGAAATTGAAAATTTTTCTTCATCACTTAGAAGCATTTCAGGCACTTAATTTTGAGCATTAGGGGGCCTCGGTAGTCGAGGGAGTAAGGCGCCTGGCTACTATCCCAGAGGTCCCGGGTTCGAGTCCCGGCAGAGCCCCACGGTCCTTCGCCTTTCCCACCTTCCCTCCTGTCACAGCCTTCCGCTAGCACTGCCCCGCTCCACCAAGCGCGTGTCATCGGTTGGTTGATGGGATTCAACTTGTTTCAGGAGGCATAACACTCCAGCAAGTTGTTTCTCATCGCCCCGATGCCAGAGTCGCGATAGAAATGGTTGGGATTATTAGGTGGTTGTGACAGTTCCTTCCTACTCCTCTCTTCCCCTTCACTATCTATCGACTAGAGCTTGCTGTTCGACATTGCACTCTATACGAAGAAAATAGATTGTCGACAGTACAAAGGGCTTTCCCTGAGCTCTAGTCTTCCACATAAAAAAAAAAAAAAAAAAAAAAATCTTCAAAAGATTCTCGATTTTGAAAAATCGGACAGACCCACCACCGTCTACTACGATTCCTATTTTTAATAGCTTCCGCAACTACATTATACATTAATAAACTACAATATGCAATCCCCCCAAAAATAACTGCTAACTCCCTTGAATCCAATTTATTTTAGTTTCTGATGAGCAAAGAATTCAGTAAGAAATTCTGACAGATTCTCAATGCAAATCATATGATTTCGAATTTTCGAAACTGTGATACTCTGGCGTTGTGAACAGCTCCCAATCTGCCGTTCACGCTGCCGCTGTATTGTGAACCCCGCTTTATAGAGATAACAGCAAGTAAAGAGGTTGGTCGTTGCAAGTACTAGTAGACGTGTGGCTTCTGTAATAGCTTCAGCCTACTTACGTTAAGACTCACTAGATCACCCGCAAAATACCCAACGGGAAGATATTATGACAAAATAACAGGACTGATAGTTGGATGCGACACAAATGTGATAATCACAAAGGAGGGGGTCTGCTCGCTTTTTTGCTAGTAGTATAGCAAGCGCGGTTCTGGGGCACTTTCTATCTATGCGTGGATCGGTGCTTATGTAAGGCTGTGGGTGCGTATATGTATGTATGTATGTATGTATGTATGTATGTATGTATATCCTCACACGGAATTTCGCAACATCAGCTTATGATAAGGTTCGTGTCTTCGGATGAAAGCTTTATTTTATAGAGGAAATTTTGATAAGGTTCTTGCCTCCGCTAAGATGGAAGCTTTTTTTATATGGGAAGTTTCAAAGGATCGTTTTTTGACCAGACATTCTTAGCGACAGCCCATTAGGCAGAGTCCTGTACCTGTTCAAGCAGTCTGGCCTACAAATATGAGGTATAGGGCTGTAGTACAATAAGCCAACCGAGTCACCGCGGTATACTTTTGGACCCCCTCCCTCCCCGAAAGAAAGAAACAACACAGAAAGTACAAAGTATTATTTAAAACCTTCATATTTGCACATAAAAACAAATTTCTTTTGGTTAAACAAAATTTCATCTGAATTTTCATTTCTTTAATTTCATACTAATACAATGTTTTATCCTTACCACATAAATTTGAAATTATTCCCCCGGCTACACACAATCAACCTCCATCCAATCTAGAGATATGGGAAAATCCTTATACAAAATGCCACGAATTCCTACAGCAAAACCCTTATCCAAGCGTGAAGTTATCCTTAACGCAGTCGACATATCTTGCTAGTAACAAACAATTTTAAGCTTCAATTGAACCAATCCAACGGTGTTCTACTAAAATTCATATTAATTTTTTATTTTGTCGTTATTAAATTCACTCATTTCGATATTAAATTGCAGAAAAATATATGTTTTATTATCTCTACCATGAAAGTTCTTTCCACTCAGGATTAGCACAGAACAAAATTTTGTTAATCCAACGTTTTACGATTCTGTATCTTTTCCTAGAAGGGTGTAAAACCTTTTGTAATATTCATTTGGAAAGAATTCCTTTTATTGGGGAAAATCCTTTGAGCTTTGCTGTCGGAAAAAATAATTTTATTTAATTTGTTTTGGAAGTTTTAAACTTTGGCATTTTTCTTGAAATAAAGGATCAATTTTATCCGGGTTTTTGTCGTCATCATTACCATCATCATGAGCTCTACAGCCTGTTGTTGGGCCGTCAGGATTTTTTATCTCTGGCCCAAGTGTTTTTTAATTCCTAATAGCTACATGTTTTCGTGAAGTTCATTCATGGCTCTTCTATTAGGATTATCTGATCTCTGTTTTCATGATGGTGTTTATCCCATCTCTATTTTTCTAAACCACCGAGAGACTACAATCGAACAACCTGGCAACCAAATAATCGGAAAACCTGCTCGAAGATCCGGATCAACCGAAACCGCCGGCTGGTCATTTGTACACACATTGGGCATTGTACGGTCCTCAGAAGAAAGAATGGTAGCCCGAGTTTTAAATGGTGGACCAATAGGAAAAAAATAAGCATAGGACGACCAAGAAATACGTGGATTGTTGACGTGCTAAAACATATACGAAAACTTCATATAACAAACTGGAGAGAACTAGCAAGACGTGGAGACGACTGGAAGGGCTCGAGTCCTTCAAGAACCGATGTAACAAAACTGTGTCATCTGCAGTTTAGGTGTACACTTCTTACTTGTGATAATAAAAAAACCAAACATAAAAAGAGCTCTTCATTTGGAATGAAGGATTTCAGACCGATTAGCATTCTTCCTGCTCTCTCTAAGGCCTTCGAGAAGGTTCTTAAGGGCCAAATTGTTGATCATCTTGACAGTCATAAGCTGCTTAGTGTATATCAATCTGGATTTCGAGCTGGCCATAGCACTACCACGGCTTTGCTGAATGTATCAGATGATATTCTTAGGGGTTTTGAACGTAGGAAGGTTACGATTTTGCTGTTACATGATTTCTCGAAGGCCTTCGATTCAGTTGACCATGGTTTGCTATGTGATAAAATCCGGCGTCAATTTTACTTTTCTAGATTTGCAATCGATCTTGTACGTAGCTATCTGGTTGGAAGGTACCAGTGTGTTGATATTGGTGGTCATTTATCTACATTTCTCCCAATTTCTGTTGGGGTCCCACAAGGTTCGGTGTTAGGACCATTACTTTTCTCCCTATTTATTAATGACTTACCTGATGTTCTGCGGTTCTCCCGTCCTCACCTGTTTGCTGATGATTTTCAGAATTATGCCATGTCTTATGCCGACGAACGTTCTCTATTAGACTGTGTGAATGGTGTTAATCGTGATTTGACTGCCATTACTACATGGGCTGCAGGAAATAAACTTGTTCTCAATCATCTGAAAATGCAAGCTGTCCTGATTGGTAATCGTCAGAACACAATTCGATTGCCAGACATCTTGATTAATGGCAGAAAGGTTGAATTCACGAGTAGTGTCCTAAATCTTGGTCTACGCTTCGATGACAAGCTTTCTTGGAGGCTCCAATGCAACCACATAGTGTCGAAAGTCTATCTTGGCCTTAGGAGCCTGTACCCTAATTGTAACCTCGTACCTGTCAATGCTAGGATCAATCTGGTTAAATCGCTATTAATACCCCATTTCACTTATGGTGATGTTGTGTTTTTCGATGGTTTGAGTGCAGAATGTAAAAAGTCACTTGAACGGGCTTTTAATGCCTGTGTTCGTTATGCGTTCGGGTTGAGGAAGAGGCAGAGTATAAGAGATTATGCGGATAGGATTTTAGGGTGCGATTTATTTCAGTATTTGCGCTACCATACCTTGACCTTTGTTCACAATGTCATACTGAGGAAAATTCCAATTTATCTCCATTCGAAGTTGCATCGTAGCCGCTCCAACCGGACTTTCAACTATAACGTTCGTCGCACCTCTCTATCCCAAACCCATAATTCATTGTTTTCCAGTGGTATATCTAGGTACAATTCGTTGCCTGTGGCAGTCAAGCGTTCCGGTACCATCAGTGCATTCAGGAGTTTATGCTATAAGCACTTCTGCCGCAGATCTTAGTTCTGTGACGTGTCTGTGATACCATGCGTTTCAATGTCTCCGCAGTGGAGGACGATATAGTGTTTGAGATTTTAGGTTTTTTACAAAATGAAGATGGATAAGTCCACTTCTTGCTTCCGTTTTCTGGTGAAAGTGTATTTGGCTAGATATAGCTTAGTTTTTATAATGATTTTTTGCTTTTGTTTTGCATTCCTTTTCCTTTTCTTATTTTTTTTTTTCCTTTTTTAATTTCTTTTTTGAATATCACGATTGATTTCTTTTTTTTTTTTTGTTAATTTAGTTTTAAGACTAGCTTTATTTTTACATTGAAATTCTCCATTGTAACTTACGCTGTATATGCCACAAGGTTGTAAAGCCTTTTATATACGAATAAACTTGCATTATTATTATTAAACATTCAGTTCTTAATTAGACTTTTTATTCTTATGCCGCGGCTTCACCGACATCAGTTCAATAATGTTCAGTTCAATCCACAGAAGAAGCTTCACCGGCTAAAGTCCAATTCATATTCAGCTCGTGCTTGAAATTGTTGTTGCTTTTTCGGCAGAAGTCACAAATGCTCTTTTGAGCGAGCCTTTACATTTCACTTCAGTTCGAGTTCAGTTGGGCGAACTGAGGTTTGTTTTATCCTATTATTTTTTTTATGTGGAAATTGTATGCAAACTGAGATTATTTTAAAGTTCAGTTCACCAATTTGCTTGAACTTGCGCAGTTCAGCCGGTGAAGCCGGCGTATTAAAAAACTTATTAGTACTCACCTTAAATTGGCATCAAAAGAACTACATTTTCTTTTAAGAGGTTTTTTAGACGGTCACTGACCCGAAGTATTTTTTTTTATTATTATTTGTGTGAAAGACGAGAGTTTTTTTTATATGAAAATTGGAAGTTTAAATTTGTATAAATGGCCCTCAGCTGAAAAAAAATTTGCATGAAGCTCACGAATGTTACAAAAATCCAAACAAAATTTTTTGTAACAGGACTTTAGTTGCGCGGTTTCAATCGACACTCTTTTTATGGTGGCTATTGTAGTCAAAAAAGTCGTGTCAATCGAGGCGATACAAATTTTCTTTATCAGAGTGTTATTGCTTCTGCGACGGTCAAATTTAATCGATCGACAGATATTGGCTTAGAGCTAGGGTCCTATTTTAATAGTGGCTCTACCATAATAGTGAAAAGTTGAGAGAACAACATGCTCTATTTAAAAAAAAATAGTTTAAAAAATCTAAAAAATACCCTTTTATTTTAAAATGAACTAAAAAGTAAAAAATAATTTTGAATGTAGTCTTTATTGCTTCAGCCAGTATATGGGAACAGCCTAGCTTTAGAAATGAAGCTCAGAATAAAATTAATGAGGATATTGGTACAAAATTATAAATATAACTTACTTAAATGTAAAAAAGCGTGGGCGCTCTTTTCCTATATTCTTATTTTATTAATACTGGAACTTTTAGTTAACGCCGCACTTTTTTTTACATTTAAGTAAGTTATATTTATAATTTTTACCAATAACCATTAATTTTATTGCGAGCTTCATTTCTAAAGCTAGGCTGTTCCCATATACTGACTGAAGCAATAAAGACTTTACATTCAAAATTATTTTTTACTTTTTAGTTCATTTTAAAATAAAAACGTATTTTTTAGATTTTTTAAACTATTTACTTTTATTTTCTACTTTTTAGTCTATTATATGTCTATTGTGTGGCAGCCGCCTTATTAGATTTAAAATGCCGTCACACAGGCTACTGTATTCCACTCGTAGTACCCTTTCATTTGATACCCATAGCGAGGGGGTTGTAAAGAAAAAGGTAATCCGCCATTTTGTGTTGGCCGCCATTTTGAATTTGGAGTGGAGCCACACAGCTAATTGTATTCTACTTGTCATACCCTTTCATTTGATAGCCATGTCTCGGGGTCGGTGAACACAATTGCAAAATTCTCCCGCCATCTTGGAACCGCCATCTTGATCTTTTTATAAAAAAGTCGGATTGCATTATCACGCGAACTATGCATATGTGCAAAATTTGGAGTTGATAAGTATATTTTCTAATTTTTAGTCTATTGTATTATCTACCGCCATTTTGTGTGGCCGCCATTTTGAATTTGGAATGACGCCACACAGCTAATTGTATTTTACCTGTCATACTCTTTCACTTGATACCCATTCCGGGGGTCATGGGAACCCAATTGCAAAAATCGGCCGCCATCTTGGAACCGTCATCTTGATTTTTTTACAAAATGGTTAGATTGCATTGTCATCCAAACTAAACGTGTGGAAAGTGGGTCAAATTTAACTTCCAAGATTTTTGATGTGAAACATCTTTGCGCGCGTTGAGAGTAATTCTTCAAGGTCGGGAACATTTTGTGGGAACGCTTTATAGGGAACGCTTTATAGGGAACGCTTCGTCCAATCCAATTTTCATTCCGGGAAACGGAAGATCTGTATTGAGGAAGACAGAATAAGACGGAGATTTTAAAAAAAAATAGTTGCACCAAAGAAAAGTGTTTATATGCCGCGAGCCAGACATGACGAGCCAGACATAGGCAGAATGGAACAAATGGTTGAGTGGTTGCCTTACGACGTTGATATTCCAAAAAGTCGCGGGTTCAATTCTTGATCTCGGCATTTGAATTTTATTATTTATATTTAATGGTTTTATTTAGCAACCTTGTATATTTGTTTGTTTGCTTGTTTGGTTAAATCTTGCGACAGCTTTTTCAACTACTTCTACTTAACCGATTCTTATGAAACTTTGCACACACATTGAGTTCCCGTGACAATGAAATCTGACATTTTTGTAATAAAAATCAAGATGGCGGTTCCAAGATGGCGGAAAAAAATTTCCAATTTTGTTCCGATTCCATTGAAAATCAGTATCGGGGGTTTTTAGGGCCAAAAATGACGATTCTGTGGTCAAAAATTAAAAATTCAAAATGGCGGCGCCAATATGGCGGATGAATTTTGCGAATCTGTTCTGAATACATTGAAAATCGATATCGGAGGGTTTTTAGAGCCACAAATGACGATTCTGTTGTCAAAATTTGAAAATTCAAAATGGCGGATGAATTTTGCAAATGTGTTCTGAATATGTTGAAAATCGGTATTGGGGAGTTTTTAAAATGTCAAATGACGAATATGTTTTCAAAATTCGAAAATTCACAATGGCGGCGGCAATATGGCGGATGAATCTTGCAGATGTGTTCTGAATACATTGAAAATCGGTATGTGAGGGTTTTTAAGGTGACAGATGACGAATGTGTGGTCAAAATTTGAAAATTCAAAATGGCGGTACGATTTTGGTAATAACAATTCGATTTCACTGAAAATCGCTATTTAGGTGTGTTTAAGGTCGGAAATATTGAATTTGTTGTTAAAATTAGAAAATTCAAAATGGCGCTGGCAATAGGGTATGTAGCATTGAGTCGCGTAAGAACTTTGGAAGGGCTATGTATTGAGGAGTTGGATTGTGAGAAATTAACAGGTAAGAAACCGTGCAACAAAGATGCAATGAAAGAGTTGGAAAGGATGAGAAGTTTGCATGATGATACAAGCCAAAAACCAAACTAAAAACTAGAAAATAAAAACAGGTAAAAAAACTTTTAAGTTAAATGGTTTTATTAGAAATCATAAGCTGTACCAAAACCTAGAAAATAATTAGAACACAAACATGGGCCTTCTTGAGATTCTGACGTCTGGTAAGAAATCGTGTAATAGTAGCCGTGCTGTTTTCTCATGTCGTATGCCAAGGGGCACTTTATGTCGCTGCGTCGCGGCAGCGGATTAAGTAATAGTCTGAGACTTTTAACAGACTAAAATAAAAACAAGGGGAGCATACAAATCTATATAAACTGTATAATTAAATAAAATCGACTTGTCTAGAAAAATGTGTTTCCAAGCCCACCAAAAATATATTTCAAATGCGATCAGACATCATGGTCGAAGGTCATCAACGGCAATGGTACATTTTCAACACAAATCGGTGTGTATAAAACTTAGGGCTATTTTACATCCCAAACGCAAAATTGCTGTGCTCCAGAGCTTCGTTTCGCCTTTGCGTTTGGGATGTAAAATGGCCTTTATTCTTTCTAATTATTCAATTTAAAAAAAGATAAAGATAGCCAAAGATGTTTCACATCTTTCACGTGCACTGGTTACACGGGTATATATTTTTTTTACATAGTTACAAGTGAAGCTAATATAAAGCGTATAAAAAAAGCGGTCAAAATCTTCTGGTCAGTTCTGCAAAATCAACTTTGTTTTCTTTTATTAAACCACGTGATAGATGGACTTTACATAGGTAAACATAAAATTAAACTGAAAAATCCCCGTGCACAACCGGTTTTATTAAAAATGAAATAAGAACAAAAAAAAATCATAACATTACACCCAGAAAAAAGTGTTTTAATGATGGCAGAAATAATCGCGATTTTAGTAAATTGGGTCTTTCCGGTCTTAAGCTCAACTGTTTCTGTTTGTCGGAAGAGTTTAGTGTAGATCTATCTCTAATATTTATAAATGGCTACAATAAATTTTACCTTGATTATGAAAAAATATTTCACTGCAAAAACCTTGAGTAAAAAGTTTGAATGTTTTCTCTGAGAATATATGCTCTCCTCCAGTAGCTTTTATAACTACAGTTTTTGTGATCTAAACTGGTCTTAAAAATTTCTCAGAACAGAATAACAAGTTTTAGTGAATCTCCGGCGAACTCGATTATTATTTAAGATTTATCAATATCAGAAACAACACATAAAATTTTGTGCTCCCGAAGGTCTTGTTACTCTATTTAGAATGTTACAAAAATTAATTATAGCACAATTATTGTGTTTCAGCTTAATATTGGCTGGTAATAAAAATACACATTTGTAGATTATTGTTAATAAAGTGTTAATATAATTTTAATCATTATTATTGTGATCCACAAACAGATTATCAACCTCAATCCCCAACCTCAAGTGGTAAACCATGTAAGCTAAACTACGATTATTTTCCGGAAGATGGTTTCTGTACTAAGGGCTGCTTACCCCTTTGGGAATACAACGAATACTATGGTCAAGCGCTGTACATTTGTGATCCTGATAATGATGATGGCGTTGGTGGGTATACTTATTGCTGTTCAAATGTAACATCTGGTACCGTGAAGTGGGTGTACAAGGAAGGTGAAACGCGCCCCGAGAGAATTAGTGAAAAAAGTTAGTTAAATAATAAATATTTTTAGTTAATATAAATAATTTTTTTTAAAAATATTTTTTTTAAGAATGTTGGGAGCAGCACTATACTCCAATACCACCGAATGCTTTTATTAGTGGAATATTTACTCTACCAGAAGAATTTCCTCATTTTGTAAAATTGAGAATAAAATTTTATAATTTTTATTTGTGATTAAAATTTATATTTTCAGTCGATTATTGGTTGGCAAGATGAAAATGGAGCGTATGATTTTAAGTGTACAGGATCGTTAATTGCACCGAATTTTGTTTTAACTGCAGCTCGTTGCGCACAGTCAAATGGGTAAGTACGTTATTAATAAATTCGTTTATACTTCAAACTAATCTAGTAATTCTTAAATTTTTACTAATAAGAGTCCAGGGAAATTAGACAAAAAAAAGGCCCAATTTCGGAAAAATTCCGGGAAAGCTGAATTTTGGTGTGGACATTGATATTATTGCTCTAAGGGAAATGTCACGAGTCCCCATTGATTTGACACTCGGACACGATTTTACGCGGGGTCAAACGTCACCAAAAGCGATTTTTCGAAAATATCTCAGTAATGCTCACTTTTATAGAAAAATTATATGAATAAAGTTTGTAGCTTAGGTAATTTCCTACAAAAAATATTTTATAACTTTTTCTTGTATGAGTAACCGTTTTTGAGATATTTTGATTTTAGTCCACGGATACTGTATTCATATAATTTTTCTGTAAAAGTGAGCATTATTGAGTGTCCGAGTGTCAAATCAATGGGGACTCGTGACATTTTCCTTAGAGCAATAATATCAATGGGCCAACGCACACGGCGCATAAAACCGGTTTTATAGAAGAGAGAGGGGAGGGAAGGAAAGAACTTAACGAAACAATTTTCACGCGAAACCAAAAGCGTGAAAACTAACACATGCAAATTATATTTTTTCTTATGTCAAATCTTCTTCTTTCTGAGCTCAGCATTTTCCCACTGAAATTTTTTAATCATTCGCTTTTTATTCCTCAACTCGGTTCAATTGGTCTGAAAATTTTGTTTTTTTTGTGAGCATATTGAAAAGAGTGATATTAAGGACTTTTTTTCATTATTTCTATTTGTCAACGATATAACAAGTAATTTTCATATGCACAAATACATTTAAAACTTGCTGTAAAGATTCAAGTTACTACACAAGATGCTATTACCCCGTCTGCCAAGGAGTGTAGTAAAACCGGTTTTATGTGCCATAACTATGATCTCGTGTGCGTTGGCCCAATGTCCATACCAAAATTCAGCTTTCCCGAATTTTTCCGAAATTGGGCCTTTTTTTTGTCTAATTTCCCTGGACTAGAAATACTAATTTTTAATTTTAACTAAAAATCGCAAAAATCTTATCATTTTTTTATGTTTATCGTCTATAAAGTCAGATGCCTAGTGTGGTAAAAGTAGGAGGAACGAACGTGAACAATGAAGCAGCAGAGGTCCTACCTATAACCAAGGTCATCGTTCATCCTGGATACAGTGAAAATGCAGTTTACAATGATATTGCTTTAGTGCAGTTAGGAAAACCCTCAAGGTTGGATATATTGTAAAGAAACACCGATATTTTTTTATTAACACAGAAAACATTTCATTAGTAATCCCATAGCATGTCTTTGGCAAACCGATGCAACATATCATGATAAAGCTACTGCAATTGGATATGGTTACACAAGTAGTGGTAAGTCTATTTTTTTTTCGTGATTCATGAGCTTAAAGAACGATCTACTTCCCGAAGTCTAAGTAAAAGTGCAGTTTGCAGCTCTTTTATCTCACAGAAATTTGTATGCTTTACCCTCTGTTGCACGAAAGTTTCTGAAACTCCAAATTTCACTTCCACTTTGACTTTGGGATGTAAATCGGGCTTAAATCTGCCATATAAAAAAAAACTCTAGTCTTTCACATAAATAATAATAAAAAAAATACTTTTAGTCAGTGACGGTCCAAAAAATCTCTTTAAACAAAATCTTACAATAACTACAAATGATTATTGTGAACAATATTTTCCACATGGTTCACGCAATCCAAATGGCATAATCGATTCACACATGTGCATTACTTATCCAAATGAAGGAAAGGATATCTGCAAGGTATTTATTAGTGAATTAATTGAAAAAAAAAATAGCATCTAAAAATAAATCCCAAATCAGTACCAAGGAGATCCTGGTGGACCACTCGAAGTAAAAATCATTCGCAGCTTAAACCAAGTACCAATCATATTAGGAATTTTGTCATTTGGTAATGAATGTACTGGTCCGATGGTTTATACAAGACTCTCATCATATCTTGGTTGGATAGAGTCTATTGTTTGGACATAGGTAATCGTAATTTTTTGTATTTGCAAATAAATATTTTTACAAAAAAAAAATATTGGACTTCTATTTGTTATTTCTCTTACGACAATGTAGTTCTTTTGATGACAATTTCAGGTGAGCACTAATTTGTTCTTTAAGAATATAAAGTCCAATTAAGAACTGAATGTTTAGTTTGTTTATTATCGCAAGTAAGAAGTGTATACCTAACGTGTAGATGATACAGTTTTGTTACATCAGTTCTTGAAGGACATGAATTAAATCTTGTTGAAAATTGTTCATATTCAGTCCATACTACATAGGATCAATATTTCTGTAGGAAAATACACTGTAAAAAATTTCTGTGGTAATTTTACAAAAAAAATACTGGAAGTTTTATTCACAAGCATTTTTGTATTTGTATTTTATATTATTAGGAATATTCCTAATCTACTTTACGTATTTTTACCAACTGTGTAGTAAATATAAATTATTTGTGAGATGTAAAAATACAATCAGTATTGGAGCTTTACTTCATAGTTTTGTAAATTTACAAATTATTGTTGTAACTTTTGACCAGAGACAGGAACAGGGAAGAACCTAAAGCTGAAGATTCCCGCCCTGTCCCAATGTGCTTGGCCCCGTCTGAAATATTTCCAAGCGCCAAATTTTATTCTTAGCTTATGCTCAGTCCTTATAAAAAAATAGCTTTTTTTTCACCATGCCTTGTTAAGCATGTACGTGAGGCAACTTCTATCAAAATTTCTTGGCTGTTACAATATATAACTGCCGAGACCCTGATCAAAGTCAAAGGTCTGGCCTTAACTTAAAACAATTCGGTATATATGCTTAGTATTCTATTGTTGCCTGTGAATTATATCCATGAGAGGAAAAACTTAAACCTTACATTCCAATAACCAATTAGTAATTTTACTGAAAATATAAATTCTAAAATTACGCTCTTACTGTAAAATTACAGTACAAAGTGTTAGGATTTTTTTAGTACAACATTGATAAAAATACTAAGAAATATTGTAATTTTCCTACATAAACGGTTTAGAAAAATACACAACATTGTGTAAAATATACATCACATTCATGTAATTAACCTTTACGTTATGCAGTATTGGAGATTCTCAATTTATTTATGTAAAGTTACAAAATTTATAGTAAAATTACAATAATTTTCTAGTAAATATTTCATATCGCGATTTGTAATTTTACTGTACATTTGCAATGTGAATTTACATATTCTTTTTACAGTGTAGTATACGAAAACAAAATATAAGAAAATGGGAAAAAATCTTAAGGTTTGCTTCACCGTATATTTTCTTTATTGAAATCAACTCCGGAATTCACCATAAAGCTCTCTATTGGATGTTTAACTTAATATTTAATTATTGTCTGTTTAATAGAAACGAAACTTGATCCTCACATTGATTATATCAATGATCCTCATCTATTCATTTTTACTTTCAGTTTATCACGGTATCTTATAATTGCATACTTTTAAGAAAATCAATAACATATATTTAGGCAAACAAAACAGAAATTAATATATGCCACGAATTTTAGTACTTTAGTCAAAAAATTCAATCGCAACAACCATATAATATTTAATGTATTTTTTAAAAGGTTGTTACATAAACTATGGTAACGTATGTAAATTATTTCGGAGTTTTCGCCACATACTGACCAGAAAGCTAGTAAATGGAAGAGCGCCTGTAGTTAGTCACAGGCCAACAGCGAACTAAATTAAAGCAGGAAATTTCAATTGTGCCGCCATTGTGTAGGTATAGGTCCCGCTTAATAACGATACTTCATAAAGTGGTGTTAATTGGAACTTGAATTAGCCATAGAGGATGTGTAATGTCCGAGGACCTTCATGGTATTCTCTAATCGAAGTCTACTACGCCAATAAACCTGTCAAAATTTCAAAAACGCACAAAGGTCACAATGGTCGATCGTATGGCGATCTTGGACGATCGTTAAAACCTTGAAATTTCATATTTTGGAACGAAGTGTTCTGATCGATTTTTTTAGCAAGTATGAACAACTTGTAGAAAACGATGGCGGTAACGGTCTAGATTGATTCCCGAAAAATCTCTTTCTGGCGAACACCTATTGATATAATCGCAGACTCACCAACCGCGGCCGCCAATAGCCAACGGGAAGATATCACTCAGACTTCGGCGTAGGAATTCTGCAAACAATTTAAACAAGGAGGAATATACATTTTTCTGAAGCTCGTGATATGTTTAGTATTCAGTCAACCTTTTTAAAGCCGGTGACAGCAGCATGACTGGAATACCAAGAAGCTCCGTCGGGCTAAACGCCAAGCGAGTTAGGTTAGACCTTATTCTAAAGACATCCTAGATCCTACCTATTCAGCAGCACCATGCATGACACAGTAGATATAAAAATACACTCATCAACAATCGGACACCACGCCACAAAGTGGTTCCAAATGCCGAAAAGGTGGCCAAAAGACCCTAAACTCGATCTTTGATTTGGGGACTTTTTGGGTCTAGTTCTGTAGGTACCTAAGGTATTAGAAAAATCGTTTTATAACGGTCAAACTTGCATGCGGGGCTCTCGGGAGCCATTGTTACGTGAGCGTCTTACACACGAGGGCCTCGACGCGGTACATAGCGAAATGGGTTTTTTGTGTTAACAGTGACCTGGAATCGTTTGAAATAGCTTCTGCTAACGAAAGTAAGTACTTTTAATAAACGTTATTTCATATTGACAATCAATTTTCTTAATTATTTTAGTAATGTACCATTCAAAACGAGTTTTTTGTAACTTCCCGTTGTAAACGTCAATGTCTAAAATTACATTACTCAAAAGTCCCACGACATCCAACTCTATAACAAGCTTTGTCGCATTCTTGAGATCTTTCTCTATAATTTGGAAGTTTCAAAAGTTGCCCCAGTTTGCCCTGATTTGTTTAATTTAAATAGAATTTCATAAAATTCTGGCTATGTATTTTAAAAGAACTTTGTCCACCATATTGGATCGGCCATTTTGTTTTTTAAATTTTGAGAAGCAATTCGTAGTCAGCAGACTCGAAATACTCTTCATACCAAATTTCATAGAAATCTGACCACTTTGTAAAAATTTTGTCCGTCATATTGGATCCGCCATTTTGTTTTTTTTATATTTTGAGTGAAGATTCGTAATCAGCGACCTCAAAATACTATTTGTACGTAATTTCATACAATTTGAATTACGTCTACATATTTTGGCCACCTTTTCGGGATTTGGAACCACTGTGCGCCGCCACAAAATCAGGATCAGTCCTAATCGTCATAGCGATCTTCGCAACTAAATGGAAATGCTAACCAAGGCGCAGTTGAAACCTGAACTAACGCGATATAACTACTGGCGATGTGGAAGAGAACATTAAAAGTTCATCCGGTTTACAACAATTCACAGAAAATCAGAGACCTAACTCAGCATCCGGTCGGCTAACTGTTTGGGTGACTGGCTGGACCTGACCCGAATTAGATTTAATTTTAGGTGAAATCTACTCTACATATCCAATATGGCGGAAGGGACACCCATGCCGACAAGCAAATGCGAAGAGACGAACCGAAATTAGATACATCCGTTCTCTTCCCTCTTTAATCAGTCTAGCAGAGGATGTCTGCTCGAGTGCCTGTAACGCCCATGACCAAAACAGGAGACGCCGCTGGGTGTTCACGCTCCGACGGTAGTGTCAGATTCCTACTGACTAAGCTCACCTAGGATTTTCAATGACGTTTAAGCCAACATACACCGTAAAGGCATTACGACCTGGCGTCATCAACCTGACCCTTCCCAGGTAGAAAATTACTATTGGGACGACGTTTGCACGACGTCGGCAAAGTCGTAACAACGTTGTTCGACAACGTCGCGCCAACTATGGGTCAACTGTGGGATGTGACGCAATGCCAACATCTTTTGCCAACGTTGAACCCTTATCGTATGCCAACGTTGGTTTCCTACTGCATGCCAAAATTGATCCCGTATTGTATACCAGCGTTGCCCTGATACTAGATGCCAACATCAGCCCGACGTCAGGTGCCTTTGTCACACGTATGAAGCCTACAGTTGTCAAATGAATGTTGGTCCCATACACAGTCCACCATCGTTGGTTTTACGTTCGCCCAACGTTGGCTGTCAACGTCCGATCGCGAACATTGGTTCAACCTTGTGTGCGCAAAAAATTGAACCTTGGCAGAATGTTGTTCACCGACGTCATCCACCATCGTAGGGCTTAACGTTCGCCCAACGTTGGCTGCCAACGTCCAATCGCGAACATTGGTTCAACCTCGTATGCGCGAAAATTCAACGTTGGCAGAATGTTGTTCACCGACGATGTCTGACCAATGTTGATCCGACGTCGTAAATTTTGCAAAGTCGGCTGAATATTGGGCTTTTCTACCTGGGTTACAATATTCCATGAAAGGGGTGCTCCTCTGGCACGGAAAAGTGGGGCAGATGGATCCCATCTTTGTGAGAAAGGCGACTTAGACGAAGCTCGCTACCCAATTCACTGGCATAAGTGCTCACAGCGAATCCGATGGTGGACAACATACCGAGAAGCTTTTGCTTATTGATTCTGTGACTCTCTAACCCGGTCTAAAAAACACCCGAAGTTGAACCTTGGTCAATCATCACATCTACATACCTAAGTACGGGCTTGGAGCGGGTGACCTACGTGGCGTCAGTACTTCATCGTACATGATGATCTACAGGAGGGGACCTTCGACGGAGCCTTAGGGGACTCCACAGGTTGTCCTTTAATCGCTTACTCCGCCGTCTAACTCGAACTAGTGTTTAAGAGATATATGTATGTATATAAGAGATATATGTATGTATGTATAAGCCATTGCGTTAGCCAAAGGGGATATCTTACACGAGTACTGCCAATCTATCGAGAGCTTACCAGACTATGTAGGAACCTCTCCTCTTCTGGCCTTGAACAACCGCCACAGTCGGTTAAACAAACAAGTTTGTGCCTACAAGCGGTAATTGGGTCCCGAGTTTTCTTGAATCTAACCTAACTTATCAAGCATGGCTATAGGTTTTGACATCTGTCACAGACACTTCTACCAACAAAACAAATTAAAAAAAAATTAAAATTCTCATCTTAAAAACATCAAAAAAAAACATATTAAACTTTCATGAAAGCTGATATTTATTTTCTGAATTTAAGATCATTTCAGTCTTCAAAGGAACAAATGAAAAAAAGAAGTTTTTCAACCGTCGTCCTTGCCCTTGGAACCAGAGCCCTTCGGGCCTTGACGTTTGCCTCGTGGGAAAGGGTTGAAAATGAATTTTTCTCTTCAATTTTTTTCATGATTGAAATTTCCAATTTAACGTTGAGTAAACACGATTTATATTTAAAGTATTTTTTAATTACCTATAGATATTCTCTATTTATTAGTGTAGTTAACTCCATTTTTCCGTTGTTGTTCTGTTGATAATATCCAGAAGCCTTTCATTTGTATCGTGATTGAAAAGTAAAACCTTGAGTTGATTTCTCATGAATTAATCCAAACAAAGCATCGCACCTCAAATCACACAATCCTTCCAGGATGATTACTGTTTTTTTTTTGCCACAATGCCACAAGGTCTGACAATCACGTGTATTTATGCAAAGCAGCAACAGGCTTCAGTTTTTCTCTTCTTGTTTCCCTGCAACCCCCGCTAACAGCTGCGGAGAGAATTGAAGGTGGATTTTGATGTGGCGAAACCCCAAAGCTTTAACTCTTTCCTTAGTTTACATGCACATACACACACACACACACAAGCTCGCGGTTTCTAGAGAGTTGAAGGAAACTTTCGTCCTTGCGTGTCTCCAGAGCTCTCCAGAGATTTTACAAAAACAGGTTTTACGGTAAGCGATTTTGAAGCTCTGAACCCCCAGTATAGTTCCTCCGCGAAGGTATCGTTTTTGAAGGTGAGTGCTGATGGAGAAACACAAGGACATCTCCCACGCACTGAGAGATTGCTGTGCTTTGTTCTTCCCACTAATCCCCCCGGCTCCAGGCTGCAGGTGGTGAAAGGAGTTGTGAAGGTTAGTATGGGTTTTTCTCAAGAGGCTCGGCTCGGTGGATGCTAAGCTCCTGGCTATCATCAGTTCATCACGTCTTATCGAGGAGGAGTAGTCGGTGTCGTTTTGTGTTGTTCTCGACTTGACCCTGGCTTCTGCGATATCGGCCGCTCGTTCATCCATCGTCTTTGCTCCAGATGAACATTGGTCCATGGGCAACTACTGTAGGTGCACGGTCGAGCTCCACTAAAGACGTGTCCCAGACGGGCGTACGTCCGCATATACATACACGGCACGGCGACGGCGACGGCGACAACGAGGCGAGTCTGCACACAACAGTCCAAAACTCAATCGAGTGCCAGTTGCGAAGGAGTCGCGTTTCTGTACGGACGTGTGTTGTGTTCATCCGCGTGTGTTCATGCATCGGCGAGTTCATTTTGGCGAGTGAACAAACAAACAAAGTGCTCTCGATAAGTAATCACAAATCCCGCGTTTTTCGTCGGTCGGTCTCGTTCCAAGTGAAACTCAATTACAGCTGCGGCTCATCCGATTTGTGCGGTTTACGGCAAGTGATTATCTACCGGATATTGGGTGTATCGTGCTAGTTTTGTGCTTATACCGGGTTGGAACCGGAGGATAACGAACGGACGGACCGGGAGGGGACCAAAAAAAGGACCAAAACAGCGATTTCCTTTCAAAATAAAGAAGGTGCAGCAACAGGATCCCGGCCGAGCGAGTACTTAGCGCCTCCGGTGGGAGTGTGTTGTTATAGGTAGTCTGGTGTGCGGGGGTGTTTCAGGTGGAGCCCAGGTGTATCCAATGTCAAAGTTAAGTGGGAGGTTACACGACGAATTTCGTTCGAGTGGGCGCTGAATCCGTTGGAGTGAAAAGTAATTTAAAAGTTGTGAATTTGTTTACTTTAAGGGAATTAAAACAACAACAACAACAACAACGAAAAATCCATGCGAGTGATGGCAACAAAGCATAAAGCAAACTCCAATTCGGAATCGTATGTTGTCCAGCATCTTTTACAAGTGGCGTGAATACTTTTACACTTATATTTATGTTTTGTTTTTATTCTGTGTTGTTCCTCGATCTTTCTTCATACTTCATTTGTTTATCATTGGTGTAAACTGTAAGAACAGCGCGGTGCACAAGTGCCCACCATATATAATTCCTCCTTCTTGATCGTGTGGTGAACATATCTTAAGAACCCATCCACCAGATCCCAGCCAGTGGGAAGCCCAAAAAGGGAGGCGCGGCGAGGAAAGAAGATCTTCAAAGACTTTAAAACTGTGTGCCACAACATCGCCATACAACAACTTTCGGATTCCCAGATTCTAGAGGAGCAACGACACAACCATTCCTGGGCCCTTTCAATACTGGGGGTTTTCGCTTATCAGATTCAGCTTGTTCCCGTGCAGCCATGGTAAGTACACCGAGATTTCAGTTGTGAGACGCTCTCCACCTCTCGTCTTTGTGTATACAACAGCCGTGGTGCATTTATTTTTCGTATTGTACTAGTACACAGTGTGGTGGAGATAATTTGCAATAAAAACAAAAATTTCACAAAATACAAGAATCTAGTGAAGCGCGAACTGCAAAACAGTGTGAATGTAATCTGTGTGGCATAGGGCAACCGCCATACAAGAAACACAAATGGAAAATGCATCAGAATAATGTGGGCTCGCGTGGACAAACTCTTTGCACTATTATGGAATTCCTGCCCTATACCTATATACCATACCCTCATAGCTTGGTCTGGTCGCTCTAGCACGAAAAAAAGGACATGTTTAAGAGTTGTGAATTATTGCAAGGATGTGCGAATGTGCTCCTTTAGTTTTTGTTGTCATGCATTTTGTATGCGTCTTCTTTTTTGGGGCGGCAATTTATCGCATTTTAATGTTGTCCTCTTAATATTTCATCGCCATTTGTGAAAGGGAATGGAGGGACAAAAATTTTTTGTTATTTACGATTTATTTGTTCTTATCTTGAAAAATGTTATGATCGTGTATGCGCAGCTTGGGAGGAGGATTTGGGGTTGTTTTTAAAGTTTAAAGCAATTTTTTGTTGTTTTTTGTTTTATGGTGATTAAAGTTTATTTTTTTCTGTCTTAAGATGTTTGATAAATCTGTGCATAAATACTGAAGATACAAGTTTTTTTAATGGAAAATTAATTAATCTCACCCCTCTCTTCTTAATTTTAACTATGGAATGTATTTTCAGTGGCGGCGAATGTATTCTTAGATGCGAATGGTGCACTTGCACCGGGCGCAATTTCAGAAATTAAGATTTAAAAAAAATTAAAACTTTGAAAAAAAAATAAAGGTAAATCTACAGTATAGTATGACCCACCTCCGAGTTTTTTGAAGGGCTTGTAAGAGAATTTGCATATATTTTATATTTTCGTGCTTCTAAAATTAGGAGCTCCTCAGTTGAATCTTAGCATTGGGTAACATGCGCACGGATCCACCAAAATCGTTAAATTACCACTAATGTTGGAACTAAAACTGCAAATTATCCTATATATTCTGCTGAAACAAAAGGTGCAATAGAAAAATTAAGTACTCCTTGTATGGAAGGGGGGCTCTGCCCCCATCCCCCGGTTTGGGGGGCTACCGCCCCCCCATACCCCCCGTTTTAAGGTTTTATTTTTCCATTCCCGTTTTAAAGTTTTATTTTCCCATTTTGAGGGGCTACAGCCTCCTCCCCTACCCCCGTTTTAAAATTACCTTTTTGGATTTTGGGTCACCCCCCACCTTTTAAATAAGTGTTTTCAATATGGCGGTTAACACTTTTCAGCTAACCGAATTTTCCCAACTTTAAAAATTCATTACTCGAAAACGGTAAGTGAGCGACAATTTATTTTTTGAAAAATGGATTCTACAGCCCAAAATACATTAATAAAAAAAATTTCAAAAAATTCGGAAGTGGGTCATACTATACTGTAGATTTACCTTGCCGCAGGAAACTAAAGCAGTGCAAAAATGTTTTAATTTCTTCTGCAATAACGGCACATTTCCGCACTTGGATACTTCACACAAATGCTCGCATAACCCTTCCCACACGAACCCACCCCTTCCCCAGCCTAAAATCGTGCCGCAGGAAACTAAACCAGAGCCCAATTTATTCCTAGAGGCGGCGAATTTATTATTAGGTGCGAATGGTGCACTTGCACCGGGCAAATTTGGACGGGGGCGCAATTTCAGAAATTAAGATTTAAAAAAAAATGAAACTTTGAAAAAAAAAATGTAAAAGTGTTTTTATTACCATGATTTATTTTCCCAGTTTATGTTTTCGACGAAATTCCGGGGGCACAAGAAAATACACAAATTCGCTCAATTTACTCGCATGCAAAAAAGCGGGGAAATTTTACTTTTCCTTGTGCAGGAACTTACCCGAGATTTTAGCTTCGCGATTTTCATAAAGTTTAACTCAATAAATACTTCTCGAGATTTTACTCAAAAAATGAAGGAACAGACCTCTTCTTCGAGAATCACAAGTAAAAATTCAGGAAACTGAAATGCCTCCATTAAAAGAAAAAAAATTTTAGTGTCTTTCTCCATTGTCCTTCACTGCGATCAAAAAATGCACAGCTGATGGGGCGCAATATGGCATACTATACCTGACGCAAAAAACCCAAGTGCCGGAGTATTCCCAAAATCATATCTATAATATTAAATTCTACAATACGTCTGAAATTATCAGTGTCACTTAAGTAAACATAACAGTTGAATACTGCAGTATGGGTAGCTTAGGGGTTAAAACAGCCGGATGCCATCACAGAGGTCCGTGATTCGATTCCACGCTGCGTCGTTTTTTTTGGCTTGAGTGAGGAAATACTGCACAGGAAGCCTCATTTTCACATAAATATGAGAAACTATTGTGATAGCATTTAGTGTTTCACCAATTTTGAACCAGGCTTACATCTATGCAGTGCACCGTAACACGATCTATGACATGATGTAGTGGTAGTATAAAGGGGATCTTCAATTTTCTACCAAGACTCTTCTTCTTCTTTGACGACTCTACAACCGAGATCCGGTCCTGGCCTGCAATTGTTCTCTCCACCGGTCCAGATTCTAAGCCTATGTCATCCAGTTTGGCATCTATAAGCTCTGGGCGTCCTGATCTACACCATCCTTCTTTCTCTGTCGCACCCTATAGATCTTACCGATATTCCTAGGCTATTCACTACTAAATTTTCAGATGTTATTAAATTTTTAACTTCCCAGTAGGAAGTTATTGTAATCAGTCCGAAAATCGGATTCGAAATTTTCAATGTATTTACACGTTTCAAGGTCCCAATAGCATTTTAAGCAAAAATTTGAGAAGAAATATGTGTGTGTGTGTGTGCGTACGTATGTGGTCATTTTTTCCTGCACGATTTTGGGCGAACCGAAAAAGATATCGACTTCGTTCAGGTGAAGTTCGAAGCGTGTTCAAGGAAATATGATCTGAAAAGATTTTCATAAAAATTGGTCGAGCCGTTTTTTTGTTTGAACAACTTAAGTGATTTTTGTACCGGCACGATGCGAACCAAAAAAGATACCGACTTCGTTAAGATGCCGTTCAAAGCGTGTTAAAGGAAGTATGATCTGAAAAGATTTTCATAAAAATCGTTCGAGTCGTTTTTTTGTTTGAACGAATACTGGGAAGTTAATCTTGTGGACCGAAAGGGTCAAAAGCCACATCCAAACTAGTTTTTCTTATGATTTTAATACCTTATGTTAATTGTTAACTTTGTATGTTAGTTGCTCACAATTTCAAGTTCAAAGTAACGCTCAATAGCACGATCACTACTTACATGATCACCACCATCAGATAACTCTAAAAATCATAAATTATATTGATTGCAGGCATATCTAAGAAGATTTATTACAAAAACAAAAATCAAACAAAAAGCCGCCACCATTAATATACCAAATCGAATGCGCAATTTCCCATTGGACACCCTTAAAAACCACGCAGCATGATCTTCAGTAATTCTCTTCTTTAATCCTTCCCCTCGCGCCCGTTCCATTCATCCACCCGCGCGCGCGGGCACGATAGCTATATAACAACATTTGCAAAACATCTTAAATTTCTGCACTATTGAGCAAGAACGGCGCAGCTGACTTATACTCATATAGGCGATCTTAAATAACACTTTGCATCGGCAGCTGATTCCTAAAGGCGCATATGCATTGCAAAAGGCATACCTAGACGAAGAAAGTCGATGTTGCCAACAACAAGACGTAACAACAAGAAAAAAGGCTCGTTTCCCTTCATTGGCCAAAGACTCGTCGTTGCATGGGTAGTAAATGTGAAACTATAGATTCAAGCTGCGCGCGCAGGAAATTCAATCGTCCGGTGGTTGAATTGGCACGAATACAACGTGGCCACTCGGCTTGGCTTGGTGCTTGGTTGGTCGGTCGATCGGTGATCGGTGCTTGGTTCTTCGATGGATACCGAGGATCGGGTGTGTTCTTTAAATTTCAAAACGTCGAGTTTTTAACGAATTCTTGAGCTTCAATTCCAGGTGATTTCGATGCAAATTTAGAAGCCATATTACTTCGCTATTACACGATCAATAAAATTATGCCGCCCATAACCTCTTTGGTATCCAGTATCGTTGGCTCCAGTTTCGATGGTTCAATTTTTATCGATTCTTTCCGGTTTTATTTATTTCTTCATTTTTTCTTGCCATGCATTTTGGTGTATACATAGAGTGTGTGTTTGGTGTGTATTTAAAGTAGCCTTCCAAATGCAATACAGGCACAACTCCGGTAAAGGGTATAAAACTGATCGTGGTGGCACGATCACTATATGAAACTCGGTGCGTCCATGTGGTGTTGTGCATCATGCCCACGATCAACTGGTTTTCATCCTCCTCTTAAGGCTTGTGCTATAGCAATGTTTGCGTGCTGTCATTTCCATGTTTTTTAGGTCATATCTGTTTTATTTTCTTGGCGTTTTCCTTCCTTCTTCGCGTCGTCGTTATGCTATGCTGGGGCAAAGGAACATAAATTTAAAAAGAAAAGGGTTCAAGACTCGCCATGGTTATCTGTCCCGATGATCCCTTCTCATGAAGAAATTATGAACTCGAAATAATTCGATTTTTTATTCTTTTGGTTTTGTTTGTTTGGTTGCGGCCGAAATTTAAATGCGGTGTGCATTATGTAAATTTGTTTGTAACGAAAAAAAAAATACCTTTATGGAGATCGTCAGTCTTATAACACATAAAGAAACCAAAAAAAACAATCTTAAAGTGGTAGAAGCAGTCTTGTCAGTATTTAGAGGCGAATTCAATAGTTTTGTGATCATTGGTGATAAATTATGGCTGATACTAGAAAAATGCTTAATTGGACAATAGTTTGTCGATTAGATTAGGGAAAGATTTATTTTTTGAACTGGTTTTTACAGTTTTATAGAAGCTGCTGCTATCACGATTTAAAGTGATTATAATTTTTCATCAATTTTATTTTTTAATTTGAAATTCTTAACGCAGTGCAGGAGATTTTTTCTTTGGGGTTGTTTCGTACTGAAGTTTATGAGATGTGGAGGGAATATTTCAGGTTTGTTTTTTTAGTAGTGATGCATATGGAAGCTGGCAGGTGATATTTATGGTTGTTTATTATATTCAGGTTTATGCTATTTAGTATTGATGCAGAGTGATGTATTTCGACCACTTAAGAATATTCTCAAAACAGATTATTCATAGATTTGCATGCAGAGTTACCGGTTTCCATTAAGTTTATTTAATTAGATCTAGTTTAATAGCTTAATGCACTAAACCGGCTTGGAAAAGTTTTGAGCAATAAAAACTCGAGTTTGTCGCCTTTTCATATCTATAAAATTTTGCAAACTTTGAATTTTAGTCAACCTATATTTTTTAATTTGAACCACCTACAAACTGGAGAGAACTTGCAAGACGTAGAGACGATTGGAAAAAGAGACTTCAAGAGGTTCGAGTACTAAAAGGACTGTAGCGTCATTTAAGACGAGGATTTGAACCACCTATTTCAGCCTATTTTCTTCATATTTAGGTGATCATTCAGCGGAATGCTGGTGTATATGCAAGCTTTATTGATCTGGCCTTCCAATTAAGGTAGGTGTAAGGGTAATAAACTCATCCATAAAAACCCTCTATCATGGAACGGGTCACAAGGCTCGGAGATCGCGTTAAAGGACAACGGGTTAATGATTTAAAAAATCCTCTCCTGTAACGCAGCTTTCCCATATCCTGTCTAAGTATAATGATGACAATAATGGCCATTCGTGATGCAATAGGCAAGGAATTAGTTGGGAGGCTATGGGAGGAGGATACGTAGGAATCCTCGGTTTGCAGGAGAACACTAAGCGCAATGGACAAGGATTTATTAAGATGGGACCAGGTACAACCTTTCCTCATTGAAAGGCCCTGGTTTGGTAGTCTTCTTCTTCTTCTTTGGTAAGGTATTGGGTCCACTTTACTTGGCCTATTCAGCAATCTGCGTAGCAGTATCCAATAATCAAACCAACAAGTGTCCTGACATCCTTTCTACTGCTCCCCAACAATTCCTTAGCTGCGTTAATAGGCGAAAGAAGGAATCGCTTAAAGTTGCCAAATCCAGGCACGGATCTCCAGCGTTTGGTGTAATTCATCAAACTGGTAGGTGCCCTAGTAGCAGGTTGCGGACCGATAAATACAATGTAATTGATCCATAAAAGTCACACGAGTATGATAGGAAAGGGAGAGCCCATCCTGGTATTATAAAACTGGGTTCATCCGGTGCCCAGTGGAGATCGTTAAACGACAGTGCAAAAACTACTCACCACCATGCACCCCTCGACACGATCACTTTACACTTAGTCGGACCGATCATATTAGCCGATCACTTTCAGGGCAACCTCCAGTGGCCATCACGTCCAGGTTATGATGGGATTTCCACCATCCCGAGGCTGATGCTCTTCCTATCTCGCTGGTAACTAAGCACTCCTTGAGGTTTCTTAGTTGGTGTGTTTTACGGGGTCATCTAGCTAGTCCAACGCCCAAGCTCTCTACAAGGAGGACCGGATCCGTGAATTTTACCACATCAGATAGGATGGCCCAGCTACACCCCGGGGACTAGGTACGCCCGTCGTCTGTTGCTTATCCAGGGGCACCAGTGAGGAGGTGATGGTACGATTTTTCACACAATGATGAATTAATCTTCATTACTCGATGTCCTTAACACTGTCCATGAGAATATTCTTCTCATGCACCTAACCTAATCTGCACCTGAATTTAGGTGATATCCGTCTCATGAAGTAATCTCTTCTTCGACAATTGTGCATAAGTTCCGATTGAACTACCTGTTCAGAAAGTTCTCTGCGGTAGGATTTATGGGGAGACCCAACCTTTGCTGTAGACCTAGAATACACTGTTTTTCATAAGTTGTATCACATTATCACATGTTGAGTGTCATATCCACAGTACAAAAAAATATTTCCACTCAATTAAACAAAACTAAAAAACTACCATGATACCCACTAAAATTCACTCATCTGTACTAGAAGCCTTAAATCAAAACAACCAACCCAAAAACCTAACTAAGCATCATCTCACACTTCTTTTCATCTTCCAACCCTATAAAAAGGATCTTCTACCCTACTTTAAAGTGAAAAAATCAAAACACTACATTTTCACTAAAGTCACCCTTTTGTATCCCCTTTTAATTAGAACGCATTAGACGGAAGAATTTCAAACAACAACAACAAAAAAAGTAAAAGAACTAGAGGATGTCCCACTTTTTAATTCGTTTCATTTTTTTTCGGGGTAAAGATTTCAATTTAAGCTCTTTTTACGACGCAATAGAAGGACTCCATCGGCCTCGACATCCGTTTACCGAATGAATCTCACTCTCTCTCTCCATCCGTAAAAGCAACACATTTACTTTTCTCTTAAAATCGTCGGCTGGTTTCATTGTTAAACATTGCCCAAAGCATTCTACTTCAGAATCTCTTTTCAAAATTTCTAAAGTTCTTTTGCCAAGCTCCAAAAAAAAGAAGATAACAACAACACAACAACAACAATAACAACAACAACAACAAAAAAGAATCTTCTATAAAACCAGAAGAGTCCTTCAATCACTGAATGAAATCAGGATCCAGGCTTCGAGATGAAACCGTCAGCGACCTTTTACCCAAAAAAAAATAAAGGAGAAATTGTCACAATCCTTCATGGAAAATCTCTATACTTTCGCCTGCATTTGAGTCTTCCCTTGGATGGTTTTGTGTCCTTTAAGCGGTTGTGTTTCTTTGGCAGGACATTTTTATAGTTTAGTGTACTTCTGAGTCCTTCAGTTCAGCTTGTAAATGTTACACCTACTTCCCTGCGTTTAATCAGATCTACAACACTATTTTCTGGTGTTGTTTTTGTTCAATCTCCTCACTCCTTCCAAAATTTTGTTTTTGACAAGTGTTTTCTATGGAGTCCTTCAGATAGAAGATCGTTAATGAGTAGCCCTGGGGCGTACTGTCAAGGACTTGATTCTTGTTTCTTCTTTTAAAAGTATCACTTACACTTATTTTTTTATTATTTGTTTTTCATCGGATTTTGTGAGATTTAATACCGTTACAATTTAATTAAATTTTTCAGTATGCACCACCCACACTGGCTTACAACACTTTTTCAGATACAGGTTTTTTGTTGTAGGACGCTTTCCAGGAAAAATGTAGCTTCAAAAAACAACAGATTTGACTTTCGCCGTCAATAAGGTTCTCATTTGGGGACGGAATTCCAAAAAAAGTGGGGAAACCTAAAGCCAAGCCAAGTTCCAAGCTTCCCAAGTATTTACGACGTGCCTAAGAGAGGGTAAAGTGGGGTTACGCATGCGTTCCAAGTGCGGTATAAAATCATTTTCTTGCTCTCAATCTTAGGTTTTATCGGGGATAAACTACGTTGATGTTTATGATAAAATCTAGACTAGAATAGTCCCAAAGAAGGCTGCAGGAGAGAACACCAACCAAATTGATTAGTTCCAGTAGTGGGAAATTGACTAATTCAGTAGTAATCCTACAAGATTTTTCTAAAGAATTTGTTTTTTTGGTTTATAGTTTTGTTAGTTCAAAATGAATTATTTCTCCAGTTAGTTCAAAATAAATTAGTTCTCCAAGAACTTCAAAATGAATTAGTGCTCCAAGAATTTCAAAATTAAGTAAGTTCAAAATGAATTAGTTCTCCAGTTAGTTCAAAATGAATTACTTCTTCAAGAACTTCAAAATGAATTAGTTCTCCAGTTAGTTCAAAATGAATTACTTTTTCAAGAACTTCAAAATGAATTAGTTCTCCTGTTTGTTCAAATGAATTAGTTCTCCAAGAACTTTAAAATTAATTAGTTCTCCAAGAACTTTAAAATGAATTAGTTCTCCAAGAACTTTAAAATGAATTAGTTCTCCAAGAACTTCAAAATGAAGTAAGTTCAAAATGAATTAGTTCTCCAGTTAGTTAAAAATGAATTACTTCTCCAAGAACTTCAAAATGAATTAGTTCTCCAGTTAGTTCAAAATGAATTACTTCTCCAAGAACCTCAAAATGAATTAGTTCTCCAGTTAGTTAAAAATGAATTACTTCTCCAAGAACTTCAAAATGAATTAGTTCTCCAGTTAGTTCAAAATGAATTACTTCTCCAAGAACTTCAAAATGAATTAGTTCTCCAGTTAGTTCAAAATGAATTACTTCTTCAAGAACTTCAAAATGAATTAGTTCTCCTGTTTGTTCAAATGAATTGGTTCTCCAAGAACTTGAAAATGAATTAGTTCTCCAAGAACTTTAAAATGAATTAGTTCTCCAAAAACTTTAAAATGAATTAGTTCTCGAAGTACGTCAAAATGAAATAAGTTCTCCAAGTAGTTCAAAATGAATTAGTTCTCGAAGTACTTCGAAGTAATGCAGAGGGGGGCAATTGACTCCATCGTAGGACAACAACAGTGGGTTGTTTTCATGTAAAAGATATCCAAATGAGAACTACTACTCTCCCCTTAGAAAGTAGTTATTCTACTAGTCCTAGAACTACTTCCCTTTCCTACTGGGAAGGGATGCCGTACTCCCCCTCCTCGAAATACAAATGAATATGCAATATTGCTTTATGGTAATACTTGGTGCGATTTCATAACTTTTTATTGAGGTGTTTCTAGGTAAAATGTTTTCTATGCGTGTAAATCAATCTTTATGTGGTCTGGATGAACACCATCGAACACCACTTCAAAATCAGCAAAAATCACTCCTAAAATCTGTATCCCCACTCATGGCAATGTTTTATGATTATTCGGATATTGTTGTTGGGGTCGTTTCAGGTCCTTCCGTTATAGTTCGCCCTTGTAATTGGGTCAACCAACTGTTACCTTTCTTTCTTTCATATACCCTTGAGTGGGACTTAGTGTGTCAATTTTTTAAAATTCCGCCCCGTTTATAATACAACAACAACAACAAAAAAAAGAAACGGGAATCCCTCCTGCCTCGACTCCTGCTCTTAAATAGGATCACAGGTAAAAAGTAGAGTAGCACGATGAAAGCAATTAAATTTTTCACAAAATAGCTACTCTCTGCCGGTTTTGTCCTTTTTCTCGACAAGTATGGTGCCCTCCGCATAGGGACCTTACCGCGCCTTATCACTGGGTACTGGGATAGGTAACACGGTGGGCTTTTTATTTCAATTATGCCTGTCGCTTTTACCATTCCCATATTTGCCACGACTACCCCCTGTAGCCCCCCCCCTCCACCCAAAATGGCGTATCACCATTGCCTAAAAAGCATTAATTCCGCCGTCAGGTGTAAATTTAATTTCGTTCAATGACTGAATTAAATTCTAAGAAATTTAATGGAGGGGATGATGGCTTTAATAAAGCTTCACTGATTCGGTAAAAACGGAGAAAAAGACATGCGGGGTGGAGAGGAGGGGTGGGGATAGAAAAAAAAATTTAAAGAAGAAGAATTTCGTGATTGAGGGTCATGTAAATTAGGAATTTATCATGGTTGAACGCAGCCACGAGGAGAGGCCTATTGGGTAGTAAAAGGCGAGAGGGGCGAGGGGCCAAGGACTGTAGAGAGGTGGTGTCCCTTCTGAGGGTTTATATTTGGCTTAAGCCAGTTTTAATTATCTGCTGCGGAGTGTTATTAACAAAGGGAGCGAATTATAAGCTGGTGGAGCGAGAGTATCCCTTTTCACATAGACCAATGGGTGCTTAAAATCCACTTAGCCTCTCCTTGAACTAATTTCTGCAGCCTTTTAAAGGAATTAATCCGCGATACATATTTCAATCCAACCCTCCCCCCAAACCCCCCTCAAGTGCCGTAACTCAGCTACAGCAGAATTATTATTATCAGGGCAATCAGGGGAAAAGTTTTGTGGGCGGAAAATGTTGTTTGCATAATTGTTAGTAGATAACAGAAGTTGATGTTGTTGGGAAATTATTTGATTTTCTTTCTTAATCAATAAAGCCACCCTCGTGCCCCCTCCTTCTAGTCAGCTGTACCTCATACTTAAGCCCCTTTGCAGTGTCCCCTTGGCAAGTTTTGAACCCCTCGTTTTGTTATCGTTTTACCTCCCCCCCCTTAAAATTTTCAATAACTCTCGTCTTGTTTGTAACATCCTGACAAGATCTCAACTCTTAAGGGTGCGTGTATTTTCCAATTCCTTGTATTTTTATTGTATGGTATCCTTGCAGGAAAAAAAAATCAATAAAAAAAGATTTTCCACGCCTGGTGGAATTTTTAATCAGTTCAAAACTCGCCCTTTCCGCGTGTTAGGGGTTGGGGGTATTAAAAAAAAAAAGAGTGGAGACAGATAACAATGAATGATGAAAAGTACAATGAAGAATGGGGTACCGACACTCTTACATTCTCTTGTTGAAAAACTGATGGATACATACCCCATGTACCCTCAGTCGCGAACAACCCTTATATGAAACCGTATGCCGAGGGGTCGAGGGGTAGTCGTGGGAGGACTGAATTTAAAGTGGGTTTTAGGGCAAACCCTCAACCGCCGTTTTCGTGAGCTATCACTAACAAAACATCTGATCTGATTTCTGATTCTGATTCCTTCTTGCCGCCGCCCGTTCGGGGCAAGGTCGTGTGCAGATTAATGGTGCGTGGGTATTTTTCCGCTGTGTTAATCTCTCGCTTTTCAGGTCGGCACTTTTGACCCAATTTCTTTTCTTCTTCATTTTTTTTTTGTTTTCCTCTCTCTTTTCCGCTTTCCACACGGACTCATTTTTTCTCCTCTTCTTCTCCAACAACGTTTGAATAAAAAAAAAAGGAAACCTCGGTGTTAGCATTACAATAAAAGAGGGTTTTCTTCTTTCGTGTATTTTTTTACTTGTAATTTTTCCTTTTTTACTTTTCTTTTTCTTCGTGTATTTTTTTTTTGTTATTTTATTTTCCAAAAAAAGCTGCGATGAAAGTTATGTAAAGCTTGACTTGCTTTAATCTTTATGAATCTTTGATTTTTATTCAAATTTTCCCTTAAAATGTTGCTTTATTTCTTGTTGTTGGTGTTTTTTTTATACAAAAAAAAAAAGGATTTTCACTTCTTCGTGTATTTCTTCGTTTTTGAACAGTAAGCAAAGTGATATTAAGCATTTTCCTTTCACATAATTTATGGTTTTTACTTTTAATTTTGACACATATTTTTGAAAGGCACAGGTATGGGTGTTAACATTTTGGTTTTGGAGCTATAGAACATAAATATCGCCTATGGATTCAAAAGAATTCGTGACTCTTTTATATATGAAGAAGAGTGATGAATGATATTCTTATTAACAGCTGTAGTCGGTATAAGGGTAATATGGTCTTCTGATGACAAATGTCTTCTTGTTTCCATGATTCCTAGCTCCAAAAAAAACCCCCATTAAAGAGGCTCGTAAGAATAGATCCTTCGAAGGAAGGTGGTAGAAAAGTGGCTAATAGGCCTACAATTAGCTGTTAAGTCAATTCTGGAAGTTTCAAGGAGGATCTCAAGGTCAACAATGTCAAAGTTAACAAGCCCAACTGCTCCGCTACCCACTGAGTAATCAACTATCAAAAAAGCTGAAAACTATTCAATCGAGTACAATTACGGAACTGACCCCAGCCACTGATCACGTATCAGTTCAATTTCTTGGAACTAGACGATGAAATTCACCAGAGACTAAAAAGTGGACCTATCAAAAGGACCTATATGCCTAAAGAGGCTCAATCAAAAATAACCTAAAATGCCGTGGTATACCTCAGGGTGAACTCCTAGTATCGGAAAGCCAAGTTAATAATCAAAGCAATGGGACCCGGTGTGCCTATGCTGCACCCATAAACCAATAGTAGTAATCAGGTGATATGAATTTTTGGAATGACCACACAGAGCTAATAATATTCTACTTGTCATACCCTTTCATTTGATACCCATACCGAATGGCTTGCAAAGAAAAAGGTAATCCGCCATTTTGTGTTGGCCGCCATTTTAAATTTGGACCGATCGATCTGAAACTTTGGGAATCGTATTTTTTTCGGAAAAAACCAAAATAATATAGATCTGAGCTCTTTAGCAGTAATTCGAAGAGTACCTCCCATGCCACTTGAAGTGTAGATATAGAGATAGAGCAAAATAGACCGCGTAGGACCCGCCGTACCCGAAAACCCCTATATACAAAAAATCTCACCAATCGGATGAGCGGCTTCGGAGTCTATTGAACATTTACAGACAGACATACTTTCACTTTTATATATATAGATATAAGCTGGCCGAAACCTGACAGAATGCCCTCTTCTTGAGATAGGAAGCACAATATCACTCTTCTTCAGTGGGGAACAGCACCCAGGAACATATATGAGCAAATGATTTGACGAGACAAACAGCAAACCCTGTAAACGCACCGATGTAGAATGTACAGCAACGATCTGTGCGAGGAAGAGAGATATTAACATGATTTTTATTTCCATAGTAGCCTCCAGCGAGATTAGTTTACCATCATGCGCCAAGACTAGAAGAACTTCCATAACTACAGCAATCAGAGATCACACGACACTTTGATCATGCAATGGGAAGACATCACCAAAATCGTGTCGATCATCACAGGTCACTTCCCATTTCCACACGCTGTAAGCCAGAGAGACAATCAAATTTCTTTGCAATTGTTTGATTCTGGATAGGATCACAACTCCATACTAGCCAACTCGGCTCACCCCCACACACTGCCACTCTGTTACTTTCTAAAGCCACTCCTAGATGGCGCTGTCATGGAGAGCTTCGTTGACAAGTCATCACAGAGCTTCGAAATTTTGCATGAAGGTCCGTGGAGGTCTCTCATAATGCACCTCGTAGCCCGATTTTCGAAATTAAAAAAGGCCGCGCAAATATGGCCAAAATTCAAAATGGCCGCGCAAATATACTTTAATTTTCCAATTGTGTTCCGATTTATTTTTTTTTTTTTATGTGGAAGACTAGAGATTCCAATGGAAGTGGGTATCTATGGGTTTTTAAGGTGGCAAATAACGAATTTGTGGTCAAAACTTATAAATTCAAAATGGCCGCGCCAATATGGCCGTGTAATTTGCCAATTGTATTCCGATTCCAATGAAAATCGGTATATGGGGGTTTTTAAGGTAGCAAATACGGAATTTATGATCAAAACTTATAGATTCAAAATGGCGTGGCAAAATGGCGGACGAATTTTGCGAATTCTGTCCCGATTCCAATGAAAATCACACATTTCCAATAGCTTTTCACAAAACGATCACAAACAAATTTATTGAAATTTGGACAAGACAAGGTTTTTCGGGTCAGTTAGTGCCAGATATATTCCCAGGTAATCGACTGCGAATAGAATTCCATATAATAGATTTTGAATAGATTCTAGGTAATGCTGATGGGAATCAAATCAATTCACTTCCGCCTATGACAATGCAAAAAGAGCCGATCTCGATTCGCCTTGGAATCTAAAGTGATGCCCGATGCCCAAACTGGAGAATTCGTGTGTCGCTGCAGAGATTGCCTACTTTTCTGTCAAACACCTTTATTTTGACTTCTTCGTTTGTCGAACACCTTTATTTTGACTTCGGAGTTTGTGATCAACTACTCGTTGATTAATAATAGTAGCGTACTTTTTTATGGGAAAGACTAGACAGAGATAATGATCCCTTATACTGTCGACGGTTCTATCATTAGCGTACAGAAATTCTAGTCGGAAAGATATTAGAGAAAAGAGTGAAAAAAACTGCCAAAGCCAACGAACGGTTGATTCCACTGAATCCTATCCAATACTACCGAACGAATAGAACATTGACTTCGGATATCAAACATCAGATGGCGTCCTCGCTTATTATGCTTACAGAGCTGAGAATTTTTTTTAAAAATAAAAGACAAGAAAAAGGAAAGTTTTCTCGGTAGAAAAAATGTAAATTCCGCGAGGAGGATTCGAACCACAGACCTCTGCGATGGTAGTCAGGCTATCAAGGCCACCACCAAAGCTAATAATGGTACTGTTGGTCCGCAATACTTCAAATTCGTGCTTTTCTTACCTTGATCTCCGGAAAATAACAGAAGCTCTTTAATAGCTTGTTGGACATTTTATTTTATGGATACCGACCATTAAAGACAGTGAATATTAATGAGGTTTAAGACGGATTAAAAATTTCGATCGTATGTTTACTTACACGTTTTCATGTGGTGCTTTTATAGTGAATTAATAAAAAAAAATTATAATAAAATTTGGATTAGTGTTCGAAACTAGTTTAAAGTTCAAGCATAGTTTTTTTTACGAAATTTTATTTGAATACATTAAATTCATAAAGTAGCAACTTTTAAATTGGCTAAACAACTTTGAATAGATCTAAATAATTAATCGCATACATAATTAAAGCAATTTAACACTTCCAAAACACAATCCCATCAAATATGTGATAATAGATTGGAAATTCATAAATCTTTTTTCGGCGACTTTATCCAAAATTCAAGTCTCATAAATAAAATCGGTAAAAATAATGTATGCAAAATCAGATAAAATCAAAAAAATGTCACTATATGTTTTTCTGTGTTTTTTGTTGTTTCTCATTTAATAAGTGACAATTTATGAATTCCGATCACGAAATCAACATCAATAATTAAAAATTCTGGTAGCAATGAGTTTTGTGTGAACGTTTCTCAAAATATACGATCCTTATCTAAATTGATCGTGCATGTTAATACCAATTCAGTATCGTCGTAAATATAGCTCAAATTGTTGTTTTACATAGAGTCAATGGCCATATCTGAGAGAGACAAAAATTTCAAACACCGAAAGTCGTTCAGAATTTTTAACAACTTTCGTGCTTGTTTTTACTTTTAGTACTTAAGATTGCCGCTAGTCGGTATCTATGTGGTTTCTTCTATCATCATCATGGTACTGCAATTAGGTCTTCGTGTATGTATGTATAATACAGAATTCCTTAGCTTGATGCATGTCCCGAATGCACGTAAGATGCACGTGTTCTGTTTTTAAAATATTCCAACCATACTCCAGAACTAACTCCTGCAACTCTGCCGAGGTATAAACTGTGTCAATGACTTCATTTGGAGCTTCGATATTATGACAGATGGGTATATAATTTCTCCACTTATCATAAAGGTAATTAGTTGGCATATACCTATGGGAAATCCTTCCTTTTAAGATAGGAAGTACATCACGGAACAAGTTATCTGCACCGTAATGAAGTATATATAGGTCACCCTCCGTATACACACTTCCATGCCTCAATCCAGGATTCGATTAAATATAACAACGAAATCCCAGAAAGATGTGAAACGCCGCAAGAACAAGACTGGAGAATTGTTAGCGGAGCCCCAGCGCTCTATGCCTGCCCGCCCCTCCGCCCGGCAAAACTCTTGAAAAGAAATGAAGGGCCCCCTTAGGTCTGAAGTGGAGCTGAAGAGTAGTAGGAAACCTGTTCTATATGAATTTCATAATGCGATGTCGGTGGTGGTGATGATGGTGCTGGTGCTGGGTTATGGGCGATGATGATGGTGGTGGTGGTGGTGGTTTTGGTGGAGCACAAAAGTTGTTTCGCGGGATTTTTTTTATTTTATGATATGCACTGTCATAAGTCAAACGCGGGAAGAAGCTAACTGACACGTAAGATGATGGCACACAACCTTCCCACACAAAGTTACAACAAGTTAAAAAGGGCAATGAGGTCAGGATGAGAAGGAGAAAGACACCTGCGTATACCTACTACTACTACTACTACACCTTTTGAGAACAAGATGAGAGAATGTTGTGAAAATTTGCCGGGGAGAATCTTCTTTATTATTAAAATTGATGCGAGTTCATTTTACTTTTGAACAAAAAAAATAAATTTTTTTTTTATTTGAATTACGCGCTGTGAAAAGAAACTTTTTTTTATGGAAGAAGATTCATGAATCATTTGATCAATGAAGAATGGTGAATGATCAGTAGTTGAAATTTACGATCGTTTTAGTGGCGTAATTTCTTTTTAACTGAGTTAATTAAAAGCGGGCGTTTTTTGTTATCTTTCTGAACTTTATTTATAGGAGATTACGTAAAAAGTTTATAAATATTCATTTTTTGTTTGTTTGTTTGTTTTTACGATAGTGAACGTTGTTTTATTAACAGCATTTACGATTATATTGTCGGACTCACTCCATTATATCTTATTACAGCGATATTTTACATTTAAATGGCGGCAATATTACAGTTTTCTTGCACTTGCTGGCTGCATTATCCTACGGATTAAGGTGATTGACTACCATCCCAGAGGTTCGTGATTCGATTCCGCGCGGCACCATAATTATTTGTCTTTCAGTTCTCGCTTCCTTCCTATGGTGCTACGGCCCATATCGAGCCTTGGCCTCCTCTAAAGATTTCCTTCAGTTTGTACGATTTCTAGCGGCTGGTTTACAGGTACGGTTTCCTAGGAGTTTACCTGCGTCATCCACACACGTATTGTATACTTGTTTCCTGTATCTTCTTTCGTTCATCATTTGTATATGTCGAAACCATCTCAGCATACCCTATTCAAATCTCGGAACTACATCTTCTTTCACTTCACAACGATCCACTTTCGAAAGCCCCCATTTACGTACAGGCCGCCGGCAGGCCGTGGCCTTTCAAGCCAGGACGACAGGCACGGCGCGATGAAGGCCACACATTACTCAGCTTGACTGAGGGATGAGGACTTGAGGCAACCGCCTAACCTAAGGTCAACTCATGATTCCCCACAGACACACAGGCGAGGACGACAGTTTTGCGTAGCAGGTTGTTAATTCAAATGTAAAAATGTTCCCGGCCTCAACGAAAACTTCAGACTGAATAGAAATTCAGATCTTCAGGCCCGGACTGACGATAAATGCCCACACACATAAAGTTTTTTGTCAGTATTCCTGGACTGTAGGCCATGGCCTGCCGGCGGCCCGTGAGTGTGTGGTGACACTTGGCCTCAAGGCGAGAAATCTTCAGTCCACGGCCTGCCGGCGGCCTGTGTCTGAATGGGGGTCTGAAGACATTGTCACAAGTAGCAAAAGTGGCACGTGGCAAGTTCACTTGGTCTGAGTCCCGACAGAGAATGACAACTTAAGCTACACAGCCGTCAAACTTGACTTCCTGAAAATAGACTCGCCCAGGCCGAAAATTGACTTTTGCGCACAAGCGGCGAAGGTTCAATTACACTGTTCGTCCGCGTCCGCACATGGTATTTTGTGCAAGAGTCACATTAAAAGGACAAAAGAGTAGCATGTGGCTGGCGAACCGCGGTTTTCCGACTACTGTCCTAGGGATTAAAGGTCGATCCACACATACATATCCGTGACGTGACGGCGACTTCAGTGCAGCACCGGAAGCATCAGTGAAAAAAAATATCGGTACGATGTAATTCCATGAAAGCAAATTTGGAAAGGCGCGACATGTACCCACAGATCCGACGCAGTGGGGCACCGATGTTCTCAGAACCTTTCAGACGTCCGTGAAAAACACAAAAAATACATTGACACCGATATTTTGAATTTACCCCGAACATGAAACAAATGTTTTTTAAATTCAACGAAGAATTCAACATTAATTTTGGTAAAGCTTATTTGAAATACATTCGAACGTGTTTTCTGTGCCATTGAACATTGAGCTCTGATACGGAAAAGGCGATTCTGTGTGAATGTTAGTGAAAAATTCATCACGGAAGCCACTGACACGGGAAGCATCGATGTCGGGGCATCACGGATATGTGTGGATCGACCTTAAAGTGCCCAAATACCATCGCCATACGTGATTCCTTTTTCTAGTTCGCCCAACTGGATTACTTTCCTTCTTTGTTCTCTACCCTCTTTAGAAAAAACTTCTCCTGCCCCTCCTTCTGCCATCGATTGTAAGGATAGTAACCGAAAAAGTTAGAATGGCAATATGGCAGGCCCCTCTTTAGAGGAAGCACCCTCTTTTGGTGTATGGACCGTTCCAAAGCCGATGAAGGGGTAGGACTAGACGTATATGGCCTAAGGAGTGTAATATACATGGTCCTTAGCACCATCTCGACTGTTTTTCAAGCCGATGTACTCGACAACCAGGGATATGCCCAGCCTTGTAATAAATAGAGCTCAAAATAGATATAACATCGTCATTTTCAACACAGCCAAGTCGCCCTGTTGGCCATCCCATAGGGTGCCATAAAAGATTGCCCTGGACTGCCTCGTATCTCTGGAACACCAATGATACTCTTATGTGTATTCCGGGCCACGAAAGCCACATTGGTAATGAATTTTCCGTTGGTCTGACTAGAGTAGAGGCAAATTCATCACTTGTTGATCGGAACCTTTCTGTAGCTTAGCCAGCTGCCACGTATGTTAGGCCATCAGAAATTGGGTCGACCAGCTCTTTCTTCATACCTAGGCAAGGATCCAAGGCGCTCATCAAGCTCATCAGATTCATTCAAATCGTCCGTCCCCCAACTATGTACTAACCACGTCCAATGCTGCTTGACTTATGCAATCGAACGAGAACCGGTCTACTGAGTATGATAATGGCACCCTTTATGACGGGCGAGTGTACTATTTACTCAAGCCTATCGTGCCTGTTTCGGGCACTATGCAGGCTTGTTCCTACTGCTCCTGCTTGCCCCTGTGCTCAGCGAAACTCAGTAATTGAAAGAAAACACGCTGTCTTCATTTGGACATTTCGGGAATAACTATGATGTCCGAAACGATGGAGGTACACCCTATATCTTCTATGCTCATTAATGAAATTCGTGAAGGCGTAACGCGTTTATTTCTTTTTGTTGGATAAAGGTCAGGTCCAAAATTAAGTATACCTAATTTGGCCTTTTGTGCCTCACCCATCGATTTGAAGGCCACGTGCAGTTTGGACTGAACCCGCGTAAATTGCAGACGTTTTTCTGTCGCTAGTACCAAAAGCACGCATTCACTCACCGAAAAGATTAAAAAAAATTTAGTAAGTATAGTTCTTTTCACTTTCCCTCACAAGACCTTAAACTTTTGTGCTATTTTTAACTATTCACTCGCCTGGCCATGCTGTGACAATATTCTTTCCCAAAAGCCACAGTTACATGATTGTTTTACACTAGATACTCACCACATAACACATCTAAACATCTCCAATCAGCCGTGTTTCCACCAGAAAGTAGTTACTCAATATTTGCGGTTAATAAATAAAAAATGAATCCGTGTTAAAATTCTCATCACCTCATCTCCATATACGTCTCGACAAATCCCTGTGTTCAATGCCACCATTTGCCACAAAGTAGCAAAATGAAATTACCTGGCAAAAATTATTTATAAGCTTAAACTTGGAAAAAAGGTGGTAAATCTTCAATACACACGCACACATACACACTAAATATTGTTAATTCATTTGAATTGTGGCTTACACCTGGATTTTATATGGCGCCAAATGTATAAGTTTTGTTTTATTTCATTTTTATATTGTGTATATATTTTGCAATGGAAGTAACACGATATACACAACATCATTATTGTGGCACATACATGCCATTATTCATCTCGGGTGATGTAAATACCATACACAAAAAAAATAGAAGTTTCTTTGCCTTATATCTACTCGTATATATATTCGTTCGGTTCTACTATCATTAGTTCCGTTTTATATCTTTGTTATATGAGAAATTACAGCCGTGCCTCGGATATGCACGCTCTCGTAATGGTCATAAAGAAGATTTTTTCATATGCAAAAAACATCATCCGGTGGAGCGTGAGCGACATCCGAGATATACCAAAAACGAGGGTATGGAGTTTTATGCCTCATTCTCCCCCTCACGAAAAGAGGAATTTTGTTTTATACCGGGAGGAGATCATCGTAGGTGGATGTGAAATGGATCTTGATACACATTTGTGTCTTCTCCCACCGTCATACTTTTCCACCCTCACACACACAAAATAAAAAGGAGAACGGTTTTGATTCAGTGCTTACAAAAATCCAGGATATTCTTTCAGTTCAGTTTAAAAAAAAATATCAATACTGTTAGATCCTTTCCCTCTGCAAAAGCCTCCACGAAAAAAAAATGCCAATAAGAAATATTTGTGAGATAAATCAAAACCCGAGCCATCCTCCAGCGAAAGTCCTGAATCCCAGGGTCGATGGGGTGAAAATTTTCTAAGGTAATGGGTATGTCCTTGTTTATAAATTCCATAAATAAGGACTTCCTCGTCCTTTGGCTATAGTAAATATTGTCCAAACAGAAGAACAAGAAGAAAAAAATCTGTTTACAAGTCGCTTCCGTTTTCTCTTGTGCGTATTCGTCATTTCCCATTCATATAATGTGCGTGTCACCTTCATTGGATTCGGATGAGGTATGCCGGCAGTGTGTAATATGGTGACAACAGTCGTATCCTTCCTATGGCAGCTCCCGGAGCCGGCGTCTCATTTCTAGCCTAGGGGTGGTTTCAGCTCTGTTTTGTCCCAGAAAACACGATTCGGAGGAGGAGCACCGGAAAGCGTCACAATGTCCCCATAAAAATGTTCAACCTCAGAGCACCGTCTGAAAGTTTATAAAAGTGGTATTTAATACTAAATCCTATTTCTGACCTTGAAAATTTGTATATAGGGTGGTTTGACACCGCTGAATCCAAATCTCATATCGAAATTTCGAAATTTTTAAAATTCAAGATGGCGGATAAAAATGGCGGATCAAAAATTAAAAGTAATGCTTTTTAATTTAAAAAATAGGATTTTCTCGTCGTTAAATCGCGTGTTTTCATACAGTTGCATAGTTTTATCGTATTTTATGTCAGTAATAGTCAATTTTTATCGAAATTTACAAAAATATTGCAAAATATTCAAAAAATTAAAATTCATGCAAATAACGCTGTTTTGCAATGTTTTTTGTAAATTACCGAAAAAACTTGACTATGATTGTCATAAAATACGATAAAACTATCAAACTGTATGAAAAAACACGGTTTAACGATAAAAAAATCCTATTTTTTGCCATTTTGATCCGCCATCTTTGATTTTGAAAATTTCCAAATTTTGACAGCAGATTTGGATTCAGCGATGTGAAAAACCCCTACATACAAATTTTCAAGGTCAGAAATAGGATTTAGTATTAAATACCACTTTTATAAACTTTCAGACCACTGTGGCGTCGCACAGTGGGGCAAATAGCTCATTTTTTGGACAAGCGACAATTCCCAAACCTGGAATTAATGAAACTTAAAAAATTTTTTTTTAAACTATTCGTGATAAAATTGCCTTTAATTCTATCGAGCCATAATTTTGAAATTTCAAAATTAAAGATGGCTAATCCAATATGGCGGACATAAATTTTGTAAGAAAATTAAATTTTTTTCGTAAGATTTTTTAAAATTATTGAAATTAATTATTATTAATTAATTTTTGGTTTCCAAAAAAATCCCCAAAGTAACAATTTTTTAAAATATTAAAGAATCTTCTGACAAAAATTTAATTTTCTTACAAAATTTATGTCCGCCATATTGGATTAGCCATCTTTAATTTTCAAATTTCAAAATTCTGGCTCGATAGAATTAAAGGCAATTTTATCACGAATAGTTTAAAAAAAAAATTTTTAAGTTTCATTAATTCCAGGCTTGGGAATTGTCGCTTGTCCAAAAAATGAGCTATTTGCCCCACTGTGCGTCGTCGGGTACACCGGCATTTTCAAGTGACGTTAATGCGAACAGGGAAGCACCAGGCGGCATCACACTTGGCGCGCGGATTCCCAGAAACCCCCACAGAAATTCAAGCATAAGCTTTTGCCCGTTGTGGGGTATGTTACGCCCGGTTATCCGCATAGGTACCCCTAACCTACCCTTAACCACTATACATAACACACAGAGAGAGAGAGGAAGAAGGATTTCAACAGAAGGATGGACCACTTAAATGCTGCCAGGAAAATTAGGAGTTTTGCAATCAACATGAAACGAAAACTTTTCGAGATTTACGAGATTTCTAGAGAGGTTAATTGAGTGCCAAAGATCTGAAGGAGTGTATGTATGTAAAATCCCCAAAAATGGCTCTTCTGCACACCTCCTGAGCATGAAAGATACCCTGCAAACATTCCGATTCGGAAACGATTCGAGAACGATTTGCCAAAAGCGAAAGCTTGCTTCGATCTCGGACTCGTTAACGACTCGTAAACGAATTCGAAGGCAATAAAAGCGGAGCAAGAGATCGAATCGCTTTCTCGTGCTGATAACGAATCGCATGCTCGTATCGATATGAAATCGCTCCTGCGCCGAAAATCACTCCGCCGAGCAAAACAAGTCAAAAGCTCAAACTTTCCAAACAAATCGTTGAAGAGAAACCAAAGGCTCTCAAAATTTCCTCTCAATAGGACTTCAAATCGGTGAAATGACGTTATGTTGTTAGTGTAATTTGGAGATTTAAAGTCCCATTCAGGGGAAATCGGTTCTCAATATTTTTCTACAGCTTTGGGCTTTGGGAGAAACAAATCAACCAGGAAAGCTTTAATTTTGCCTTTTGAATCTTTTTCTCGTACCCTTCGCAAGCATTTTTCGAATCGAGAATGGTCCGAGAAAGCGAGCCTCCGAGAAATTGTTTGCAGGGTACCCTCATATCTTTGCCAAATTTATTCAACTACACAGATACACACTGGCTTTGAAATTTTCACTGTTTGGACACACCAATGCTGTTTATATGTATATATAGAAAATTCCCCGGGACTGCAAAATTCAAGATAATGAACCGAGAGATCAAAGATATTCCTGCAAAATTTTCCAGGAAAATTTCATATCTTAAATTTTTCAGACATGCCCCACCACCACCCAATATGGACTGTCCTCCCCCCCAAAAAAAGGGATTTTTCACCATCTCTGGCGCATATTAAATTTTAATATAGAGCAAAAAAAAACTTGAAGTGACGACAAAATTGCAGGACTTAGGTCACTTCCTTCAGTGAATAACGAAATGAAAGCAAAAAAAAAATTGAAGAGAAAATAAAATGAGAACAGGTAAAAGGGATGCCATCAAGAAACATCCTGTTTGACTACCTTCCGTCATTTAGCTAACGGCTATGAAAGCCTTTTCGTCCTGGCGATGATGTTCCTGACAAAAGAAAAGTTTTGACGTGTCCTGCTACTCTTTCACTGGCGATTCTGCTGCTGCTGGTGCTGATGGTGCTGCTGATGGTTGGTGATGGTGCGGCGCTGTTGCTGATGGGATTTTTTTTACCTTTAGGTAAAGTTGAAAATTTCGATAAATTGAACAGAATCAGGACAACCTGAAGGACAATCTGGATTATGTTCTGTCAGGTTATGGTGACTTTTATGTATCTCAGCGTGACGTTTATAGGAGAAAAATAGGATGAAAAATTTTGTGTTCTTTACGAGAGTTTTTTCGACCACAATTTTCTGGATGAATGCAGTTTTTGGATGAATTTGGTTTACTATAAATGAAACTATTGAATAAAGTATAACAAAGCGGATTTGTGTTGTTAGGAGATTGTTCAATAGGACAAAACAAGAAGAATGGGAAAAATACAGGTTTACCCTAAGAGCCTACAACAACGAGTCGAGACGCTCTAAAAGGATTGCCTGGAGGAAGCATTGTGAGAGCTGGAGGTAACTATTCTCCGAAGCTCCTATCCATAACTCCTTAAACAAAGTGGGCCTTCTCAAAAAAGAAGACGGCTCATACAGCTCTAACCATGTAGAAACTTTGAGGTGCCCAGCGATCACTTTCCAAAGTAATTTCTCTATACCGCTTATCCTCTGGATGCTGGGTGTATTTATAGATCCATTCCATTCCCGGGACCTTTCTGGGAACACCTTCGACCAGTATTGGGTAGGACACAATTATAAAACGAGTTTGTAAGAGGTGCCTCTTTTTTTCTTTTGAGCCAGTACTTCAAATGAGGCGAGATGCTATTCCAATGCCAAAATGACAAAAACAAGCACATTAAAGAAAGAAAGAAAATGAATAAAAAAAATAAATAGTTTAAAAAATCTAAAATATACGCTTTTATTTTAAAATGAACTAAAAAGTAAAAAAAAATTTTGAATGTAAAGTCTTTATTGCTTCAGCCAGTATATGGGAACAGCCTACCTTTAGAAATCAAGCTCAGAATAAAATTAATAAGGTTATTGGTAAAAACTATAAATATAACTTACATGTAAAAAAGCGTGGGGCGCTCATTACCTATATTCTTATTTTATTAATACAGGAACTTTGTAAAGAAAGGAGCAATTTGCCATTTTGTGTTGGCCGCCATTTTGAATTTGGAATGGAGCCACACAGCTAATTGTATTCTACTTGTCATACCCTTTCATTTGATATCCATGTCGTGGGGTCGGGGAACACAATTGCAAAATTCTCCCGCCATCTTGGAACCGATTTTGATCTTGATTTTTTTTACAAAAAAATCGGATTGCATTGTCACGCAAACTATGCATATGTGCAAAATTTGAAGTGGATAGGTGCATTTTCTAATTTTTAGTCTATTATATGTCTTCCGGCATTTGTGTGGCCGTCATTTTGAATTTGGAATGACGACACACAGCTAATTGTATTTTACCTGTCATACCCTTTCACTGGATACCCATCTCGGTGGGTCGTAGAACCCAATTGCAAAAATCGGCCGCCATGTTGCAACCGTCATCTTGATTTTTTTTAAAAAAAATGGTCAGATTGCATTGTCATCCAAACTAAACGTGTATGCAAAATTTCAGCCCAATCAGAAACCGGGAAGTGGGTCAAATTTAACTTCCAAGATTTTTTTACATAGTTACATGTGAAGCTAATATAAAGCGTATAATGAAGAGCTTTTTTCACGAGTTTGATTGACTCTCACTGCGCATGGAAATAGCGATTTTGAATTTTCCTTATTTTTTTGGTGAGAACTCTATTTACATATATTTTACAATCACGCCCAACCTCATTTATCTCGATACACGCTCATATACCAGTAGGACATTATTTTTGTACCGAGACATTTCAAAAATTGGGCCTCAGTACAATTTACCATCGTGTAAGGGACAAATGTACTACCACGTGTAAGTCCAGCTCAACTCTACCTTCGACCAAGACAAGGATAAATGGACAGTGGTCTCTTTTCAACCCTACATTCCTTCAGAAGTGCCTCGATCTGATTCTCGACAACCTGATGTGTCTTTTTACGGGCAGCTTCAATTGGGGATACAAGGCAAAAAGCCTCTACAAAACTCCCAGGGATCAAAAACTAAACATTGCCTAAATAAAGCGGCTGAAATAGAACTACGCTTCAGAGAAGTTAAGACAGACGAGAATGTTTTCGGAAATTATGCCAACGACTATTGACGGCATGTGAATATACATGAAACGAGTTCTGGAAAAAAAATCCGCTGAACAGACAGTATGAGTATGAGATGGAAGTGTTCCGTATTCATAAAAGAGGTGATAAGCTACGTTGTGAGAAATACAAGGGAAATTATTCTACTCTCGATAGGATATAAAATATTCACAATGTCCATAAAGACTAAGCTATTACCACAGACTACTTAGTATACAGACGGAACAATGTCGAAGAAAAGGTGCTATCACTTTTATTTCAGCTAAGCTTTTACGGAAGCCCAATGTCACATTTGAAGAGAGAAAGCTCTTACCAATTTAAAAAGCTCAATTTTATCTCGTGACTTCGCCGAGGTAGGAACAAACGCCGGGCAGAGGGACTTAACTTACACACACAAATATACAATCTGCTTCAAAGTGCTAAATTAGTAGCAGATTATTGTGAAGGACGATTCCAGCGTGGTAAGGGAATTTGAGAGAGATCTCAGTCGTCTGTTATGCGTGGATTGAGCATTTATTTTTCTTATTGTGCGCATTCGAAGAAAAAATCAATCCTTTATCAGATAGATCACTAGAGGAACACCGAGCTTGTTTTTTCCGGAAAGAAAGTTTTAACACCGACGAGCTTTTCACATTAAAATAGCTCTTAGAAAATGCCTGGAGGATAAAATGTGAACACATATCGCTGCTGCTCTTTAAGAGACTATCGTGGGTATATAGACGTTTCCCTCTTTTTCTAAATGTTCTGCATCACTGAAAACATTTTTAATAATAAATAATAATAATAAACTACGCACTAGTTCAATTGATATTCCTACAACGAGTCAGACTCGTGATTGTATGGCAAAGAGGTTAGTCTGTTTTTGGTGGTCTAGAATATGTAATATGGGCAAATTGGCAAGTAAAATACTCATTGAGAACATCGTAAAATGGAACCTTGTAGTTTTAGACTCATCCTCCTTACTACAGATTGGGTTCTCTGCTGTCCAATCCACTATATGTGGTAGTTGAGGGCGTAGAGTCTAGTAAGCAGGCCAATCAATGTCCTGTCTTTCTTCCTACTGCGTCCAAACAAATCCGCGAGTACTTGAATTTCACTAAACCAGGTTTAGACCTTGAACGTTCAAAAATTAAACTCAAAACTTGCAATTTGAGAACACAAAACTTTATTCAAGGAACCAAAACACATAAAATTTTCCCGTAGCTTACATTCTACAAGTTCGTGATCATTACTTATGTATGTAGAAATTAACTTTTCCAAAGGGCCGAGGCTATTCGCACTGCAGAGTAGATAAGAGTAGATAAGAGTAGATAAGAGTAGATGAGAGTAGATGAGAGTAGATGAGAATAGATGAGAGAGTAGATGAGAGTAGACGAGAGTAGACGAGAATAGACGAGAGTAGATGAGAGTAGATGAGAGTAAATGAGAGAGTAGATGAGAGTAGATGAGAGAGTAGATGAGAGTAGATGAGAGTAGACGAGAGTAGATGAGAGTAAATGAGAGGGTAGATGAGAGTAAATGAGAGAGTAGATGAGAGTAGATGAGAGTAGACGAGAGTAGATGAGAGTAAATGAGAGAGTTATTTACTCTCATCTACTCTCATATACTCTCATCTACTCTCTCATTTACTCTCATCTACTCTCATGTACTCTCATCTACTCTTATGTACTCTCATCTACTCTTATCTACTCTTATTTACTCTCTCATCTACTCTCATCTACTCTCATCTACTCTTATCTACTCTTATCTACTCTGCAGTGCGAATAGCCACTCCCTTTCCAAAGCATGTAACATGACATCGAAAACACCAAATTAATTTCCCATCATTAATTTTCAATAAACACCATCAACATCTGTGCACAGCACAATCAAACAAACCAAAATCAAATATAAACCGAAATCATACATGCATACATACATATATCGGGAGTCATCATCCGGTAGTAAACAAAGGAAGCTACTCGAAGCGCAACACCTGATTGATCGGAAATTTAGTCAGCTGTGGACACACGAATGTCAACACCTCCACACCATGACCACAATTCAACATACCTATCCAGGATATGGCCATTGATCAAAATATAGAGTTCGGACCCACACTATTGAGTAGCACTTCATTAACCACCCAAGTCATCCATGCGCTAGACATTTATCATCGCAGACTGTTCGACGACCATCTGTCTACCTACTACCCAAAGTGTGCATCTTCATTCTTGTATTCCTGCCCAATCTACACCATCATTCCCGAAGTTTTTATTTTTGTTATAGTCACAGTTCATCCATTCTTCATTTTCTTGTTATCCAAGCTGGATAAGGACTTCTGGTATAAGCGCGCAATCAAAAACCCATTCTACACTTGGACACCGTCCATCCAACAATCTTAAGACGAAGACAGAAATGGACCCATGGGTCGGACTATGCGGCAACAACTTTTGACTCTGTAGTCCCATTCTGACACTAACATAGAGGGTGGCTTTGGTGCCTCATAAAATATATTATAGGATAGAAAGACGCGCATATACAATATATATATAACAGTACAAGACCGAGTAGACCATCGCTACATAAAGCACATGCCAAGTGCCAACAGACTGGATGCTGCTGGTGGTATCTTTCTTCACAACTCTCCCCACGCACACACAATCTTTAAACTAGGGGCAGGAGTCGTCGTCCTCTTTGCTCTGCTTGGTCTATCGTAGTAGACACAGTTTTTCGGAGGGCAAAAAACAAAGTAATAAAAACCGCTTAAAATGAGCACTTAAATAGACGAACGGAAACCCTTTTGCCATAGCATAATGAAAAACAAGAATTGGCCAGGGACTGTGTGTCCCTGTCCCCCCTTGAAAAAAAAGGATGTCAACGAAATTCTTAGCTCGATCCTCGTAGGTCTTATCAATCGTCATCTGCCCCAGAGGAAACTGTCAAAATAGCGCAGAGCACGTGCTTTTTATTACGCTCTCGCCCTTATCCTTCGTCCTTAATTGTTTTCCTGCTCTGTCCCTCTCTTCCACTCAAGAGGATCTGGCACAACAATAACACTATAAAAAAAAATACAGGATCTATCCAGGAATAAGTGTGACTACAGCTAGTTTAATGCATGGGGTGCATGTGTTGTTGCCTAGGATTCAATGAATGAAAGTATCCCAGTTTCAGCGTTTACCCCTCAGGTCCCTTTTTTCTACAGGGCGCTCTCTCTTGTGCTTCGTTATCCCTTCAAGGACTATAAGGATTTGTTTTGCTGTTGTTGTTGTTATTGTCGTTGGTGTTCCAGTCCATGCTCGTCTGAACCGTTGTTGACCTTTACATCGTTCTCCTTCCTTGCGGCGCGCACGCAAATGCCTGGCATACTTTTTTTTTCGGTGTGCATATGTGTGCGGTGTGCAATCCACCCTTATGTTAAGGGCATGTTTTAGGGCGAAGAACTTAATTTTGGGTGAAATTTATGGCTGTTGGTGGATTCTAGTGTAGGAAGAAAATTTTGTGTTTTTTTTTGGTAACGATTTGAGAAAGTAAAAGAGTTTTTGGAAGACTTAAAGTAAAATGTCTCCGCGAGATCGAAATGAGCTCCAAATTTACATTAAGCATAATCAGCAAAGAAATTGATCGAATTTCGAAGTTCCAAATCAAAAACTAAAAAGAAATTTGGACGGACACTAAAAAATCACAAGTCTCTGTTAACGTGGGGCGTTTTTCCATCTCATAATGTTTTCAACTTATTGTCCGAGAGTTTACGGTGATCTAGCACCCTACAACTGGTTTGGATATCTCTAGACTAAATTCAGATTAAACATCAACCAGGATTACACGAAATTTTCAATGGTAGATCGCACTGGAGCAGTGGGACGTCGCTGTGCACTACATTACGCAATATTTTAGTATCAACACGGCAGATCACGACAGTATTTGTGAAAGTTTCGCTTACTGCCATGCCTTCTAGTGTTCTATGCTCCATAGAAACCAATCTATATTAATAAAAGAAAGTTTCTGTATGCGTGTATGTGCGATGTGTGCGCTATAACGGGCGCACCAGTGATCGTAGAGCTTCAAAATTTTGCACGAAGATCCGTGGGGGTCTCCCATGATGCACCTCGAAATACAAAATGGCCACCCAAATTTGCCAATAGTGTTCCGATTTCCATGAAAATCGGTATCTGGGGGTTTTTAAGGTAGTAAATAACGAATGTTTAATCAGAACTTATAAATTCAAAATGGCCGCGCCAATATGGCCGACGAATTTGCCAATTGTGGTCCGATTCCAATGCAAATCAGTATCGGGGATTTTTTAAAGTAGCAAATAACGAATTTTTGATCAGAACTTTAAATTCAAAATGGCCGCGCCAATATGGCGGACGAATTTTTTCAATTATATTCCGATTGCAATGAATTTGGATATCTAGGGGTTTTTAAGGTTGCAAATGACGAATTTATGATCAAAACTTATAAATTCAAAATGGCCGCGCCAATATGGCGGACGAATTTTTCCAATTGTATTCCGATTCCAATGAAAGTGGATATCTAGGGGTTATTAATGTAGCAAATTATGAATTTATGATTAGAACTTATAAATTCAAAATGGCCGCGACAATATGGCGGACAATTTTTTTCAATTGTATTCCAATTGCAATGAAAGTGGATATCTAGGGATTTTTAAGGTTGCAAATAACGAATTTATGATCAAAACTTATAAATTCAAAATGGCCGCACCAATATGACCGTTGAGTTTGCCAATTGTATTGCGATTCCAATGAAAATCGGTATCGGGGTGTTTTTAAGGTAGCAAATAAAGAATTTATGATCAAAACTTATAAATTTTAAATTTCGGGGCCAATATAGGAGACATATTTTGCCAAAAAGTGTTATTTCCTGGTCAGCTGTATGTATGTTGTTGAGGAGTTGGGGTATCGAAAAATCTTCACATCCTAGCTCCAAATGAAAGAACATTGACCATAGTGTATCCTGGTAATTTCCTCTATTGCCGTGAATTCTGAAATGTAGGAAATTTCTTAAATTATATTAATCCCTGACGATTCCGAGAACGCTCGAGAAGAAATATTACAATATTTTTTATGGGTAACTCTAAATTTTTATATAGTATCAAATTTTTCCAATTTTTTGTTGTTTTCATTATACTTTTTTCCTATCGCGGACAGTGCACACACAAACTTTTTTTATTTAAAGGCGTTACAACGCACGCGGGTTTTATGCTAGTATATAATATTTTGTAGTGTAGCGCTAGTGGGGTTCGCTCTTACGAAATAGGCATCACACGATAGAATTTCAGTCCCTTGCCGAAGTTGAAGTTGATCGTAACCCATACCTAAATCAGTTTTATTTCCGCGCATCCGTGAATCTGAAAATCAATAGATGATATTATAATAGAAGAATATGGTCAATGAACCGTTTGACTAGCACCTGAAAAATGCAAACAATTCTCCCTTGCACCTTATCACTTTCTACAGATGTGATAACCCCAAAAAGGTATGGATCAACAACAACAAAACATTGCACTATATGAATCACCATACCAGACTTAAGATTCCCAGATTAAAGCTCAGCTTAATGAGCATGCGCTTATCACTTAACTTCACCATTCTGTTTACATGAACAGATTATTGCTTACGGATCGATTATTGTAGGCTCTTTATACTAATAAACATTGTAACATAAGCCATAAGTAACCATCGTGCATTCCAATGAGTCAATCTACCGCTTGCGGCAGAGCGTTTCCACAATAATAATTTGTTCATTCTTTTGTTTATTATTGTTTTTTGTTGTGATGCAATCATTCACTTTTAAAATCATATAATAATAAAAATAAAAATAAAATTGTAACTGATACCACTTTCAGGCGGTAATTTTTCAGCATGAATTTCGTGTTCGTTATCAGTGAAACTTTATTTTTTTTTCTGTATATTTTTGTGATGTGCTTTTTTTTACTATATACATTTAAACTTGATAAAAAAAGCTAGACTTGAAAAAAAAAGTGTTTTTAAACGAGTGAATTTTTAATTTAAACCGTTTTGATAAAATCGTTAATATAATTTAATTATAGTCAATATTTGGCTGGAATGAAATTTGGTATATTGGAATCACTTTAAGTTTTTTTATCTCTGTCTCTCGTGCATGACTTTTTGATTTAAATGCGCATTAAAATATTTTGTATATTAATTATTATATTTTGTCTACGACTTTGAACTTTGTTTTAAATTACTGGATTATTACCAAACAGAGGCCGCAGTAATGTTGTAGCACAGATCGCTGGATTTTGGCAAGTAGAATTAATGGTCAATATTTACATATAGAGGATGGAAATCATTTATAATGTAGCTTTTGTAATTTGCCACGAAATAACTAAAAATATATTTCAAAATTCAAAAATTTTTAGAAATATAAATCATAAAAAATTTCATTTTTATTAATAGAAAAGTTGACTCATATCGTAATCGATTTTTTGGTGAAATGTTTGACCTATCTAAATAAATTCGAATGCACACCCTTTTATGTTTGTTTGTCTTTATTTTAATCTATTTCATATCAAACACCAGTTATAAATTGATAACAGCAATGAACAAATAGGAAAACTGTGTTATAATGCAAGCAAGCGTGGAATGTAAATAGTAGAGTTACAGAGAATGGGAAGATTACAGAACTATCAAGAGAGAAAAAGCCATACTATAGCGAAAGTTCGACTGGAGAAAAGTTTTATAGTTTGTTTTTCATAGAGAACGCGAATTTATTTATTTTTACTTAGTATTTAAACTTTTATTCATACTGTTTAATCAGGGTTTTGGCAACTTATCCAATCTCCTGGAAAAGGGGCTTTCTTTTTAGGAGGCAAAGTACTCTGACACTGTCAGTTGGACCATCCATCCATCCAATGGCGCTACAGCCCAAATCGAGCTTTGACCTCGTCTAGAGTATTTCGCCAAGTTTGACGGTCCCTTGAAGCATGTCTCTAGTTCCGGATGTTGAGCATTACCCCTGCGTTAGTCGTCACAGAGTCTATCCATCTCACCCTGGATCTGCCTACTGGTATATTTCCCGAAAATTTCTGCTACCATAAGGAGTTTTGGGATGCGTTTGTCCTCCATCCTGATTACGTGGTCGGCTAGTCTTAGTCTGTTGATTTTTATAACCGTTGAGAGTTGTAGGTCGTCAAAAATTCTTTACAACTCCTTGTTGTATCCCCTTGGCCAAATTCAAACCTCTCTCGTTGGGCCTATTATGCACCTGAAAACTTTTCTTTCAAACCTGTTGACTCGTTCCTCTATGTTCTGGGTCATAGTCTAGTACATAGCACAGTACTGGTTGTATTACTGTTTTGTAGGGTATAAGTTTCGTGTTTCTGCGCACAAATCTCGAGTGTTTAGTTTTGGACAAAAAAAGGCTTTATTAGCCAGTAGTATTCGTCTAGTTATCTCTTCCCTTTCCTCGTTTCTTTTTGTATTTGTGTAGACCTAAGGTAGATTTATCGACTATTTCTAGATTGCGTTCCTCGATAGTTATATTCCTTCCATTCTAAATCTTCCAGCTCTGGATGGTTGCATCACCTTTGTTTTCTCTTCGTTGATGTTCAGGCCTATGTCTTTTGCCGCCTATTTTAATTCGACATAAACTACTTTTGCTGCCAACAACGACCTTCCCACGATTTTGTACATACTGTGTTGCTATTGATGCACTTCTCTAGGCTGACGTTTTCCTTATCACCCATTCTAGGGCCAGGTTTAAAAGCCAGCCAGGGCCAGTCCATCCCCTTGTTTAAGACCTTGTCGAACTTCAAACTATTCTGTTATTGAATTTGGGATCCTTACCTTCGTTGTGCATTTGATCAGTCGTACCAAGTTTGAGGAGACTCCCTGTTCCGATAAGATCTTGTATAGTCTCTTTTTTGTTTATAGAGTCCTATGCCTGCTGAAAGTCGACATATTCCTTTCCCAGGTTTTCTCCAGGATTTACTTTAAGGTCAGAAGCTTGTCTGATGTTGACCTGTTTGTCCTAAAACCAGCTTGATATTCTCCTATAAGGCATTTCGCTAGAGGTACTAGTTTTTGTTTCATCAGGATTGTGAAGGTTTTGTAGCTGGTGCTAAGAAGTGAAATGCGTCTATAGTTTTAACAGGTTAGTTTATCTCCTTTCTTATATATTAGACATATAATCGCTCTCTTCCAATTTTCTGGTATAACTTCTTCCTGTAAGATCCTGTATATGATTTCGTGTAAGGTTCCTAATAGTTGCGGTCCCTCTTCCTTTAGCAGCTCAGCTCCTATTCTATCGATGCCTGACGATTTGTTGATTTTTTGCATTTTTACAGCTTCACGTCGTACCTCATCCAGTGATGGTGGCGCTATTGAAATATTATCTGTGGATCCTCGTTTACTATGGCGATCGGATTCAATCGATTTTGAAAATTTTCTGTCCACCTTTTTTTATCCTGTCAGGGTCTACTAACAGGTTCCCATCTATGTCTCTGCAGATGTCCGTACTTGGCTGAAACTTATTGCTGATCTGACGTGTTCCTTTGTACGCTTGTCTAGTTCTCCCTTCATTAAAGTCTTTCTGCATCTGTAGGATCCTCCTTTTTAGATATTCTCTCTTCTTCTTTCTGCAAAACTTATCTGCGGTTCTTATTTTTTGCTGGAAGACTTCCATCCTTGCTCCTGTGAACGTTGCGATGTATTCCCGATGGCTCTGGTTTCGTTCCTCTATTGCGGTTCTACAGTCCTAATCAAACCAGTCAATTCTAGTCTGTCTGTGGGCCCAGCTTAGAGCCTCCTCTGCTGCTCCCTTTATGCTGCTTTTAATTTGTTCCCATTGGTGCTTGATGTTGGGCTGTTACTTACCGTGAAGACGCCTAAATAATTTTTAAGGAATAAATTAATTATTTTTTTTCTCTTTAACAATTCCGAGTACTTATGCACTACTTTTTAACAATATTAGTGTGGAGTTAATAACCAAATAATCTAACATCAAAAAAGATAAGAAGCAAAAAGTTCCACACGAAAAACCGTCATACACTAGAATCCCACCACCATCAACCGTCATTACTGCACACAAAACCTGAGATTTTCAATGTCAAATTAGCAGCGCCAAGAGGCAGCACAACTCAAAAAGCTTTCTCAATCTCCTCCAGCTCCAGCCAGAAGCTTTCCTAGTCAAGAGAGGCTTCTCAGAGCCATTGGGGCCACTTTGGAGCCGCAGAGACTCCCCACAAGCCGGCGTCCAGACCATTTCTCACACCGTTCCACTTCGCTCCCTCAAACTCAAACCACACGCCAGAGAGCCCCGTCTGAAGTCGGAGCGCAGTGGGTTTGGCAAGTTCAGTTCCACTGACAGTCGTCGACTTGCACCGGTCGCTGTATACACGCCAGTTTGAGAAGGGTGCTCCGCATTGTCCCGAAGTGTTCAATTCCAGATCTACTACGTACGTATCCCAGTGGCAGGCGTCTGTTGTCACTTTTCTGTTCCTGATTTCCTGTGATTTTCTTCCTCGAGTTCGGTTTGTTTGTGGATAATCTTCGAGTGTTTTGTTATTAGACCGGACATGCACCTACTGCTGCTGCCATAGAGCCGTAATCCGGGCGCGTGATTCGAAGCGGTCCAGAAGAAGTGAGGAAGACTTCAAAGGCACCGCGACACCCGCGGCGGTCTTAATTCAATTAAGTGACCACTTTTAGTGAAAATTATCATCCGGGCCGCGCAGTAAGGCGCCCGGACTGTGTGTGTGCCCTTTTGACAGTTCAGTTTTGGCAGCGAATCGCTCATCTGCTTATCGCGCTGCAGTCGGCGTGCTAGAGGCAGATTGAGGTGCTTATCGCGGAGCCTCGTGCTAGCCCGGAGTGGTGATAGTGTCTCAAAAGTGAAGTCCTATCTTGTTGTTGTTGTGTGATTAGTAGTGGTATTGTTGTTGTTCATTTTGTACCTGAGTGCGAATTCCGAGCAGGCGTAGCTAATTTAAGGTGGAAGTGCTATAAATGTGCGAAAGTGGTGCAATCCGTTACAAAAGTGCTAAGTTTTGTGTGTGCGTTACGTAAGTAAGGAAGCATCTGCCGAGGTTTTTTCTTAGATCGAAACTGATTACGCCAGCAGCTTCCCCGTCTGTGAAGGATTAGCCCCACCCTAAAAAGGATACCCGAAAATAGGTTTGTACTTTATCCCACTGTGCTTCGTCCACCCTCTCTACCATCTTCCATCCACAGCTTCACTCTACCATCAGATAAAAATACTATCTGTACTCCCCCCACGCGTCAGCGCCCCCTTCTGAACACTCTCGCGGCATTTCTGTCGTGTCGGGGATGTTTTGATTCAATTTCCATTAACCCTCGAACCTCTTCGCTCGTTGCAGTGTTTACGTTTTTAATTAACGGTTGATTAGGTCGCGTTGCATCGTCGCCCTTCTAAAAAAAAGGGTTGTATCGCGCTTGTTTATATTCCCGAAAATTCATGACGCCCTCCGACCAACCTTCTTTTTCCCCGGGTGGCGTTTTTTGGAAGCCAATCAACTGTTCGATGGCGCGTTTATTATAATTACAAATTTTCGCCTGACTGAATGCAATTTAAGTTTGCCCTTTGAGCGTTGGTAGTGCACAAGAAATCACTGAACACACAGAGTACAACTTCACCACCACAGCCCGCGCCGCGTACTCTTCATTAAGTCGAACACCCCTCGCGGAGTATCCTTCACCTTTCATTCAACTTACCCCTAACCATCCCTTCTCGACCATTGTCCTGAATACCATGGATCCTTCGTTTTACATGTAATCCAGCCTGGGTTTTGTCGAGGAGTCGCCGTGTTTGTAATTGCGGCATTTTTCGCTTTTTGATATTGAAATTGGTTTTGGCAGTTTAACGGGAGCACAAGTAATCCGCACCGTTTGGGGGTGGAGTTGTGAATTTGGACAATTTCATAATTAAATGCGATTAGCGGGGGCGTAATCTGGTTATTAGGGCTTTAAGGTGATGCAGATGGCCCAAACCAGCTGCTGGTTGCGTGTTATTTATGTGTTATTTTCGGTTTTTGATAGACGGACGGGCTTCGACAGTGGAATAGTTGGGATTTGGAGGATTTATGTTGGGTGATTGATTTTTAAGGGAATGAATCATTAATTTCTTCATAAGGACGTAAAAACTATGAAATATATAATATAAAAGACTGCCAGCCTTGGTAGCCCAAGTGTAAAACGCCCGACTACCATCCCAGAGGTTCGTGGTTCGAATCCACTCCTCAAAGCAAGTGGTACTAAAAAATAGCGTTTTTGACCTCGGGCTGCTGGCCATTTCAATCTCCGAGCTTTTTCCTTCGCAACTATCTACCTATGTACAGGAACCCACTGCCTTCTACAGAACTTATCTAGCTCAGCTCTGCATCGCGCCACTAGCTTAGAGCGCATCATCACCGAGTCTAGATGTGTCATAAAAGCTTGGTTATCTATGAAAATTCCAGTGCCACATCATTGTGTAGGTTCGGCGTTCATTGTCTGATAGGCATTCAGGATTCCAGTACATCCGCTTGAAAGATACTATCGTGCGCCCTAAGGTGCCAGGACAAGGTGTCTAGATAGACACCTGCACTTATGCCTTCTGATGTTTTGGAGTCGTATTCTTCAGGACGTCTACCTACTATGGCTATATCCCCTAGGGTTCTTAAGAAATGTGCTTTAGCTTGGTTTAAACTTGTGCGCCAACCTTTCGCCGTTTCGTACTCTTCCGGAATTTATCCAGACTTCATGTTCAGCCCATACTGAAAAAGGATGATTCTAACAACCAATTTTCTTTCTGGTCGTTCACTCAAGATAGTATTGGATGGCATCGATTCTGAACCTCACACCATTTTCTACGGTGTGCCACAGGGATCAATTCTATCACCCGCTCTTTTTCAAATATTTATAATCGACCTTCTTTCAATCCGTTTTAATTCAGTTCATAGATTCGCTGATGATTTGTACTCTTCATTACCCTTACGCTTTCGAGAGTGCAAGCCAAGGGCATACCAAACCTTGTTTTGATGATCGGCAACTCTTACTCAACCCAATCGACAGGGACATCGAACTCATTCATAATTGGGACCGCAATAATCGTGTTCAAATGAACACCTTCAAAACGAAGTAGTTTGTTATATACTTACACCTGCACCGACCTTCCTTCTATCTTATTAGACGGTCTGAATTTTACGTGTAAACAGCCTCCTCAAGTTCTACTCTCAACTTTGACCGGAAACCTAGGACGGAATGGTGCAAAATCTCTCTGAATTTCATAAAAAGTGAAAAATCTCTTTGAATTTCATCCATGATGAAGAACTTGAAATTATAATTTGAAGGTTAAACGCTTTTCTCAGTCGGAATGGGTAAATTCTTATAATGGGACACCCTTTATGTTATTACTTATACAAAAAACGCCTCTTTACATATATCCCATCAAAATGTTCGCCGTGAAGTCATTACCACATCAAATTTCTTAAGTTTCAATCCCCACTTTTCCGTTCTCAAGCATAGAGCTTATGTCTTGATTTTGAAAGGAATTGATTTAACTGTTTTTAAAAAAACAAATATTTTTTGGGACAGTTGGGACATGTTTTTTACGCTTGAAATTGCTATTTTTGTAACTTTTTTTTCTTGAAAATCATATTTAAGGCATGAACGTTGCTTAAGACAAGCTTGAAAGGTAGTTAAAAATTAGTTATCGATAAAAAAAAGGGTAATAAAAAATGGGTATACAAAAAAAATTCAAAAATTTCAACTTTTTTGATCAGCAATATTATATATTTTCTTTGTTAATTTCGTACTAATTTTTGCAACTAGTTTCACACTTTTAGCTCTATTTTGGTCTCTTTGAAGAATGTATTTCAAATTATAACTTCTTCTAAAATACCAAAGCATACTATGGAAAAAAATTTGCATTATTGAATAACTTCATTAAAATACAAATTGCCTCGAAGAAAAATTGTCTCATTAGCATGAAGTCAGTACAGGGTGTGAACTTTATGAAAATTTCAATCAATATGCAGTTCTCACTCATAAAAAAATCACTCCATTAAATCAAAAATCTTAAATTTCTCCTCAAGCACAAAAAAAACAACAAAAGAAATACATATACGAAAAAACCAGACCGACCTTCCCATCTGAGAAAAATCCGCCCAGCTTCAATTTACGATCATTTCTCAACCCACGGTCAAAATTTCAATTTGTTTCAAATTTTTAAGACTAATTTATCTTAAGATTTTTAGCGCGTTTCCCCAGACCTCTCTGGGGATAAAAATCGTTTCTTGGATCCAATTTGGGAAGATCTTTTCTTCAGCTTTTGCTCACTTAAATATCATTTTTTGTGTATGTGTGCGCTTCATCTAGTAGATCTAAGGAAACCAAGACAACAAGCATCGATCTTTTTTCTAATTTCAGAAGAAAAATTGAGTGTAGACCATCGGTTGCTTGAAGCGATTTTAATTGCGAGATCTTCTCTCGATCTTGCCAGCCGATCCTCGAGCAACACCAGAGCCTGTTCAACATGTGGCCAGTTAGCTTCTGGAGTGCGTTGATTGATTTCATGTCAAGAATTCGATTTGCATTGCTTAATCGCCATCTTTTGTGAGTATGGCGCAGACTTGAGCAACATGGCAATAAGTGTATTGCGGTTGTGAAGTGATGAAAGGTGCGAGGCTATCGTACAAAAGACTCTCGAATTTCAGTAATGATCGTGATTAGACGTGCTGGGCAGACCGACAGACCTAAATCGATTGTGATAATCGGACGAAATGAAATTGAACTTAAGTAAGATTGCGTTCAAGTGGAGAGCGGTGGTAATAAAGCCGCAATATTAAATTACTCTCTGGCCCACACTCTTTGTCTGTTTTTTTTAGTCTTAACCACAACCCTTTCATGGCACAATCGGCATCCCTCGGTTGGTCTGTTTTTTTTTGGGAATTTAAATCATAACTCTTTCACTTGAGGAGATTTCCTCTTCCTGTCATTGAACTGTGGCCATAAGAGTCATGCTTAAGAGTCCCCCCCCAAAAAAAATTATAAGACGAAAAATCCACCTCTTGAAGCACGACAACAACTAAAGTAGCTTGCGGATGCGCACTGCGCAGCGTCATCCAGCAGAGCTGTACACAAGACCTTGGTTAAAAGACAAGTTCTGGCCAATTAAGCACAAGTCACATGAGGGTCATTTTTAGGGTCCAAAATGAATCCATCAAAATCTAAAATTAATTGACGATGATCACCTCGTGCTGCTCCTGACTTTTTTTGGTGGGCATTCAATTGATATCTTTAAAACACCCAGGAAAGAGATGGTCTCCTCCACTTCAAACCGGCACGATGGAGCACGTGTAAAGTCCCACTTGCTGTCCAACGAAGATGTTGCTCCCATGCTCCCACAATAATGTCCATGTCAGATAGATTTGTTATAGCGATCGTGATGTTGCCCACCGCGGGATCAGAATGGATTGAAGTCTCGATTTGTATATTTGTGGACTTGATTGGCCTATTCGAGAGAGAGATTCGGCGCTGCTGATTCGGACTTCGTGGCTCACGGTAGAACCGGTATTCAAGCATCGTGATTTAATGGCTCACATTAAAACCGCCAGTCCGAGGAAAGACCCAGTTTCTCCGGTGGGAATAATTCATAAAGACTCACGCCTCATGGGGGAGGCAAAGACGGGCTCTTCTTCCACCTCTTGTCCGATCTCGTTTCGTTTTCTATTCTTCAACCAGATTTCTGGACACAAGCACAACTTGACCGTAATAACACTCACACTTCTTCCGCTCCACCTCTGCTCCTCTTCAGAAGTTTTCTTTATCTAATCTTTATCATTCTAGATCTAGACCAAGTCAGAACTTCTTCTCTAACACGAATCGCCGGCGAAGACCCTCCAAAAGCTAAAAGTCAAGTCTCCTTATGGTATCCGGCTCCAAAAACCAGGAACTAGATGTCGACCGGTGTGGTTATGGTTCGGTGGATTAAACTTTTCTGCTTTTTTTTGGGTGTTCCACTTAAAATTCTGGCCACACTTCGGTATCTTTAATTTTCAGCATTTGCCATGGATGGAAATAAAAGTTGTGTTTTATTTGTGTGCATTTTTCCGGTGTTTACAATTATTTCGTGTCGAGTTTTTATGGAAATTGAAAATTATCTACGGTGGCCAGAATGGAGCGGCTGAGTGCGGGTTCAGCTCGTGTTGCCGCCTGTCCAGAGATATGATAGGGGATTTTTAGTTCAAGGTTTCCACAAATAACGGAAGTTTTCAACTAGGTGTTATGAAACATACCGGGGCTTATCGTGCAAATTACGTGGGGGGGGGGGGGGAATTTTTAGACAGCAACAAAAAAAATGTTTTATCTTATTTGAAAACCGTTTGAAAACTAGCCTTGTTTGGTTGGTAAGTAATGTGCTGTGAGGTGTGAAATCAAGTTTAAGCTTTAGTGATAAATTTGTGTATTTAGCAGGCCATGAATGAAGACTGCTTTTGGGGGGCATTCAAGCATGGATCTGACTTGAAGGACTTTCAATCGTTGGTTATAAATTAGTGGTATTAAGATGTCCGTTGTGGTAACCAAAAATATAGAGATATTTTTTTATTAATTTTCATGCGATGGGAAGTGGAAACTACGCGTCCTATCGACAGGCTGTTGCGTGCCGTTTATATGGGACGCGAACCCTAACTAATACCACCACCACCACCATTTTTTTATATCCCCCATGTCCACACTCCCTCATGACCCATCTTTCCACGTTTGCAACAAGTCTGTGGGTACCACTTCCTCTGTCATTCCAGACTGTCCAATATAGCCCCAACAATTCCTTAGCCGCGTTAAGAGACGGCACAGTAAGGAACCGCTTAGAGTTGGCCAATCCAGGCACGTACCTACAGCGTTCGGTGTGTTTTTCATCCCATCGGCAAGGGACATTGCACTCTATACGAAGAAAATAGATTGTCGACAGTACAAAGGGCTTTCCCTGAACTCTAGTCTTCCACATAAAAAAAAAAAAAAAAAAAAAAAAAAAAAAAAAAAAAAAAAAACTTCTTCACCAAACTGGGGGTTGCGTCAATAGTCGGTTCCGGATTGATGAATTCAATGTACGTCACATGAGTAGAAAAGGGTAGGCCCATCCTGACAGAGCCTCCATATTAGGTTAAGTCGTTGAGTATACAACTGGATCTCCCGGCTATAGCTCAACTTGTAATGAACCCACGATGAAAACCTACAACAAAAACAAAACGCAAAACAGAACGCAAAAAACATTTGACATTTAGACGTTTTTCTGCATCGGAATGTGAATATCCATATAATGGGACATCCTTTATGTTATTTCTTGATTATCACAAGCTGCCCCTTATACTCAAAAACACTTCTTTACATATATTCCATAAAAGTTTCAATCTCCACCCTCCAGTTTGAAAGATTTTATGGCCTGATGTTGAAAAGAATTGATTTAACTAATTTTTAAAAAAAAATAAATATTTTTTGGGACAGTTGGGACATGTTTTTTAGGCTGAACAATGCTATTTTTGTAACTTTTTTTTCTTGGAAGTCATAGTTAAGACATGAACGTTGCTTAATATAAGCTTAAAAGAAAGTTAAAAATTAGTTATCGTGAAAAAAATGGTAATAGAAAAAGAATATACAAAAAAAATAAAAAACTTTTTGATCAGCAATATTATTATTTTTTTTTTGCTGCTTGATTTCTGATTAATTTTTCCAACTATTTTTCACACGTTTAACTCTATTTTAAGTCTCTTTGAAGAATGTAAATAAACAACAACGCTTCCTACTGATTGCCATTTTCACAATCAGCAAAAATGAATGTGAAAAATTGCATTTAACAAGCTTTTTCTCCAAGCTTCATTGTGTGTTCACGTTCTATTTTTATACCAATTACCTCCGAAACATCGCAATATCTACACCGCCCCAAGCCAAAGGTCTAATAATGTGCGGGGAATACCAAAAAAAAAAATACTATTCTCCACTAGTGGTAGGAAATTTAAATTTCCATAACACATTTTTCTTTTTGCATCGGTTTTGTGAACACAGAATGAAAAGGTAACTTTTGGTGAAATAAAAAAAAATCGATTTTTGGGACAGATTTGAAATGCATTTTTCATATAGTCGTGCACCTCGTTATCATCATCACCACCACCACCTCAACTATTCATACAGCTCCACCGGCACCCACTGTACCGCGCTTAATTGAACTTATGCCTTGCTGTGCCTCGCTTTGTCCCAAATTCACATGATTGCTGCTGCGGTGGTGGTGAAAATGAATTTTCCAGCTCCACCCTGCTCGACCATTCCGATCGGATATCTGTGCTGCTATCATGGATTCATCTTTGTCCAGAGACGATATAGAGGTGAATACGTTATCAAGGTGCAAATATTTGCATTCTCATAGATAAATCGGATTTGGAAAGGCGTTCGTGTTTGCGTTTTGTGTGCACCTTTCGTTAAAGAGTTTTGATTGGATGAACGATTGGATGAAGCATGACGAAAGAACGCGCTGTAGAGAATTTCTATGGCCAAATGTTATCAAGTTTGTGGCATACTATAATTTTTTGCATGGTGTGGCAAAAAAAAAGTATAGAAAAATTTTGTTCTCATTCCTTTGTCGTTGTTATCAGGTAGAGATAAAAGTTGATGAGGTTTTTTTTTCTAAGATAAGATTTAAAAGTAATCAATAAATGGTAGCATTTAAACGTTGGTTAATTTTTTCAAAGTCATGTTACTTTGTAGGTAGACGAAATTGTAGAGTTGGAAATGTAAATGAATTTTTTTTAATGTTTTTGAAGCGTGCTTTGTTCTTGGCGAAATAAGTTCTATTTTTAGAAATCGTTGTTTATATTAGGAAATGAAGTAGCTCGTATCTTTGAGATGTGAATCATATGTCGACGAAATGCAATGTCAAAAGATCGTGAATCTGACAAAGAGAGAAATAAAAATTTCTAGAAAACATTCTTTCATTTCTCATGTATTTCTGCAATGAGACTAAACATATAACATTGAATCTGCATTTAAGGAAAAATTAGCCTGATTTTTAGTGCACTTAACCACTTCGCTTGCCATCATCAATCCACACGATCTACATATACTGTCAAATGTACAAATTCATTCCATCGGGGTCTGTCGCCTAGCTATTGAGACACCCAACTACCATCCCAGAGGTCCGTGGTTCGATTCTCCTCCGTGGAATAGTCCTTCGTTTTTCCTCTTCTCCATCTACATAATTCCTTCTTGTGTCATCGCCTATAAGCATACTAAGGGAAGAAGCCATCTCCTGTTAAATCACGCCGGCACACAGTGGTCTGAGAATGAAATTTACGCGGAAAAACTGCTTTTTCGAACATAACAAATTGATTCATTTATGGCAGTAATTTGTCAAAGGGACCCCAAAAGTGAGATTTTAGTGCGAGTGCAACAGTTATCTTCCACTTACGTCAAGAATGGGCGTTATTTTCATATTTTTGTGAAGAACGTTTTTTTTTATTTGGCTTATTTCTTTTAGATAAATAAATCAGTGTAAACAATAATTTCTGAGAACACCGATGAGTATTTCGTGCGATCATAAATATATACATATATCTATATATATAAAAATGAATGTCTGTTGGTTTGTAATACGACACTAAAACTCAAAAACTAGACGGCCGATTGAGCTGAAACTTTCACAGAATGTGCGTTTTGACTAAATCTCGGTAAACCGCATGGCGCAAATACGCTCCGGTAGATGGCGTCCAAGGAAAATAGAAAAAAGGTAATTGCAGAGAAAATTTTTGGTACAAAAGAAAAAAAAGAAGGGAAACGCGCCCTCGCAAAACAAACAGTTCTTAAAGTTGCAAATAACGAATTTATGATCAGAACTTATAAATTCAAAATGGCCGCGCCAATATGGCCGACGAATTTGCCAATGGTGTTCCGATTCCAATGAAAATCGATATCTGGGGTTTTTTAAGCTAGCAAATAACGAATTTATGATCAGAACTTATAAATTCAAAATGGCCGCGCCAATATTCCCGACGAATTTGCCTAATAGTTTCACATTTTGTTATTTGGAATCAAAAATACCAAAAAATTGCCTTTTTTGCAAACTCTCCTACTGTTTATTAAAATTCATATCAACTGATTACTCCTATTGGCTTATGGGTGCAGCATAGGCGCGCCGGGTCCCAGATATGCACATATAAAATTGAAAATATTCATATTTATATGAAAACTAAATTATTATTTCGAAGAGTCACAAAGAGACAAAAATTTAATTACGGCTTCTGAAAGAACATATAATTTACCGTTATGTCTAAAAATTTCACGTGCAGTTGTGCGCAGCTGCTTGAATCACAGCGAAAAGAAAAAAGCCATGCAGTCAACGTTGTAGAAACTAGTGTATCACATTTTAAAGGTTTAGAAATCAGTGTAAACAATAACTTCTGAGAACACAGATTATAAATATATACATATGAGCACAGCCCATACAAAAATGAAAATAGCGTAATCCACTGCCCAACAGCAAAACTGTTGTATGGAATATTTTACATCAATCGAAGCTAATTTTTGACGCTGATTTCAAATATATTATCCGTTTCTTTATATCAGCTTTAGTTTATGAATTTTAAGGAGTAGTGTGTTTTTAGAAAAAATACTCTCACCGTACAAAATTTTTTTTTAAAAAACTACAAACACTGCACTGCACGCAGAATACTCCCACCTATCTAAAACTGTAAATGTGAAGGCTATACCCTACCAACTTCCAGAGTAACGAGTCATCAAAGTCAAAATTTTGTTCTTTTTGAATAAAAATATCAACTTCAATCTTCAACCACTTTTTCCCCAAAAATACGTAGCTAGTTAACATTTTTTTTCCAAAATTGGAAAGCATGGACAATTTCCTATAAATAATGTAAAGACAATTTTTGTGTTACCGCCTTTATTTTTGAAGATATTAGCAAATTTTGATGTTAAAGCTGGCTTTATTTGGTACTTTTCGTCATAAGCTTATGTGAAAAATGTACCAAATAAGGCCAATAAAACTCTAGCTGATACAATAAAACTGAGGGTAGATTCGAAATCAGTGACCTCAAATTAGTAAACAACCATTAAAATATTTTGTGACAAAAAAAAATTTGATTTTGTTGTGCTGTGTTATAGATGAAAGTGACGAAATGGAAATTGATCCAGTATAAAATTCTTTAGCCACCATATTAGATCCGCCATTTTGTTTGTCCAAATGTTTGACATGAAAATTGTAAATAGCGACTCCAAAAACATAGAAATATGCAATTTTATGTGAGTTCAATTCAATTTAGCCTTTTAGCCGCCATATTGGATCCGCCATTTTGTTTTTTTTAAATATTTGACTTCAAATTTGTAATCAGCAACCCCAAATACTTTTCAATTTCTGTGCAAATCCAACAAAGTTTGATGTTTTTTCCATGTAAATATCATTCTCAGACCACTGTGCGGCGCCTTAGTAGCCTAGGGGTAAATCGCCCGACTACCATCACAGAGGTTTGTGGGTCAAATCCAATTCGCGGTTGATGTCTTTCGTCTATGAATTGCTGCTTCTCGTTGCTTCTCAAGATTTTCTTAGGCAACCCTGGATATTTAAGTAGAGCAATTTTATGTGTGATTGGAATGATAAAAAAAAAGTTTCCACTCACTTTCCCTTGACTATCGGATCAAGTCTTTAGGTCGAACCGAGAGTGGGAAACCTAAAAGCCGAAAATGTGCCCAAGAAAATGAATCTTCCCGTGAAACTCCCATCGCAATCGGATTAGCCATTTTTCGCAATAATAATAAAACTGAAAAATTCCATGAATTACATAGTATCTGCGTTGCATTCATAATGTTGAATTCAGTTTAAGGGGTAACACCACTGTAGGATTTTGAAAAAATGGAATTTTTGTTTTTTGGCTTGAAATATACTTCAGGATAACAAAAACAATGTGCAGTTGGTCCTATAACAGAAAAATAATTTTGAAGGATTTAATTTTCGATTTTCCCCCGGCGCCTCGGAGCACGCGTTGGTCCGACTTATTGCTTGTATATTGCTTTTACCTGTCGAAATAATAAATGCTGCTATAGCAAAAAGGTTATTTGGGTTCCCCAGGTGTCTACCAGGGTGCGCTACAAAATAATAAACGTGTTTTACATTACATCGCACAGTGAAGGTAAAATACAATTTTCAAAGATTAGAGTACTTTCAAAACTTTAAGCGCGATTATCTGGAAACCATGTTTTTCGAACTGGGTGGACGGATTACTCGGAGACTATTGCATGGATCGGTTTGAAATTTTGACATTAGCTTCACAATTGCATTCTTTACAAAAGTACGTAGCCGTTTTTTGATTCGTTGTAAAAAAAATTTTTTATAAACAATTTACTTCTCATTTTTTTGCAGAAAATCAATTTTTTTTTTCATAAGTGCGCCATTTTTACAAAAATCAGTTTAAAAAAAAAATCCTACGTACTTTTATGGGCAAGGTCAAATAGATTAGGAAACTATTTGGATTTTGTTCCAGGTCTTCAGCTTTCGGAGAAATCCGTCCACCCGTGGAGGCCCTTAACAAAAAGGCGATTTCGAAAAACGACTGTGGCGCCACCATTTTGTAACAAAAAGTCAATAAAAAAAATTTTTTTTTACACTTGAATACATGTTTGATCAATCGCCTGAAAAGAATTTCGATCCCTTTTTCCATACCTTTTAAATTAATTCCCAAAATTTGGCCTTTTTTCGCACCTCTACAGTGGTGTTACCCCTTAAACAAAATTGTAAGCAAATCTTCATCGAAGGCAAGGAAACCTTTTTTATGGGCGAAAATGAGATGAAACAGATCTTCAGAGTTGCAATGCGAAGTGAATTATAATCCGTATAACTCTCCAGTTTTTTAAGCATGTCAATGAAAGGAATACGACTCAGGTTTCAAAGCGACATTGTGGCTATTCTTGAGTAATTTAAAGAGTTCATTTAACGAATGAAGACAAACTCGATTCATTCACGCGAATGGAGATTATGGTTAAAAACTGTTGCATTTTTAATCCAATATTTCAATTTGTTTCAGCATAGGTTTAATATTTTTTTTGTTTTTTTTTCAATCTAGACATAAAATCGCTTCCCTTTCCGGAAATGGAGCATAAAATTTTTATATATATTTCAAAGAACCCCTCCACTCCTCTTCTTAACATAAAATCATAAAACCCAAGAAAATTAACTCAATCCATAACAATATGACACTAGAGTTCATCTGGAATAAGCAAACCAGGAGAGAAAAATTGCAAAAGAAAAGTGGTATTATGCCAATAAACTTTTGAAACCCGTCGAACCGGACGACAAAACCTGGTGGTAGGAAAGGCAAGCCTCCTCTCAAAGACGACAATACATAAAGTAGAAAGAAGTAGAGACACGAAGAAGTATAGAAGAAGACGAACTCTACCGTTTCGTTGCGGTCCGCTTTGAACCACAAAAGAGAGGAAATTTTTACGATAAAGTAAAGAACATTTGTGACCGCAGCCAATTGGAATTAAGTCGACAGCTTAGGTTGAAGTTTCCGCAAAAACGTCGCCCGTTCAGCATATATAGCGCGCAAAATACACCCGGTACTGCACATACTATACATATATATATATATTGAGTGAACGGGATTAATTATGTAACCGACAAAGAGTAACACCCCGCGTTGTCCCTCTGTACACCTCTTCTATGCTGCGTGCTTCTACTTAATATAAACATCTGCAGCGACGTCATTCACTCGCGCGCGTTCATCGGTTCTTAAAGAATGAATTTTTTAACACACAAAAGATAAGAGGCGAAAGGGAGGCCGCCGTTATTGCCGCCAATCGAATGAACGATGATGGTCGCGCGGGGATCGAGTGATTGTCTTATGGAGGCTCTGTGGCAATCATTAAAAATTCAATTTCTGTAGTATAATAATCGAAATCGATTAATTAACTCAGTCAGATAGGCAGAAGCGGTGTGGACTATTGATTTCGGTTGAATGAATCTAGGGGAAGCTTATGAATATTGAGAGATTATCAGGAAGCTTGGTCATTTTCTACTTCCGAAATGCTGTCGTGTTGTAATGCAGCTGTGCACTTGCAGTTGCTATAAAATCTAGTTTTTATTATATAACCGCACAAAAATTCTTTCCTAAAATAAAGTATGACATAATTTGCACTAAAGTTACACTGAACATCCGAGAATAAACTTGAAAGTCTTAAAGAATTTGGAAAAGTTTCGAAAGTAGATTAAAGTTTACGCCACAGCAGAGACGACTTCTTGCTTCATAAATGTCTCAAAAGTAGTCTTAATCTCACGTCTTCTTTTCATACCTCTAAACCATTCAGAATTTTAAAATATGCAAAGAAAAGTATGTTCTCTCGGTCATTACTTTTAATATGTTTAGTTCCTGGAATCAACGTTGCGGCGCTGCAATACCTTCATCTTTTCTAACAACTGTGGTACAAAACAAGATTTAAGTTGGAGTTTTGTTTATAGCAAAGCGTTTAGATACTAAACCTAATTGATTCCTTGCTCCAATGATCAGCAGTTCAACTAAGAACTTTGACCTACATATATACTCTTGCCCGAGTAAAAATAAAAGATGGCCTTACAACGGGCGAACACCGGCCGTGTTTTTTAAAATAGTCCTCGGTCATGTGCCGGGCATCAGAGGGTTGTTTGTCGGACTGTACGGCCGTATATGATTTTTTTTTTACTTAAATTTGCCGTCGTATGCCCGTGTGTACAGCTCAGTACTCGGCCATTTAAATCTTTTGGTCGTTTGGCTGTCGCACAGTGGGGCAAATAGCACATTTTTTGGACAAACGACAATTCCCAAGCCTGGAGTTAATGAAACTTAAAAATTTTTTTTTAAACTATTCGTTATAAAATTGACTTTAATTCTATCGAGCCCGATTTTTGAAATTTCAAAATTAAAGATGGCTAATCCAATATGGCGGACATAAATTTGGTAAGAAAATTAAATTTTTTTCCGAAGATTCTTTAAAATTATTGAAATTAATTATTATTAATTAATTTTTGGGTTCCAAAAAAACATCCAAGTAACAATTTTTTATAATTTTCAAGAATCTTCTGCTAAAATTTTAATTTACTTACAAAATTTATGTCCGCCATATTGGATTAGCCATCTTTAATTTTGAAATTTCAAAATTCGGGCTCGATAGAATTAAAGGCAATTTTATAACGAATAGTTTAAAAAAAATTTTTTAAGTTTCATTAACTCTAGGCTTGGGAATTGTCGTTTGTCCAAAAAATGTGCTATTTGCCTCACTGTGCGTCGTAGGCCCGTATATGCTCTCGTTAAAAATGGTTAAAAACTCTATGGCCATCATATGCCCCTCTTAAAAAGCCAAAACGACCGTTATTCGCCCGTTGTAAGGCCATACTTTATTTTTACTCGGATCTCTCAGTCGATTTTATTTTTACCTGAAATTCTTCAATTCGATTTGTGGCAAAAGAATTTCCGATTCAGCTGCAACCCCATCTATTCACTAGAGGAACTTCTGATCGAGCGCGGAGAACATATCGGAGGTCAGCAGACTTCAGAAAACGATCTCCATAAGATAGTCCAGTCCTCAACCGTAAAAATGGGGTATTACCTCTCCTTTTTTTCGGCTGCCACCGATTTTGATGAAATTTTGGATTTATTCTCTACTTATCACCCTTTTCAAAGTCTACCCTGTGCCGAGGTGCGCTTTTTATTTTTAGGGGTAAAAACTACTCCTTATCGTAAGAAATTAATAAAACTCAATAAATAGGTAATAAAAACGCTTAGTAGGCCTATATATCACCTCTTAGACCTATGTACTACTGAAAGAATTTTTTAAGAAATTTTTCAACCCCTAAAAACTACTTTGGGTATTACCTCTACTTTTTTTCGGGGGCCACCAATTTTGATGAAATTTTGGTTTTAGGCTTTACTTACCACCCTTTTCAAAGTCTACCCCTTTTGAGACACACAAATTTAGTTATAAGTTCAGAAAGTATTTTAATAAATTTTTTAGTGTGTGTGTATGTGTGCGTGTGCGTTGGTGTATATATACTGGCGGGGTGCCGACCCCCCAACACTCGATTCACCGCCCCTAAAAAAGATTGGAAACCGTCAATTTTTTTCATTTTATTTAATTGCTCATCTTTAGCAGCTGCGTACAAAAGTATTGCGCAATACCTTCCAGCTTCTAGAATATTTTCTATTTTGGAGGTACTGTTGTAAAATGTATATTAAACCTGTATACCAAATGTAGCATGTATGTATACGTGAAATACCATAATGTGCTCACAAGAGCTCCGAAAATAATTTGCTCCGAAAATTAAAAAATAGTCGTTCGGTTTGCGGGGTAAATTTTCAAGCTACAGTGTCCATACAAAAACCATTATGCAGGTATTTTCAGTGGCTATAAACGTGTGTTAATTGTATTATATTGGAACCCTTAATTTTAAAAACGTGAAGGGTCAAAGGGCTAATCAAAGGTTGTACTTACACTATAAAGCAAACTTCAATCCCCTATATCTCCGTCAGTTTTTAAGCTACAGCAATACATAAAAAACCAAAATTGTTGTTGAAGAAAAGTTTAAATTTTGTTACTCAACACTTTTTTACATATCTTCAATAGTTTATGAGTTTTTTTGAAATAAACGCAGAAATCTGTGTAAAATTCGTAAAATCCCCTTTTCATTTTGATCGTACCCATTTCAAAAAATACACACTGAAAATCGCTCAAACTATATAGATCCGATAGATATCTCTAAAATATAGTGAATCCTACGTGGAACATGATTAATTTGAATTTGGGTGGAAGTGGTATTAGTTTTATTGATCGATTTTTTAAAAAAATTGAAACACCTTTTCTTTGTCATAACTCATTCATTTTACATGGAAATGACTTTTATCAGTTTTTATTTTAAAGGTCTTTTCAAGCACTTTAAAAAATGTAATATAAGTTATCCTCGCAAAATGCATCGATTTTCCGTTATTCGACATTAAATACAACATTTTGAGTATTTGGTTTGAAATAGGTCCCCTTCGATCAATCATTACTCCCTTTATACCTAGAGCATTCATTCAAAAACCATTTTCTTCGTTTTTTTATAAGCTTTATTTTTAGTGATAACAAAAATTTTGATAAAACGATTATTTTTGGACTTATTGACCAAAAACTGTTCGAAAACGTGGGATTTTTTTTTAATGAAAATTGCAACTTTTCAAACGCTTATAACCAAAAAAATATCAATTTTACAAAAAAAGTTTCTACTACATTTTTTGCTTAAAATTAGCCTTTCTGTTGATTAACAGGGTTATTTTGACCAAAAATATTTCCACCACCGAGTTGGGCTGGGAACCACCCCCAAAGAAAAAGCGCACATTGGCATATGGTAGACTTTGATTTTTGAGTCATTCCCTATCTACTGTTAAAATTTCAAGTGAATCGGTCGCCTCCGAAAAAAAGTAGAGGTGATATCGGTTTGGGACTGGACTAAGATCACTATCAATAGTTTTACTCGTTCGTGATGATAAGAGGGATCAGGGCCGAAATAAATCAAATACATTGTTAATTTTGGTTAGAAGTAAATTCTTATTACGCCTTAGTTCGAGTTTTCCCCTAGAGTATCTTCTTACATCGCATATTTCGAGCTCTTCCCTAGAGGCTTAAAATTGCAAAGCACTTCACCACACCAGCACGTGCTATCTTCCTTGACACAGCCCTTTAGGGATTCTTTGAAGTAAAGCTAATAACGAATTGCCCTTTCCATACAGCAATTCACAAGAATTTGGCCCAGCAATCAACTACGCTACAATTTCTTCATCGCGTCCCCGTTTTTCTCGAAACTAACTGCCAAGGCTCTTAACAATAATTTTTTCCTGTTCATCTAACAAAATCTCATTATTTAAAGCCAAAAGTTCTTCCTGCCAAAGAATTTCCATCGTATTTCACCTCAAGGCAAAATGATATTCCGACATCATTCTTCGTATCCTCGATAATTGACACATTCCTGTTAAAAACCTGCTCCGTCGTGGAATGTGCTGTTAGGTGAACGTTTTCAATTATCCCAACGAACATATTTCACCCAGTTCCAGAGGAGAGTCACAGCTCCTACACCATTGCCATCCGCGTCTTCGTCGTCGTCTCCTTCGCCAGGATGATGAGATCTCCTCATCAGTGACAAATTAATCCTTCGTGCCAGACATTAAGGCGTTGTCGACGTTCCGCCGTATCTGTCAGGACTTTTACAGGAGGCACCATCCAAGCGCACACACACAAAAAAAACGGAGGACAAGAAATCAGCTCCTTGGGCGAGTTTCTTCGTTTTCAGAGTTCCTTTTTCTTGTTGTTGTTGTTATGTTTTTTCTGCTTGTGTTGGTCCTGTCCTGGAAAAAAAAACTGGCAGCCCTCCCTTTGGCAAGTGCATAGCCGATCAATGTTTTCCTTACGTTGTCCTCGTTAGCCTTTAGGGAAAAGAGACAGGGCAAGCGATGCACGTGCCAAACATAAATTTTCATTCAAGTCTACTTATTTTTTTCCCTATTTTTTGGGGCGGGGGGACGTACGAAGGGGACCTAAAATCTGGTCCCGAATATCCTTGAATGTCGTTTGCTTTCTACCGGCGTCGTCGGCATCACAAAGCCGTTTTGATTGTCGATAATGAAAGATTTGAAATCGATAGAAACATGACGGCCTGCGAGAAATTCACCAGAAGGAGCCGCCGCCGCCCGCCGCCGACCAAGGACTTGTGCTGCTGCTGCTGTTTCTCCCCGTGTCCTGACTTATATATAGTACATCGTGGAGGAATCCTCTGACTGTGCCAAAGCAAGTGTGCATAAAGGACTAAAGAGGACGAGAATGGAATCACATTAACTTGCATGGGTTATTAGCTATGGGGGCACCCTATCGTTGCAGGGGGGGAAATGCCGCTGTAATTAATGGCGGACATTCCGTTTATATATCGACGTATTAAGTAGCACAGCAGCACAGTCCTGGCTCTGGATTAGACTTATCGCATGCGGGGAAAATGGTCAGTTGGGGCAGATTTACTTCTTCCTTTCTTTTTTTTTTGGTGTATTTCAAGAAATTTATTAGCCTCGGAATGTCAAGTTTGCTAAATTTGTGATAAGAAATTGCTTGGATTATGAAAAATTGCAGCTGTTTTATCTGAGTTACGAAAGCGCTGCCTGGATTCAATCCACATGGCATTTCAAGTTTAAAGGTGGATTCTCTTGTTCTAAGAAAGAAATATCCTAGATATTCTGGTAGTTCTGTTTCAATCGTTACTTGCGATATAGCGCGATGTTCCTGGTCAATTTGTTCCTATTTAATCTTAGATAAATCCCGAAAGCCTTCCTTTAATGATTGAGATTTATTATTATGATATTATCAGGAGTTGTCTAGTATAAAATCGAGGGCCATGTGTTACGGTTATGAGTTATGATATATAAATGATGATTTTATCTTTATCGTAGCATAATTTGCTGATGGAATATGTACAGGGTGCGTTTTATGTTCCAGGTTGATGTATGCAATTTGCATCGTAGGACGAGCTGTGTGTGTTTGATGTGGCATCGTCCTGTTGGAACCATATGTGCTGTAGGCCCAAATGATTTAATTCGAGCCCCAGAAAGTGCTCCACCAACAACATGTCCCCTGGATTTTGTAGGGGTTCACAACAAAATAATAAAATAAAAAAACCAAGCTTTTGTTCCTTTATGATATTACCTACTGTCGTAGTGGGTATGTGTCATTATCACTGCAGCTGGAAACCGCTATTCAGAGTGAACCCTCTACGCTACATACGTTTATATTATCTATTTTTTAAGAGATTACACATAAACCCAATCTTTTAGGGTGCCTGCCGAGTGAATATTTATGACCCTTTGTTTTATTACCTTTTTATTACCTCTAATTTATTAACTGCTTCGTTTGCTTGTTTTTAGAGAGGTTATGCGATTCCTTGTTATAGATGCTCCTAGAACAAGTTACTGTAAAACTGCACTAGTTGTTATCGTGGTAAACTGAACAACTCTGGGTAATAAAAATGACAATATACCTTCTTCAAAATTGCCTTCATGGCGATTGTTGAAGTAAGTGCTATCCCGATCCTATCCCTATTATTATCTATTTCTCATTATTTATAAATTCAATCACCCCCCCCCCCCACTATTGAAGCCTAGCGAGTTAATTTTTATGATCCCTAGTTTTATTACCCTTTTATTACCTCTAATTTATTAAGTGCTTCGTTTGCTTGTTTTTAGAGAGGTTTTGCGATTCCTTGTTATAGATGCTCCTAGAACAAGTTACTGTAAAATTGCACTAGTTGTTATCGTGGTAAACTGAACAACTCTGGGTAATAAAAATGACAATATACCTTCTCCAAAATTGCCTTCATGGCGATTGTTGAAGTAAGTACTATCCCGATCCCATCCCATTTATATTATCTATTTCTCAATATATTATTTCTAAATTCAACCACCCCCCCCCCAGCCGAGTATTTCTGCCTAGCGAGTTAATTTTTATGATCCCTAGTTTTATTACCCTTTTATTACCTCTAATTTATTAAGTGGTTTGTTGCTAAGACTATTGCTCTTGAAGGGATTATATGCAATGCTTTGTTGTGTAGATAAACTCCTAGAACTTCTTAATGGAAATAAAATCGCTCAAGTTTACGTAGACGATATTGTCATCGCTGATAGCCTGAAGAATAGAGAGGTAATAAAAAAAGACAATATCTCTAAAATGGCCTTCAGGGCAGATTGTATCCGGAAAAAACGAACTGTTAAGAGTATTCAATGTACAAACCGCCAAGCGGACAATTATCAACCGTCTTTCATTACACAAAGAAATAATAATAAGTCTAAAATTTCATTTCACCAAAAATCCCAAAAATTCCACAAACTTTTTGATTAAGTGTTTCACACATTTTAAGCATTCCAATATTCATTTTTTTAACATTTCCATTTTATCATACTATATAATCACTTATCCAACCTGCATTTAATATCGTTTTTAATTATCAACAACCTGAACCTTGTGCTACATTTGCGCAGTCTCGTTTTATGCAAAACCAATCACAAAAATGCAGTGTAACAATTGGCGCTGTTCAGTTGCTGTACGAAGATAAATGTGAATTTAAAAAAAAACCTTATTTTTGCATTAACAATTCTGTCGTACAAAAAAAAGAGAAGGCATTTTTCCAAAATTACTTCATTATTCTCATGCACAGTTGTTTTCACATTCAATTTTTTTTAAACGGTGTCAAATTTCTCACCTGTGCAAACATCTTGAAAAGTTGAAACGTTGAAACTATGAAAAAAAATCGTACAGAATGACAACTACAAGCTTAATAACAAGAAAATAGCTTTTACTATGCAAAATAACGCGTTTATGTAGTAGAAATTCTATGTGAAAAAAAACGTGCAAACTTTGCAAATTCCACGAGGAAAAAATACGTTCATTTCTTTTTCCCTATTTACAATTCACAGATGAACCTTGACAGTTGAGATTGACAAGACTTCGCTGGGGGGATTCGAACCCGTAACCCCGCGCTTGTCCATATTCCAGAATGACTTAACTATAAGCGGTATATGCAGGTATATATATATGTATGTATATAAGTCTCAATCGCTGCTGGACACAGGCACGAAATGGCTTTTATCATTTGCGAATTGTAATTGTCGGGGAACTTCTGTAGAGCGTCTTGCATCGCGCTTCTGGACTGTCTCAGAGACGTGGCGACACGGTCAAGAAAAAATGCTGAGCCAGCGGTTGGCTAATCACACAATTTATTCCAGCGATTATCACAATATGAAGACCGTGTTGCGTAATACAGAAAACGAAAACGACGCTTGCTTGGGGTACAGCGGGAAAAAAGGCGGTAATTTTTTTTTTTCGATAACGACGACAACACATCAGAGAAAAAGTTGTTTTTTCCAAGACAAGATTTTTACTTCTCTCTTTCTGGCACGATCTTTTTTCGTAGTAAAACTTCTCTATGTTTTATTTTTTGTTGCCCCAATGACTACGAGACGACGACTCTAGCTTTTGAGATATATTTTTCCCGCTGTCGATCAGCGATCTTCTGTATTTACGCGTCGATCTTTTGCCATACTACGTTACGTGATTTGAATCCATCCACGAAGCTTACGTTAAAACCCATGATCAAGCTCAGAACGTTCCCGCGCCATCGCGGGCTTCGGACACCCACCTTCTGGCTGTTCCACGAAATGCTTGCTGCGCGACGACCGACGATCTGTACTCATGCGCAAGTATCTCAGCTCTGAACACCGGCTTAAGTTCAAGTCAAGGTTAACTCCGTGCTTACAAGTTCTACAGTATTTATTTTTTTTTTGCTCCACTTCGAAGTTTTTTTTTCGCGATAACCCAGCACTCACTTAGCTGCTGCTGCTCGTTACTTGTCATTGCGCATGTTGACATAACTCAGGAGGCGAATTCGGCCATCTTGGCAGGCGGTTAAGCGGAAAATAACACTGATCCCTTATCATTTCTTTCAAGTGCAAATCGGTGCAGTCATGCCCTTTTCGTTGTATTTCTCTCCCAGGGGAGAAGTTGAGAAAGGGGTTTTCTTCTTTACCGCCGGTGAAAGGTAAGTTGGTTTTTTTTGTTCTGTTCCCCAAGTCGAAGGAGATCGCGCTAAAAAAAGTGTCTTGCGATTATACACCATTTACCTGAAGACTTGCGGTGGCCAATAATCTCGCTGAAAACGGCGGAATGCAACAGAATATAAACTTCTCTTTTTCGGGGGACTTTATTTCTTTTTGTTCTTCCCATCTCCAAATTTGGACTCGACTGGGTACCGGTATTATTGCTGCCTTCTCCGTCTTCTTCTTCGTTATTATTCTTTTTATTTCTTTTCTTCTAGCGGATTTACCTGAACTCTCGTACCTCTGCGGTCAAGATGAATTTTATGAGTGTACCTCTTAAGCATTCCCCGGGGAAGTTGGGGAAAAAAAAGAAACAATTTCTTTTTCCTCATCTTGAGTTCTTTTTTTTTGGTAGTGTATGTACAAGACGAACCAAAGGGCAATTATTTAGTGCTAAGCCCTCAGTAATTTACAGTTATGTGGATTATTTTTTTCCGTTCTCCTTTCCTTTATTTTTTTTTCATTTTGTTTTTTAGTTGGTCAAAAGAGATAACAACTCAAAAACAATAATTTTTTTTTGTGCTCATATGTGGTCATCTTTGTTTTCTGAAGCATAATTCCTAACAGCCGCGAGATTTTTTTTTTCGTCTTCTTCTTTTCCATTTTATGTAGACGCTGAGACTTCTTCCTTGAGAAGTTTTATGGCACCAAAATGCTGTAGGAGTTAGTTGGCTATTAGGTGGATTTTCCCTCCATGAAGGTTTTTTCGCAAGTAATGTACTGACCTTAGCTTTGTAAGTATAAGATTTTAATAGTATAGTAAATTAACTTTTCGACCATAAATCATGTTGATTATAAGAATTAATTAACTGTGGAAGGTGAATTGTGAGCAGATTGTGTATTGCAATTTTTTTTTGTTAATGTTATGTTTTCAAGGTACAAGTGGTTTAAGCGAAAGACTCCGGTAAAATAGATTTTTGATGCAGCTTGATATGATCTAGATAAGGTTTACTGACTTACTTAACGGTTCATGCAAAATTTTATCTCTACAACGAGTGTTAAACTGTATGTATCACAGATATAACATCATACGTGAATGTCCTGCTCAAATCAGAGTTCTCTCTTATACCAACATTTTGGGTTGAAAGGAAATTTTGAACTGATCTTGAGTAGAGTTTCTCAAAACCCGGTCTTTTTTTTGATTCGCCGAATCCGAGTCCTTAAAACTGAGAACCGCCGATTCCGGTTCCGATTCCGATTCCAAGTAAAAACTCACAATTTTAATTTTCAAAAAATATATATTGTATTAATAGTCCCTTAAATAGGTCGAAAAAAAAGCCTTCGCGAAAAATACCGCACGCGATTTTTTTTTACCAAATGATTATATATTTTTATGAGTTTAAATTCAAAATGCTAAACTTATAGTGAAGGGAAACACGTTTAATTCTATATCTCAGAAACTATGCATTTTAAGAAAAAAATTGATATAATCTTTTTTGTAGATAAATAAGTGATTTAACTTTCTTGTTTAGAATTTTTTTTTGTAAAGTCTATATGTACGGAGATATAGTGCTTCAAACTTCATATATCACTCTCTTTGAGCTATATTTCGTTAATGGTTAATTCCACATGAAAAAATCCTTCGTAATACTTGTAGAACACGCGATTATCTATAATTTTTGTTATTAGCCATTTTTACTTAGGGCTAATATTTCACAAGTTACAGCGCTTTAAGTATCCAAAAACGTAAATTCAAAAGTAGTATTTTGCCAATATCTTTTTAATTACACGTTTTATTGCAAAAATGATTATAACGCTTTTCACGCGCAATTTCATTGCCCACATTTTTTGTTCCGCGAGGGCTGAGGAAAAGAGTTTGTGCCTTTAACTTCAAAAGTATAGGCCGTAGCATAAAAATTATTCATAGGAAATTGCCCAAGTTTTTCAATTTTGGGGAAAAAAATTAGGATTTTTTTGAGAAAAAGGTGTTTTTTTTCTATCCAAACTTTCCGAGATAATTGGGTGGCACAGGTGATTTGGAACACCCTGTATAGTTCTACTTTTGCCTATAAAAATATAAAAAAAACATAACTAAAATGTACTAATTACTTTTGCTTGTTTTGAATTGCTATTTGCTGGTTCCACGGTAAAATATCCAAACTTTAGATTTTTTTAGTTGCCCTTACCTTAGTCATATTAATTTTAGAATATGTACTTTAATTTAAAAGGTATTATTATTTATAGGTACTTGTATGTCATTTTTTTTAAACCAATTTTTGCATTTGAAAAATTAAACTGAAACAAAAACAATCGAGAATCCTAAAATGTCAATACAATTTTCTTCACCATGACATAAAATCCAAACACCCAGAACCTACCAAGATTTATTTTTTTTTTTCAAATTTTGAAATTTTGAGTCAAGTTGTTACTTTTAAATACCAAAGTTTCTAACAGATGGAACAGCTAATTTTATTTTTTGTTATAATCAAAAATATTGATTTTAATAGTGAATTTCATATCGGGCAATCGGGAATCGGGATTCGGCGAATTTCAGAAACGGATCCCGATTCCGAATCCCAGGGGAAAAAGATTCGCCGAATCCGATTCCGAGTTATTCGGTATGAGAAACCCTAATCTTGAGATAACAATATTAAAAAAAGCTTATTCTAAGGTTGTGCCCATCTGTGACCCACTTTATGGTCCTTAGTGTCCGAAGTGTTAAAGCGATACCAGCCCAGAGGTGCGTGGTTCGATCCCAAGCAGTACCACTTCGATCCCAAGCGTCTTTCCACTTCTCTAGGCCGTACAATATCCCTTCTTTCCATTATTTCCTGTTTATAGAAATTCCCTGACCTGTATTTTTGTATTTTACCTTCGTTTTTAAGCATGGCTCCCTACAGAATCTAACTATGACAAGATCCATAATGGACCTGGAAAACAGAATATACATAACTAATTCTCTTCGCCACATTCTCTATTTTTAAAGATATTAGGTATAATCACAACCCAATAGGGTACCTGAGCATAATTTGTATGATATTTTGTTTTATTACCCTTTAATTACCTCGGGTAATATGTATAGTGTTTTATTACTGAGACTTTGTTGCTAGTTTATGGTAATATCTATTTTGTCAATAGGATATTCTCTATTTTTCAAGATATTAAGCATAACCTGAACCATTTCGGGTACTTATCTTGTGAATTTTTATGATCTTTGTTTTATTACCCTTTTATTACCTCTAATTTATTTACTGGCTTGTTGCTCTTCGCTGTCACGGCGCAGTTGGGGAGCTTATTTTAATATATCTTCTGAACTTAAAGTAAAGTCTAGGGAAGCAGCACTTGCTGTATTTGGGTGGAAACAGATTTCAAAACTAGGGGCGCTTTCAAAAATTCAGCCGACTACAGCAGTCGGAGCAGTCAACTGTTCAAATATTCAGCTGAAGTTAAAATTTGGAAGCAAACAGAGCAGGCATTTGAATTCGTTTGCATTTGACTGCTCCGACTGCTGCAGTCGGTTGAATTTTTGAAAGCGCCCTAGTGCTAAGATATATTTGGTTGTCTTGGATTGATCAATTTCTTAATTACCAATTCTTTGATTACGTTTTTAATCTTCTATGGTTGTGTTCTACCAGCCATGAAACACCCTCTATAAACGCATTTCCAAGATTGTCTCATTATTTCGTCTCTAAATAGTCAGAAATGTGATAAAAATACAATTTTAGCATAAGTAATTTCCCTTTCAACACTATTTAAAAGCATTTCCTGAATCACCCGATAACAACAACCCATATTTGTCATACATTAACTAAAAGCCAAACCTTAATTTTCATCCAGCATCAATTAATCCCAAAATTTTGAGACAACAACTACCAAACATCAAATACAAATAACTTCTGGTGTCTCACCGAGATTTAATGCTAAATCAATCATGATTCATCACGACTCAATAACGCAAAAAAAAACAAATCACAATCAAACCATGGCTACTTTATTTAATCCACAACGATTTTTTTAAGGCAATTGAAATGACTTTGAAGAATTTCGATGGAAGATAAGAGAAGTAGAATTAGGATGTTCGTCACGGTCATTTTATTGGATATCAATGCGTCATCTGTATCACCTGTTTGTTTGTTAGTTCGTTCTAAATCCATATCCTGATCATGTCTGGAGTTCATTAAGAAAATAGATAAACTACTAAACAGTTTCGCCTTATTCATTAGTTTAGTTTTAATTTTCCGAGCGATACTTGATCGCTTCTCAATGCCTTTAAATTGTCGACTTAAATTGAGTCAATTTGTTCTAATTTTTTTTCTAGCTTAGCCTCAAGATCAAATCTAGATCAATTCATGTTTTCAATATCAAGGTTGCGATAAAGTAGGTTTATTCGAGCTTTTTGTGTAGTTTTTTGTGACTAGGTTGAACTAACAAATAAGTTTTTTTAAGGTTTGAGGGTTTTATGAATAACGAGTCTCTATGCTTCTGTAATCCAGACTGTTTGTCAGTCAGATGTCAGATTGAAATTTGGACTGAAATCGAACCAACTATCGACGAAATTCCTCTTTAATTCAGTCTAGTTAGAGGCAATGTCCTTGAAATCATCGAATCTAACCATTAATCGATTGCTGTTGACATTCAGCAAAAAAAAAACTTCATTAAGTACTCTCCCACTTCGCAAACAACAAATACAAAAAAGAAGAATTGTTTATAAACAAATAAAAAATCACAAACGTCTCTACACACAACAAAGTAATGCGAAATTGCGATTGAAGACTTTCAATTGAAAGAAATTTCCGTCAATCAAATCCCATCGAGATTGCGCACAAGACGTCGTCGTCGTCTCCGCTCTTCTTAATGACCTTCTTGTGCTAGCCACAGCTCAGCCAACGTCACTAGTAGTATAGACATGGATGGTTTTTCCTCAGTTCTGTTTCGGCTGAGATGTTTAGATTTTCGATTTCTTTAGGAACTTCTCCGTTTGGATCGTTATGATTGGAGTTCAACATCCTCGTCTTGCGCAGAGTGTTTTTTCTTTAGTTGCGCGCATGACGACCCTTTTTTTTGTTGTTGTACGGGGAACGCGGATAGGGCAGCCCTATAGCATCAACAGCGTAGGAGCACCTCGTGGGCCTACAAAGCTATACAGCGGGTGATCTGCGTTATGTTATGCTCGCACAGATGATCATCTTCAGCTTGAGAGAAATATACAACCAAGGGTCTGGACCGAGTCTGTTGGGCGCATCATCTGGATCCGATAACACCCAGTCGATAATGCGGGAGCGGTAATTGAATTCGATTCGAATCTGCTGCAAGTCAATCGAAACAAATCAAACGATCGTGATGAATGGCAGCTGGGGTTAATTAAAGACCCAATAAATTCTCTAGAGCAACTCGGGCGGTTTCCTTTTTTTTTATTTTTTTTTTTATATAAAGTGCCCTTAAAGTACTTGCATGGTGTTCTGGACTCTGGAGCATGGCCGTGTGGATGATCGAATTGGATGCGGCTCTTTTCGGACCCTAAAGGGATTAGCTGTGGTGTCTGATCTGAGAACTTTGTGACGGAATTTAAACTGTGTCGATCGTTATATGCTGTGTGCTTGTTGTGCCATTGATAAACAGTTTAAAGCGAGATGCTGGCATTGAAAGAATTAACGATATGCGTTTTAATTAAAGCACAACCAGAACACAATTAAAAGACCCAAGAATCGACTTAATGGAATTCTCTCTGAGAGTATATCGAAGTTTGATTGTGTTCAAGCGCAAAATAATTACTCCCCGAGCAGTAGTTGCTGCCACGACAAACCGAACTGCTGCTGGTTCAAATGTCGTGTTCAAAACATGAATTTCAACTAAAATTTCGCCTGTTTCGCTCCACTATGATAGCCCCCAAATGGATGATAATAAAAACTCATTTCGGGGTTAGCTTATCTTAACTGAATTAACTCCCAAAGTGTCGGCGTAGCAGGGGTGGGGGGGATGCTACAAGTTATGGATTATAGCTTTGTTGTTTGGCGCAGAACTCTTCTCTAATTTCGCAACAAACTTCAACTCGTTCTGTTTATGTTGAGTAATCCTCCCCCCGCTGCTGTCTCACCAAAGATCCACTCCAACAGCGACCTTGGGATTTGTAGCTCCCTCGATCCTCCACCCCACCCCCCGTCTGTGTGTAGAACAACTGCATTAGATAATCCAGTTGTGCTCCAACCACACCGCTCCACCACTCTGTCTGTCGTATGGAACACTTGTTCTGCTGTAAAATTTTATGCCATCGTCACATTTCCCGGCGGCTTTGTATAGGAGAACATTTCTAATTGACTTTTCACGTTCTCTGGCAATCGTGAAAATTGGCACACACATAGAGCTGAGCCTTGCAGCCCCACATTTTTCTAGGCTGCGTCTAGGGGAGTCCCACAACCCTATGTGGTTGTCACTCCCTTGTTTGTAGTTTATCCTCATTCTATATACCTTCCACCATCAGTGCACCACAAAAATCCAGATACCCTCTCTGAAATCTAAGTCTTTTTTGCAGCTTGTGATTTTTATGCTGTTGAAGAACTTTTTGCAAGTCCCACAGTCCGCAATAAATCCCATCGTTCAAAGCCGCTTCTTCTTCTTCTTCTTCTAGTCCGCGCGCCATTTTCCCCGTGACGTTCTTGTCGTCCAATTAAACGTGCTTGGCCCATTTTTACCATCATCGGCATAAACTGAGAGAGTCGACGTCGTCGTCTCTAAAAATCTGGATGTGATGCAAATTGAAGTGGTCGACACTCAACAGAGACACTTTATATAGGATATGCCCTGGTTTGTTGCCATTTTTTTTTGTTTATACTCTGCTGTCTGTGAGGATGATTACTTTATAACTGGAGCTATCAGATAGATAAGACACTAAAGCACTGGCTGAGCTGTGCTGTGTCGTTGCTTACTGTGAGCACTTGTTAGATTTTATTACGCCATGACGCAATTTTCATAATTAACTTTTTGCAAAACTCTCTCAATTCCGGCGGTTATTGGGGTCGCGTTTATGTCTGAAATGATTTGAGACATTTTCATGGACAATGGGTGACATTTTATTTTGTGTTATCAAGAGGGCGGAAAGATAGGGGATTTGTTATTTGGCTAATCATTTCTTTTTATTCTTTTCGTTTTGACGCGATTTAAGCGGAGTGTATTCGGGCCTATGAAAAGTGATTTATGGTTAGTACTTACAGTTTATGCTCACAGTCAAAGCATTCGAGGTACGGTGAATGTTGTACACGTATAAATAGGTTTTAGCGGCCCCTAATACAGCTGCGAACTCCTTACATTGTACGGTGATGCAATCTTGGTGCTTCGATCCTTACACCGGCTCCACACGTTGGCCCCAACGCTGATACCAGCGAACGTTGGCGCAGATTCCGACACGCGACGGCCAATCCCCAATGCTCACGCCAACGTTGGAACCAATGCAAATTTCTCGATCCACACGTTAGACAAGTAGCATTGGGGCCAACCTTGGTGCCAACGTGTGGAGCCAGCCTTATGGTTCTTCTACATGTTGGCCAATGTGTTTGCGGCCAATACCTTGGCCATCGTGTAGAGCGCGGGTTTTGGCTCACGTTGGTATGTATTGGAATGATGGGGAGTGATGGCCAACACGTTGGGGTGAAATCCGTGTGGTGTGGTTTTTTGACTAATACGTTGGATCCGTGTGGTGGGATGAAAGGGTTGTGGCCGATTTATGGCCGCCGTGCCCTCACGTTGGGCCATTTTGCCACAACCATTGGCACACATATTGGCCAACGTGTAGCCATTATGGTAAGATCCAATTTTCAGTAGATCTTCATCTATCTCGATAACTTAGGAGTTAAGTCCCTCAACTACCCTCACGGAGTTTGGGGTTCGATTCCTCGAGGCGACATTGTTTTTGATCTCTTCACTACCTAAAATCATTCCTTCTTATTTGCATTTACTTTTTACAGCAACGCCTAAACCACTTTTCTGCCATGGCCTGTAAGCATATACGAAGAACCCTGCTTCATCACTTCTTGCATTCTTCTCTTTAATAGTATAGCTATGCCACTACTGGACCAGTGACGTAATCGGCTGTGGGCTCGGGTGTGAACTTTATTCGGGACAAGAACCTGTATGGTGAGCTTTTTGATGAGCTTTAGTTGTGAGCGCCATCTGTGTGAAATTAGTTCAACTTCGCTGGATTGGGTTAGTGTCTTGGGTAGGCTTTCATGTGGGGGTCACGTGAGGGCTTTAGTAGTAGCAGTATTCCTTTTTGGCTTATGGCGTACTCCTCTTTACGTTTAAGAAATTAAACAACTCAGCTGTGCAGCAATTTTCCCCAGTCAGTATTTTTGGACTCGTACAAGATCCTAGCTTCAAATGTAAGGTTTATCGTCATCTGCTCGAGCACCTCCTAGACCCGTTCTAACCTTATCCTATCGTCTTCTAATCTCTAAACTAAGCTTTAATTTCTAGGATATTGCACCATGACTTCAATGCCGTGACGAACTCGTGGTATAACGGATGCCATACCCCTTCTAATCTATCTTATCGTCTTCTATCTAAAATAACCTTTAATGGTTCCAAAGCCTTTTTTTTTATATAAAAAAAATCGAGAACCAAATAGACCAAACATTCAATTGCTGCTCTTACACAACATTCACTTCGTCATGCCAAACAATTTCACTGCATTTCACTGAAATCAATTAAAGCTTCCAATGCAGCAGCAGCTCTAAATATCGGTTTCCAGATATCGTATGCACAAAATTACATCAGCATTGCGGCATTACTCCCCGATGCACAAGCAAGTAATTGGCCACAGATGACTGAGAAATGGCAGACGAATTACCACCAATTATGAGCCCATCACAAACGGCAAGTGACTTACTAGAATCAACAATCGAGGCAACAGCTCAACGTTACAGCCATAACACAACAAGAGTAGAAAAGGCACTGACACTTGAACAAATAACAAAACTTAAGATAGGGGCGACCAGGGGGATGTCAGGGGGATGGAGTATGACAGGTGATTTTCTCTACTTTACATGGCCCCAGCCAATAATTAAATTGAGACGGAAACTGATCGCATGTTTGCCCCCTGTCCACAGAAACGAAACAACAACATTGATGTCATGGCAAAAAGTCAATCCGTCAAGTCATGCCTGACTTTATTGGCGTGGCCATTGCTTAACAACTTCTACAGAATTTCGGACTTCGGTCTACGAACTCAAAGATGAAAAGGACAAACCTAAATATTTCGCTGTTGTTGTTTCGTAAAGAAATTTCGTAAAACTCCATGAAAAAAATAAAAAAGACGGTTTTTTCCACTACAATTAACACCTGAGACTCAGGTAAAGTATACTTATATAGATGTTTGCAGATTTTGATCACTTAGTATACATCATACAAAAAAAAAGAAGAGATTGCGCCAAAATGAAAGGCGGTGTTTCATGGCGGTATTTCGACGAAGTCGACTTTATTGTTTTTGGTGTTTTTTTGGTGTTATTATGGAGTTTGAGAGTTGTGGATTGTAATTAGACTTTTGTTGTTGTCATTTTTTTCAAGGTAAAATAAGGTAAATTACAAACAAAAGATTGTAATTTCTTGGTTGAATGATGTCCAGAGTGACTGGCTGCAGTTAAAAATTGCGTTAACTATGACAGAAGAGGAGGCATAATTGTTTTGGCATAATTAGGCTTGGATATTCGTTTTGAAAGTCATTCGGAGACGTGACTTATGTAAATATACTGTAAGAAGAAAGCGGAAATTGCCTCATCAGGTACCTACACTTTGTCGCAGTGGTGGGGCTTGTGTGTATCAAGGTAACATAAGACCATGTCGGCGATGGTATACTAGAAAATTGCCGAACCGCAGGAAGGACAAACGTGCCGAACAGGCTAATGCGAAGAGGCCAGACGAAGCTAGGTACATCCCCTCTCCACCCTCTCTTCCAGTTTCGCACGGATTTTGTTAATCCTTTTCGCTGTCTCCCCTGTCCTGGGGGTTAAAGGACGGCAACAATAGGTTTCTCGGACATATGAACATAGATGGGAACAAAAAAGTTGTCAGGCGGGAAGTCTCCTTCCGGGGCTTGGAGACCGATATAGTCGGCAGCCCAATAGGAGAGACCAAAATCGCTATTTTGGAGACCTGTACTATTTCTAGGACGACTTGGCCTACTTGCAATAAAGGAAGAACATTGCGCCTCCTAAACAGACCCTGACGATATATTGCCAGAGTTACACCTATCATTTATAGGGGGCATCCCTCATGCAGCGTGTGCACACCATGTGACAAATGAGGGGCATGCCGAAAGAGGGATTTCCCCGTAAGTTCCCTTTAAGGACGCCTGGCTCAAATAAGGGACATGCTGAAAGGGAGCTTTTCGCTTAGATTCCTCATGAGCACCACATAAAGAAAAACTCATTACAAATAAAATGGAGCAAAAAAGCTTTTTAAAAAGCTTTAAGCTTAAGCTTTATTTTTTCTCATAAAGCTTTAGTTTTTGTTGTTGCCTTCCCGGCAACGTCATCAGCAAGAACCAGTTTCTTGGATTTTCTTCTAGTTAGCTTCCTGGGAAGCTATTTTGAAGCTTTAAGTTTTGCAAGCAGCAAAGCTTTCATTTTTGCTTTTTTGTGAGCGGGGAAAAAGCTTTCGCTCTTCGTTTTTGAATAATAAAGGAGTATCCACACACATCAGGGCCGTGCCCGGGACGTCACCGCGCCGAGTTTTGTCATGTGTGAACGAGCTCCTGCCCGGCCACGGACATGTGTGAACGAGTAAAGGAGTATCCACACATATTAGTGTTCCGTCAGGGGTTCAAAAAATATTGGTGCGTACATTTTATACGAACTCGTTCACACATGTCCGTGTCCCGGCCGGAGCAAAAATCGAACGTCCCGGCCACGTCCCTGATGTGTGTGGATACTCCTTAAGGATACAAATAGATTTCAAAAATAAATATTTTTATTAAATTAAAATTGCATACACACACAAAAAAAAATAAAAAATTCAACACTTTTCACTAGACTAATCAAAATCACAATTATAAAATCACAATTACTGTAATAAATTATAAACGGCGAGACTTCTTTTACTGACCGCACAACTCTAAATGGACATTTTTCAAAAGAGAATATGTCACAATAAAGGAAAACGTTACGAATCGAAATGCAGAGAATCTCTTAAAACAGAATATTTACCAACGAAGTTGAAAATGACTTATTTGTAGCCATATGCATAGGAAAATCTTCCAAAATGCTTCTGCAGCGCAACCAGGAAGCACTTCCAATTTGATTCCAGAGGAAGCTGCTTCCACTTTTCCCGCTGGGTTGCTTCAAATTTCAGGCAATTATGTTGGTGGCCTTGAAAGCTGACATTTAGCATACTCAATAAATCGGTTCTCTTTCGATTGCGGATAGGGTTGCCAGGTGTCCGAATTTAGCCGGACATATCCGGCTTTCTACGGTCGTGGCGGCCAAATTTATACATGTCCGGCCTGTCCGGCTTTTGTCCGGATTTTAAGCGATCGTCCCTCTGATCACGTAAGAGTAGCTCCAGTACACAAAGATTTAAGCAGACCAAGTAACTTCCAACGCTGCATCCCGGACTAATAAAAAAAGTAGTCCCGGAGTGAGCGTTGCAGTGACCTGGTCATTTCGTGCCAATTGATTCATTTTAGAAATTTTTCCTTTCGGGTAGTAAGTTGATGATGTAAACGTCAGCTGCGTGAGTAGTGGTGGGGCTGATCGTGGCAATATGTACATTTTCTCCCCACCACCCCACCACTGGTGGCCTTATCTTAATTATCAATTCCAACAAAAATCAAGCGACCTGAAAAGATCATCCAAAATGCAACGCTGCCTCCCGGACTATAATGAAATGACCAGTTTTCCGTCCAAGGAAAATAGATGATTGTTTATTTTGTTTAATGAAGAATATTTAGTCTATTTTGAAATAAACGATTGAAAATACCTAACTGACTCTATTTCTATTCAAAATGGGTAGTCCGGATTTTAGGGCAAAATGTCCGGCTAAATGTAACGCCGTGTCCGGCTTTTTTATTTTTGGACCTGGCAACCCTAATTGCGGAGGTCAAGCAGCATTGTACATGATTAGTACTCAGTGGGGGGACCGCTTGGGAAAACGACACTCCACGCCGAAATATTCAAATTTTTTAGACACTATTTTCCTGTCGGGATGGGCCAAGGCCTTTGATATCCCTTGTGGGACTTATAGGGCAATCGACACGGGGTTCAAATGAGGCAAAGGGGCTAGCCTCATAGAGGCCTCATCTGCACTCCCTTAAAATGCATCAAATTTTAGGCAATTATGTTGGTGGCCGTGAAAGCTGGCATTTAGCATACTCAATAAACTGGTTCTCTTTCGATTGCGGAGGTCAAGCAGCATTGAACGTGATTAGTACTCAGTTGGGGGACCGCTTGGGAAAACGACATTCCACGCCGAAATATTCAAATTTTTTAGACACTATTTTCTTGTCGGGATGGGCCAAGGCCTTTGATATCCCTTGTGGGCCTTATAGGGCAATCGACACGGGGTCCAAATGAGGCAAAGGGGCTAGCCTCATAGGGCCCCATCAGCTCATCCTTAAAATGCTAGTCGGGCATCAATCGTCAAGGGACATTGGCCCATAAAGAACCACGCTACAAAGCTGCGTATCCCGTACTCCGATCCGTCTGTTGGCGTATCTGAGGGGAGATGAACGAGAGGGAAATACTTGTTCACTTCCTGTGTTAATGCCCAGCTCTAGGCAGAGAGAAAACTTAAAGAAGAACTTCAGACTAGAGGTCAGATCACTGATAAGCTTCCTTAACTCCACGGGATGGCTTTACACATCGGCCACAGTTAATCAAACAATCACCTAACTTTAGGTACACCAGGTTGTAGCATCAAAACGGTGCACCAAAGCGCTGGAGACAGCCCTACACTTAGCCCAACGTAAGCGGAAATTGTGTATCAAGGTTTAATGAAATAATAATAAAATAAAAACAAGAAATAAAAATCATAATTAAAATCTAGAAATCTCCCGCCAAAAACCTGACCAATCAACATTCGAATATGGTAAAGTCCAGTTCAAGTTGCATGCTAAGCTCCAATTCAATAATCGTCTGCGCTGCCATTCAGACAGACGACAGTGGTGCAAAAAAATAAATGACAGAATACGAATTGCCATTCCGAATAAAGTCATAACGATGCGAATTCCTCTATAGATAAGCTTTTTAAATCTGCGGCGCCTATTATGTATAATTTAGCAATTCTAGACCAAAAAGATCAAGGCTTGTAATCCAAATTGAGAATATCAAATTCCTCCAACGGACATTCAATCACCAGCGCAAAAATTCAGGTCTGTCTAATCGATACAGAACCGAGAGAAGCAATTCCAAGTCTGCGGTCCATACATGGGTGACTACTTGAAAGTCGGAAGTATTTCTCGGTGTGGTGGATACCTACTTAAGGAAAAATGAAGTGGTTCCAGAAAGACATGTAAGAAACACAAAAAAAATGGAAACATACAACAGCAGCAGCATTTCAGAAGCCAATCAATAATCACTCAGTCATCAACCCTGTGCTCTTCATCACTTGAGCATCCTTGAAAGCATAGACCCTGAGTTTTTGTTTTTTGTCTTCTTAGTATCGTCTCGGGTCGGGTCCATGGCGGTTAGTGTATAGAGTGTAGGTACAAACAAAAAAAAGGAGTCTTCCTTCTCTTGAGCACGTCTCAATTTACTTAACGACGTCTTGAGCAGACGAGCCATGACGATCAGGGTGTGTGCTTACAATTTTCTGCCTCACAAAATATTCGGATTTGCACCAAAAAACAGCTACAGGAAGAAAAGGATCAAACCGATAAGGAAAAAATTTGTGTTTCATTATGGATTTTATATATTCTGCACTTGTGAATATTCTCACGAATCATCGTCCTCACCTCCTTCATAGCATATTTCATCATCCACTAACTCTGGCACTTCTTGAGAGATAATTTTCGGGATTTCTTCGAAGGGAATCCCTATAATAAAAATTCAAAGATATTTTAAAGCACGCTTCACTTCCCATCAACCAAGCCACAAGATCCACCAAGGAAAGAAGGTAAACGACTCTTAAAAATCTCCTCAATTTGTTGCACTTTGTAGACTTCAGTTTGTGGCTGATTGAAGCGCCAACAAGCGATAGACGAGCGTCTTGTATATACTTACGAGAATACCGCATGCGAATAGAGACTTTTGCCAGTCTTTGATTTACCTAAACGAAACCGTTGCTCTCGGTGAGTTGCTGCTGATGTCTTGAAGCGCGTCTTAGAAGTCGTCACCTATATACAATATTATATATAAAAAAAAGACGCGCAAAGAAAACCGAGGCGACGACTTATATCTCCTCTCCATGCAAAGTCGGGTTTTGTGTTCTTCAACCTCTGACTCTGTGCCTCCTTCCTCCCCGTGCAGAACTTGTTTATATCGATTGAGGCGACTGATAGCTGCTTGTTAGCCGCCGCTGGTAATTGACAATTCCCGGTGGAAGAAAATAGCGCAAACGTTATATAGTAGTAGTAGCTAAGAGCTCGGCAGAAGCAGCTTCCTGGTAGGGTATCTTATCCCATGTCCTCCCCACTACCGGGTTTTTCTTCGTCCCGTGTCGTCATATGTTCTCCAAGGCGATTAATTGAAATGGGATACTCTATGGCTGCGGCCAAAACAGCGGGTAATGGACGCAGATGATGAGGCATTCTGTCAGCTTCTCGTGCATTATCACGCCTGGTTGTGGATGAGGTAATTGAAAAAGGCCAAAGTTATGTGAGAGATTTTGAGAAAGTTTTTAATGGCGGCGGAGAGAAGGAAGAACGCCAAAAGAACGGGAATTATTTAATTTGAAGGCAAGATTAATGGTTGAAAATTATAGAATTAAATCTTGTTAATGGAGATGAGTTTACATTAAGGGAGGATGCTTCTACCTTGTTTTGATAATACCGATGACAAGAAGTTCAAAAATAGATTGCTGAATCGATAGGATGCAACAGTAACTGAAAATTGCAAGAGTAACTTTCATTTACAGCTCCAGCGCGAAATGGAGTGCTGCAATAGGCATCTTGAAACACTCCTTAAAAACCTTACAATGCTCGCGTTCCCATACCAGTTCTATATATTTTTTAACATTGCATGTCCTTTTAATGCTCCTTTAAAAGCGTTTTAGAAGCACTAGAAAAAAACTTTTTAACGCGAGTGTGCTTTTACCAAATTGGTCCCCCAACTAAGTACTAACCACGCTCAATGCTGCTTAACCTCCGTATCGAACGAGAACCGGTCTAATGGGTACGCCAATGTCACCCTTTACGGTCACCAAGAATATCGTCCGTTTTTTCGTCCAACGAGATCCAGAAGGCTCTAACTTACTGGATAAAAGGATCGCACTATCCGTGTGCATAGTAACCAAGGTCATGCAGCTCGAAGTTTTCACTGATGCATCCACAGAGGGCTTCCTCACAACATATCAAATATTCATCTCAAGACAAGAACTATGCTCCGACATGTAGAGTCACTAACAAACTCCTTACGTAACACAAGGTCAAAGCCAACAAGACACTGGAATGAGGACATGGAGAGCCAAGCGGTACCACCAGCCTCGCCTCGTTTTTTCACTTTTTCCGTCCTATTTCCCATGAGGCATTTAAGTAAGTCGCCTCACTTTGGAGGATATTAGGAAAGTGGAGTGAAAAGTAAAATATCACCTCAAGCGAACTATAGGCGACGCAACATAAACGCATGAAGAGTTCAGCACACACAACACACAAATTAAAGCCGCGCTAAACTCCAGGCATTTCACGGCACTTACCCAAGAGCCAGAATACTTTCTGAAAGACGGACCATTATTAACACCGCCAGAACCAAGTCTTCCAGATATAAACATGAACCGTCTAGATCCAATCAGTTCATCAAACGACTCGACCAGAACTTTTGGAGCCGATGTCGCGTCGCCTCGCCGAGGTAAGGCCGCTGTATACCGTCAACGGTCTATCATATAGTGCAATGTCGCTCTTGCCTCCCCAAATGACGTTATCGGAAGTGCTTTTGATTAAGAAATCTCGATTGCGCAATATTGTGAAATTTTTGAAATTATTGCTCAATGTTGCGAAATAAGTGCTACAGACTTATCCTGGAATGAAATATCGGGCAACAAGCTCTTGCCTCCAAAATAACATTATCGGATGTGCTTTTAATTAAAAAATCTTGATTGCGCAATATTGTGAAATTTTTGATATTATTGCTCAATATTGCGAAATAAGTGCTCCAGACTCATCCTGGAATGAAATATCGGACAACAAGCTCGTGCCTCTAAAATAACGTTATCAGATGTGCTTTTAATTAAAAAATCTTGATTGCGCAATATTGTGAAATTTTTGATATTATTGCTCAATATTGCGAAATAAGTGCTCCAGACTCATCCTGGAATGAAATATCGGACAACAAGCTCTTGCCTCCAAAATAACGTTATCGGATGTGCTTTTAATTAAAAAATCTTGATTGCGCAATATTGTGAAATTCTTGAATTTATTGCTCAATATTGCGAAATAGGGCTCCAGACTCATCTTGGAATGCAATATAGGACAGCAAGCTCTTGCCTCCATAAATTGCGTTATCGGATGTGCTTTTAATTAAAAAAATTTGATTGCGCAATATTTTGAAATTTTTGAAATTATTGCTCAATATTGCGAAATAAGTGCTCCAGACTCATCCTGGAATGAAATATCGGACAACAAGCTCTTGCCTCCAAAATAACGTTATCGGATGTGCTTTTAATTAAAAAATTTTGATTGCGCAATATTGTGAAATTTTTGATATTATTGCTCAATATTGCGAAATAAGTGCTCCAGACTCATCCTGGAATGAAATATCGGACAACAAGCTCGTGCCTCCAAAATAACGTTATCGGATGTACTTTTAATTAAAAAATCTTGATTGCGCAATATTGTGAAATTTTTGAAATTATTGCTCAATATTGCGAAAAAGTGCTCCAGACTCATTATTGCTATACTAATCAGCTGGTGTACAAAAAAATGCAAGCATGTACGTGAAAGTTAATCGTAATAGTCATTGGTGTATGTATTGCCCTTTCGTTTTGTGAAAAGTGTAGAGTATGTAAACTCCAAACCAAAGGAGTTTTATTTTGATAATCCATTTTTATATATGGATTCTAAATCTAAATGACTTTGACAATTTTTAAGTGTTTCTGTTTATTATATTCGAACTAATTTGGACATAAAATTCCTAATCAAACTCTCTAAGCTCCAATCATACACAAAATAAATCTTTCATTATATTCATTGAAAATCCTCCCCAAAAAATTCACGACCACAAATTGCTATTAGCTTCCAAGTAACTTGAAGAAACTTCTCTAATTCACGCAGTAAATATCGACGCCACAATTTTACTTCATGCAAATTAAGTTTTCCTCCTGAGGCCTGATAAGAATGAATTTGATATCCGAGACTGGGAACTAATTAAATTAACACAATCAGATTATTTTCTTATGTAAAATCCCAGGTAGAAAATGCCACAACGAAAACGTTGTTTACACTTGCCTTTTTGTAGGTGTCATAGCAACAAGTGGAACCAGACCTAACAAGATTGGAGAAGAATATTGAAAGATTTGTGTGCAGCTTAAGGAAATATCTTTAAGATTTTGATGTTTTGTTTCGAATTTGTGGTGGGAGTTAATTATGACATTTGATTTCTGTTACAATTTGTTGTTAATAACAAGTAATTGGTGGTTTTTAAAAGTTAATTGGCAATTAGAGTATGCAATTTTTTTTAATTGGCAATTATAACAAATTTGGACGCTCCTTCTGTGTTTTAACAATTATAAACAAAACTAACAAATTTCCTTTCTCTTTTTATTTCCAGGCTTCAGCAATAGAAAATCAGCTACCGTTTAAATCGCACCAAATGAGACGATTTACATCAAGTAATGTCCATAGATCTACCAAATTTTGCATGGCAGCTAGTAATAAAATTACAAAAAAAATCCCAGTTAAAAAATGTCAGAATCCAGCGACAAGCAACCAAACAGCAACCAAAAAACAAATGGAATCGATCATTCAGATATAAATAGTCCAATCGAAATCGACGAAACACTACCATCAACTGACGACTGTGATAGCAGAAGAATCGCCGACAGCAGTAAAGTGGTGAAGAAGCCTGCAAACGGTACACTACAAGCCGCCGATGATAGTAACGAACGATCACCAACGAAATCGATCTTATCGAATGGAACTTTGACATCACAAAAGCGAGGCTTAAAGAAATCCGTGTCATTTGATCCCGAGGACGAAGTTGTAAAGAAATTCATCGAAGGTGAAGTGATAGTTGATAAGAAGAATCCGTTCAAGAACGGTGTCCTGATCGAGCCAACTTTAGATAGGAAAGTTATTGTTAAAATAAAAAAAGGATCGGATAAGAATAGAATTAATCAGGATGAGAATGATTTTGTGTCGACGGAGGAGGTCCTGCGTGAATCGAAGTATGTGAAGACGTACATAAAGAATCCGGATAAGTATTTTACCTACGATCCGACTGTGGTAGCCCGAATAAAATTTGAAGAACTAAAAGAACTAAGAGAATTAGGTGAGAAGAAACCTCAAAGGAAGGTGCGCTTGTCATCACAGACCCAAGAAAGGCTGAAAGAACTCAAAACGAATTGCAGTCCTGCAACTATATATCCGCATGCAAAATCGCCTGGTTCAAAAATACCAGCATTCAGGCGCGTTTCCAACTCGAGATATCCAGATCTGTCGCAGATTAAAGTTAAAACCGGAACTGATCTTGAGACGTCCTTGTTCAATCCAGCAGAAGTGACGCTAAACGCAAAGAAATTTGATGAACGCGCCAAAACGCTTCATTTAAGCTCAGACGATGACTTGGAAGAGATCGAAGAACAGCTTACAAAAAGTGATTCGAGTGACGAACTAAAAACGATCGATCAAACTGATTCCGAAGTGAAAAAGGATGAAAAGGGTTCCTTTACGAATACAGTAAACTCAAAGGAATTCCAGGAATATTTAACTAAAAAAGGCCTGTCATTAACGGCCAAATCATCAAGATTCACCAACGGTAACATAGCAGCTAATAAGGCCGAAAGGCACGATAAATCGAAAAGTGACTCGTCCACACTAGAGATGGAACCAAAGAAAGTGAAGAAGCCGTCTGTATTTCAGCGGCTATTGCCGTCGAGCATATTCTCGTCGAAACGAAAAACGACACCAAAAGAACCAGTTCCTACGCCGCAGAGCCTCTATGCGAATACCAATGATGACATGAAGAACAACTCATCATCAACCATTAAAAGGGTGATTTTAGAACGGCAAAGTTTCCACGAAGGCTCTGGCAATAGTACAAACAACACAAACGATCTCAGGAAACAAATGGAACGATCGCGGAAAAGTTATGGTGGGGATGATCATTCTAGTTCAATATCAAGTGCCTTAACAAATGCAGAAGACTTTGCCGATGCACAATCGAATAACTCTGCTTTTGGACAGAGATCAAGCAGCGAAACATTAGGATCGAAATCTGCACGATCGCGTACCTCAACGGCGTCACTATCTAAAGAAAGACTTCATAACTTTCAAACGAAATCAGCTGAGATGCGAGAGGGAATCGTAAAGCCACGAGTGCAGAGAGCAAATTTACCAATTAGTGCGCTTAAGCCTTTGCCTAGTAAAAGTGTCGAAAGAAACGAGAAACAAGCGATTCCTATGCGAAGAACGACATTAGAGCGACAGTCTTTAGTGCAGAAACGACCAAATTTAGGCGGTGATGATACGTTTGGATCATTTGGACGATGCTCATCGATGGATAGACAAGACATAACAAAACGATCACAAAATCGCCTTAACACATCTCAGCCGAAGCCATCGAGAAACAGTATTGCCTCACAGAAAAGCGTTGGAACACCGAGAAGCTCCAGGGAGGATCTGCTTGATTCTGGACCGAAAATGACTTCAACGCCGCTTAGTGAAGCTGAGAAGGCGAAGCAGAATCGTTTGCCCAATCTTAAGATAACCATTCCAAATACAACGACGACGACGACAACTGTTGAACCACCACCAGAATTTAATGTTGGCCCTGATGAGTGGGTGAAGCTCCGCGAAATGAAGGAGAAAACGGACCGAGAACTCTATAATAGGGTAGCAAATCGCCAGACAAAAGGAATTGAAAATATTTACGAGCGACTTCCAGCTCAAGCGCAACAGCCGCAGACGCGTCATTCTTTATCTCCACCAAATCAACCCTTGTATACTCAACTTATACCAGAGGCGAATTTCATGCGTGGCTCAGTGCAGAGGAATACAATTTCAACGCCCTATGGGAATAGGAATGTTAAAATCATAGATGGAGCCACCATAAATGCCCCTGAAAAGCAGATGATTCCGATAGAGCCCGCCATTAAAATCACAAATAATCCTCAGCCGCCACGTTGCCAGAGTGTCCTCGACGAGATGATGTCACCGCAGCAGCACCACCAGCAGCAGCCACTATACGGCAGTGTCACTGGTACCCCAGTCATCATGCGCCGCAAGGACACTCCCTCATTAACAAGGGAGGAGATTCTGCAGAGGGTCAAGGAATTCTGCCGGAAGTCAATGAATAAAACCCCAACAAAGCTAGGTGGCAGCAGCAGTCAGCTCCATAAGAAGGCAAACGGTAAAGTTCCTTCAGACGTTTCACCAGTGTCTTACGCGTCCGTTGAATACCAAAACAGGTCCATACCAAAAATTGTTGCCCCGCAAGTTCCACAGCGTGTACAAAGTCTGCAAAATTCACAGGCATCCCCCCAAACACCATCAACGTCACCAATTTATGCACACGTCATTAAGCGCAACAGCATACAGTCTAACGTTTCCGACATGTACGACAATCCACAAAGGAATTTGCCGCCAGCCAGACCCAGGGCCTCCACGATAACGAGTGACACGGATTCGGTTTTCCTTTCAACCAGCCAACCGTCACCATCTTCCCCCGCCCGTTTTGTCGTTATGGATAGCGAAAAAGTCACCCCGGTCCACGTCATGAAGTACCGAAACGACATCTATGGCCAAGTTATGCCCAGTCCCTATGGATATATCCAGCTAAAGCCGCCGATACCCCAGAGCCGTACCCGCATGGACGGCAGGACCACCCCATTGGTGCTGGAACGGCCCCAGCCCAGTCCGATTTACTGGAATGCCGCACAGCAGCAAAGTCCACGCTATTCGCAGTCATCTCAGCAGCAACAACAACAACAGCAGCAGCAGCAGCAACCCCAGCCCCAAAATCAGCCCCAGCAGTCTCCACACTCGCAAAATGCAGGCAACAACGTCGTGTACCTTAAGGTCAAAGACCAGGTTTATAGGCCCATCGCCTCGACAGGGAGGTATTACCCCGTGGCGAAACCACCCCCCAATACCCGCTTTTATCCATATGAAAGTGAAAGCGGCTCCGAGGCTGGCGAAGTTCAGCGGATTATGCAGAACCTGAGAGTGGGTGAGTTAATTTGCTAATTTTATACTCGAACCATTTTTCAGCTATTTTATGAGGTGAAGTTTTTCCTGGATTTTAACCTGTGAGGTTTTGAGGTTCGATGAGCTTTTTAAAGTTTCTCTAATTTTCCACTGAACAGGGCCGAATTAGGAAATCGATGAACTTTTTGGACGAAATTTAAAATCCATTAAAAAAAATTTAAAAACATTTCGACAATAATTTTAAGCGAACAAGAAGAAAAGGTTTCAATTTTTGCAAAAGTTTTTCGCTGTATGCAATATTTTTGTACTTCGTCGTATAACGTGAAATTTGGAACAGGAGAAATTTGTAAATTCAATATTTTTTTGCATTTTATAAAATTTTTAAATTTTTTTTCGCTTGTAGTAGTATTTTTCTAGATTGAATTAATTCGTGTACATTATAGGAAACTGAGACAATTTTACTAGTGTTTAGCTTGGGATGCTTGGTCAGTTTATGTAAAATTTTGAAACCAAATTACACACCTTTCGACTAGTTTATGAAATTTGAATTACATGCGAAGTTCTTCTTACGACACTAATTCAACGTCTGGTTTATTTTAAAGCAATAATTCTAGACTAACATGTAGAAATGTGAAAAGTGTGGCGGAAGTATTTTTCCAAAATGTGAGGCTCTATTGTAAAAAATTCTTACATATTTTTTCTTCGAAATATTGTCTATCATTAGCCACAATTTTTCCCTATCATTCTGGCAGCATACGGATTCCGCGTCGAAAAAACTGATCTTCTTTTGAGGCGATCTACAAATCGACCCAATTTTCGGTCTCCTCGTAAGAACAGAGGTGCTGCTCAGCCAGCTCATGCGTCATCGATCTTTACAGCGAGGGCTGGTCGGATGAGGCGATGTCTGGAAAATAACGCTAGTGGAGTAGGACGTCCCAATTCAGTGTTTCCAGGTAGGTTTTAACGACATTGGCAACATGCGTCTGAGCTTTATCGTGGTGCAAAATCAATCACTTTGTCGTGTCTTTGCTTGATTTGTGACCGTTTATCCTTGAATGCTCGGCTCAAAAGCATTAGTTGTCTTCGGTAACGAGCTTTTGTGATGGTTTAATCCGATCGCAGCAGATTATAATATACCACGACAAGCTGGCAACCAACAAATACACAGCATTCGAGCAATGGATGGATGTTTGCCTTGGCCGTCGATGTTCGCTTTGAATTATCGTAACGTATCCACTTTTCATCGCCAGTCACAATACGATGCACAAAAAACTCCTCCGTCACTGCTGTCGCAGCAGCTGTCCGCACGTGAAAAAACGACGTTCGACGCCTCTCGGCTTCAACACGTATGACACCCAGTTGCCTTGATCATTCCCAATGCTTTCAAACGATAGAAAATGGCTTCTTAAGTTACTCCCAATAAATCTGCAAGTTCTTGTTGCGCTTCACATGGATCTTCATCCAGTAATGCCTACAATTCTGCGTTTTCAAACTGTTTCATCAGTTCGGAACGCTTCTATCTTTAACGTCAAAATCACCACATTTGTCGAGTTGAATTCATCACGTCACATTTTTTCACTCACCAAAAGTTTCCGTTTCATCACCAAAAGTTTGTAGTCATTCGACAAAAATCAAAACTTCCGCAAATGACTCTTATTTGGCCCAAAGTTCGACATTTTGGCGCCATCCTTGCCTTGCTGGCGCCATCTATTGGAAATGGCGGAAAACTCCTAATACATAACGTTAGTAATAGCGGTTCTTTGTAGAGCCACTATCATTGGAAGTATTTTTAACATCCTCCTGCCCAGACTTGATTTTCATTTCCAACAGATAGAGGATATGCATTCGGCGGCACTTTGTTGGATCTATCAGCTAAACGTACCAAAGAACCTTAGGTGCTGCTACAGTATAAAAAAATAATACTTCCTTTCCTCCTGCTTATATGTACAGAAAAATATAAGTTCCTTGGCCTGTAAGTTATCTTTTTCAACTCTAAATCTAGAGACAGAAACATGCGTGCGTGCGATGCGTGCGGCAATAGATATTGTAGAAGTGCATGCATTCAAATGCGACCTAACATATAGTTGCGCGAACGGAACACAACGCAAAAGCTGGACTACTTTCAACTTTTTCCGCTTAGCTTCAAATGTCCAGACACAAGCACACAAACAAACATACTGACTCGTCGCTTAGATTTTTTTGAATAGAAGACGGAACGCAAGCAAGTAATTATCTGTTAAGGAAAAATTTCATCATACTGCCCATTGGGCGCCCGCACCGCACGCACGCATGTCTCTGTTTCCAGTTGACTGGTTTACATTTTCTCTGAAGAAACATTTAGTGTGCCTTTAATCTATGATGCTAGAACCCTTGTAGGGCCTCCTAAAGTCTTTTCTGCCGGTTACTATCTGCGTCAAATAAAAAAATAAAAATTCAATCGGCATCGAGTGCAGTACTATTTAATATCACGAAAGTATTAAAATTTTCAATATATTGTCCAGTACTAAGTTAGTTGAAATTGTCACGAAGGTTAAAGGAGAACAAAATTCATTATCGTTTCTCTGTGAAAATAAAATCTGACATTATTGTAAATTTATTCCAATATTAAATCATTTAAAATCACAAAATTTTACAACATCATTTAATCTCTAAAATAATAGCATTACTTCACGCCATAATCTAATTACAAGAACATTCCTTCAGGTGTGCATCAAGTACATATACATACATACATATATACTATCCCAGAAAAAATTCTGTGCATATATATTTATCCTTGTCGATATATTTTCTTTATTTTACATAACCTTTATTAACTGAAATGTAGTTTATAAACGGTCGGTAGCTTAAATGACGTCACTGGGGATAAGTTCAGCATCAGAAATCACTAATCTTTGCTAAAGTACCTTAACCAAAATTTTTGCTACCACCACCAGAAGACTTCCACATATACATCCTTATGCCTTGGAACTGCGTCACAGATATTCTCCTCTTTAAACATCATACCAATACTATTTTGAGAGGGTTGAAGGAGCAGAAGGGTACGATTGCACGTTATCCTCATGAATTACGTCACCAAGTAAAATTCCCCGAGCAAAAACTACATTGTATACATGCACACACATACATTTATATACCGCCCGGAAAAATGTTTATGTACTTATGTATATACATAGATAAATAATTCCTTATTTTCTGTTGTTTTTTTTTTGGTTAAGCTTCATTTTTTCTGGTGGCAGCGGCATTCCAACATTACATAGCTTTGCTGTTGATACATATAAAACGTTGTAGTGATGACAAGGAAAATGGATATTTTAGTTTAAAGGAAAAGAGAACAAACAAACGAAACAAACAAACAAAACAAACAAACTAAAAAAAAAGACGAAAAAATCCTTGCGACATTGCACTAGCCACACAATATCCTGTTTTCATAAAAGTTGAATGCGCTCAAAAATCACACAGAAAATGCATCCCAGAAAAAACCCAGAGAGCGAAAGAGATAACAGAATAGTCGACTTCTAGTTCGTTTAGTGTCCTGTATTGTGTGTGTGTGTTTTTTTTTAATTTTTTTGCTCTTGTTTGTTATCGTTTGCTGCACAAAAAGAAAATGGGAAGGATGTCAACGTTCATTTTTACTTTGAAGTTTGAAGAGTCATACTATTATCATCCCTTTATGGTTACCCCATTTTTCACATGCCCCAAAGGATCACACCCAGTGAGTGCATCTTCGCTCTCTCTATATATCTATGTATATCTCTTAAAGCTTGCCAAGGTGATTTTTTTTTGTATTTAAGTCTTTTTCTATTTAAGCATAACATTAACTTTTATTCCTGAAGAAGAAATTGACGCCTGAAGGTATACTACTACCTATCTACTTTGCGGTTAAAAATATATACATATATGTATATATAGAGAGAAATTAGGAGTAAAAAAAAATGAACGAATAAAAAAAATATAGTAAAAAAACACATACGAAAAATAAGGGAAAAAAATTTTGCTGGAAAGAGAATTGGAGAGAGAGAACATAATACACAAAAAAACGGGATGAAGAAAATTTCCCTATACGAAAATAGCGCCTGCTCATATGCAATAATCTATCGACCGATACCAGTGGCGTAGTTATATTATGGTAGAAAATTTTCCCATAAGTAAAGAAAACAGCATTTGGTTTTAGTGAATATCCTTTTTCGATTCTATAATATAACACAAATCCTCATATATTCTGTTTTTGGGTGTGTATTAGTGTATGCCCCCCAATACATAAAACTGGAAGCTCTGCGCTCTGCTGCGCAGACATTCACATAAAATCGAAAAGAAATAAAAACTGAGAGCGAAAAAAAAATTTCTTTGGGCGGAAACTCGACCAAACATTTGCATCAATTCGAGTCGGGCGGCTTACAATCGCGGTTGCCTACGAATTTAAAGGCAATTTTTTTATTAACTTAAAAAAAATATATATTATTATTTTTTTTATATATAATACTTACATATATAAAATTTAAAAAAAAAATTTAAAAAAAAAAGGTTTTCTTAGTTTATAAAATAAAATAGAAAATAGTTAGCCACAAAATAAAATATAATTAAAAAAAATATTCGCCAAAAAGGACATAATTATATTTCAAGTTGCGTAGTTTTAGGCGTTAACTTTTTCAGTTTTTTTTTCTTCATTCGTTCGTTCAAGGTGATTCATGATAGAGACTATTGCAGAGTTTTTGGAGATTGAGAAAAAAAACGAAATTTTTTTTTTGGAGATGTTGGTTCAGTGTGATATGGGTGGTTTTTTCAATGTCCTTTTTTGAAATATGTTTTTTTTTCGGTGTTTTTATGTTTCTTGTGAATATATATATTATTTAAACTTGTGGAAATTTTTAAATGATTTTTGACTGTTGAACAAAATAATAAAAATAATAATAATAATAAAGTGTGCATACTTTTAGGGGACATCTTTTACAATCAATCAAACATCTATTATTTTATGAATATTTTTTTTCTAATATTATTTTAATATTTTTAATACAGTTTTTTCATGTGATTCTTACTATAAAAACTTTTTTATATTTTTTTATACTTATTAGTGATGCCTCGTCTTATTGTCATTGTCTGCTATTATATTTTTCTTATTTTTTTCCTCTATGATATAAAAAAAAACATTTGAAAATTCACCCTTTTTTTTATGTGGTGTTTGAATGTATTTGAGGGAAAATTTATGCTGGTATTGATGTGTGTGTGACTGAAAATATACACATAACCTCCCACTGTATTTCAAGTATTACAGTCTTTTCGGAATTGAAGTATAGTAGTAGGGATTGGTGGTTGAACAAGGATATTGTGAGTGTTAGGGAGGGTATGGTAGAAGAATTCATAAATAGCAAATAAAACTTGGAAGTGTGTTAAATATTATATTTTTTTTTCTCTATGTGTTTGTATATAATACATGTATATTGTCATGTGTACAATATTTTTCATAACTAAGTGTTTGTATCCACCTTAGAAACAGAACCTAAAAATAATAAAAAAAAAATAATAAAGAATATTCTTCTTAAAGTTCTAACTTTGACTATAGTGTATAGATTCTAAAAACATTTTCTCTTTAATCTCTCTCTAGATATTACAGCTTTTTCTCTCTTGTTTTTTTTGTGTGTTCTCTTCAACTCTTCACAATATTTAATGATGAATGTATGTAGTGAAATGTTATTTTTGTTTAGTGACTAGAGATATCTGCTAGTAGCGGACAATAACCTTCTGCTATTTTACAGTTCATTGAGCTTTAATTTATTTATATCTTTATATGAACGGAAAAGCAAAGAATAACAATAAAAAAATAGTAATAATAATATTTGTTAGTTGATTTAGATCCGTAGCTATTTTTTTCTCCCTTGTGTTTTTGTGTGTATTTCATACATAAACCCGTATTCTTAAATCAGCCCCTGTAATTATGCTATTTCCGACCGGTTTTTATTGCATAGCTTTTGGCGTTATTAACACACAGAATATATGTAGATGGCCATAGTTGTATTTCCATTGATATGTTATTTTTTTTTGGTATAGATGAAAAACAGTGGAGAAAATATAAGGGAGAATAAGAATAATGTGTATTTATATATAGGAGATATGTGTATAATGTATAAAAATGTGATAATTTTTCTTAAGGGGGACCCCAGGTGTTTTTGTTAAATTAAGTAAGACTAATGTCATGAGATTAACATTTTATTGGTTATACTTGGGAAACCGCAGGTACCAAATTTGGTAGTATTAAATTTTTTATATGTTTTTTTTTTATTTTTTTTACTTTCTACTACTAGTCATGCTGTCTAATTAGTTTATAACATGCTTAAAAACTTCCTTCTGTCAATTTCCACGAATTAAGAGAGTATAAGAGGTTTGTCAAAAAAAAAATAAAAATGTCCTTCTCTTGTCTCTTGCCAGGACATTTCTATACATATCTTAACATAAAATCCTTATTCTGTGTTATATGTATATCTATATTTTTTTTTGTTGTTTGTAGTATGAATAATAAAAATTGGAAAAAATCGATTTCCTTGCTCTTATTGTTTTCTTATATTTTTTTGTTGTTGTTGCTGCTGCTGGTGCTGCTGTGTTGCTTAGTCCTGTTCTTCTTCTTCCCTATCCTTATTGATGTTGTTCCTTATGAATTGAAAATTGAGATTTCTATCCTGGACAATGCAAAAAATATATATCTATATATATATTTACATACATGCATATATATATATCCAGACATTGAAATGTGTGGGGGTGGACAGAAGAGCGAGCACAAGAAAAAGGACTCATGGTTATATCCGGAGCTGTCTTCACAAATTTTTTTTTATTTTATTTTTTTTTTTTTGGTTGTTGGTATTTTATTTTACTTTATTTTCTGCTAGGATAATAATTGTAAAGAATGAATCCGTTTTTATTATCTTAACTGCTGCTGGCTATTCATGGAGACTTTTTGATGATTTGTTATCATTGTTGTCTTTTTGTTGTATTCGGGGCGGATGAAAGGGAAATATAACACGAAAAAGGGAAGAGGGAGAATTTTGTTGGATCTGTTTTTTTGTTGTTGTTGTTGTTGTTTTTTGTGTTGTGTTATAACACAAGGATTGTATGTAATTTATATATACAAAAAAAAAGTTTTTAATTTTATACTTTAACACTTGTTTTTTATTGTTGAAATTTTTTTTGAAAGATAAGAAGAAGATGAACAGGAAAAGTTTTTACAAAACAAACATTAGCAATGAGTTTATTTTAATAACAGAAAATTATCATATTTTGTATTTTATTAAAATATATATGGTTTACAGTGTATGGATGTATTATTAAAAAAAAATGTCCTTCGTGATGGAGATAGCTTAAAAAAAATATTTTTTGATATTGAAAAAAAATTATACTCATCAATAAAAAAGGTCTCCACCTTTTTTTATTATTATTATTATTATTTTTTTTATGTTATTGCTGAAGGAGAATATTAAAGAAGATATAAAAAAAATATGTCCTTAACATCTCAATTCTAAAAATAAATCCTGGATAATCCATCACTAGACCGTAGATTATCGTATTCTATCCATAGAAGAAGTATGTGATTGACTCTTTATCCTTAAAAATGAGGATGAAAAATAATATATATATATATGTATGTATATTTATATTTATTTAGATATCATCCAAGTATAGATGATTTTTCTCCGTGTGGGTGTATGTTCTCAGGTACACACCCATTTTTATTCACAGTCAAAAAATTTTTAACGATATAATATTTGGTATCGCTTAAGTGTGTTAGTAGAAATGTCCCTAATTTTATTCCTCTTTATCATTTTTTTTTTCGTCCTCCTTTATTTCTACCTTAAGGGATGCTAAATATTGGGAAAAATTATGACTTAAATAAAATAAATTGTGGTAGGGTAAGAATTTTTTTTTTATTTTTTTTTCGTCTTTTAGAAATTTATTTATTTTTTTTTTGGTATGTTATTTTAGTAACTCATTTCATAAATTAAAAAATAATTAATAATATAATATTAAAAATAAATTAGTAGTTAAAAATGTAGACCCATAAAAATATTTAATCAAACTAAAAAAACAAAACAAAAAGTGCTCAGTGTTTCATAAAAAATTAAATAATTAAAAAAAATAAATAAATAGTGAATAAAATAAAAATAATAATTAAAAAAAATTATTATTATAAAAAAAAAAATAAAATAGTGTATAAATCCCCCACTCGTCGTTATTAAGTAGTATTAGAGAAAAAAAAATTCTTTTGCATCTCGTCGTTTTTCAATTTGTACTTATCTTGATTGAAATTGTTATCAATTGAACAAAATCGGATTCCTTCTTCTTCTTCTTCTTGGCTGTTGTCTCTGTTTCACGTTTTTCGCAAAACTATATACAACTCTCGACAACAACGTCAACAAGGGCTTATCAAGTATTCTCAATTTTGCTGCATCAACAATGCTGATTCGATGGAAGAGCAAGGATAAAAATACTTCAAATCAAAGTAGCAGCTCATCATCGAAAAAGAAACGAAAAGGACGTGATGGAGGTAGGATGTTGTGTATGCTATTTTATTATTGTTTGTTATTTTTTATTTATTTATTTTTGTGTTCATTTTTTTATTTGCGGATTTAAAAAATAATTTGGATTGTTATTCGTTCGTTGAATGAAGCTTCAATATTTTAATTGGTGTTAAAATAATATTTTTTGAGTCATTGATACTACCTTGATATATTTTGTTCAGTGTTCTGCTAAACGATAGTAACAACAATATACAACACACAAGCTTCTATGTCAATTTTGGTATGCAAAACCTAAGATCTATTCATCATAATGATCAAAAATGTATTTCGTGATGCTGCCAATTTAAATGGTAGCAGAATGAAACCCGTACTTCAGACATTTAGTATCAAAACCTTTTTTATAAATTTTAAAGGAGAGACAAAAAAACTTTTCATGCTTTACCCTTTTAATTATACATACAAAAAATAAGAATTATTTTCGTTTGGAAAATCTTTGCTGTACGATTTCAAATCTTTTTTATTTTTTAAATTGGCAGCACTGTCTAATTATTTCGAAATAAAAATAATTTGGGTTGGCCTATGTTGACATGGGTAGCTTCAGTGGCCTTTAGTGGAAGCATGGATTGAGCTGGGTTCGATAGCGTTCATGAATCTCATAATTGTGGAATCTCCGGAACCGTCCTTCTATATACGTCCTTGAATGCCATGCATCCAATGGCGCTGCAGCCCAAATCGAGGCTTGGTCTCCTCCAGGGCATTTCTCCAAGTTTGACGGTCCTTTGTTGCATGTCCCCAGTTCCGGATGTTGAGCATAACCTCTGCGAAATTTCAACTACAATGAGCCGTTTTGAAATTTGGTTGTCCTCGATCCTGATTAAATGCCGTAGCTAGTCTAAATCTGTTGAATTTCATAAAGGTTGAGCGTTCTGGATGGTCAAAAATTTCATAGAACTCGCTGTTGCATCACCTTCGGGAATATGTAGCTATTGACGAGGTTGAAAAACATTGCGGCCAGTCCATCCAGGGGCTGCGCTTTCATATGTGCTAATGGTGCACTTGTACCGGGCGCAATTTCAGAAATTAAGAATTTAAAAAATTTTTAAAACTTTGAAGAAGAAAAATTGAAAAATATTTCATTTTCAACTATTAAAGGAATTCGTTTGCGTAGGTCAAGCAGCGTTGGACGTGGTAGTATGAAGTTGGGGGACCGCTTAGAAAAAACGACACTCTCGTTCAGAATGGTCGATTACAAATATATGTACATTCATATCTGTAACAGAGGCGTGAAAACCTATGACTGGTGCATTTTTAGATATTCATGCCTGTAGCGGGAGCGTGCATACCCGTGTGGCATTAGTTCGCTATGCGTGCTAGGTGTGGTAGCAGTTTTAGTGTGGTAGCCTAGAACAAAACTAAAAGGAGGAGATGCACAACTGCTGAAATTGCAACGTATTGCCTACCTAGTTATGCCAGGCAAGCAATTTAATCTAGTCGATTGGTCGGTTATTTGTAAATAACAAGATGGCGTGAATGGCTCATGGTTACCTGCGAAAATCCTGTGTTGTACCATGCCGTATTATGTGAAATGGGTGAATTAGTATGATCAAGAAAGCGAGTAGACTACACATCCTCAAGAAGGACCTTTCGGAATATGACACCCATATAACGTTATAGCTATCATCAAAGCGACCGTATGGTAGAATCCCCCCTTCAAATCTAGTAGCTTCGTCATTTTTTTCCTTTCTAACTAACACCACTATAAGCTCATTCTTTAATGTAAATACTACACCCCCATTATTCTGTCAAATCAAAATACGCTCTCTTTCTTTATTGCGGACTAACTTAACATACTCCACTTTGAGTATATAAATCAATGGAGTTCGTCTCGGGGGAATACGTGACGTACATGGTAAATATCGTCTCGCAATTTATTTGTGTATATTCAAAACTGAATGTGGAACAAATGCCATGGCATATTTTACTGCATTGAATAGTAATGACCTTGAGCAAAAGAGAATTGAGAGATTTTTTGCGAATTTTTAAAACTCTTGAATTTATGAATATTTTTTAATTACTTAATATTGAAAAACTGGTGATTCGCCGGTATTTTAAGAATTGTGTGCTTGGGTTTATTGCATGTCCAACACTACATCAACCGAACGCTGACTCGGGTGTCAAACAGGAGATTGTTTCCTCGTTTATATATATATTGGAGATGACAGAAAAGTGGGCTGTTAATTTCTGTAAAAAAAATATTATTTCGATTACAGAAGTGGCAAAAACGAAGTACCAACCTCAGCAAAATTGGAGCTTTAAAAAAATGTATAGGACGAAGAAAACGGGCAATTATATTGGTGACCATAAAGAGTGCCATTAGCATACTTAATAGAACGGTTCTCGCGCGATTGCGTAGGTCAAGCAGCGTTAGACGTGACTAGTACTTCGTTGGGGGACCGCTTGGGAAAACGATATTTGCATTTAAAAATATTAAGCTTTCGATACCGCCGCAGTTATTACTCGCATATCCACGCCGAAATTCTCAAATTGTTTAGCTTCTATTATCCACAAGGGGTCAAATGCCCCTTGTGAGCCTTATAGGATAATTCACATGAGTCCACATATAGGGTAATTCACATGGCTCCACATGAGGCTGTGGGGCTAGTTTCATAGAGGCCCTATGTGTACTGTAAGAAGAATTAGAAGAATCCTTGTTGCCTAAAGCAAAGTTATCAATATGTTAATAAACATCGTGGATAAAAACAAACTTCACTAAAACTAAAAATAAACCAGACTAAATTATGTATCTATCTCCGTCTCACACTTCACTACAGACTTTTAATATCCTATAAATAGATATTAAATTTTGGCTCAATGAAAATTTCTCCGCAGTATTCACACCCACGCAACCAGCTTAAATCCTTGACAACATTAAATCTCACATAATATGCGAAATATATATTTGAAAACCTGTTCCATATCTCATATCAAAATGAATCAGCACTTTTTGCCTATAGCACAAACAATTTTTCTTTCGGAATTCCATCAAAAAATTCAATAAAGATTCCCTTCCACCAGAATCTCGCCCCCCCTCCCCCCCTCCGCATACCAAAAAATAAAAAAAATTCTTTAACCCCAAAAAAACACTCGATTGATTTTTTATTGATCTAATGTTGGTACAACCACCAAACAGCATAAGGTACAACAATATACAAAGTCAGTGCCAAAGGGTTAAAAAAGAAAATTCTCCAAAAAAAAAAATCCACTCTGTATAAAATTTGACAGTTTCATCGGCCATTTTTAATGGCTGCCATATTGTCGGAAAATTTGATTGATAGATGTCAGTTAGTTTTTGGCCCTCCATGACACCCTACTGTTCCGCGGTAAATCTTCTCAGAATTCCACACTGTATCTGTCACAAATTTTCCGATTACTGTTATTTTTCTTCTGGTTTTTTTTTTGGTGGTGGTGGTTCCACACTTGAACAAGAGGTGGGATCTATTGATCTGGTTTGGAACTATATATGAAAGATAGGGTAGAGCAGGGGGCGGCAAATTATATGCATGTGACGCCCTTTTTTTATAGGGGAACACTTATCTTGAATAAATTTCCCTTACTTAAGGGTATCTACATTTTTGCTGTTGTGAATTTTTTTCTGTGTGATGAGTTTCTGTGTGTGAAAATTTGGAATTTTTCTGCCATATTCCCGAAAAAAAAAATTTTTCACGGTATTTTTTCTTTTTGATGGTGAAAAAAGGATGAGCTGAAGGGAAAAATGTTCATGCTATAAACCCATGTCACAAGTCTATTAAGAAGACGTGCCCTTCGACTCATGATAGTTGACAATAAATTGCTGTAGCAGCTTCTGGTATGCGAAAGGGAGAGAGAAATAGAGATTGGCCTATGTGGGGGTGGATGGTTCAAAAAAAAAGGGATGGTGCGTCGGATGGAGGGCGGGAATCTACCCAAAGCTATTCTATGGCCTCCGATAAACCAAGATAAAAGAGATAAGATAGAAGATTTATCTCTGGTATCCGATTGATTTTCGTTATTTTTTTTGTGTTGTTGTTGTTGTTGGAACATTTCTTTTTGTTATGTGTTCTCAGGTGAGGTGTGTATAAATTACATTGAACCAAATTTGGTATACAGAGTCACCCTGTATTGGATGTCGTATATTTCTCTTATTTTGTTGTTGTTGTTGTTGTTGCTGTTTTGTTGTTTCTATTAACTAAAGTCATTAGTTTTGTTAAGCAATTTTGTTGTGAATGTTTATTCCGGTCCATTTCCACCCAATTTCATGCATTTTAGTGTTTTCCTTTTTATCTTCTTCTCGGGCTCTTCTCTAGGTGAATTTTTTTAAATTAAAAATGTCACTCTGTCACAGGGGGGGGTGGAGCAGGGAAGAGCGGGCTAAGCTTCCGTTCCGTTAAATTCTAAGACAAAAAAAAATATTCTCCGTGCAGTTGAGAACTAGAGATAAGACGATAAGCTAAATAATGATCCAACGAGATGGGATACATATATGTACTGTACATATTGGTATAGGGCAGTATCCTTAAGCATCTCGCCCAGTGAGTTATATCCGTGAATATACTTCTTCCTCGGGCGACTTTCTTTTTATACATACATATATACATAAGTACATTACATTTTTTTCCTTTCTCCTTAAAACCACATGTCGAGAACCACAAAAAAAGGTTATATGCACTTCTGTCTACAGATTCGCCGGGAGTAGTTTATGTGCATTTTTTCATTCGTTTCCCTCTTCCCTCGGTTTAGTTCTTAACTCGGATACTTTTTGGTGGTTTTTATCTGACATGTACCATCATGAATGTACTTTCTTTTGCGCTTGACTTTTCTTAAGCTATTCCCCATTTCATGGGTGGTGATGGTAATGGTGCTCCTCTGCTAAGCTGGCTGGCGGGCTGTGTGTACTATAGTGTGGTACTATTACCCAGAAAGGATGAGACCATCTTATGGCGACAGCAGACAGCGGAATTTATGTGAAACTGCCTCTGAGATTGCATAATGAAATATCCTTGCTAGAGTAGAGATTTTCTAGATTAGTTAGTTATGCTCCAGTCCGGTGGGTAATGTATACATATATATGTATGTGTATGTATATATAAAGTAGTAAACGTGCCTTGGAAATTGGTTGCCTGTTACCATTACCATGCTAAAATGAAGAAGAATGTCTGCGCTAAACACAAAACCACTTTTTTTTCTATGTATGTTGTTCATTCTTGGTAAGAAGAAATGGGGGAGAGAGGTTTTGTGCTGTTATAATTAGATTTTATTAACAAGGGTTGAGGATTTTGAATATTTATATATATATGAAAGAGGAAAGGAGGGAAAAGCACACCCCCCTCCCCCCACAAGGAGTATGTGAGATGTTATGTATGCAAATGAAGGGATAAGTAGTTAACTTTAATTATGAAATTATATAAGGAAAAGAAAAAACAACAACAACATCCAAGAAACTTGTGCGTGTAAATCAAGATGATTAATTGCTATATTATTATTAAGAACAGGAAGAACGTAACACACATATTTACATTATTTTAAATAAGCAAAACTTAAATTAGATTATTTTTAAGATGAATAATGAAATGGGAAAGTCTTATGAGAAAGTTAACGCCAAGAGTTTAAATCCATAGCATCGATGTGTAAGGACAGAAATGGTGATATCCTTAGTCAAAAAGAAGAAGTCTTAGAAAGACAGACTTTCCGGTAACAATAGTGATTCTACTACGACCTATGTGCTGAACTGTGCCGTTTCAGTCGAATTACGACGTTCAGCACAGGGGCCAGTGGAAGTGCTAAGTTGAGTTTATGGCCCCTGTGCTGAAAGTCGTATTTCGACCACTATTCCACTTATCCGGATACGTAGGTATTTTTTTATTCTTTTTAGTACGGAAAACAAAAGTTCTACACTGACAAAAAAATTTCCCAGGCACAAGTAACCCAATACCTACTGAGATATGGGTATGGAAATGCTACCTTCAAACCCTTGTGCTTTTTTAATGTGACGCCAAGAATTGTCTTAAAAAAACACATTCTTTTTGTAGACCATCCGCAAGATCAATCGGGTATAATTTTTGTAGTTTTATGGCGTTAACTCTAACTTTCCCAACAGGGATTAGATCCCATTTGCATAAGAATGGCGTCATATGAAGATTTGAACCCCCAGAACTCGTCCCACAATTGGTCTCATATTTGGAAAAAGGTATTAATCTTTTGGGTCACAAAAGGTCCCCAATACGCCCTCACGACACTCATGGTATATTTATTTTCATCTTCTTTCTCTTGTGATCGCTTCTGAATTCCTCTGTGCTTTTTGTCTTACCAACCTCCTCATAAGCATCAAAATATTCCTGTTTGTTCTCTATGAAAGTTAAAAACGACGAAATCTTTAAGAAGTCGACACAGACAATGTGGCCTACGTTGATGATGTCTCCCTAATAAGTAGGTCTTTTGTTAATGTGAAAGAAGTTTTCATCACATTGAAAACGGCTGCAAAAAAATGAGATACTCATTAATGAAACCAAAACTAAGTATATTTGCACTTCAAAAAGCTACTCTACCCGAAGCCAAAACGTAAAATAGATACTACATACTATAAGTAGGTATTGCAGCACTTTAGCATGGGAAAATTGTAGGGACCGTGGGAACTAGTTTAAGCTCATTAATCAATCAACTTTACTTTTCTTCTGCTTCATGACTTCACTTAGGCATTTGACATTGTTAGCCATAAGCTGCTAGAAACTAAGTTAATAGACAACATGAGATTTTTATCCTCAGATGCCTCCTAAATTCGAGATAACTTACATAATCGATCTCAAAAAGTATGGCGGTGTTCCGCAATGTTCCATACTAGAACCTATGCTTCTTACCATCTAGATCAATTACTTCAGCAGTGTCCAAGATGACGTCCAAATTTATTGTAATAGTCCTATTGAATTTTTAGAGAACTTTGTACACAGTGCTGATCTTGAATGTATCTATCAAGCACTTACTGATAAATGCCTCTAAATCCTGCTGCATTCCAATTACAAAATTCAAGTCGATATAGAAACATATGCAATCGAAAAAAAAATATGAAAAATGAAAAAAAACCACAAAACAAAACAAATAAAATAAAAGTGGCAAAAAAAGCATAAAACAGATTTTCTAATATCCCGGTAAGTATGCAATCTAAAATGAAAAGAAAAAAGCCGACAAAAACGGTATTTAATGATATCCATGAAATTTTTTTATTATCCCCTCTACACATATTTATTTATTTCTATCTTTCTCTGTGTGTTTGCTTCCTTTTACGCATTAATCTTATGCTAAGACCAACAGCTCTTCACTCCAGGTTTAATTTAAGACTGTTTTTATATAGCCAACATTCACATACTCTGTATATACATACATACCGAATTGGGTATATAAAACCAATCTACATAACTTCGCACTAAAATTCCTGAAAAATTATAGCAGCAAACGCCTCTAAAAATTTAAATCTAGGCCTATTACCACCGGGTTTTATGTTTCAAAATTTAATCCCCATCCCCTCCCCACTTTCATATTATTTTATACTACTAAAAACAGCTAAAATAATTCCAACCTTATCATAAATTCTCCTCGAGAAATCTCTCAGAAACATCTAAAACTTCCTTCTACCCCCCATTCTCCATTTCAGCCCCTTAAACCTCATTTCCTCCCTTTGTGTTTTAGTACAAAATTCTCCCTTTTCTAAGAACAACAACAACAAAAAAACTGCAATTCATAAAACAAAAAAAAATTGTTTCTTCAAGAAGGTATCATCACCACACCTGTACAAGTGGCTCCGTAGGTGTGGCAAATCCACAATTTCAACCACAATGAAAAAAAAGGGAAAATCAAACAACATTCAGGGGTTGTTGGCGGGGGGGGATGAAGACTGAAAAAATCTTGAAATGTGGGTGGAAATTTGTTATTTAAAATTTTTATAGATTCCTCAAGCAGCAAAAAGGAGCCGCCGCCGCCGCCACCGGTAGTCTATAACGACTCCTTTTTTCCGGACAGACATGAAGGGATGCTTCATCCTCCTTTGATAATATATAACGGTTAAGGGGATAAAAGCTTACACAGATGATAAAAAAACAAAACCGATTTTTATCTAACACACTCCTAGTGTCTGGGGCGGGGGTGGTTGTCTTGTCACCATCCATATCCAGATGTGATCTCAGGAATTGTGAATTTTTTAAAAGCGCTAAGAAAACATTCACCGGGACACCTGGAAGGCTGGCAACCTCGCAACAAAAACAAAAAAAAATACGGAAACCCAGCGCCATTCTATGGTACATATCCTTGCTAGGGATTCTAGGGAAACTTGAATTAAAAATAAACTGACAACTTTTAAACTAAGTGCCCCCGATGGGGATGCATGTAGCTTTTTGGGATTTCGTGTAAAAGTTATTTCCCTTTTCTTTTTATTAGGGGTGGTTGTAAGTGAATTTTTTTGTGTATTCTTTTGGGGGTGCCAAGAACGCCGGAGAAAAGTTTGCACCACCGCTGAATCCTTGGGCGATTCAATTTTATTTAGAGCTTGTTTTACGAAGAAATCCTTTCAATAAACCTGTAGTCTTATGTAACTAGTTCTATCTCGAGTGGTATAGGATAAGATTTAGAAAGTTTCTGTGTCGTACATATTGATTCAAAGAGACTGCAGATTGCAAGAAGTTTTGGTGAAAGAGACGGTCACTAGTGTAAACTTTTGGGTGCTGCCCTCTTTAAGTCAAATAATATACTAGAAAATACTAGTTCTGGTGGTGGTGGTTCTAAAGGTAATCTAAGATCCTTGTTTTTGAGCTTGAATTTATTTACAGAGTTTCTAGAACAAACATCTTCTCTGATCCCAGCTCAAAAGTTTTACACACACGTTCCACTATAATTTGTAGCTACTTTGAAGCAATGAAGATAACTTTTATTTTGTATTAAATTTGAATTCTAGAGGAGTAGATTAAGGAGATTCTACAATTTTTGTTAAATGAATTTTCTTGCTTATGTCGACAGATATTCGAATTGAATCCATCTATCGAATGGCACAACAGCCCAAATAGAGCCTTGCTCTCCTCTAGGCCGATTCTCCAAGTTTGACAGTCTCTTTCAGCATGTCTCCAGTTCTGAATATTGAGCATTGCCTCTGCATCAACCGTCACAGAGTTTCTAGTTTGGATGGCCTATATCGGTCGGTAGATGGGAGTCGACTTGCTTAACGAGGCATAAAACCCGAACAAAGCTACTACCCATTAGCCCCGATGGGTTTATCGCCGCACAATCTGCTCTACATGAGGTTATGAACCTTACGGAAAAGAGTCCCTGATACAAAAAATTTTGTTTTAATTTTCGGTTGTTTCATGCGAATTTTCTATCCGTTATTTGCCATCTGCTACAACATGACCGTGCCATTCTTGCACTGAGTTAAACTCAAGTCTTACCTGATCCTGATTTTGGATGATTTCTATTCACTTCGATTTTAAGAAGAATTTTACTTCTTCCGCAACCTGTTCTGAGGTAGACTGATATGCCAGCTCCCACCACCAAGTATACCTCACATTCAATGGACGAAGTTTTCTTCAGGAGTCGCGAGGTATATAGGTGTCTCAAAGAGCTTCACGTTAATAAATCTACTGGCCCTGACAATAATCCCTCTTTGGTTTGTAAGAAATGAGCCTCACCTTTATCTAAATGTCTCCACAGACTTTTTCCAGAGCATTCATTACGTTGGCGAGCCTGGTCTGGTTGCTTCAAATATCTCCAAAGCCGAACAACTTTTACGTAGAACTTAAAAATAAATGCCGCAATAGAAATATTTCTGAGAGATCGAAATTAATCAAAGAAAATATAAACTTTTTAAGCAGCGATTATTATGACCTAATATACACGGGGATGAAGTACAACCAGTTTTTTTCTCAAGAAATCCCTCTCGAGAATTTTTCATTGCTCAAAAAATTGGTGGCAGCGGTGTATAAATTAATCGATAAGTTTACGCCGCCACTGCAATCAAACGGGTGTCGATCAGAACGCTGAAAACGCCTTCCGAAATCCCTCCACAGAATTGCTCAAAAAATTGGTGGCAGCGGCGTATAAATTAATCGATAAGTTTACGCCGCCACTGCAATCAAACGGGTGTCGATCAGAACGCTGAAAACGCCTTCCGAAATCCCTCCACAGAATTGCTCAAAAAATTGGTGGCAGCGGCGTATAAATTAATCGATAAGTTTACGCCGCCACTGCAAGCAAACGGGTGTCTATCAAAACGCTGAAAAACGCCTTCGGGTTGAAGCATTTTAAGTAAACTACGGTTTTACTGGGGTTAATTTTAGTTCCTTTATAATGCCCTAGATGTCACTCAGCCTGTAAAATATTTTCCAAAAAACTTACCAGTCTTCGCACTTGTTCACACTTTCAGTTTCTCTAAAATGATGTCTTTTTCATCAGTACATCTCAAGATTCCCAGCTCGGTGATTACAATCTAAAATGCTTACGTTGCAGCTCCCACGCCGAGTGCAGGGAATTTTTCGCCTGCATTTGCACCAGGCGGTAAGACTGGAACCTGGCTCTCGCTTGGATTTTAATAAAAAGGAATGTTATGTATTTTGTTCATAACAATCTTCCAGACCTTCTCAACATATTGTACAAAAGTCCACATTAATATAAATTCAAGGTACAATCAAGAAACCTTTTCCTTAAAAAAAAACTAAAATATCATGTCAGTGTTATCTTTCATCGTCTGAATGGAAACATATTTATCTATTACATTTAATTTCAACAAAAACAGAAAACAATTTTCATCTCTATAAAATATTAAATAGTCTCGAACTAAATCACCAATAAAATAATATGAAAAACAAAAATATCTTACAAAAATGTCACAAAACACATTTTCTCCATTTTATCAAAAACTTCTTTTACTCATTTCCTATTCAACCTAACAATACGGAGAAAAACATACACAAAAAAATAAACATTTTTATTTATTTATATCTTTTACAAACTCTTACTTCCTTTCTCATTTATTTCAAGCAATAAAATTTAATTCAGCGCCAAAAACTATGCAATAATTTATTAAAATATTCCAAAAAAATACGGAATCCAGTAAAAATGTCACAACATTTCAACATTTCCTGTAATCTACTACACCATAAATGTATAACTCTCAGCTTAACTAAGACCAAGGTCCTCTATGAGAAAGGACAATAAGGACATGTGGGATGATGATGAAAAAAAAATATACATATATATATCTCAAGTGTGGAGGGTGAAGAAAAAAGTTTTTGGAAAAACAAAAAATAAAAACAAAAAAAAAGGAAAGGAACACGTACGAAAAAGAGAAATGCTAAAAGCAGATTTTTTCTTTCCTTTTTCTCTAACACACAAAAAAAACAAGAAGAAAAATGACAAAGGATGGGAGCAAATAAAACCCAAAGCTAACATTCACTGAGGCGAAACAAGTGCGCATTACAAATATGAACATTGTAATGAATGAAAGGATTTTCTGCCTTATTTGCATACATTTAGGAGGTTATTTACATAAAGGGAGCAGGGAAAAAAATACAAATGTTTTATAACTATATTCCGCTTTGCGCTCACACTTTTACTTCATTCTTTCCTGGATTGACATGAAAATTAGGGTAATTGGACTTATGACAGCGCGCATAGTGCGATTTATATATAAAGGCTGCAAGAAGTTAAGTGGTTTTTATCTAAAAAGAAAAAAAAATTGCATACTTCTGTGCTGGATTATACTTTTTTTTAAATTGTACTGAAGTATTGCATATATTTAGGAGCTATATTAACAAGGGAATTAAAATTTCAATTTGTAATTGACTTTTAATGAAATGCACTTATTAGAGAAAGTAGTTGATTTATGAATTTAATTAAGACTTTTGTGAAATATAGAATTTAAAATTGATACTTCAAAACTATAAAAGAAAAAAAATAACTTTTCCATTCTCATTTTAAACAATTCACAAAACAATACTATCATCGTTAGTAATCGTTAGCTGAACCTTATATCGAGTGTGTATTGATTAGTGGAAATAATATACCCTTGAGAATAAACCCTGAAGTATATCTCTCTCTCTCTATATATACATATATAGGGTGGATTGCGTGTCATTGTAAGCTTGTAACATTATTCCAACAAATTTAAGAGGAAACTTCTTGGGTGGTTTTCCTCATCTTATGTTTTTGGGCCTTAAGTTTATAGAGGATCGTGAACGAAGAGGAAGAAAGTACGTTTGCTATTAAGTAACTTTTATTAGATGGTCATGTATGTGTGTTTGTGTACTGTCGTAACTATTTTATGACGAGAGGGCTCTGTTGCTTCTACAGAAAGTTTGTTGCTTGTTTGCAGTGCTCTTAACAGTTTCATATTAAATGTTAAAATATTTAACACTTTAATATCCTTTAAAAATAAACAGCAAAGTTATATATAGAGGAATTTTATTTAGAACTTAAAAAGAAGAACACCGAAAGATTTCAATCGAAATTAATCAAAGAAAATATAAACCTTTCAAGCAGCGATTATTATGGCCTAATATACACGAGGGTGAAGCACAAGCAATTTTTTTTTCAAAAAATCCCTCTCGAGAAGGTTTGATTTCTCAAAAAATTGGTGGCAGCGGGGAATAACTTAATCGATAAGAAACCCCTCTCCAGAAAGTTTCATTGTTCAAAAAATTGGTGGAAGCGGCGAATAACTTAATCGATAAGAAACTCCTCTCCAGAAAAATTCATTGTTCAAAAAATTGGTGGCAGCGGCGAATAATTTAATCGATAAGAAACTCCTCTCCAGAAAAATTCATTGTTCAAAAAATTGGTGGCAGCGGCGAATAATTTAATCGATAAGAAACTCCTCTCCAGAAAAATTCATTGTTCAAAAAATTGGTGGCAGCGCCGAATAATTTAATCGATAAGAAACTCCTCTCCAGAAAAATTCATTGTTCAAAAAATTGGTGGCAGCGGCGAAAACTTAATCGATAAGTTGTAGGGGGCAGTATCCAGTGACCAACCCACAAAACTAGTTGGTCGTTGTTCAACGAGACCCTGCTCGAACATTCAAGTCTAAGCGACAAGCCATTAGGTGCCTTGAACCTGTTCAAGCGATCTGGCCTACAAATATGAGATGGTCGGAGTTTCGTAAAATTGGCCAAGCTGGTTGTAGCGGTATTTTTGGACTCAGTACCTCACCCGAAAAAAGCCATCTACGAAGTCAGTGTTCTGCGGCGGTAGCTTTGTAATCATGGGCAGTATATTATGAAGAGGGATGATGGTACTAAAGCTAGTAATATCAACAACACATTTTTCTAAGCGCCTATGTTCCTATTCCTTTTTTTAAAAAGAAACTTCCTTTCATGTATATATCGCACTATTTGTGGTACGTGATACTATACAATATGACCACACAAAATCACTAAAGCTCTGTTACTCAGTACAGTCTCCGGTATTTATGGTCAATGGGGCTTAAACTAATGCAATCATTCAATTACGATTTAATTTTTGAAGAAGCCTAAAAATATGCAACCATTCATTTTCTTGAAATCTTGATTTACTCCGTCGGCTTCTATCCAATATTACAGCGACAGAACGCGGACTTCAATAATCGAACTGAAGACGATTTTTTCGCTAGTCTTACAGGTAATGCAGAAGAAGTTTTTTCTGTAAATAAGGAGCACATGTATAAAGAAAATTATGACAATGCAAGATCATGCTTTACTAGGGGCACGGACCCTAGCCTCTGAGATGGACGCTTCTGCCCCCTTACCTCTAGGCTATAAGACAGTTCCGGTACTGTTCCGGTTGTATGCAAGTACGTACAAGTTTCAACAAGAACTTCTTCAATACAGCAACGATAGACTAAACTGCCACCCTACAAAATGATTGCCAGGTAAAAAGGTATAACGGCATCTTTATATCCTTTAATGATATTTTTTTCCTAAATCGACCAAAAAGATTTATTTCCTTTTCCCAAAACTATTAATCTTCTACATATTATAAATCTTTAAAAAAAAATCGCTGATCCATTAATCGTTTTGAATGTGTAATGTAAGGACGAAAGGAAAAGGTTTTTTTTACCCGCATTAATAGGGTATAAAATTTCCGAACCTTTTATATATCTTATATGTTTCTAATAAATGCGAACGTCGTAACTCCATTAAGCTCCCTCCTATTCAAAGACATATAATCTCTGCTACGAAGGCAAAACCTTATAATGTCCTATTCCCAAAATCTCTTCTAACTTACACATAGTACACCAATATCCAAAATGCGTTCTATTTTAAATTTTTGAAATCCTGAAAGCATGCTCAGCGGCCTCTATCGGACTTACATATATTGAACGCTCGAGTAAGTTTCTAAATTTAACTACACTCATGGTCTACCTCTTCGATGAATATATCCGGTGTTTGTTTTTTTCTTTTTTTTTTTTGCAAGCGCCTAAGTTCCCTCTATATACATACAACCCCTTTTGCTCTATTCAATGTTGGCGTTGTACTATATATGCACGAATTTTAAAACCGATGATATATAGGGCAGAAAAAATTAAGTTGTTGCTGCCTCCTTTCCGCCATGTTCTCTTTTAGAGCTGCGTTCAATTATGTTTAATTATGATATGACCCTGCTAGCCAAAACTACCAACACCCACACCCAAACCCACCCACGCTCGTCTCCTTTTCTCTCTGTACATTTAAAACTTCACAATTTCTGCACAAATATATAGTAGTAGTATTGATGGTGATGGTGTGTATAGAGACCGAAGAGAAATTGGTTAGTGTTGCCGGGGAATCACATAATTGAATCATGCATCCCTCATCGCCCTCATCCGTCGCCCCTCTTTATCGGTAGATTCTATTTTACTTCTTTATAACTTTCATCATCAATAGGGGAGGAAAATGGAGCACAGAAAAAAAAGATTCTAGAACCACCAGGAACAGATTCTGGGAGTGTATAATGGTCTGTTCACGTTCAGTTCAATTTTGTATCTTGTTTCAAGTAGATGCATACTTTTAGGGGAATTTTTTTAGATTTTAAAATATATAAGAATAAAAATTTGCATATCAACCGGTGCTACTGAATCTAAATATCAAATTGTTATTAATATTATCTAAATTTTAATTAATATTTAACCTAACAATTATGAATGCTTCAACGGATATGATTATTCGGTTAATTTGTGGCATAGATTCCTGATTACTTCAGATATAATTATTATTGATGAAGGCATTTAGGCGTAAACTGTAATTGAATTTGCTATAGTGAATTTGGATAATATTGTGTGTGTACTTCTTGTGATTTCATTGCTGCAATTTAGTATATGAATATTTGATTAATGCACAATTTAATAGATTGATGCACAATTTGATAAGAATTCTGAATGACAACTTTAAACAAAGTTTGGTTTTATTTAAATAAATTTGTTCAAAGTGCTGGCGACATTATGTTTGTTATTAAAAGCTGTGTTTATTTAGGTGGTAAGTTATGGTTGTTTGTTTTTTAATCGTATTATGTTATAATTTCAAATATTATGCAGCAGTGAATATAAAAATCGTGTATAATCAGAAATAATAAAGGTTACAAAACTACAATCTAAACTGAAGTCTAACGATTCTTATACAAGATTTCCTTGGAAGAAAGAGAAAGACTTTATCAGGATTCATTGCGATTGGTGTCTACCTATCAAGGAAATACTTTGGATCAACAAGTGTTGTAGAAAAATAATTAAGGCAATATTAATGTACTAGTTCATCGAAATATATAAGATTGTACAAAAATGTTTTTCTTTATACTTATTAAGGGAAAACTAGTTGATTAAAAAGTTTGATGAATAGAATAGTTTTGAATTAGTTAGAATAGTGTTTTCGAATTCATAAAATATATCTGCTCGTAACGACCAAATTTGAAAGCTTCTTTTGTTTTAATACAATTTTTTCTTTTTCGTGTCTTTTCATTTCCAAATTTTCGTGTTCATAGGATTAACTATCGCTACGCCTGTATTTATATGTCAAAAATTATTTTTCCCCGAATTTTTTAATTAGTCTTCCTATTCTAGAATATTCTTTTTCCAGAACATTCACTTTCTGGAAACTTCGAAGTTTTTATAAGCCTTCAATTACATTTCGTTCAAATTATTTCTAATAGATGGCGCATCAGTAGTGCATGTATCGTTATTCATTTCGCCCAATGTTCGAACTATCGCGAATAGATGGCGACACATTACTGCTGATATCACTGCATTCCCCGCTCTTAGAGCTGTTGGTCCCGAGCATTTGTCCATCATGGATTTGGCTGATAATATAGACATAGCCTATCTATGTGCACTATCTTCTTCTTTAAATCCTGTAGACAATATTGTTGATCCGTGTTAGGATTTTACATTTTACATGTGAGCGAGAACCATTATTACCTTCACATATAATTGCACTAGCTCACCTTTTAAAGCACCAGTATGCATAGTAATTATGCATTTTTCGTCTTAAATTTCATCATTGATGACAAGGCTGTTGTTGCTATGCTGCAGTCACAATATTTTTGTTGAAATACTCATAAATCATCCTATAATTATGCAATAGTTGTATTTTTGCCTATAAGTAGGCAATATCTTCTTGGTCCAATTTTCAATATTGGCAATATCTTCTTGGTCTTCTTACCAGACGTGTATAAGTGTTTCTCGAGTGAAGGTGATTTACGACCTCAAACAATTGCTAGATGGGCACGCACGGATATTACAGGAGAGACCACCATCGGTTCGATCATGGCGATTCACCATGCTGCTCGAGATACCCGAAAGAGAAGGAGGACGCGAAACACGTCCTCTGTCAGTATTGAAGATTCACCGAGCGCAAAGCCAATGAAGCAATGTTAACGTCTGGAAATTTAATAAACAACATGATCAGGAAAATGTGTGCAAAAAGGTGGATCGGACGATGAGAGTCATCAATAGATTGCCGAGGAGTATTATCTTAAGGAAAGTTCTGTGGGGAGAGTGGAAGGGAAAAGACGAGGTTTGTGGCAGAAGCCACAAGAACTGGGAGATCTTGAAAGGATCTGAGAGCAGTCAAACAAAACTGAGTCAGCTGGAGGGCAAGTAATTTCGCCCTATTTCCACGAGGGAATAAAGGAGCATAAGAGGAAGAAGAAACTACTAACTAAAAAAAGTTGCTTCAGTTGCTTCAATATGGGATCAAAACAAACCATAAGAAAATTACTAACGGAGATTTGCAGTTATTTTGTAGAAATTCTCAAACTTCATCCTAAACTTATGCAATATTTGGAGTTGTATAGATTCAGCCTAAAAATAGGCAATTTCTTGTTTTAATTGGTGTTTCAAGACCTGTTTTCTATTACCCATTAGATTTTTAGGGTGTAGTAACTTAATTTTTATTCTCCAGTTTTTGATGCTGTGTTTGGGAATAAGAAAAGTTTTGAAAATGGAAATTAAATAGCATAAAATGATTATATAGTTTAAGTGAACAATATTCATGCATCTTTACATCAATTCAATATCACTAACTCTTTGTCGCATTTTGTGTTTCGTTTCAGAAGAAGATTGGCAGAATGACAAATCCGGGCGAAGTCAGTCAAGTGAACAAGGTAACTTTAATTACTTAAGTTTATTTTCTTATTTACTTTTTTTATTTATTTAATAAAATTACTGTTTTCCCTTACGCCAAAATGCCCCAGCTGAGGGTATATGATCCTCAAGTCCTTTATTTGTTGTGCTCAACTGAATTTAAACAAGAAAAATCTTTTTTATCAATTTAGATATTGACCTTCATTTTTTTTTAATATTTTTTTTATTTATTTTCCTTGTGATAAAATTTCTTTATTCTTTATTTGTCAGCGACAGAAAAAAAAAATATGAAAAAGAAGAATTTTTTTTTTGCTTAAGTGCTTCCTTATGATATTGAAATGTAGGCAAATAAAGCTGCTGGAAGTTTGGCACTGATTTATTTCCAAGGAGAATAATTGGGCGTGGTCGGTTGGTTTGTAGAAAAGGAACTTTCTTTTTTTTTGCTCTTCAGGAAGTATTAAAGTGCACTGAAGCGTATTTTAATGATATTACCTTAAGCTGAAGGAAACTCAACACCAGGATTTTCCTTTTATATAAATTTTTATCCTGGACACAGACGGAAGTTTATGTTTTCAGATCCTTTTTATTGTTTTGATTGTGGGGAATTATGTTTTTCCAAGAGGGGGAGGATTGTTGTATGTTTTTTTTGTTGCTGGTATATAACTTTAAGTGTCTTCTTGAATAACAACAAACGATTTGGAATAATTCAATGTTATCTCTGTCATTTCCATAATTTTAGTTATAAAAAAACTTGTTTTTTCTTCTGATAATTTAATCTCATTTTCAACTTTATCCCCCATCAAGTACAAAAAAAAATTTCAAACAGCACATCCATAAAACACAATTACAGCCACAATAAGAATTTTTGAAAGGATCCCATCCGAGCATAGTTAAGAGCTCATATATGTATGTAAATATATAAAAAGTAAAATCCTTGGAGATTGCATTTTCCAGCATAAAAGTATGTCTATACTTAGTCGTCGCATTGCATCCTGCATAAATGGTTGCTCTTAAAAGCATTTTGGTATGAGTGTGTAGAAGGCAACTTCATAGCAGAAGTTTTGCATAACTTTTAACGGATACAGAATTTCTGAAATCTATCAGTAAAGGAACTTTATGGTTTTATGTTATACATTTAAGGTTTCTTTTTGTCTTCTACTTTATTTTTATTTTTCTATAGTTTTTTTTTGTTTATTCTTCTTACCTTACAAAACTTCTCTTCATATCAAAATTTAAACAAGTTTTAAGTGCTAGACCAACTGACGCATAAATATAGGATGTTGTTTTATGGCTTTCGGGATAACGCTTTTAACTCCGCCCGGATATGTTGTTTAGGCACTTATAAGTGGTGTAGATAGAGTGTGTGTTATGATTTTTGTTTTTTTTGGTATATAAGCCATTAAATTATATCGTTTAAACTAATTTGATCCAATATGTTACAAGGTTTCTTTTCGTTACTATAATAATTGATGCCATATATGAAAATGAAAGTTTAACTCACTCACTCAAAATGTTATTGAACGAACATTGAATTTGCACATTAGTTTAACTTTGTAGAGCAACTATATCTTCTTCTGTGTCAATTTACTACAATTTTCTCCTTTGCTCCACAAAATTTCGACTCATATAGACAAACTTAGTAGAAAGATCAACAGTAACCTACCAGATCTATACTAATTCACAACTTGCAAAGTGATTCTTGGCGTGATATAATAAAAGCTTTCTTTTTTTGAAGCTTAAAGCTTTTTCTCCTCCCGATTATTCGCGTGACGTCATAAAAGCTTTATTTTTGGAAGCTTAAAGCTTTTTTATTATTCGCGTGACGTCACAAAAGCTTTTTTTTTGGAAGCTTAAAGCTTTTTTCCTTCTGATTATTCGCGTGACGTCATAAAAGCTTTCTTTTTGGAAGTTTAAAGCGTTTTGTCTTTTCGATTATTCGCGTGACGTCATAAAAGCTTTCTTTTTGGAAATTTTACCTGAAATTCTTCATGATGCTGATGGTTATGTATTTATTGCAAGCAAGCATTAGCCGTTCATTTAGAAAAAAAAATATTAATATTACACATCCAATTTTTTTAGAAAGAACTTTGGTTTTGACTAGAATGAATGTTTATTGCTGTTGCTGAAAGTGTCTTATATGTCCAAGAAGGCTGGCAAAATATTTTAGGGAGTATTCTACGGTACGCATTACTTCTTGCAGTGAGGTGTCCACTGATATTATCTTTCAATATAAATACTGTGAGGAAGATAAAGAGACCTCTGTTATACATTTTCGGAGGTATAAATCTAGCGGGCATTCCAGAATCTTTAGGACCATAGATGACAAGCTTATTGTCCTATACTTCTTTGCCGATTCGTACGCGTGTCTATCTACCGTAAAAATAAAGATCAATTGAAATCCCTTCGAGGATTAGGGCATGTAGTTATAGCGGAGGGCTTAAAGATTGGCATCAGCTATGAGCCTCTCTTTCTTGGTAATGTTCCCTCGATAGGGTTTCCAGTATTTCTGCTTACATTTAGCCCACTATTAAATAATATAAACGCTAGCTCAGAAATTTTATTTTTGGCTTTCTTATAACGAAAACCATATTACATTAGGGCGGCGGGTGTCCAATTTTTTTTAATTACTCAAAGAACAAACCAACCACACAAAAAAAAACCCAATTAAAAATACCGAAACAAATAATTTCCACAACTTATAAATTCCGAATATTTGTGTTTTAATGAAAAAAAGGGGAACTTTTACAAGGGCGCAAAAAAACGTCCTGTAATTTTTACCTTACCGTGTTTTTTTTTCCTCTTTCTCTCTGTATATTTTCTCATAGAACGATCAAATTAATTAAGGTCACCTGAAGAGTCCTATGTTAACTTGCAAAGCTACTAGGAGTACATTTTTCTTCAATTCAGTTCCCCATTTACCATCCATTAAGAGTATTAACAGCTTTTGTCCATTTCTGTTGGGAACTGACAACCTATTTCCAGTGCATTCTAACGAAAGCCAACACAAAATTCAGTACATCCCAGGTGCCCCAAGGAGGCGACACACCTTTTATTGTACCGGTAACGCTATCATCGTTGCTGTTGTTGTTGTTGTTCTTGCTGCTGTTGCTGTTTTGCTCCTAGTGCCATCTCCCGCTTAAGTGGTCTAATGGAACGTGACAGGGAATTCATTAATTTTATTCCTTGCTTAGGAATCATCTTAATTTTTTTCTCTCGTCCTTGTGTTTGTGTGCTAACGTTTTTGTTGTATTAGTTATATTTTTCCTTGTTTCATGTCGGGTTATATAAGGCGTAAAAGTCCTGCATGTCAGTGTCCCATTTTTTCTGTCATTCGTGTTTCTTTTTTTACTGCCTATGCTCAAGGATTTCTATATGGATGGGGGTGGGTGTGGGATGAGGGCATAGGAATCCTTCTTCTTTAGAGATTTGCATACATTTTTAATGGATAATTGCTGGAAGTGTTTGAGCAGCTTAGGACGTTTTAAGGATGAGTAAATAATCGTACTATGGGTTGAATACATTTCGTAATATTATTAATTGGGTAAAGGTATACTTTGTCATTTTTGTGCTGTTATCGAGGTATGTTATAAGTTGTTGGAAATTGGAGATTAGGATTTTGTTTTTATCATGTGTAATTTTTGGGCTTGACTATGATTTATGATAATTTGTATTAAGCTGGAATAAGGTCAGGAGTAGTAACATTAGAATAGAAAACATTTCCATAAAAGCAAAATAATTTGCTTGAATTCCACCACCAGAAATGCTTGTTTAATACCTATCCTCATTGTCATCTAATTTATTAAGGACGTAGAGTCTCCGTGGTCTGGTTATCTTCTTTTTCCATTACGAATGATACCTACATTCACAATTTTCTGCATACTTTTAGGCTCAGTTTTTGCTAAATAATTTTCTTATTTACATTTAATTTTGCATACTTTTAGGGTCAATATATTTCATTTATTTCTAAAGGATTGGGAATATTCTAGGCGCAATTTTAGTGTTGGACTAACCTTTTGCTAGCCATTATAAAAAGTCAAACTCTTAAAAGGCATGAATGTCTGTCCTGGCAGTCATTTCTTAATGCTATAACATTCGAAGGTATGGGGACATTCGGCCTGGGAATCAGAACTGGTTTATGTCGATTAGTGCACCATAGTTCGATTCAGTCACCTTCGAACTGCCTACACTAGCTCAGGCTCAACAAAGTGGCACTGAATTAAAATAAACTTTCAAGATACCCCAACCTGGGCGCATGGACTCAATACTCCTCAGGTCTATTGTGAAACTAGCATAGACATTCCTAGGCCTTATAAACTTCTTTACGGAGGCTAGCGTTTAACTCTGAGCATAGGATTTCTCACTCTAGTACTCTTGCTACAAGACGAGCCACTACCAAAAAATACTTTTGGCCAGTAATCAATAAAAGTTTGGAAGTGGCGACCGCGTAGAACATAATTTATAAGTTTACATCGTGCATTTGGATACCTTTTCTTACAGTACTTAGAAGAGACTTCGAAGCTTAAAATAAGAGATCCACTACCAAACATTATTTCACGAATGCGATTACAAACTGGTGTAATTTCAACGCCAATTCTACACCCATCCTTCGACGGGGCTGCCTCCTGTACCTATCCTGTCTAAATTGAACCATAAATTATCCTGTTTACTGCAAAACAAAATTCTACACTATAATTTCAAAACTCTCTACATTCATAATCATCATACTGCGATTTTTTTGTTTTGTGACAAATATGTCCCAAAACCATACACCTTGAAAGGCAATAATTTCCACAAAACCAAACTGTGTTTGTATAGAGTATGAATTCGATTTATACAATGTTTGACATATTTGTGGATTCGTATTTCACCCTTGTTTTGGGGCTCCAACCTCTTGTCAGCATTCAGGCACATATAAATCTGGCAATTTAATAAAAAAAAATGGAAATGGGAAGAGGATTTTTAATGGCATATTGCAGGATTGTCCTTCGTTGGTATCCAATTACATGCCCGTATGTATGTATGTCTTCTTGTCCCAATGGATATCGTTTCCACTTTTCATGTTCATTTATTTTTATTTTTATTTTCATTTTGTTACTATCGAATTCGTCAATTTGTAATTTGTAATGAGATTTTATGAAATTTTCAATTTTTTATTTGAGGCCAATGTGGGGGGATTGGATGGATGGATATGAATATTGAATTTTTTTGTTCGCATGATTGATTGGTTTTTGTCTGTTGTCTGGTGTATGTCTCGTCATTTTGACAGAATTATTATTATTAAATCACAATTTAAGGCAAAATGAAACAGATAAAAATAAAGAGTCAAATGAGCTCAGAACGTAGCTAATTTTTATAAAAGCCTTTCGGGTGTCGTTTTCCACTATTAACACAAATTCTGAAAACATAAAAAAAAGCTTAGAAAAGAGCACAGTTCTACTGATTGTTAATTTTCATACTTCATATATTTTTTTTATTAATATTTTCTCATACACAATTCAGACATTTTCAAAGACGCATGGGAATCGAACCTGAAACCTTGAAGAGTGTAATTCGACATCTTAAGCTCTTGTTTGAAATGGAAAAGAAATGAATCAAATTTTAGATAAAAGAGAAACAAATTAAAACGCTTCAAAGCTCACCATGAACACTGTAAAAGCTTTTGGGTCTGCTTTTGGCCATTCATACACGAGGGACCAAGCTTCTGCAACCAAAAGCTGTTTGTTTGGTCAATGTCCATGCTTCAGACTTTCTTGTTAATATTCTTTCATATGCTTTTTTTTGTTTTATCATTTCTTAATTTTTCTATGTTCCACTTTGCGTCACTGTTGTCGTTTAATCTATGTCTTGTCACTAGTTTTTTCGCCCTCATTTTCCTAACGACTATGTAGGGATCGGTGTCCATATTCGCTCCTCGGTAGCTCCATACCTAGTATAATCTAGAAGATAGTGAATTTCGTTATTGTATCTTCCATCTGGTCACCTACAATGAGTATCGTCTAAAGGCCTCCATTCACACTCAGGCCGCCGGCAGGCCATGGCCTGAAGGCCTCTCTCCCCGAGCAAAGCATCACCACACACTCACCGACCGCCGGCAGGCCGTTGCCTGCAGTTCAGAAAAACTGAAAAAAATCTTTATGTGTGTGGGTATTCATCGTCGGTCCGCGCCTTCAGATCTGAACTTCTATCCAGTCTGAAGTTTTCGATGAGGCCATGAGTGAAAAAAAGTGCAATCAACCGGAATTTATTTTTAGTTAATTGGTTGCTTCTAACCTAAACTCTCGTATGTGTGTCTATGGGGAATCATGAGATGGCCTGCAGGCCACGGCCTGTCAAGAGGTTGCCACAAGTCGTCATCCCTCGATCAGACTGAGTAATGTGTGGCCTTCATCGGGCCTTACATGAAGACCTGGCCTCAAGGGCCACGGCCTGCCGGCGGCCTGTGTGTGAATGGGGGCCTTTAGCGTCTGTAAGGTCTATATAATATTCTGACGTTCGACGTTGACCGACGATTCTATTATAGAATTCAATGTGGTACTCTAGTGGCCTTCCATTCAATACTACTGCGGTAAAACGCTGTCTTCGGTAATGGCTTCTTCACTTATGCCCACAATCAAGGGCAAAAGAGTGGATACAGAAATTCTGTAAAGTAAGTAAGAAGAAATGTTATCTAGGTGAAACCCTGGAAGGGAGAAAAACCTTGCCACTGCGAGGAATCGAACCCCAAACCTCTGGGATGGTACTCAAACGCCTTAAGGCTAAATTCCAACGGTAACTTTTGTATATGTAATTTACCTTCAAAGGCATAATATTTTTTACTTCAAATACTATAGCACAAGCAATAATAAATATATTTAAAATTACCTAAATCGACTATATACTAAAAAAAAATAAATAAAACCAACCAGCAAAAAAAAAGGCGAAATACATAAACATATCAACTTTCACCTTTTTACTAAATCCAATAATTTTGAAAAACACAAAAAGGACCTTCCTAAAAAGGAGCAGACATAAAATCGCTTACAAAATACAATTTTAGTTGATTTTACGGATGAAAGGCGAATACGAATGGGTGTGGTGTGGGTGGTGGTAAATAACGAAAGTCAACGAAATATTTTTACTTTTACCTCCTACTAATTTTGTCCGCCCCCAGTTTTTTTTTGCCATTCGGAACCAGCAAGATACAGAAAGCAAAAAAAATAAATAAATAAAATAAAAAAAAATAAACGTAGGACGAAAATTTATTTACGCTGCTGAAGAGAGAGTTTTCCTGTGATACCAGCAGATTGTGGCAGAAAAGTCACCCACGTAAGCATTCTCGCTTGTTCCCGAAGCGATGCCACAAGTAGGTTTTGCAAAGCAACCACAAAAAAGGTTCAACAAAAAAAAAATAAAGAGAGAAGATCCTACATAGGGGTTACCCACAAAGGACATATACATATATATACAGAATATAACAAATTCACAATGCGGTAGTTTCCAAGCGTTCACATCTCCTGGTAGTGGTGGTGGCGGTGGTAGTATCCTGTATCGCTAAGCTCTTCCATGAGTATCCTTTCCCTGCTTCGTGCTGTCCACTAAACAATTCCATGCTATAAAGAGACCGGGATAACATCCTGTCACTTAAATACAAAAAAAAAATACATCCAGACATATAGACAGAAACTAACAAAGAGGAGAAAATGAATTTTTTATTATTTTTCTCATTTTTCTTCCATCGTCCTCTTTTTTTCGCAACTCCTTATTTTAGTCTATATACAACCCAACTTTCACTCGACCTGGATCAGAGGTATGGGCTGCCCCAAAAGATGCCTCTTTATACCCAATGGACTGTATGTAAAAATCTTCTGATCTGATGACCACCTCTCATCCTATATAAAATCCCTTTTTACATTACTGCAGGACTCTGGTCCAGGAGACCACCTTGTGTTTTGCGACACAGATAAAAAAAATTCTCGAAAATCGGCCACACAATTTTCTCCCCTACTGAAATGTGAAATCTGAGGCAGCAGACGAGAAAATCGAAGTATCCCCAAAAGGGAATAAAAATCGATACAAAACTACCCCAAAGTAACAAACACCCTAGACAGTAAATGAATAATACTGATTATGTCCTTTTTAACTTTAAATTAATAAAGCACACAATTTTTAGGCTCCTGGGAGTATGCAAATAACTTATCCTGGGAGTATGCAATAACTTATCCCGGGAGTATGCAATAACTTATCCTGGGAGTATGCAATAAGGTATTCAAAAAAAACGTTTACCCTAACATTTTTGACGTATTTAAAGGACATCCCCTTTGCCCGAAAAAAATATTAGAAAACACAAAAAAAAATTTCAAAAAAACTTTTACTCAATTCAAAAAAAAAAAAAATTATATTTAAAGGAAATTGAAAGAATATTCAAATGAGTTCGTCCTATTGCATAACCAACAGGCGTTCATTGTTATTCGTTCTTATCCGTTTCTCAAGAAAACTGTGAGACAATACTGAAATGACTATGAAGGATTCCCAATCTTTTTTTTATCCCGTTATCCTTGCCAGAGTCTTTCTCTACAGCATTTCACTAACGATAAGGTTGATTTCCATATTCCAAAAGGACCTTTGACAAACTTTTTGGTTAAGGGCCGATTGATTTCACTTTTATACAATCCACACAGTTAAGGAATTCACAGGACTGACTAAAATGGGTGGAAGCACAAAATGGATGAATGGCTGTGATGGGTGGAGTGAAGGGGCGGGAGTGACTTAAAGTAAATGAGAATAGATATCCTAGTGGAATGGACCACTTATCTTAGTCTAAAAATTGCCTTTTCAGGAATAGATTTTATTCAGATAACACAACTGGATGTGTGTGTGGGTGTGGGTGTAGGATAGGGCCAAAATATATTCAATTCCTGATCCAGTTGAAGCGATGGTTGTGTAATGAGATTTTAGGCTAATATTATTCATGTTAAATTACAAAAGGACGGGATAATATTAGAAAAGCGAAGCGGAGGGGTTGGGGGTGGGAGAAAGGGGGTAAATTTCAAGATAATTGAATTTATTACATTTTCATTTATTCCCTTTATCAGATACAGATTATGGGGAAGTCTTAATTTAGTTTAAAATTGGCTACGCTTAAAGGGATAAGAAACTGCGATTTATTTTAATTACATCCTAAACATTTACGCATTGTGAGGACGAACTTTACCGTAGATTATAACTTATACCATCAAACAAGCGAAATGTATAGACGTGTAGATATTGTGAATAATCATTATTTTCTTCAATTATTGAATACAAGATGGTCTAACACAATTGCATTGCCCTAAAATACCATACAAAAGGTAAAATCATATAATGCCGAAGTGTTTCAACAATTATAAAAGTAGTATAGCAACAGGGCTCCGAGTACAGTGACTTCATCGGTTGTGGTCTAGGGTGTGAGCTTTATTCGGGGCAGGAACCTGTTTGGTGAGCTTTTTTGTGAAGAGCTTTGGCGTCACCTGTGTGAAACTGAGTTAAACTTCGCCGGTTAGTATTTCTTGGTTGGCTTTCATGCAGGGGAGTCTTGGGTGCAATCTCTGGTGGGGCTTTGAGGTTAGTGTGTCTTGGGTGGGCTTTCATGCTGGGGTAGTTGGGTGGGAATCGATGTACTTGGATAAGATCTTGTGGGGGATTTGATTCAGGTTCCAATTTTTGGATGTGTCCTGGATGAGCATTCACACTGGGTGATGTTTCACACTGCCGATCGAATCTATAATTAAACTTCGTAGTGGTGGGTTTTGGATAGGATCTTGGGTGGGCTGTAAACTGAAATTTCCACCCTTTTATAACTGAAAAAATCATATAAATACTTAAAAAAGTGAAAGATGTCGATTTCAACCGGAGTAAAATCCTGGAGACCATATCGAACCGTGTCGTGTGGCGTGACAAGTCGTTTGAGTTGAAGAAAGTGACTTTTAAATCGAATTACGACTTTCAGCACAGGGGCCAGAGAGAATGGAAGTCCTAAGTGCGAAAATGGAGAAACATAAGGCCCACGAATATTGCAAAAATCAACACAAAAATTTTCTTAATAGGATGTCGATGGCGCAAAGTCGATATTCACAATAACAATAGAAGTGCGGCTGAGTTATTGAGAAATAGCCTCGCTGGTGTGTTAAGCTTCCTAAAACCTCATTCGCCTCATAGACCGACCATCAAAGGCTGTGACGCCGCCGAGGCCGACCTGAAGAGTGTAAAAAAGACTCACTTGTCATCCGTCAGTTTGTTCGGTGTGATTTCTGTTTCCCTGCTCAAACTTCATTTTGTTGTGTTTTTTTTTCACTTGTTGAGTAAAACTAACAATTTTTCTGACAATCCCCTTCCATACCTTAAAACTCTCTCATCACTCATTTGAGCAAACAAACAAAAAAAATCTAAATTACCCAACTAAATCTCATGTTTAAGCCTTTCATTTTTTTTCTTCTCTCGTAGCACAGCTTCTCTATCTTCCAATCAACAAAACCCTTTAGAATAATTCACCGGGACAAAACCTTCAGACATTGTACAACATCACCTTAGGAATTCACAACAAAAGAAACATGATGACTCCGGCTCTTATCACTAAAACGGTTACCGGTGTCTTCTTTTTTTTTCCTTCCCCCATCCATAGTAGAAGCATGGAATGGGGCGCATCATCATTCTGCATTTAGTTGGGGTCTGCTCATGCGGATGCCCTCCTGTAAAGCTGCAATGACAACACACACACTTCGTCCTCGCTTTTTATTCTCGCATTTTTTACACTCGACTTCGGTTCTATGCAAAAAAAAAAAAATAAAAAAAAAATAAAGGAAAAAAATATAACCCTTTGAAGCCCATCGAGTAGGACGTTCTTGCTGCGGAGATTCCATGCCCAGATAAGCGAACGAAAAAGGTTCCACTACACACGTGAAAATGTTCACCGTCTTTTCTTATATGTTATATGTCCTCGCATCTCGGGACTCCTCTCGTTCGTTTGCATCAGTGGAGCCCCATTTGGTCGCCAGTATACCGTCCGTCGCTGGTTTGATTGCGCCGCAAGAGGCTGTGCTTCTTCTCTGGATGGAGCTGGGAGACTGGGGGATTCTCTGTGTGGTGATTCTGGTGGAGACCAAGACTTTTGGTTAAGATCCACTTGGTTCTTGGCAAATCTTTTAGAACGTGTTGTAGACTGCAAAGACCTGAGTGGAGAGTGCTGCGCGTCTGCTTAGCTTACTTAGTATAGTATTCACTCAGTTCTGTCGTGGCTTTCGATCTGGCATCGTCGTGTCCGTTGTAGGGCTTTTAATTGACCTCGAAGTACACCGGATCGGCGGACCATTGACCCTAAAAAAAAAGGCAATCGTTAAGATGTCCAAAAACGGCTTGACCTCCTTCCGTGGATTCTTTTGATTACGACGGATTTGGGCAAGGGCCAACGATCTATCATTCAAATTGACGGTCTGACGTCATTAGTTGATCGCGGCTGCGCAGTTAGATCATTCTGTTTTCTCCTTCTCGCGATCGCGCCCGTCAATATTATTATTGGGAATTCGTGCTCGTGTACTGTTTTCGCGCAGTTCTTATACTATACAAGAGCACAAAAAAAATTCAATCTCGTGCGGGAATGTGCTCGTATCGTAGCGGTCTGGTGCCTTCTTAGGTCATTCGAGTGTTTTGTTTGGGTCGCTCTAGAGAGGAGTAGTACCATTATTATTATGATTTTTCTTCTTGAAAGTCAGTGTTTTGTGCTTGTTTTGTGTTAGTGATCTTCGTATAACAAAAGGGAATTTAAATATCACCATTAATCTTTGAGGAAGAAGTGTAGAAGTGCTTAATTCCTATTGTTTAGGTGCGAGAATTCATGTAAATTTCGGTTTCCGGTTTAGCGCAGATTAAGAAGAATTTTAGGGAGGATTTTGTCGGTTAAAAAATTGATTTTTAAAATAAATCAAATTTTAAGGTATAAATCTCAATTTATTCACAAATTATTTTTTTATTTATTTTTTATTTTGAATTTTCGCAACAAAATATTATTCAATTAAAAAACCATGTCGATTTTCTTCCCAATTTTATTACTTGAGCGAATTTATTCAATTTCATTGAAATTCAACACTTCAAGAATTTTTCCGCTATTTTTTTTCAAGTGGTTTAATTAAAACCAATTTTTTGTTATTAATCATTTTTTGCGTCCACTCGAAATATTTTTAATAGGACTGTTTCCTTTGGGTTGTGCAACTATTCATTAAAATTATTAGTTTAATCGTTTGGAGCGCGGTTTGTGCTAATTCTTCAATGTTTTTCGTAAGAATTTTGTGTTTTTTAATATAGTTTATGAAATATGAAAGATAACATTTGGAGGCTAATGTCAGAGAACAATAAAAGCAAGAAAAAATGTTTTAAATGCTTTATTTCTTTACAAGATAAAATTGGTTTTAGATACAATTATGGATTATTTAAGTATTGAGAATTTTAGTTTAAAAAACAATGTCCCAAGATGCGAGTTACAATAAATATTACTGTCCCAAAATCTATACGAATATTTTACATTTTTTTGGGACACCCAAAACATCACGCAAATTTTGTATTAATTATATATTTTAACCAAAAACTGAATCGTTATATTTAAATTGAGACAAATTCAGTGTGATCATTACTTTTTTGTATTGTATTTTTCTTCTCAAACCTTTTAGATGAAATGCTTAAGAATTTCTGCTTAAAACTCCGGGTAACATTTAAAAAGTACTACGCAAATGCAGTTGACTCCGATAGCTAGAGTTTCTCTTATTATTACTAACTTTGAAAAAATCCTGCAAATCCTATCAGTATCTTCCTATTCAGCGCCGCTGAATTACTATACGGGACGTTTGTGTTGTCTATCAAAGCATTCAGATTGTTATTTGCCACAGAAGAGTTTTTTAGCACATTGGTTTTACTATTCAGCACCGCTGAATTGTCCATACTTAGTGTGATTCTTGAAAGTAAAGTCGTCATTCAATCTTTATTAAATTTATTTCTTTATCATGGATTATTTCGCTTGAATGTTTTGTAATAGATGATTATTGGAGTGGGCATATCTACGAAAGGTATATCATTCAGCCCATTGGAAAGGTTGACATGTGGTCCAATCGTTGTGGTCTATGTGTTAATCGGGAAACCACAGAACTGCTGCTTTTCGCGAATAGATCCTCTATTTCATTCTATCTACAATTAATGGACTAGCACTGAGTCTGTCTCAATCAGCTAAGTGCTTGTAGGTGTGCTGTGGTTTTTTTTTCTCACTTAACCTTTAAAAATATTCTCGCCTGCCTATTCTGCGACTGTCTGCTAGACAGAATTCCTGGCAACCTTCAAAGACTTGGTTATCCAAAGGGATCTCAATTTGATTTCACCCAAGAGTTCAAACACAAGGTTCATCGCCGTCTCCTCCAACCCCTCCCCCCACCCCTGACTCCCCTAACCTATCCTATTCTTCTCTCTATCTTTCGAGGTAAGCTTACTTGTGCTCCATGACTTGTACGACATGACGAACTGATAGTACAAAGGGTAACACCTGAGCTTAGACTATCACCAAAAAAAAAGTCGTCCGCTCCTAGCCTACAACAAGCACGCACGGTGCTCGAAACAAACACAGCACGCTCATGCTGTTTCTAGTCTAAAGGGAGAAAAATTAACGGCCAATTATCTTGGTGACCCATAAAAGCTGCCAGTAGACCGGTTCTCGATGGATTGCGTAGGTCAAGCAGCATTGAACGTGGTTAGTGCTTAGTTTGGGGACCGACTCGCGTTTGGAATGGTCTATGTCGATGGGGGTGCATTTATAGATTTGCAGAACAACTCGATTGTGGAACAGTCTTTCACAGTGAGTATTCCTGATCTTGTACAACATCCAAAAGTTCAAATGCAGATCTGATTGTTTCCTTCTCCAGCAACCTTCATACTACCCATAACCCGCATTATAGTTCCTCTATCTAACAAGCTAAGCCTACTATTAAACATTGCACCCTGACCTTATATGAATATGACGGGCTGCCTCTAAAGTCACTCCTAGCAGACTGCCCCATATTTACGTAGATGTTCTTTCGCAAGTGCGGCCTTCAGCAACATCCTTCAACATATCCCAAATATTTTTCTCTTACAAAATATATAAATCCCCATCAAAATTACCATTCGAAAAAAATAAAAAAAAAATAATCTTAGGTAAAAGAAGAAGAAAAAAGTCGAATCTATTTACTTCGCAAAATATTTTCACTTGATGAATTTTTTTATTTTGTTATAAAATATTTCCACCACCCACCAACCGACCGCCGAAATTCTTCTGCTCGATCAAGAATGATTAAGAACGGAATTTCCACAAGTGAAACTTAACGAACGAGAAAAAAAATGTTCGTCAAATTTTATTTAGAGGCCACAAGATGAATTTTAAAACTCGTAAAACTGTTTTCTTACGATGTCTATAGGGTGAGGCCTCAATATATTTCGAAAAAAAAAATGAAAATCCCCTTGCCGCCCCCCACCTTAAGAAAAGAAAAATCTACGATTTCCGTAGACAGAAATAAAAATCGGAAGCTGAAGCATAAATCTTTCCAGAGGTGGGGGAAGAGATGTACGGACGGGGAACGGACGAGCACTGTCGATGCAGAAGACAGACGCTAGAGCAATGCTAGATCATAGCCCTAGTAACAATAATAGCTGAGAGAGAGATTTTCGAGATATATGCAAGTTGTATGCCGGTCTATTTCTGTCCATTCAATGGGTATGAACATATTCTATTTTTACTGACCACCACTATTCCGTAATATGTTCCTCCCTGCATCCTCTGCTCACACCTAGATTTTGGTTCCGCTCTGATTCGGTGGTAGGTATTATACATATATGTATGTATAGTGGCATATATCTCATAATATCATATCTGACCTGGCATAGATGTACCAAGTGTCTTCTATATGGCAGCGTTCCTATCCAGATTCTGTATGACCATCAATGATGGGAGCACCGTTCCACAGCATTCCACAGCTCTAGAAAGCATTTGGGCACGAATCTCATCTGGGTGAAGCTTATCGACTATTGTAGAGATTCTTTGATTAAAAAAGACCCCCAGAAGGGAAAGGTGGCGGAGGAGTGATATGCGGGGCGCTAAAAACGCATTTCTTTCTCTGCGATATATTCTTGCTAGATGATGAGACAAGACATATCATCATCAGTGACGCAATCTTCTAATTTTAATTAAGCGAAAGCGTTTTGGATCCGCAAAAGAAGTTGTGCAGATGTGTTTCTCGCGAGGATTGTTGTTTTCCCTCCAAATTTTTTTATTTAGATTTTTTTTTGTTTCATTGAAATACAAAAAAAAAATGCGAAACAGATGCTGGTTGATGATATTCTATATGCTTATATATTAATATTATTTTTTTCATGTTTTTTTGATGAAGGAGAATTTGATTACAAAAAAAAAATTTATTTTCTATTTTCAGCGACTGACGACAGAAGAAGAGCGGCACGACGAGAAGATCCACGGCGACATACACTGGGCGGTGACATGCTCCAATACGGTGGGGGCCAAGGTCAGCCTCAGCAAAGGGCCATGGACTTGGAGGTAAATCGCGTTTCATATATTTCCATCGTTTGACGGATTTTTTCATTGGATATCCACCTTCCACCTCCACCCTCTATTTTTAACTTCTCCGTTATTTTTTTTTTTGATCGTGGTGTTATCTTTTACACATAAATATTTTATTTTGTTATATTTTTTTTTTTTATATAAAGTGGAGTATTTCTTAAGTAAAAAACGGAAAAGGAAAGAGGATTTTTTTATTAATATTAATTTCTGTTTTAATTTTTTTTTGTAATTATTATATTAAAAAAATTATTTTACTAACAATCATTTCTTTTTTATTTTATTTTTAATTAGTAATTAACTAACACATAAAAAAAACCAAACAAAAATCACCTTTCACGGGGTCAGTGTCAATCCACAGCAAATCGATCAGACGTGTGGCACGACCCTTACCGATTTTGTTGAAATGTTGCATACTTTTAGGGTCAGTTAAAATGAAAATACAAATTTCGTGATTTAGCATATCGAAAATTAAAAGTTAAAAGGGAGTTTCTCTGTCTGTTAAAAATAATTATCTGTTAAAAATAATTTTAACGATAAAACTTTTATCCTTTATCCTTGAATATCCTGAAAAGCGTATTTCCGATTTTCTACCAAAACTTATTTTTTAGTTAACACCAGACAAAATTCCTGGAAACGAGTCTGCCTAATAATATAAGTGATCCCAAAGTCAGGAGCTCGTGGAACAAGATTCTGATATTGAATGACCAAGCAGCTATCTAGGTACAATCGCGCTCTATTTTGATCCTCAACAAGGCATTCATGCACATTTGCACCAGTGCCGTTTAGGTCTTCGTTCTCATTTGAAATTCCTGGTAGTTCTCAAATTCTTTTCCTCCATCCGGAACTAACTTTGAAAATCACATTTAAAACTTGATATTCTTTCAGTCATCCACGTCAGAACTGCTCCTAAATTCCCTACGTCAAACCACTCCCTTTCCACTGACCCTACAATTATACAAAATTTCAACAAAATCGGCTCGGGTCGGGTAACAAAATTTGTAAATGTTGGTCGATTTGATATGGAATATGATCACCCCCGACAGTTATTTTTCATGTAGCTAATAATTTTGTAGGAAATACTAATTTACCATTGTTACTTTCGAAACTAACAACAAAATTGTTTTATAATTTCTGTATGATAACTTTTTAATGTTTTTTTTCTCTTAATTTTATTTGTTAAAAAAAATTGTGTTTATAAAATTTTGTTTTATAATTACCAATTAAGAAACATCGGTAATATATACACAACAATGTATTTTTGTTTATCAATAATTGAGTTGTTTCTTTAATTTATTTACCTTTTGCAACAACAACAAAAAAATACTTACAAATTTTAATTCCTTCCTTATGTATCACCCTGTGTTATTATAATTTTTTTTATTTTTCTGTAATGAATTTTTTTTATTCTGTTATTGGTGTTGTGTCCAAACGACACACGAACGAGAGGCGGCGCGGCCTCCTCTATAATAAAAATCGCCAATATTTTCATGCACCTATGAATTTCACGTGAAACAAGAAAAAAGAACACGGAAAATTTGTTTCATAGGAAAAGAACAAAAACAAAAACAAAATGATAAGAGAGAAAGATATAAAAAAAAAATATTGTATTTTGTTTTTTATGCTCGTGTGACTTAGCACGCAATCAAGGAAATTGTTTCTTTAATTTTGTGTCCTTGTATTATTTTGTTCTCAATTTTTTTTTATTTATATTTATTTTTTCTTTGTTTTTTTTTGTTAATTCATTTTTTTTTTGTTCTTTTATTTCATGTATTTTTCACGCTAGATTTCACGCAATTAATTTCACATTTTAGTTTTGTATGTATCGTTGATTTTTTGTTCAAGAAAATACATAGATACATACATAAATATATGTGTGTGATTTCGTGTAGAAAAACAAACAATTTTTTTAGAAAGAATATCGCGTTTTCGTGTGTCCTTAAAAAAGTTAATTTGTGGCGCCATTTAAGAAATTCTGATTGTTCTTTACATTTCGTTGGATTTGTTGTTGTTAAAGCAATGTTAGAAAATTAGACAATCACAAAACAACCTAATTAACTCAACACAGAAACAAAGGTGGCCTATGCGGAAATTTATTTTGTCGCTTGAAGCATCGGCAATTAAATAAAACTTTGTAAAGGCCTCACTGATAGTGAAGAAGCCAAATTAAACATATTAAACAGTTCTTCTTCTTCTTTTGATAAGGTATTCCAAAATGGCTGACAATTGGATCACAGCTTCCTTGGGACTTTCTAAGAAAACAATTTCGGAATCACAAAAAAAACAACATGGCCGCCGGAGATATCACTTTTTGGCAAAAAACTCACTCAAAAGCTGGTTTTTTCGAGAAATTTTTTTGATCAGTCAATACGAAACGTTATTGCCTACAAAACAGGCCTTTGTCATTTTTGCGAAAACCTAACCCTTTCGAAGTTATTCAAGGTCAAAGTGTTCCAAAAATCACATTTCGGACTTTGAATAATTGCCCAAAAAGTGTGCCTAACGCCATACCCTATAATGAATGACCTTGTGGCCTCCTTAAGGAAAAATGATTGCTGCCCGATTTAAAAATGGAAAAACAAGGCTGAAAATTTTAAAGTTTCGGCGTGAATATGTATAAATACTGCAGCAGTGTCGAAAGCTTCATATTTTTAAAGTGAGTGTCGTTTTCCCAGCTGTCCCCCAACTGAGTACCAATCACATCCAATGCTGCTTCAACATAATTACCTGTAATATGAAGCAAGGCAAAAAGAAAAATTAAAGCTTTGTAACAGTAAGTCTTAAGCTTATTTTAAAGCTTTTTAGCAAGCTTTCCGAATACCTAAGGCAGAGGTTTGCCTCATAGAGCCCTTACGAGAAACTGATACGGCATACCTCATTTCAGTATCGCTGATTTTTCTAAGGGGGAAGCCCTCTTTCGGAATAAACCTTATCTGCAATCCTTACAGGCCGTTCCTAGACGAGGAACAATGGTTTTGAAGCAAGAGCTTTTTTGGGTAAGGGAGGCGTGTTGGCATGGGGAATCCCTCTTTCGACATACCCCTAAGTTGCCACACGAGGTCCACCCGCTGCATGAGGCATGCCCCCTTTAAATGTTAGTCGGGATTTGAAGGAGCGATCATTGGGGTAACAATTTTAATGGTCATTGGTGTATCAATTGAGGATTTTTAGTGCTCCAATAGAGCCGCTTATTCTTCTTATTACCAAAGCCAGGCAAGTCGAAATGTCCCTCGTTACTCATGATGATTTTTGGGCAAAAACGTTGATCGTCTATATCGAGCTATAAAATCCGTCTTTGCTAGGTTAGATGCTACATAATAACAATACGACACACGTCCTAAGTTAAACCAACTTATGCCCCGGCATCACCGACCTCAGTTCAATAATGTTCAGTTCAATCCACATTAGTGGCTTCACCAGCTAAAGTCCAGTTCATGTTCAGTTCGTGATTGAAATTGTGAATTGACTTTTTCGCCAGAAGTCAGAAATGCAAAAGCCCACTGAAATGGTATTCCACTATTCCAGTTGATTACTCTCTTTTGAGCGAGCTTTTACGTTCAACTTCAATTCGAGTCCAGTTGGTCGAACTGAGGTTATTTTAAAGTTCAGTTCGCCAAATTGCTCGAACTTGCGCAGTTCGGCCGGTGAAGCTGGGGTATTACATAGTTTTCTTTCTATTATTGATATTCGTCATTTTCTGCGATTGTGCTTTTCTTGATGACGTATGCACGTTTAAAGCAGCCTTAAATATACCAAATTTGGTCTAAACAACAAACTTAAAATTTGTCGAAATTTGATCCAATTATTATTGTAAATTACGAATTAAATGAGACTTGACTGTCCAAATTTTAAACTTCTTTTATAATTCTACTTTCTCTTGGTTCTATCTCTTTCGAAATTGTTTTTGTTTAAAGATGATATTCTATAGAACCTGTGTCTTCTGTTATGTACTTTGGATCAGCTATTGAATAATATGGAAATCCTCTTTAGATATTCGTATTAACATTAAATTCACATGTCGTATATCTGACAAAAACTCACGTCGACGATTATATCATCAAAAGACTTGATTGTCGTCTTTGTTATCATAAACATTTTAACCAATACCGTAACAAAAATACCAAACCATTTAAAAAAATTCCTGCGGATAATAATAAACAAAAAGTTCAATTATTTCATTCACTTTTGCGTAAATTGATTTCTTAACCTTTTTTATAATTTCTCTTATCCAACTTTCATCTTACAAGTAAAAAAAAACAAAACCAACCTCCAACCACCATTAAGGAAACAAACCGTTCAAGAATTAAAAATCTTTTTCATTTCACAATTCACCGCCAGCCGCCAATTCACCTTTCGTATACCTCCATTTTAATTCGGCTTGAAAAGTTCACAATAAACCTATATATATTTTTTTTGTTCTTCATAAAATCAACATCAGTTTTAATTAACGTCCATCAATCCTTAGTTTAGCAAAAATAAAAACAACGAGTTTTCAGCAATTCGTTCAGCCTCACTAAATCACCTCCAATCTGTCTCTTTTTCTAGATGGGAACTCGAGCGCAAAAGTCAAAAAAGGTAAACTACCCCAGATTTAATTACAAAAAAAAAAAATTAAAAAATTAATAATTAAAAACACTAGAGAAAAATTAATTGAATGAAAAATTGAATGCTCGTTATTGATGCTGTTGCTTTAACTGCCTTTAATTATAGAAGAGTTATGAGTACACTGCATTACCGTTTACTAACCTTTACTGCCTGCATTTTTTTTTAATTTACTTTTTTTCGGTTTCACGTAGTTTTTTATTAATTATTTTATCTTTTTTTTTACCTTATTTATTTTTGTTTACCTTTATTTTTAATTGGGTTTTTTTTGTTTTTATTTTTGTACAAATTCAGTTTTTCTCTCAGTTCTGCTGATGATGGATATTGACATTAAAACTGATGCATGGAAGTTCTGTTTGCTCTATTTATTCTTTGCTCTGATGGAATGCACAATTTCGTTACAGAAATATAAGGTATTTGATTACCTATAAGTATGCTGCCTTGAAGTTATGTAAAAAAGTGTCTTAGAATTACAACTGGATTTTTAGGCGTTTTTTTTACCAAGGGGTTGGAGTTTTCTGGGGCGATTACCCTCAGTTTTGCAAAGATTTTGGTATTTGCATAAAACCTACCAGGAAATAATATACATATGGTGGATTCTTTTTCAAACGGGATAGCAAAAAAAAATATCGCTCAAACTTTGGGAATATGTTCGGGAACTCGATGTGATATACCAAAAAACTTTTTTAGCGCGATTGGGTGCGCCGTTTCGGAGTTACAAGTTTGAGCGATATTTTTTTTTTGCTATCTCGTTTGAAAAAGAATCCACCATATATAATAATGCAGAGAAGCTGATTTGAAGCATGGGAGCACTAGGGCCAACTATCATAAAAAATACAGTTTATTGCGATCGCTCCTTCCACCACCGGTCCAAATTCCGAGCCCTGGTCTTTCAATTTTGTATCGTTCAACTGTATGCTTCCTGGTCTACAGGCATCATTACACCAGCAGGTCGGCTCGAAGATAGGATAGAACTATTTTCGGAAAGACTTTCCTTTCGAACACAGGTAACAGATTGAAATTCTTCCATATACGATGACGCATGAATCCAGATGCAAAAGTTTATTGTAAATTCAAAAAGCTTTTTGCAATAATCTATCGACCAACAGATGGTCCTCTATTTGAGTTTTCGTAGTAATGACGTCAAATTTTGCATCGTTAATTTTCGTCGTTACGATGCTGAATATTCGTCTGTGTTTCTAGGGTATGAATATACAAATATTAAGTCGCGGAGTTTTTCCGATAGATGACGTCAATTACAAATAAATCACGAACCCTTGTTTGAAGAAAAATTCGAGTCTTACTTTGACTGTATAATCATTGACTATGAGTGCAGTGGTAGAAAAGTTCTTTGCTTTTGAAAATGAAGAAAAATATTGAAATTATTTTCGAATAGTTTGCAATATTACTAAAGAACAAATGGAAGCACGCTGCGCAGGCTTGGGAAAAAATTGTGCTGTCGACAAGGCACTTTATAAAAATCTGCTGCACGAAAATAGTTTTCGTTCTGGTAATAGTAGGGTTTTCCATAAGTAGTAATTCAAGACGCAGTGCGCGGTAAGCAAGCCAAAAAGTGTCCTGATTCCTTAGCCGCGTTAGGAGACGGCACAGGAAGGAACCGCTGAGAGTTGCTCAATCCATCGAGAAGGACCCTCTTCACGAGACTATTAGGTGCCCTATTGGCCCGCTCGGGGCATATGGATATAATGTAATTGGTCCAACAAAGTCCCATGAGTATGGTAGGAAAGGGAAGATCGATCCTGACAGGGCCCTCATATCAGGATAAGACTTTATACTATACAACTGGCTGCACCCGGTACCCAGAGGAGATCGTTAAACGATAGTGCAAAACTACCTACTGCCATGCCGCCCTCGACACGATAACTTTACATCACAGCTTGGTAAGCTTTTAAATACGTGCTCCCTTTCACGCATTCGTTCTCCTCCTTTCCGTTCTCTGTTCTCCAGCTGCTAACCCTCTCCAGGAACACTGCCATGATTTCACTGATAACGGTTGGAAATATTTCTTACACTATTATCACTAGTTCGTCCACGTATGCTGCTACCTTAAGTCTACTTCAATCTAGCTTTGGTATTAAGCTCTTTATCGTTACTAGCAACAGTAAGGGAGAGACCATTCTTACTAATGGTGTTCCTCTGTTAGCGTATTTGGTTACCATCTTCCTCTTCAAATCCGCTTGGAGTATTCTTCAGCTCAGCATTGTCACCAGGAATTACCTAGAGCTTGCTGCTCCGTTTAGAGGCTATAAAAACTTTATACCGTTCGATACATAGTCACATTCTCTGTCTAAAGGTTCCCATACACAAGCAATCCATTCGTCCAAAATGTGGTCGAGCCGCGTCAAAACCTCAACTCGGATGGTCTCGTGGCCTAGAGCCACCGATTTGGATTTTCAATTGATTCAGAAGCAATGGCGCGAAGCCACGTAGATATTTATTGCTTTCGTCGTGTGTGTGGAAGCCTGGAGTGATATGGGTCGAGTCACACGCGGAACTTGCCGAAAGCTTCAATGAAAGCTTTAAGCTGAATTTTCTAGTTTCCGAAATTAGGACTATAGGATTGCCACAGACCCAAATTAGGACTATAGGAAGCTACAGAGCCTTTTATTAGTTCCGTCGTGTGTGCGGAAACCTGTAGTCAAATGGGTCGAGTCACACGCGGAACTTGCCGAAAGCTTTAAGCTGAAATTTCAAGCTTCCAAAATTGGGACTATAGGATTGCCACGGACCCAAATTAGGACTATAGGAAGCTACAGAGTCATTTATTAGTTCCGTCGTGTGTGCGGAAACCTGTAGTCAAATGGGTCGAGTCACACGTGGAACTTGCGAAAGCTTCAATGAAAGCTTTAAGCTGAAATCTCAAGCTTCCAAAATTGGGACTATAGGATTTCCACAGACCCAAATTAGGACTATAGGAAGCTACAGAGCCATTTATTAGTTCCGTCGTGTGTGCGGAAACCTGGACTCAAATGGGTCGAGTCACACGCGGAACTTGCCAAAAGCTCCAATGAAAGTTTCAAACTTCCAAAATTAGGACTATAGGATTGCCTCAGACCCAAATTAGGACTATAGGAAGCTACAGAGCCATTTATTAGTTCCGTCGTGTGTGCGGAAACCTGGACTCAAATGGGTCGAGTCACACGCGGAACTTGCCGAAAGCTTCAATGAAAGATTTAAGCTGAAGTTTCAAGTTTCCAAAATTAGGACTATAGGATTGCCACAGACCCAAATTAGGACTATAGGAAGCTACAGATCCATTTACTAGTTCCGTCGTGTGTGCGGAAACCTGTAGTCAAATGGGTCGAGTCACACGCGGAACTTACCGAAAGCTTTAAGCTGAAGTTTCAAGCTTCCAAAATTAGGACTAGGAAGGCTGCAACAGCAGACTTCAAATGAAGCTGACGCTCACGAATGACATAGATCGACTGGAATGAATTGATTAGCTCCGGCTCCATCGGTAGTGGGGCCCTAATTTATGTATGGAGGCCTTAAAAAAGCTGCCAGACTATGGACTCCTTAAGACCTGCTCCGCCATCATCTTTACTACACATTGATGTAGATGCAAAAAGCTATAATTTACCTTGACTGCTTTAATTTATCAAGCATATACAACGTCTTTCGAACTGGTAGAAGACTCTAAAAAAAAACAATCTCCAATAGTAACGTTCCTTCAATTTATAAATCTCTCAAGTCTCTTAAGTAAATCGACTCGGAAATATTCTACTAGAATCTGACAAGAAAATATCATTAAAAAAAACATAAAAGATCTCTTAAGATAAATCTACACAGTAATCCCACACAACCCTCCACTTACTTGTGGCTTAAGTCCATAACTTTAAATAGAGTCCTTAGTGTGTAGACTAAACGTGATTCCATTAAAGATGGGATTATGCTCAAATTTCATAACTTCATACACATTGAAAAAAAAACATATTTCCTTCACATACATTTTTTGTTTGGTAAGTAAAATCACCGATAAATTCTATCTGAAAAGAAGTGTGAGGACTACCAAGTCCCTAAAAAAAAATTTGCATGTTTCTTGCCACAGAAAGTGACTAAACCTTGGATGTGCATGAGAACTACTAAACAACCCTAAAGGTAAATTTGCTTGGCTTTAATTTTCTTGCTTTTTTTTTTTTTAGACTTAACCCTTTTAACTTAAATAGTTAAAGATTTGCTTGCTTTTTACATTTTGTAACATTTGCAATAATTTATAGAGCTTAAAAAAACATTTTTAAAACCATGGAAGTAGAAAAAGGATTGATGTTAAAAAAAACTATTCTTTATTTATTTAGGCACCTCCAGTTCGAGGATATACACCAATAAATCAAGGACCTCTATTCGATGAGGATCCTGGTATTATGTCAGAAGTTGAAACAGCTAGTACAGGCTTTCGTCGTGGCGGTAAACAAAGATCATCACTACCAGTTGTTCGGACACCATCAAAAACCTTGGAACGCCCTCTTGGTAAGTCCAACAATACACAACATACATTACTACCGATGGACATCGTAGTGTACGAAGCGCTCCATACAATTCCAGGCTTAGTATTTTTACAATACCGATCGGAAACAAAGAGGGCCCTACTACCAAATGAAATAACGTCAATAGATACTGTCCGAGCATTATTTGTACGTTCATTCCCCCGTCAGCTAACAATGGCCTATCTGGAAGGACCTAATGTTAAAATATACATCCATGATGCTAGCAAGGATATGTTTTATGAATTGGAGGATGTACGATCGCATTTACGTGAAATCCGTGATCGTTCTGTCTTACGTTTATTTGAATCGAATGAGGTTGCAGCACCGCAAGTATTGCCTGGTGGCCCCGGTATACCGCAGCCACTGCCGCCCGCAGCTGCTCCCGGTCATTGGGATCAGGATCAGGTTAGTGTTGTAATGCAATATATCAGTCCTATAAGTAATCCTTAATCAAATCCCAATCCCATTTCAGAGCTACTTTAGTGAACCAGAATTTGATTCGGAATATCAGCATCAACATATCCACAAATCAAAGGCAAGTCCACGCTTCTTTCTTTTTGTTTATTTAAAAAAAAAAACTTAATTTTTACTTTTTTTTTAATTAATATTACTAAATGCTACATGGCTCCTAAAACTACATAAAAAAATTAAGGATATTACAAATACGATGTCGGGGGTGTGGTAATGATGATTTATGAGGCAATGTGGTGGTATCCGCTTGTATGCATATGTTCTAATAAATTACAATATAAAAAAAATATTATTATTCGATTCTGGAAGGAGAATTGACGACTAGAGAGTTCCTGACTGGATTCGATTATCCTAGAAGTAACCGCATCCGCCCACACTCCTTCCCTTAAGTGTTTGCTCCTGCGAAGCATGAACATCCTTCCAGGCCAGTGCGATGGCACCCTTGAACGGTTCCTCATCGCATGCCGTACACAGCTCCATGGCAGCCTTTACCTCATCCTCGGCTGGTTCCCGGTCGTGCTCCTTAATCTCATCCTCGATATTCATGCGATTTCTTAGATCCTCCTTAAATGCTGGCAAACCGAATTGTGCCAATCCTTCAAATTGATATCCATGCGCCAAAAGGGTATCGTCGATTATTGAGCCATCGCCGAGCATAATCAAGCCGCGCTTATTTAATTTCTTATCTCCGGCATTATTGTTATCTGTTGTTTGGGCTTCACGTTTCTTGATTGATTTATCCTGTTTGTCACTTTCACGCTTAAATAAGAATCGGGATCCTTGATCGCCACCGCCATCTATGAACTGAACATTGGTTGGATTCGATAGCTGTATGAACTGTTGTTGTTGTTGTTGTTGTGATTGAGGCTGTTGATTGCTGGCACCGGGGAATGCGATTGGTGATTGAGGAGCAGATGGTCCGGAGGATATCAATTGCTGAGAGAGTAGTCGACCAGCTGAATGGAATTGGCCATTAGCAAAGTTTGTCATTATTGTTGCTTGCTGTGGAGGACGTTGTAGGCCTGTTGGTGTGAATAAAATTGTTTAATTTTTTTTAAAATTTAAATAAAGTAAAAATAAAAGTTTTAAGAATAGATTCTATGTAGTTTAAAAGACACATTTTAGTATTTCCGTATTAAGTTTACTAGTAAACATTGCACCATGACGTGGCAAACGACATAAGGGATTGGGTTGTCATTGGAAAAAGCCCATCTATCTTCTATCTATCTATATTAATAAAAGAAAGTTTCTGTATGTGTGTGCGATGTGTGCGCTATAGCGGGCGCACCAGTGATCGCAGGGGTCTCCCATGATGCACCTCGAAGCCCGATTTTCGAAATTCAAAATGGCTGCCACAAAATGAACGAAATTCAAAATGGCCACCCAAATTTGCCAATTGTGTTCCGATTGCCAATTGTCTTTCGATTCCAATGAAAATCGGTATCTGGGGTTTTTTAAGGTGGAAAATAACGAATTTATGATAACAACTTATAAATTCGAAATGGCCGCGACAATATGGCCGGCGAATTTGCCAATTGTGTTCCGATTACAACGAAAATCGGTATATGGGGTTTTTTAACATAGCAAATAATTAATTTATGATCAGAACTTATAAATTCAAAATGGCAGCACAAATTCTAATGGCCGCCGCAATATAACCGAAAATCAAAATGGCCACCAAAATTTGCCAAATGTGTTCCGATTTCCATGAAAATCGGTATCTGGGGGTTTTTAAGGTAGCAAATAACGAATTTATGATCAGAACTTATAAATTCAAAATGGCCGCGCCAATATGGCCGACCAATTTGCCAATTGTCTTTCGATTCTAATGAAAATCGGTATCTGGGGTTTGTAAGGTGGAAAATAACGAATTTATGATAAGAACTTATAAATTCAAAATGGCCGCGACAATATGGCCGGCGAATTTGCCAATTGTGTTCCGATTACAATGAAAATCGGTATATGGGGTTTTTTAAGATAGCAAATAATTAATTTATGATCAGAACTTATAAATTCAAAATGGCCGCGCCAATATGGCCGACAAATTTGCCAATTGTCTTCCGATTCCAATGAAAATTGGTATCTGGGGTTTTTTAATGTAGCAAATAACGAATTTATGATCAGAACTTATAAATTCAAAATGGCCTGGCCAATATGGCGGACGAATTTTTTCAATTCTATTCCGATTCCAATGAAAATCGATATCTGGGGTTTTTTAAGATAGCAAATAAATAATTTATGATCAGACTTATAAATTCAAAATGGCCGCCCCAATAAGGCGGACGAATTTTTTCAATTCTATTCCGATTCCAATGAAAGTGGATATCAAGGGGATTTTAAGGTTGCAAATAACGAATCATAAGATCAAAACTTAAATTCAAAATGGCCGCACCAATATGGCCGATGAGTTTGCCAATTGTATTCCGATTCCAATGAAAATCGGTATCTGAGGGTTTTTAAGCTAACAAATAAAGAATTTATGATCAAAACTTATAAATTTTAAATTTCGGGGCCAATATGGGGGACGAATTTTGCCAAATAAGCCTTTCCACGTCAGTTGTATGTAGGTTGTTCAAAAGTTGGTAAATCGAAAAATCTTCACATCCTAGCTCCGAACACTACGTAAGAAGGGGGCAGTGTAACGGCTAACCGAAAAGAGAAAGTTAAAATTCCAATTCACCGAGAAGTTTCATGTTCATAGGCACCTACTTGAATACATACATAACACAGTGTCACATCTCAATTTAGTACGGTTGTTCTAACTGAACCGCCAAGAAGAGGAAGGAGGAGCACATGTGTGCAAGAAGTTTTGTTTTGAAATTAAAGTTATTAAAAAGAAATAAATTGAGAACGCTCGGTATAGGTAACTCTAAATTTTTATATGGTATCCAAAATCATTTTCCAGAATTTTTGTAGTTTTCATTATACTTTTGTACTACCGCGGACAGTGCACACATAAACTTTTTTTTATTTAAAGGCGTTGCAACGCACGCGGGTTTTATGCTAGTTATAAATGAACGAACCGATCAGCTTCATCTCTATCGTTTATCGGTGCGATTTCGATATATTGTGGGAGTACCAGACTAGCCCATTCTCACCCTATTCCATTTCATTCATTCTATGCAGTTTACGACGGCACATATGTAGATGCCCGCGAATTGTCTCCCAATCTAGTAACCACATGCGCGGTCTCATTTTTCAATTGCGCATTGATGGCATGTGAGTTGTAATCATCCACACTGTGACATTTCTATAAAAAACGGTGTTTGGAACGTTTACGTTACGTTACGTTGTAGTGTCATGCTCTATATTACCGATCCATCATGTCATTTACGTCATTTTTCATTGTCTAGTAGGAAGCTTAGCTCGAACGACAGTAGGTATCGCGGTACTTTGCCTTGGGAAAATAAAACGGTTTGTGACCAAAATCATTGTGGTCATTAAAAGGTGTGTTAATTGCCTACTTAATGGCTTTTATTACGGGTAACTAATCAGGTAATTATTATACCTTAATCGCAAACCGGTCAAACGAGTTTATTTTCCCATGCCAAAGTGCTGCAATACCTACTAACAATAATGTGCTCGAAAAGTAGGCTGTAAACATCAAAATCTCATGCTTTTCTATAAGTAAATAAACCTGCATTACTCTTTCGCAAATTTCTATTCATTCTACACTCATCGCTGACTAGAATTAATTCAAACAAACATAATTGAAAGGCATTTGCAATGTCTAAACTTAAGCGTTCAATTTTTATTATACTTTTATATTTCCTCATTATGCAATAGACTTATAGGGTGCGTATAAAGTTCGAAGTATTCTTGAAAAACAAATACTAAATTTTAGATTCTTTAAGGCATTCGACTGAAATGTAAATTAATTTTTTTAGGAATTATTTCTCTATGAAAATTAAGTCTTTGAAAGTTGTAAAAAGATTGTTATGATTTCAAAATGAATTTTAATTTAAAAATAAAAAAGAAGTTCTCCCCCACTTATTTCCAGTTTCACAGTGCAGTGGTTGCTTCACTTGTTTTTTTTTTTTTTGGTTTTTTAGTTTGGGCGTAAATGAACTAGTGCTCTTCGAACACTTTGACTTTTAATAAATCTTTTGGGTATCTCCTTCAAACGTTCCTTATCCAAAAGCTGGACTAAGGCTACTGTTCAACCTTAAGATAGCTCTTAGATTAGTGTTCCACACTTCTTTTGGTATTAGTTGCACTTTTCCCGTTTGGCGAAACCGGCGTTGTGTAGAGGACATGTTATGGGGTTTCTGTTTCTACATGATAGTATCTGTATATGTCTGTATCAATTTTACTTTTGTTCTTTATGTTATATCTGACACGAGCATGCTCTGTGACAAGGTCTGTTAAGACTCGAAGCTCGGGTTTAATCGCCCTGTGGACATTAGTGATAATAATGGAAATCTCTCCCAGGAGTATTTTTGCCCATTTGTGTTCATTAAGAGCTGTAGGGACTCTTCATCAAAGAGTGTTCTTTGGAAAAGATCCTGCATAGTCTGGGCGAGTCTGGCAAGCTCTCAATAGATTAGAATTACCTCTGCCAGGTATCCATCTTGGCTAAGACAATAGCTTTCTTGTACAACTTTGGGGAGTCCTTATAGGGCTACCACAAGCTTTGTGTATAGCATCTTGGTTTATGAATTTTTGAAAACCTTCACCAACCTATCAATTTTTTTTTTAAATGAAAACAATTCACTTGACCAACACCTTTCCCTCTACCAAATTTTTTAAGGTAATATAACTTCGGTATATAATAATGAATCTCAGATATCTCAGAATAATTTTTTTTTAAAATTGCTTGAATATCCTTGAAAAGTTTTGTTTTTGAAGCTCCAAAAAAATTTCAGGAATTACTTAGTAATATTTAAAAAAAAATGTGCTTAAAACATTTTAAAAAAAATTTCTCTAATTGTTCCAAGAATTTTCATACAAATAAAAGAAGTTAGGTTTCAAAAGTCCTCCTTTTATTTTCTGTGAACTTCCTTTTACTGTCACAGAAATATTTTAATTATTTTTTTTATGATTTTTAATTATTGTCCTTCAAAAGAATTTTTTCATCATTTCCTTTCAGGAAATCATACAAAAAAAATTCTTAGTTACAATATTAGACATGACTTTTCAATTACCGTAAAATCCTTAAATTGCATTTAAATATATCATAAAGCAAAAAAAAAATCATTTATTTAAAAAGGATTAAAGGATATCATCCAAAAAGCAAATAAAATTTTTTTTTTCAAGAATTTTTAAGATATTAAAATGTCAAACGTTATAAAAAAAAAGAAACTCCTAAAAAATTTTTATTCTCAAATGAAAAAAAGGAAAAAAGGAAATAAATTTGAAGGATGTCAAGGATATGTTTTAACCGAAAACGAAAATTGCCATGTCACTTTATAAATATCCTGTAAACTTGAAAGTAGGTCAAGTTCCCTTTAAAATAAATTATTTCAATCAATTTCTCCTTTCTTTTTTTATGACGAGTCATTTTATTTACTGGCGGAGCACTTAAGATACTGCGACAGTATGTATAAAAGTGGTGCTTTAGAATACGGTGCGCTACTGTAGAAAGGGTGTTTTACTGTAAGAATTAACTTCAATACAGATTTTTAAGGATGCATCTTAAGTCGAGGGCAGTGACTTGAAGTTAAAAACATTAAGGTAGAAAAGGGCTTTAAAAATGATTGTCATTTTGTCATAAAAATTTTGAGGAAATATGACAGCAACAGGATCGGGAGTATTTTGAAATCGTTATTAATAGGTTAGGTCTACTTTAGCTTAGAATTGTATGCTTGAATACCGCGTGTTGTTGGCTTGTATAGTTAAAGGAACGAACAACGACGCACAGAAAAATTATTCTATTCGGTATTTCTGGAAACGCTATTCTTACGATAGGAATCGAATCAAAATTCTTGGAATATTACTAAAAACCTCCTAAGAACATAATTTTATCGAACGCTTCATTTGAAAATTGTACAAATAAAGAATTATGTTAAGGCTGTACAAGATGTAGAAAGACTTGGTCATAATCAGGTAACATTACAGCTCGGAATGCGCTTTAAGCTCATCTGTTAATTTTTTTCATGACTGTCGTGTTTGTTACCTGCCTTTAGAAACATAATTTTAAAAAATCCTAAAAGTATGCAAAATTAGACATAAATATGAATTTTAAATAAATAGACCCTAAAAGTATGCAAAAAAAATATGACAGGTACACAGAGACTCTACGTCGTTAATAGATTAGATCGCTTATATTTTCCATCAATCAATGTTGTTTCCTGCAAAATGTTATTGAAAACAATATTTTCACTACACCTAACATTGGCTAAAATCCACGATTAGACATTCTATATTTTATAATGAATATGCCTAAGTAACCAAAATAGTCCCAACAAATCAATCAAACTTACCTGCCAATGCCCCTCCAAGAACCTGCGACGGAATCCCTGGAATAGGTGCCGTTTGTGCCAGCGCCATTGGTTGTTGCTGAGACTGTTGATCGGCCAGATTTATTCTTACTCTCGTTGGTATTTGTCCATTCGCTAACAAAGGATTCATAGGCTGTGGTGCCTGTGGCTATAAACAAAAAAAACAAAATAAACCAAATTGTTTTCTAAACTCTCCAAACCAAACCATAAACAAAAAAAAAACTATCCTACCGCAGGCGTTGGTGCAGGTGTCGTAGTTGAAGCCAAGCCATCATGATCGAAATGATGGACATGATGATGCTTATGATCACGATGTGCCTTTCCGGCTGTCAAAGCGACCTTATATATCTGCAAAAGGGTCATCTCAAAATGCAGTCCAATTGCTGTATGTCCAGTGATTGATCGTCCACCAGAGAATAGTATACCATTACCAGGTATGACATGATTAACAAGCTGCAAAATAGTGAAAGGTGTGAGTATGGACATTTGTAAAAAAAAAAACAGAAAAAAAAATATAAAAATTTCTCTCCCAAACTCTCTGTGCAATGCATTCTGTGACTTTCCATTTCCATTTTGGGTTTTCGATAATGACACAGTAATAAAGTTTCTTTCGCTACGATTTCGAAATCTTCATTTTCCCTTTAATTTCCGGTACAGACATGGCCCTTCTGTTCCCATCTGACCCCTTTTGCCCAGGGTTGGCTTAAATTTTTGTCTCTCTATTGAAATTCTCGTGGATTACGTTTCACATTTTGTCCCCTCGAAGGGGGTTGTCTTGAATTGTGGAGGTCCCATCCGGCACTCGACACCCCTATCTAGAGAGAGAGAGCGTCAGGATTCAATTTTCTGACCACTTTAGAAACTAATTAAAACTCGATCGGAAGCGTTCGATCGACCTGTCAAGCAGCACCTTCCGGCCAGGAGTTTGGGGGTTTTTTTTATTTCCATCTCTTCTCCTTTTCAGATTGCATCCCTTTCAAGTGGCAATCAAAGGTCGAGGGTGAAACTTCTTCTACTTATTTTAAATAGGACAGAATTTTTCCTTTTTCATACAAAAAGTTCAAGCTTAAAAAGTTATGTTCTGGCTTTGGTGGTGGTAACCTCAATGGGGGTAACAGAGATAGTGCGGCTAGTTCGCTAATTGACCTACACAGATAATTGGACTACTACTATCTATAAGTGGCTCTGGGCGAGGATCTGCTTTTGGAAAAGTTTAAGCTTTTCGAATTTTTTTTTTGTCGGTCGGGGGTAAGATGAGAACTTTCTTTCTTCAGGGAGATTAATTCCTTTCATTTTTTTTTGCCTTGTGGAGTTTTACGGGTGTATGTATACGAGGAAACTTTTAAATTGGTTTTCAACTCCTGAGAGGTGAAACTGATTTAAAGATTTTTAAGGATTTAGTTTTGTGGAAAGTTAAAGTTATGAAGTTGAGTCTTGGAAATTCTTGAATCCGTTTTTGAATTTCAAATCGCTTTTTAAAAGTAATTTTTAATTTCTGTTCGTGCTGTTGGTATGCTTTATTGATAGTTTGGAGTATTAATGGTTAAAAGTTGGTAAAGTAAGGGAAAAGTTTTACCGCAAGAGCAAAATACCTTAAGTAAGTTGCTGAAAATATTGAAAACTTAATCCAAAATTCGGTCTATAGTATTAGATATATGCAGATATCCTGTTGCGAAATTTGATATCAAGTGGCAGTGCAATCGCAAAAATTGTACGTCGCCCGGTCCGCCCTTATATCTCAGAGTCATAAGCCAAGGCGTTTGAACAAGGTCGGGAGTCTTTATAGGGATTTGTAATAGCTTAAGTAGTTTTGCTTGTTCTCTTCGATTTTGAACTACTCATGTTATGTGAACTCGTTTGACTGATGCAAATTATATGAGCTGTCTACTCGGTCGGTCGGTTGGTCGGTGATCGAACAGGAGATATCTTCCTCGGGGACGGGTGCGGTTCTGAGCCGATGTCATCCAGTTTGCCATACCTAAGCTCTGAGCGTCCTAGTCTACGCCACCCTTCCAGCGGATATTGGGTCTCTCTCGCTGTCGCAGCCCATAGGTCTTACCGCTATCTAGGTGGGAGAAATGGACCATGCCGCGAAGTGGGTCGTGGGTCGAGGCCACATGAAAATCTTCTTATAAGTCTCGGGAAAGTTTGATTTGAACACTGCAGATGTCATGTACCAGGGAGGACCTATCAATCAATCCAAATAAGGCAGTCCTGGTCCCTTTTTCTAAACGTAAAAAATTGGGCCTAGGTGCTATTTGTATCCAGGACACGACAGTTGAGGACTCAGACTGAGTTAAATTTCTGGGACTAATGCTGGATAAGAGACTAAACTTGAATGTTCAACTGGCCTACGCCATCAATAAATTATATATGGGCTGGTAAACGGTTTTGGGTAAGGCATGGAGTCTAACACCACAAGATGTGCTGGAACTACAAAATGACCTGTTGTCACTTCTACCACTATAGTCTGGTGGCCCAAGACCAAACAGTTCACGGCGAGCCTAAAGTGCAGCAGACTGTATTGGCCTGTTTGCCTATCCATTAGTGGAGCTATGCGGATCTTGGAAAGTGACCCTCTGTTTTCCAAGCTGAAATACATGCCATTAACAACTGGATTGAAAGGCCAACATCGCCATTTTTTCTTACAGTCAAGTTGCCATCAAGACTCACTCTCATCGTGGAAGTTTTCCTCCAAAATAGTTGGTGCTTTGACGTGCTCTAGAGCCTGACCAGGAAAAATAGGGTTTCGCTCTGCTGTGTTCTCGGACACTGGGTATGAATGCCAATGAGGCTGTGGACAAGGTCGCGAGAGAGGGATGAGACGCTGGTCCAGGGCACCTCTTTGGTATCGCGTAGTCCACTTCCATGTTCTTGATAGAGGACTGGCTTATGGGACTGAGCCTAGCCTATTGGGAATCAATCCCCGGTTTCACACAGTCTAAAGAACTTATAAATTGCTTTGCCTAAAGGCTGTTATGGGATATCTGACTGGCCATGTGGGGCTACGGGACCACATTGATAACCTAGGACTTAGGCATGTCGATTTAAAAACGATTAATCGAAAAATCGATCTTTTAGAGTGAAATAATCGATTTTTTAGATCGATCTCAAACACTGAATCGATTCACAAACCCCTCGGATCGGGCTCGATTCACATTGGGCTCTTCCACACGCTGAAAACATCGTTTTGTATAGAAGAGGGCGAGAGAGGATTTTTACAACCAACTTTTTCAATGGATTTTTCAGTCAACTTTTTAACAGCTACGGTTGTTGTTGTTTTTTTTGAAATTCCCTTTTGCTAGGAGCATAAAAGAAAGGGAAATCACAGTAGGCAAAAGAGAATTTAGACAAAAAACAACAACAACATTGTAGAGTACAGTTGGTTATTAAACTTCGCTCGCGAGAAAGCCCATCCGATTTACCGAAAAAAATGACAGGAGGGCTTTTTTGTAGGGAATAACATTTCGTTTTGGTTGAACAAAATTTTTTTTCGAAAAAACCAGTTTTTGAGTGATTTTTTTTGCCAAAAAGTGATATCTCCGGCCGCCATGTTTTTTTTTGTAACTCCGAAATTATTTTCTTAAAAAGTCCCAATTAAGCTGCGCACCAATTTTCAGCCATTTTGGAATTTTGCCTCCTTAAAATTGTAATTTCCCCGGACTGCAATATCATAATGAATTCCTAACAGGATTGCTACATAAAAATATAAAAAATGTATAAATGCGATTTTTATGAAACTGTTTCTAATTAGTTGTCCGTGGGTCAACAAAAATTGACTTACGATTCGATTAATCGAGAATCGATCCTTTAATGCTCGATTTAATGGAGAATCAATTTTAGTGCGTTCGATTCAAATCGAATCGAAGATCGATTTTTTTTGGAATGAATCGACATGCCTACAGGACTGCCTCAGGAGTCAGAATGCGGACTCTACATGGAAGGCCAAGAGACTTCCATATACGTACTTTGTAAATGTCCTGCTCTGCTCTTGTTTAGAAGAAGAACGTTTATCAGAGAGTTTCTGAGCCCCGCTTAAGTCCGACCTTCTTCAATCAAAGACCTTCTTGCCTTTGTCCCGAGTGACGACGGTCTCTTTCGTTAGTTTGGTATGTGTACAATAGACAGAAATAGGGTGCCGACTTACTTAAAAAAATTAAATAAAATTGGCATCACATTCATCGTACAAAATCTAATAATTTCTACTATCTACACCGTCTGTCCACAACTATATTAATATACCAATAAAAAAACATTACCCTCTAGGTCATCACTACCCTACCCACTGATCTAAATATTTTTTTTTTCACATAAAATTAGCAAAACTCGCAAAAATCTTTGTCCCAAAATTTTTATTTTTATTTTGAATCCGCCACGCCCTTTAAAATATGTAATACAAATCTCTTCAACGATCTACACCACGAACCAAAACCACTTTTAATTTCTTTTCAAAACAAAACCGAACTGGTTTTAAAATTTATGACAATTTGTTTACAAAATCTGTCATAATATCTAGGCTTTTACGTACAACAAAACGAAAGCAGATGTGTCCCAAAAAACAAACGCAAAAAATTTTGCTTCTGGCGCCAAAAAATGTTTGCGAAAATTATTTATGATTCACCAATTTTAAAAAAGTGAAAAATTATTTTTAATATTATTGTTTTTCTATCTAAAATTATAATTGTTGGCCTTGTTGGCTTGTTTTTGAGAAATTTAGTGTAAAACTACGACGATAGATCCTCTTTTAGATAAATTTGGGACATTGTCCTAGTTCTATATTTTTCAGGAGGCGTTTGAACTTGACTTGATTTTTTGTTTTGTTTTTTTCTTTGGTTTCGTTTCAAACCCGGCGAATTCAAAATAAACGAGTTTTTTATAGGAATTAAACACAAAAAAAATTAAAAAATTCAAATGAGACCGCATTAACATCCCTGATGATCCACTTCTTGTATTACGCTGGCGATGTCCCAATCCTACCTGGGCATTGCACGATGAAATATTATTTTACGTAATCTTGATGTGATAAAATTTTTTTCTTTATTTTTTTTTTTTTTTTGATATTACTCAGATAAAAATCGATGCTGGTTCAGGTATAAAAGTTATATTTATTTTCAAGTCATAATTCAAACTATTAAAAATTACCGACATGAACCCAACAAATTGCCGATTACTTCCCTGTGCTCAAGCGGAAAGTAGTAATTCAAGAAAAGTGCATCTCGCCCAAACCGGAAGTGATAATTTATAATAATTCAAAATTACGTGAGCAGAGCACACACAGCTCACAAGCAGCAACAGATTAACACAGTCTCTTCAGCCATTCAGTACCACCATTCCAAAAGCAGGTGGTAATCAAAGCCGTGTTCGTTCACTCTCCAAAACAGTAAGTTACCGGCTTTTGTGTATAAAATTTTGCAGCTGCAATTACGATGCAGTTGCAGTATGCAGTAAAACACCAAAAAAATATATAGAAAAAGAGACGAGAGATAGAGACGTATTATTACGAACAAACTTGAAATGCACTTGTTTCTTGTAGCACAAACCCCCCCCACAACTACAACATCACACCGGCATATAATAAATAATGTAACACGAGTCTTGTTCGCTCAATCGTTGTTTTGTTTCATTTTAGGCCACTTTCGTTTTTCTCTAGATGCGCGCGCATTTATTGTCGCGAACTGCTTTGTCGACATGATGGGGGGAAATGCAGTTCTGTTTATGCTTTAATGTTGGCTTGGAATGTCATAAATAAGAAAAAAATTATGTTTCTTGTAGCCACGATGGAGAAACATGGCGTGTTCGTTGCTATAAAAGGGAAAGAATAAAAGACGAGAGAAGCTCTAATTACAGTTTATAATAAGGAAGCGGGCGGAGCTGTGTTTATGAGGCTTTAATGAAACAAAACTCTCTTGAAACTGTTGTTGAAGATTTTTGAGATGTGTCTTTTGTTTTTTTTTAAGTTGTAAACGGAGAGGAGATTATGCGGATTTTTACTGTTTTTTATTTCTTGCAATGCGGATATTATTACTTGAATTACAGCTGAATGGGAGTTTTAAGAGGAATTTTATTTTTTGGTTGTATGGAGAAGATATCGTGAAGTTATAAGTACATACATATTTGTGTGAGCAAGCACAGTTGGGACAAATACGAGGAATCCAGAAGAATTGATTTGGAATGCAATATGAAGAAAGCAATTTATTCCTCTTCTGATTCTTTGTAATGCACAAGATTATCAATTCTATTCCTGGTTAGTTATTTTCAGAAGCGAATGAAGTCACTCTTTGACTTACCATGCCCATGCGGAAGCCCAGATATTTGTTGCATCCAACTACCATTCCAGAGGTCTGTAGTTCTATTCCGCGCTATGGTCTTCGTCTTTCGATTTGCTTTAGTTCATTTTTAATCTTTTTTAAAGATGAGTTCCAATAGATTCCACATAACCAATTCCAAATACATGCCAGGTAATCGATTCCGAATCGATTCAAGGTGAATCCAGGTAATCGATTCCCAATTGGTTCTCGTTTTCTCCTTTTTTCTGCTCCTTTAATCCCTCGTAGTACATAGAGCGGAAACAGTTGCCCGCCTCTGCTAATAAAGTTCTCCTCAATGTTGTTCTAGGTCTTCCAACTCGGCAGGTTCCTTGCAGTTTCCAGTCAAGGGCTAGATTCTCCCCATGACTGCAAGGAAGAACATCGACAGAGTCGTGTAGATCAGATTAAGAATCCTACCGATTAAAAATAATTTGTTTGGGCCGCAGGGGTTTCCCTAAAATTTCACACTGAGGCTAATGTGGAATCCGCGTTGGGGACAAATATAAAATGTAACGTATTGCTTAATTTGGGCCCAATTAGGATTATCAGGATTGGCCTACGTTGGGCCAATGAGAAAAAGCGAAATTTTCCTGATTAAACCAGTGATATTCACGTATAGTAGAGGGAAATTGTCATATGGTAGTTATGTAGTTGGGAAGTTGGATTTTTTTGTTTTTTTTTCTTTACATATGTTAAGATAAAGCGAAAAAAAAATTTCTGCAAAATCGGTCCTGTGCTGCACGAGAAAATTGCATAAATGTCCATTTTTGATGCATTTCGAGTGCATCGCTACACTATTTTTTTAATATCTCCAGTTCTGTTGGGCGTAGAAAAATAAAAAAAATTGAAAAATACTCGTGAATGAATAGACTATCGAACTGATTCGGTATAAATACTTTAAAAATGATCCTACCCTCAAAAAACCAAAATTTATGAAATTTTGTTTTATTTTACTAAAAATGCAATAAATAACGGGTAAATAGTCGGATTTTGATAAAAATTGGAGAAAATATTTTGATGCTATAAGTACGTAGCTGAAATTTCAAAAAATTATCTCGATTTTTACGGCAACAATTGGCACTTTTCGAAAAAATATTTAAATTGCCGCCATTTTATGCCAGCACAAGACCGATTTTGCAGAAATCTTTTTTTTCGCTTTATCTTAACATACGTAAAGAAAAAAAACAAAAAAATCCAACTTCCCAACTACATCATAACTTCGCTTTTTTTTTGTTTAATTTCCCTCTACTAGTAAAAAGTAGAAAAAAAGTCAACGCGAGTGACATTTTCCCAAGCCGTCACCCAACTAAGTACTAATCATATCCAATGCTGCTTGACCTCTTTTCGCACTTTATTTTAGGTATGCTTCACTATGATTTTTAGTCTGGGTACTGCCGAAGCTGTCAGGAGGAGTGAGCCACAGAGACAACCCAATATTTTCAGTTTCATGGGTAGTTGCCAGAGCTTGTGGGCTATGGGCTAGATACTTTGGAATTTGAATAATTTTCATACAGCGGGCTTGGAAAAGGTTTCCAAGTTTAAAACACGATATATGTTTCGGTACTTGCATATGAGGAGTACGATCTAAATTCACTCCGAGCACACTGCCATATACCTATGAAAAGGGTTTTCGCTGGATCGAAGGATGCCGACTCGTATTACATTTTTGCGGTTTCTTTTTCATTCCTTTTCCTAAAGTTATTTTCAGAATCCCTTCCAGAGACATCCTAAGCTCCCTGATTGTTTTGATGTGATCCAGAATCTCCATGTGCCCTGCCTGAGCTCCTGTCGAAGAACATACAGCATCCCATATCATCCGATGCGCCGTGGTTGCCACAGTTTCAACTATCTGGAGGTCCAATGGCGGCCAGTGGGTGCTGTGCGAAAAGCACCACTATACCTCGGTGCCAACCTGTGGTGCTGGGAGAAATACAACCTATACCTGCTTCTTTACTGTTTTCTGTGTCACTTTAATCCACTAAATCACCGAGACACAAGTTATTATGAGCCTCACCATTGTGATGTACGTCCAATATGTTGACCTCAGCAATATAGCCCGTGTTAAGCCGGTTCTACACGATGTGGTGAACGTTTTGTTCGAATGCTATCTTCCAACGATTGAGTCAGCACCGGCAACAATCCGAATACGAACGTTGGATGCTTGACATTAGACATTCGTAGTTTGAGCATTGGCCATACGATGCGTCCTACCATCAGGCGTCCAACGTTGGAGGGTGTTCCATCGTGTAAAACCGGCTTTAGTCTAAACACTCGCCAATACTGAAGAAGCACCATTTTCGCATTCACGATATTTTTAACTTCCCAGTAGGAAGTTATTGTAATCGGTCCGAAAATCGGATTCGAAATTTTCAATGTATTTACACGTTTCAAGGTCCCAATAGCATTTTAAGCAAAAATTTGAGAAGAAATATATGTGTGTGTGTGTGTGCGTACGTATGTGGTCATTTTTTCCTGCACGATTTCGCACGAACCGAAAAAGATATCGACTTCGTTCAGGTGCCGCTCGAAGCGTGTTCAAGGAAATATGATCTGAAAAGATTTTCATAAAAATTGGTCGAGCCGTTTTTTTGTTTGAACGACTTAAGTGATTTTTGTCGTTAAGGTGCCGTTCGAAGCATGTTAAAGGACATATGATCTGAAAAGATTTTCATAAAAATCGGTCGAACCGTTTTTTTGTTTGAACGAATACTGGGAAGTTAATCTTGTGGACCGAAAGGGTCAAAGCCACATCCCAACTAGTTTGATCTTGATGTTTCCAGATCAGCCGCGACTGCAGGTATACACCCAGATATTTGGCCGAAAGGCACCCTAGGCCCTGTATATTTTCATGAAGCTAAAAACAATATTAAAAAAATTCTGAATTGTAAATGGATTGCCATAAAATATTACTCATATCGAAAATTTGTCATTCTGTAAAGAGCACAATCCCTAGGCCACAGAGGATTGCGTAACATTGCGTAACTGCTTTTAACATCGTTCCACAACTGCTGAATTTTTGTCTGTATTAATTCATATTACCATAAATTGTAAATAACCACATTAACCTAATTAATTAAAAAACAAACGTAATTTCAGTACCCAAAATGGCAAAAGGTGGGGACCAAATCGTTGATTTTACTTCATTCCCACATTCCGGTAGCCCCCCCCCTAATTCTCTCCCCGCGTTTATTAAAATTCATTCCCTTAAAAACTTAACAGGCTTTCAACAGGCACACAAAAATACCACACATTTGGAGTTTTGCTAACAAACATTGGAAATTTTGTCAGAATCAATCTAAAATTCAATTTAATCTCATCCTACACGGGACGTAACAATGGAAGTTCAATTCTGAGTAATTTGGCGAACAGCCGTCCCGGGTCTATGCTCTGTGTGTATGGATGCAGAAGGATATGGAGGGTGGGCGTCAAGGATTCACATCACAAGATGCTTTGCTGGTATATATATTTTCGAAGCCTTCAACCCCCCCCCCCATTAAAACGCCCGCCCGGTCTCATATGAGAAGGCTGGGGGCAGGGGGTTCGGCAGGAGTATAGTCTTCAGCATCCAATTTACTTTCTGCTTCAGCACATCCAGCGGAATGCAAATTTCATGAGCACTTCTCACATGAACAGCGCTCCACCAGCAGCGATCACCCGGCAAGACCTCCCCCTCCCCACCCATCAATAACTAAATTTTCAATCCCCAATTAATAATTGAGCAAAAACCACCCCCGGGGCGCCCGTTTTGAGCACTTCATGAGAAAGAATGTACGTAGTCGAGAGCAGCCCTTCTTGCTGCCGCTCACGTATCCTTGCCGGAGTCCCATTTTCTGTGGAGCTCTTCATAATTCAGAGTCGGGTCTCCACTCCTCGGGGTCATTCCGTATGCACGGCGGCTTATAGTTGACCAAGAAAAACAGTTTCCACCCATTTTTTGCCCCCAGAGGGGGGTTATTCGTTAGGTAGAAGGGAGCACAAGGAGTGGTACTTACCCGGTTATGGAATCCTCTTCCCACTCGTTCCGCCTTCATCCAAAGCTGCCATTCTCCAGTTTTGCCGTTCCACGAGGAGCAGGCATGGTGCCATACGCGCATCTTCAAGGGGTAGTTTAGCCTGGGGGAGGGAAATTAAGTGCTATTACGGGTCATACCGGGTGTACCGGTGTCCCCCAAAAAACCTCCCTTCCGTGTGTTTTTTCACACCTTACCTGTAAAGGGACTGTCCGTGGACTGCCATCGAAATGTAGCTGGAACCTTTGGAATTCGCTACCCACATCTGGATCTCTCGGGGCTCATCGTCAACTGAAATTAATTTTCACGTAGATTAATGGGCTGCGAGTACATAGTATATATAAAAGAGAACCGAGCGCCATCTACTAGTCGTATTTTCGGGCCTAATGAGATGGCGGACGATAAAGCTCTTGGCAAAATGGAGGGCACCGTAAAATGGGGTCTAAATTGAACCTATTGGGAGATTTCCGCACAAAAAAGGGGTGGCGGAATAATATCACAGCGGCAACGTGTACATGCGGGGGGGGGGCATTTAAGGGTGGTGGATTCACAAAATTTTCATGGACTTTTGCATTCTGGCAAACGAAGAGGATAAAATGCAGCCAGTGTTAATTTATTTTCGAATTAATTTCGTTAGTTGACTGGGGAATTTTTTTGTTACGTTATGTTTTTTTTTTGTGGGTACTGATGTCTGTGGGAAAGGCGGAGAAAAGGTGTTTTTTTTTCGTGGAGGAGGGAAACAGAGGGTTAAAAGGATTTTATAAATTATTTAAATGTGATTTTTAAAGCAGTGAAATGCAGCTATAGGATTAGTGTGGGAAATAGGATTGTGGTTTCGTTGAAATATACTCGACTTTTAAAAGTTATGCAAAAAACGAGATAATTAAGTTTTGGTTTTAATTTAATGAAAATTATATTTTGGATGGTTAAGCCTTTATTCGTTTTCATGGTGAAATTATTTCGGTATTCTTTAATCTCTTTAATATTGTATAAAAGTGTGGTTAAAGAGGTTTTCCTAATTGGTTGTTAATCCCAGTGTTCATTCTGGCAATATATTTTCGGGATTTATTTATGAGGACCATTGCTCTTCTTTTGTTGTAAGTAGGCCCACCACCCAATTTAATTAAGAACACCCTCGACCAGTACCTACTGGGCAATAGTTCACTTTTGCAGAGCATCAGCACTTTATCTCACTCAAACCCAAAGCTTTTTCCCACACCTCCCTTACTCGAATATACAAACCGTTGGGGCTCTTCTGGCTCTCAACGGTTGCTTTATCCAGCACTGCCGTAGACGATCAGACCGTGATAAAATACATATAACGCTAGAGATGCCCACCTGGCATGGTAAACTCCACTCGGTTTCTTACTCTGTCATCAAGCAACCCAACTAGAGAACTGTTAGAAAGGATATCAGGACAAAAGTTTCGGACTCCATACCCCATGAAAAGAAAGAAACAAAAAAACAGTCCAAACTTACACAGTCTTTTAATCCCGTACCAACCCTTTATCATCCATGAGTCCGTGAGTCCAAATGTGTTATCCATGAGTCCAAATGATCCCGAGTCACGCCAAACAAAACTCTCACCGTCATGCCAAAATCTCACTCTGATGTGATGAGTTCGTGTCCTGGAGCCATCTAGTTGTAGGCCGGAAGCATAAAAGCTTCACAAAAAAGCTTGCAGCTTAAAAGCTTCCAATTTAGGACTATAGGATTTATGTACAATTCAATTCAATTCACATTGAAGCCTGCTAAGATTGGATCGCTTCTATCCAATAAACTCAGGCCATTTTGACGTCTTGGGGGCCTTTAAACTTGGTACAGACTAGTCTGGAATATCGTACTTTTTAGTAGCATGCTTAAAACTTTTACTTCAACGCCATCTCGTAGAAATTCTTCTTATTTATTGCAGAACTCTCGTTTTATTGAATACTAGCATAAAACCCGCGTGCGTTGCAACGCCTTTAAATAAAAAAAGTTTATGTGTGCACTGTCCGCGGTAGGACAAAAGTATAATGAAAACTAGAAAAATTCTGGAAAATGATTTTCGATACCATATAAAAATTTAGAGTTACCTATACCGAGCGTTCTCAATTTATTGCTTTTTAACAACTTTAATTTCAAAACAAAACTTCTTGCATACATGTGCTCCTCCTTCCCCTTCTTGGCGGTTCAATTAGAACAACCGTACTAAATTGAGATGTGACACTGCGTTATGTATGTATTCAAGCCATATGAACATGAAACTTCTCGGTGAATTGGAATTTTAACTTTCTCTTTTCGGTTAGCCGTTACACTGCCCCCTTCTTACTTAGTGTTCGGAGCTAGGATGTGAAGATTTTTCGATTTCCCAACTCTTGAACAACCTACATACAACTGACGTGGAAAGGCTTATTTGGCAAAATTCGTCCCCCATATTGGCCCCGAAATTTAAAATTTATAAGTTTTGATCATAAATTCTTTATTTGTTAGCTTAAAAACCCCCAGATACCGATTTTCATTGGAATCGGAATACAATTGGCAAACTCATCGGCCATATTGGTGCGGCCATTTTGAATTTAAGTTTTGATCATAAATTCGTTATTTGCAACCTTAAAAACCCCTTGATATCCACTTTCATTGGAATCGGAATAGAATTGAAAAAATTCATCCGCCTTATTGGGGTGGCCATTTTGAATTTATAAGTCTGATCATAAATTATTTATTTGCTATTTTAAAAAACCCCAAATACCGACTTTCATTGGAATCGGAAGACAATTGGAAAAATTCGTCCGCCATATTGGCGAGGCCATTTTGAATTTATAAGTTCTGATCATAAATTCGTTATTTGCTACCTTAAAAACCCCCAGATACCGATTTCCATTGAAATCGGAACACAATTAGCAAATTTGGGTGGCCTTTTTGAATTTCGGTCATTTTTCGGCGGCCATTTTGAATTTAAAAAATCGGGCTTCGAGGTGCATCATGGGAGACCCGCACGGACCTTCGTGCAAAATTTGGACTGGTGCGCCCGCTATAACGCACACATCGCACATACACGCATACATACACGCATACAGAAACTTTCTTTTATTAATATAGATATTCTGTTTAGCTGATTTTTGGATGATTCTAAAAGAACGTAACATTCTTTATCTACTACTATTCTACTATTCAATTCGATATAAAATTAATGGAAATTCTTTGGAACTTATCTATCAAAGAAGTTCATATGAGTGTATGGATCTTATTGTAATCTTCAATCTTGAATGCTCACCTCAAAAGCTTCTAATCACAGAGACCTGATATTACATTAACGATTTTAAATTGTTTAAACTTTTACATTTAAACAAAAGCATTACGTAACAATTATTATCATATCAAGTTTTGTTTCAAATCGTTCAAACCTTATCAGTAAAATATAAATTCCACAAACAAAACCATCTCAAATGACATTCGTTTCCTTAATCAAATGCGCAAGGAGTTGTGGTGTATACCCATTGAAATGAAAAGATTAAACTAGAGCTCATCTCGTTGAATCTTATTTTGAAACAATCGTTCGAAACTTTTTTATCTCTTATCACGCCAAAAACTTAGTCAACGAAACTTACAAATTCACATCCAAACCCGCCAACAGCCGCGCATACACATTAAATCCATACACATTTAACCAACACAGAAGGAGAATAGAAGGAACTCATTAATTGGAATATACAAAGATAAAGGACATCAAAATATAACAAAACAAATTTCCTTTTGTTCAACAATAAATCAAGCCGAAATTGTTGAAACTCTGTCTGTCTCCGTCTCTCTCTCTCTTGGTCTATTCTGCTTATTCAGTTGAAATTTCTAAAGGAATTTTCAATTAAATTCACTTTCCAATCCCAGATAAAATCCCTCCCATCCTCACCCCCACCTTTTAGCGTGTGTGTGTGTGTTGCTGCACATTAATATTCTCCCATTGCTGCCTCTATTTTGTCCTTATCAAAAGGAAACAGCTTAGATCCTTGCGCGTATGTTTCAAATGTTGTCGCACTGTGTTGCAACTTCTGTTGCAGCAATTCAATTGAGAAGCAGTGTGACTATTTGCATACATTTTGGAGCTAATTTAAATTTGTTCAAGATATAATCCTGGAAACTTATCGCCAAGGAAAAAAGTTGTTTTCTGTTTCTCGAATTTGTTTAAAAACAATTTAAAAAAAAAGTTTTTTTTCTGTTGTCTTCTATTTTCCTGTGTAAGGACTTTAAGGGATATTTGTGTCTGCAGAACGCACTAAGTTAAAAGATTTTACAGTTTAAAAGTTTTACGGAATTTCGTTGTATAACGGATTTCTACGTCTTCCGAAAAGAGTTGATCTAAAGAAGGAAACTTTTAAAAATTGGGTGAACAAGGAAAGCGATTTTTTTTGTCGTTGTAGATTTCCATCTACTAAGGAGAAAGTTTTGTGTAAGCATAGAAGTTGTGATGATAACTGATTATCATAATTTTATCAGAAAGAAGTTTTCTTTTTTCCTGTGTAAGGATGTTAGAGGAAGTTATGATAAGTTAGGAAAATGATGATTGATAAGGTAAGACAGTGAGCCAGCTGTCAGATTTTGATTTTATGGTTAACATTATACGAGAAGGGAAATTTGAAAAATTTCCTAGTTTAAAAAAAAATATCAGAGTAAAAAATTCATGAAGCGAACAATGTATTTCTCTCTTGTTGCTCTCCCCGCAGCTATGTCCACAGATGTTGCGTGGTCTGCTATGGCCGACGGTAGCGTGGTCTGCCGTTGCTCCTTCCATTGCTCTTGTTTCATTTTAAGTAGGCCAAGTCGTCCCAGAGATAATGCTGGTCTCCAGGGCGACCCACATTTGGCTGGCTAGCAACAGGTGGTAGTCAAAAATTTTACTTCTATCACCGATTCATCCCTAATTTGGCTTAAATGTTGTTACCAACATGATTATATATGAATCTAAAAACGCCAGAGTGAAGTTCTCACAGATGTCGCTCACCCACTCCCCAGACCACATCTAAACCCGCGACCACAACCAATTGAGCCAGAACCGATGTAGCTATATTAAGCTCCCACAGAGGGTGCTAATTCACATCCCACACCGCATCCACACCCGTGATCACAACCGATGACGTTATTCAGCAAGAACCGAAAAAGCTATACTACTATCCAGGCCTCGGATTCTCTCAGTCTAAGAGTACTGCACGAGGCCAAGTGTTTTATTTAAAGGTCGAGGGGGGGGGATGGTCCGATAGTTCGTCAAGGGCGTTCATGGGGATATTTCTCATTCACCCTGCTGCCTTCTATTGTTGCCGTTTTTTGGACCACTCCTAACTTTATGCCTTACAGGTCCTGCTCAGCACTAGCCACAATGAGCCGTAGGTTAGGATTGGACATACCATTGTTGAGAAAATCCACAGAATTAGTTCTGAGACCACTTCTCATTCCGACAGTCGTTTGGTGTAGGAAGCTATATAGACTTTCTTTACTCTCTCCTCGTAGTTCGACTTACAGTTAAGTTTTGGGCTCAAGATAAGACATTTCACCTGGAAAGACCCACAGTGATAGTATGCCCATCCTACCTGGGGTGGTCATTGCCGAAGTCTCTTCCGTTTAATGCTATAAAAGCTTCTTAAATCAATTCAATCCTGTAACATACTCATACCAGTTGATCCCATCCAAATGTTGACATGACTTTATCCAGTTTAATTTATAGGACTCTACTAATAAGCATCCTTATGCAACATCCAAGCCTTAAGCAACCATTACACCCCTATGAAAATATGAAATATCTCTGCAAGCTAAGAAGTACACAGAAACATACCAACCCTACTTTATATAGCTCCAAGGACCATCAAATTACACTTATCGAAATTATTCACATATCAGATAGATAAACAAGCAAATGTTATTTCAATACTAATAGAACTACACATATTACTCGAACGGACTATCAGCATAAGCCTAAAACAAAGCTTCCAGGGATTGAAGTTATCACATCGAAGCCACAAAAGGAACAAAAAAAAATATTTACTCAACTAATTTAATTCATTCCAATCCGTTGGGAATATCTTATCCTATCTTCCATTGTTCGAAGGTAGGAGTTGCAATAAACGAGTACTGTGTGTTGGACTCTCAAAACGGTTAGGGAATGTTGATTTTTTGGATTTTGGATTTTGTTTCAAAAAAAAAACTGGTCAACAAGTCTTTGATGGATAATTTGATCTACTTTAGTTGATGAGAAGTAATGTTGCGGCTATTGTGGATGAATTAGAGATTAAAGATTAGAGAGAGACGAAGGATAATACGTGGTATCCTTAAGGGTGCTAGACATTATAACTCAAGCTTATATTGTTGAGCCAAGGTAAACAAATGTGCATTAGACTGGGCTTATGATGGATTATGTTGGTCTGTTTGAGGCTGGTGGTTAAATGGAGGAAAGTGCAGTCATGTGTGAATGATTTCAGGCTGTAATAGATAAGATAAGAATGTGCCAACATATGTGATTTTGTATTTTGAATAATGGATATTAAATAATCCTAAATCTGTGCAATATTAACACGTTTACGTTCGCTTTTTCTTTAATATTGCGTATTAAACTTGAGTTAAAAAGATTTACAAGAGATGGCGCCACAAGCACCTGATGACATTGGACCATACTGAAGCGCCACGTATTCGTTATTTGGTCCTAGTTTAGACAATTTTGCAGTATTTTTGTAGTACATTGCATGTATCGAGGTTTATGCCAATAAAATACAATCTACGTGGAACGTTACGTTTTTATTTCCATTTGAAGAAATCGACAGCTGAAAGAAAGTCTTCGTTTCCTACCCAAAACCTATGGAGATTTTTCTCCAGTAGTATAGCAACAGGGAACCTGTCTCATTGTGTCATCGGTTGTGGGCTTGGGTGTGAGCTTTATCTGGGACAAGAACCTGTGCGGTCACCTTTTTTTTATGGTGAGCTTTGAGTGTAAGCCAGACACTTGTTTCTCTACTGGACCCATGTAGCGGGTATGTGGCAAGCACTGCTTCAACAAATAGCAAGAAGCTACTCAAGGTTAATTAAATCCAACGTAGTCGTAACAGCTCTTCTCACAGTGTATGCTTCAGACAGTTAGATGTCATCTGAACGATATGTAGAATTTATACCTTTTATACCTGTGGATACTGTCACGACTACAAAACACGTTCTCGGACACTGTGTTGCACTAGAGAGACTTATCCCACAAGGCAGTGACATTTTTTTACGAACTCCTGCACTCCAATCGTCCATTATTTCCATGAATATTTTCAAGTTGGTCGTATGACTAGAACAATACTATTTATAATGACAAGTTTCTCCCAAATAGTACGGCAAAGATCTATTTTTTTGTTCATTCGAATTGTTCCGAAATATTTTGATATAGCATCAAACACAGTCAATTCTTGATTTGGTCTAAAAATTGGTCTAAAACTCGTGCATCAAATACAGCTAATTCCTCATTTGGTCTAAAAATTGGTCTAAAACTGATGCGTCTAATACATCCAATTCCTTATTTGGTCTAAAAATTGGTCTAAAATTCATTCATCAAATACATCCCATTCCTCATTTGGTCTAAAAATTGGTCTAAAACTCGTGCATCAAATACAGGTAATTCCTCATTTGGTCTAAAACTGATGCGTCGAATACATCCAATTCGTCATTTGGTCTAAAAATTGGTCTAAAACTCATGCATCAAATACACCCGATTCCTCATTTGGTCTAAAAATTGGTCTAAAACTCGTGCATCAAATACAGCTAATACCTCATTTGGTATAAAAATTAGTCTAAAACTGATGCGTCGAATGCACCCAATTCCTCATTTGGTCTAAAAATTGTTCTAAAATTCATTCATCAAATACATACCTTTCCTCATTTGATCTAAAAATTGGTCTAAAACTCGTGCATCAAATACAGCTAATTCCTCATTTGGTCTAAAAGTATATTGAGGGCTGCAAGTGAAACTTCATGTATAATTTGCCACAAAAATCATATAATTTGCATGAATTGTGAAAAGTTTTATTAAATTTAGGGATTAGAAAGGAAAGACCTGGTTTAAGACGCAAGAATTATCCAAAAAAGGACCTTGATTCTACAAAATCTTTTAACAAATCTTTTCACAAATAAAACGTCGTAATTTTAAAAGAAGAATTAATTTCCTTTTGAGTCAATAACACAAAAAAAAACTAAAGTCCTTTCTTCCTGATTGCAATTAAATAAGTTAAAGCAAAAGGACGAAGCAGTGACCTAACGAAATTAAGCCGCCCCTTTTCATTTCCTGCTTTAAAAAGTTCCTGCAGCAGCAGTAGCAGGGCTACAAAGTTGACAAAAGTTACACAAGAGGGCTGATTGCAATCCTGCACAAAGTAAATACACACTTGAGAGGTCCTTAGTTTATGCAAAATGTTTTAGTAAAACGAGCGAAAATACCGCTCAGCAGTTATAATACTAGTTACACACAGCGCAATGGAGAGAGAGAGAGAAAAAGGACACAGCGATATTTTTGTAATAACACAGAACTGGCAAAGGACCTCCACCCCCATTTACACCGTTGTAAGGGAAATCCTTCAAAAAAAAATCCTTTTTTTTATTATTATTTTGTTTTTTTTGTGTTTTTCTGTCAATGTTGAATTGCTGTAGTAGAAGTGCTCTTCAATACAATGATGCTGTGTCCTCGCTAGGATGAACACTTTTTTTTTACCGGGGCTGCGTTAAGTTCATGATGTTCAATGGTAGATGGTTGCCATTTTTCTCATCCTGTTTTACAGGACTTTGGCACTATTTTGTTTTTATTTTGTTGTTGCGATTATGAATTGTGAGAAAATTCCTTTCCCCCCCCCCCCTCCTCTCTCTTTCTCTGCATGTTATTTATTTTTTTTATCTTGTTATGTCCTTTTTTATCATAGTAATATTGAAGGGAAAATCCATGTCTGCAAAAACATGAAAAATGGGAAATGGTGACGATTTTTTTTTTCGTTATTTATTCCTTTTGCAGGATGTGCTTTATTATTTTCTGGTATTTTTTTTGTTATCTCGAGATTTTACCAAATCCAGGAAAAAAGGGAAAAAATTGTACGATTATGGTTGAAGTGATGGTTGTGTTATTTGACAAGGGATATTTTTTTGTGTTGTGGACCCCCCGTTTCCCCTCTTTTCTAGCAGAGTATGAAAGATATTCTCTTTCAGGAATTACATTTATGATAATAAATATTTATGGATTGTATTTTAAGATTGGATTATGATAATCGAGAAACTATACTAGAAGGAAATTCGATGATTTGATTTTCTGCAGAAATTTGCTTGTATTTATATTAAATGTCAAAATATATTTCATATATGAAAAATATCCAATCAATATTAGTTTGGTAATTTCAAAAATTCAAGGGGTCACGTCGCGGTAGGTGTTGAGGCGAGCACGTACAACTTCATTTACAAGTTTACGCAGGCCACAGCGAACAACCTCCCACAATCAGAACGATCAAGAACGCCACCTGGATCACAGTTCAGTCATCTTGATTTCTGGCATGTTCTTCGTGTTCTCTTATTTCCCTATCGATACAAGACTCACTCCCCGGGTTCGCGATGTTCGAAAAGATTCTTCTTCAGTCTTCTTTAATTTCTCGTAGAACGTAAGACGGAAATATTTGCCATTTAACGAACTCTATTTTGTGGGAACGTTTGTGCAAGAAACCAGCCTCGGTAGATTATTGGCTGAGGCTCCCGGCTGCCATCCCAAAGGTCCTAGATTCGATTCTAGTCAGCGTCATAGTCTTTCGTTTTTTTCACTACTCCCTATAATATTCCTTATTTCTTGGCTTTCAAGGACATATCCTGTTCTCTCATCGAAGTCGGAGTCTGAGCTAAGCCAGCACGGTATATGGGCTGGTACTGTCCTATAGGGTGTACAAAGTTCACACACACAGCCTTCACAATTTTTTTACTAGCTCGTTTATCAGTCGCATATTTTATAACGATAGACTGTTCTCTTTATTTCACAGTGTAACTTGAAGTACCCGCGTTACCATTTAAAATTTTATGGCATAAAAACAAATTTCAAACAACTTTCAACATTGCTAAAAAAAAAATTTTTAAAAAAAACTGCATTATCGACAACTCCAATTAAAAATTTTCTCTTTAGCACACGCCTCCGCCTAAAGCCAACTTTTTCAAATACGGAAATACAAAATCAAAAATTATTTCGAATTAACAAAAAAAAAAAGTTTATTACAAAATTCGAAATTAATTTCCCTTGAAGCCCTTTTGTCTTATGCGTAGCTCAACTGTGAATATAAAAAATAGCGAAATGTGAATTTCATTAAACAAAAATAAAATTTCGTAATCTCACTCCAAAAAAAAATTTCTTTACTTAAATCATGCCTCATTAAGCATATGAAGTAACAATCTCACTAATCTCACTAATTCCTCACTAAATCCGAGTAATTTACCAACGATCTTCATTATCCAGTAGTACATATAGGCATTGCTAATAGCCGATCACAGATTAAAACAGCAGGATTCAAATAGTGCCGCAAAATGCGTATGCGATTGCGTAACAGACTTGGCCGAACATCCACAAAAAAAACGTAAACAGTTCTATTACTCAAAACTTCATTCCATTCCGTCAACAGGTGGAGAAAGAGAGAAGATTCAAACTTCCGTGAATACCTTTTATCCGTCTCTAAACTTTTTATCCATCACAATCCACCTTCGAATCGCCTGGTGATCTTTTTGGACTGATCAACAATTACCACCTGTATGTTTTTCGGCCGGTACACGTTTTTTTTCTGGGCTGTTTTGGAGCTGTTGTTGTTGTTGCTGGTGCTCCACTCCCAATTTCTTTCTCTGCAGGTTTTTATAAAGAAAGTACGTAATTTTTTGTATTTTTGTATTACGTTGTGAGGAAAGTACTTTTATCTGGAACAAAAAGTGCGATAACGAGGAATTTAAATGTTTTGTGGAAGGTGTTGTTGTATCTCGATGGTTAACCCTTTCGGCGCGTACGATCTGCTTCTCTTGTAGGCAATCCTATGTCCAGTCGACATTTGTATTTTAGTTATTATTGCATAAAGAATACAAATGCAAATAGTCTCAAATGATCCCAACTGTCATGATATGACTTGGTAAATGTCAAGGTCAAATTTAGATGGGTGAAGTCGTTACTCATGGATAATAACAATCAAATAAGGTTTGAAAGTAGCCAGGGGAAAACTTGATCTACAGACAATAGAAGCATCCAATGAGATAGACAACGATTTTAAGTATTCTAAGCCTCGATGAAGAGATAAGACAAGAAACACATGCGCAGTTGAGTTAGAATCAAACATGAGTGTCGACTGATTCGAAGAGGACAGAGAGAAAACGATGAGCGTTTTCCTTTTTTTCTCCATGAGGTATCGGGTCCCAGGAGTACCGCGACAGCTTGAACAGGTTGAGCAACCAGCCTAAACACCTGTCGCTTATAATTGTTTGGTGAAGCAAGGTTGCTTCTAACAACGAGATCCTGCTCCATGCCATCGGAGGACAGTGTCAGTGAATGTGAAGGGAAGGCTCCGCGAAGAAGACCCTCTAGACGGGGTGTTTCGCCCTTTCGATCCTCTATCTATATAAATATAATTGGAGTGTCTGTCTGTGATTTCAAAATAATTGTCATTTTCTAAGTTCATATGGTTATTTACATGATATTAACACGAAATCAAGTATTTTTAAAATTTTTGTCTGTCTGTATGTCTGTATGTCTGTCTGTCTGTTTGTCCGGGCTAATCTCGGAAAGGGCTTATCCGATTGCGATTGGACTTTCACTGGAAGATTCAGTATTTTCTTGGGCATGTTTTAGGCTATTTTTTTACTAGGATCCGACTATCGGATCCGATTATCGGGCCCGATTACCGTGTTCGACTACCAGATTAGACCGAAAACTTGAACCTTGCAACTTGATTTTTACCCACTTCCATATAACCGATCAACTTCAAATTTTGCACATATGTATAGTTCGCGTGACAATGCAATTTAACCATTTTTGGAAAAAAATCAGCTTGGCGGTTCCAAGATGGCGGCCGAATTTTGCAATTGTGTTCCCGGACCCCCCGACATGGATATCAAATGAAAGGGTAAGACAAGAATACAATTAGCTTTGTAGGGCCATTCAAAATTCAAAATGGTGGCCAACACAAAATGGCGGATTACCTTTTCTTTCGGTATGGGCATCAAATAAATTCGAGTATAGTGCAGTAAGCGGTGTGCCGTCATTTTAAATATAATATGACGGTCACTACAAAATGGTGGAAAGCATATAATAGAATAAAAAGTAGAAAATAAAAAATATAGTTTAAAATAACTAAAAAATACGCTTTTATTTTAAAATGAACTAAACAGTAAAAAATAATTTTGAATGTAAAGTTTTTATTGCTCCAGCCAGTATATAGACACAACCTACCTACCTACCTACCAACAACGGGTAATCCGATTGCGATGGGAGTTTCACGGGAAGATTCAGTACTTTCTTGGGCATGTTTTAGGCTTCACTCGGTTCCGATTATTGATTCAGGCGGAAAACTTGATCCGATAGTCGGAGAAAAGCGAGTGGAAACTTTTTTTATCATTCCAATTGTAAACCTCAAACCTCGGAACGGTTAATCCGATTTTAGGACTTTCACGGGATGATTCAGAATCTTCTTAGGCGTTTAGCCTACTTTTCACTATTATCCGACTATCGGGTTAGACCGAAAACAGGACTCGATAATCGAAGGAACCCGAATGAAATGCTGTCACGGCAAGATATTGTTCTTTCAATGTGCGGAAATACTGTGAAGATTATGGTTTGCCATCTCCGCAAATGATCAATGGGTCTGATGAAAATTTAAACAGAGAATATATCGAACACAATGAACAAGGCGGGACAAAATGTTGAGGACGCGATGCCATGGAGCAAGTTCTGCACAGGGTGAGACACGTATTCTGAATATGATTGTTGTGCATGTATCACAAAATTTTTCGAATAGGTGGCGCTTAACATCGCATTTTAAAAAAGTTTTAACTCATTTTTTATAAGTAACTCTAAATTTTTTTTTTTTAATGCGGCAGTGCCAAGCTCAGGAATCACCCTTTGTACTACCAGTCCGTTATGTCGGTTGCACATCATGATGCAATGTCTAGCAGGGAACTTAGTAAGGAGGGAATAGGTTAAGGGTTATGGGGGTTCGGGGGGTGTTGAACATGGGGAATAACCCTGCGTTTGAACTCTTGGATGTTGTACGAGTTCGGAAATACTGACTGTGAGAGATTATTCTATAGTCGAGTTATGTGCCCAAAATTATGTTTTGCAGATTTGTTATTTTTTTCATTATACGTTTATCCTATACCGGACTGTGCACACATAAGTTTTTTATTAAAACGCGTTGCAACGCACGCGGGTTTTTGCTAGTATGTAATAAGATCAGTGATCGAGACAACCAGATCCTTAACAGTGACAGTGAATGTTAAGGACAACCTCGTGCTCATCGAAGCAGATCCTGCGGATGGGATCCCCTTTCGATCCTCCATATATATAGTACATTCGGTGATCTAGCCAACCAGTATCCTGACAGTAGTGACGTAATGCCCACGTTATTTGCTCTAGTAAACTTGGTATTCCACATAAGTTCGACGCACCCACAACTATCTCTGCCTTGAGGCTATACAAGTTGGCACCATGCAAGTTCACCCTGTAGTGTCCTATGCAAAACCCTGGATAGTCTCTGTTGTTTGTTCACAGAAAGAGTTTTCAATTTTTAGATCTTCGCAGCCATGTAATCTTTAGGATACAGTATCCCTGCGGAAGATCGACGCCCAGGATCCGACAGCATCGGATTTTAATACTTCAAAACTGAATAAAACCTCGATCACTACTGAATACTTTAGTACGACGTACAACATTGGCACTTGCAAAAAAAAATCTCTTCACACCCGAATCTTGGATCAATTTCTCCAAAGTTGGAAAGAAGGCACCAAGTCAGACCGTTCCGTTTTCGGAGTTCAATATAAATGTTGATTGGTCTTAATAGTGTTCCAGATATCTTCATTCATGGCATCAGCGGGACTTGTCCGGATCCAATTTTCTTCGCTTTTAATATGTCATCTGCAGTAGAGCATCACGAGGCGATTTTCAAGACTCTCGTCTCGACCTCGGTACGTCTCGACCATTTCGAGTCTCGTCTCGACTCTCGGCGGATCTTCCCATCCTAATCTCGTCTCGTCTCGTCTCCTCCCGTCTCGTCTCTCGGGGCGAATATAAATTTATGAGCCCATCTTATACTTATAGACTCAACCTATACGTAACCGGCGCGGCGGCGAGAGAAAACATGCATTTATATGTGCATGCGTACCACACCCCAGCTTTGAAAATAACGGCGCGTGCGCGCTTCATCAGATACTTTATTTTACCAGACTTGTTTGCTATTATTTTGCCGACGAGATCTCGAGCGACCGACGAGATCTCGAGCGAATAATCTCGTCTCGGCGAGAATATGTTTGTCGAGACCGAACTTTACTCTCGTCTCGTTTCTCGAGTCGAGACCAAGACGAGACTTTCGAGTTTGTCGAGATCTCGTGATGCTCTAATCTGCAGAAAATTCCTTGCCCGACACCGACCCATTTCTGTATAAATTATTATTATTATTCGGTCGGTGACGGTGAACAAAAGCTTACCCATTTTTTTGCTCATTTTGTGTACATACCATTTAATTGTCACCCTTAAAGACTGTTTCTATTTCATTTATGTGCGTTTTTTGTTATATTATTTCTGTTCAAAAAATAGTAATTGTCGGTGTCGGTGACGGTGACGGTGTCGGTGTCGGCGTCGATATGAGTGGTTTAGGGAAAATTTTCGGTGTTGATCTCATTGTTAATCAAGGATAAGTTCTGGAGACGATATTCTGGACATCAATGAATTGGATGTGCATTAAAAATCAGTCTTTCAGTAGGTTTTAGGTATTCGTAGGTCTTTCTAGCTGTTTCGTTGCATATGACAAACGCATTTATTCGAACCTGATACGCGGATACAAAGCTTGTCTGCATTGTAAAGCGCTAACGGAGCACTCTACCAACAGTATATATGGAGTTGAGCCTAGGTAGGACAGTTTCCACACACCGTCATCAGATCCAAAAGAGAAAAGGTTCTTTTTAGGAACGTTTTACTCCTACACTCCTACGGTCACTAATACAAATTCAATTTCTTTCCTTTCAAACTGGACCCAAAAACAAAAAAAAAACAGGATTAACAATATTTAAAGATGAGAAAGTCACGTGCTTCATCAATCAGATATCTCCCACAATTTTTTGTCACTACTCCTAGTCAACCTCTAATTCAATTGCGCATGTCTAATTGAAATGAACCCGACCCTGAAACTGCCCATCGGTGATTGTCTGTCTTTAAATAGCGCCCAAAATCGGATCAACTTTCTTTTGGGCAATGCAAAAGTTAATCTACATCCGTTTAATGTTTAAATTTTGTTTTTGTCGTTGTGGTTGTAGCTGTAGCTGTAGCAGCAGTTTAACGACTTCAGTACATAATTTTTTCCTTACCGCCTCATTACGTCAGTAATTTTTGTCATGAGGCTGTGTCGACTCCTTTCACTTTTTTCCCGTTTTTAAATCTTTGTTGAAGTTTAAAAAAATTGTTTCTGAAGAATTCATCCCATTCGACAAAACTGGGTCATACCCGTGCCGCGCTACACCAGTTCCCATGCGCGGTGCACAGACCGCCTTGGGTGAAGGTTGCCCCATCTCGTGGACGTGAACGTGATCAAGAAGATTACATGGCGGTAGCGGTGATCACTAATAATAAATAAACAAAGAATGAATTAAGATAAGGAAAAATGCAACAACAACAAAAAATAAAGAGAGACGACGGTCGTGTCGTGGTTAATCATCGGCAAAGAATTTTACTTTGAAGAAAATGACTTCATCTCCTCCTCGGACTTCTTTTACTTGAGAATTAATTTCACGCGCGTTTTTTTTTTTTGGGTGTTGTGCAACTCTCATGGAGTACTGTTTTGTTGAAAAAGTGGGAAGGAATGAGGATTGGTACATGATAAAAGTATATCGTACGTTTTCGTTATATAACCGTCGATTGTCGTTTGTAATTCAATCAAAATTCTCTTGTAAGACTGTAAAACTCAATTAAGGTGGCACACGATTTTTTTTAGTGACTATCTACATACATACGTAATTGCCCCTTTAGTATGTCTTTAAAGTGCCGAAAACGTTACCGGGGGTCGGATCCATTGTAGGCGCACCTTTGCAATTTCGTACAAAAGCACCTTTGTAATCCTCATTTTCTGCATAACTAGCCGACAGCATTTATCCCTTGTGAATTATTGCGAGAGAGAGAGACACACACAAGACTAAGCTAGAATTAAGTCTCGATTCATATTTAAGTGGTGAAAGGTGGACTTAAACGTTTTTTTTTCCAGTTAAAGTGAGCTAAAAACTGCATAAAACTCGGTTACTTTAAAACGATTCGACGAAAAAAAAAATTCCTCCCAAAAAAAACATTCGTCCGATTACAATTCGGATTTAATATGGAAATTGTAGCCGGGATCAATTTTGAGATGAAAATTACAGAAATTTTCTTCAGATTCAGGTCTTATGGCTTACAACAACAACAAAAAATACACGTAATTGAAAATCTCATTATTATTTTTTTTTTTGTTTTTTGGAATTTAGCTTTTGCGTAATTTACCTTTTCAAGCAGCAATTATGCCTCGTGAATGGGTGGAGCATACTGGAAAATGTACTTATTCAGCAAATTAGGGGTTTGGATTGGAGTTAAGCTAATTTTTAATAAGGCGACTGTTTCTATTTCATTTATGTGCGTTTTTTGTTATATTATTTCTGTTCAAAAAATAGTAATTGTCGGTGTCGGTGACGGTGACGGTGTCGGTGTCGGCGTCGATATGAGTGGTTTAGGGAAAATTTTCGGTGTTGATCTCATTGTTAATCAAGGATAAGTTCTGGAGACGATATTCTGGACATCAATGAATTGGATGTGCATTAAAAATCAGTCTTTCAGTAGGTTTTAGGTATTCGTAGGTCTTTCTAGCTGTTTCGTTGCATATGACAAACGCATTTATTCGAACCTGATACGCGGATACAAAGCTTGTCTGCATTGTAAAGCGCTAACGGAGCACTCTACCAACAGTATATATGGAGTTGAGCCTAGGTAGGACAGTTTCCACACACCGTCATCAGATCCAAAAGAGAAAAGGTTCTTTTTAGGAACGTTTTACTCCTACACTCCTACGGTCACTAATACAAATTCAATTTCTTTCCTTTCAAACTGGACCCAAAAACAAAAAAAAAACAGGATTAACAATATTTAAAGATGAGAAAGTCACGTGCTTCATCAATCAGATATCTCCCACAATTTTTTGTCACTACTCCTAGTCAACCTCTAATTCAATTGCGCATGTCTAATTGAAATGAACCCGACCCTGAAACTGCCCATCGGTGATTGTCTGTCTTTAAATAGCGCCCAAAATCGGATCAACTTTCTTTTGGGCAATGCAAAAGTTAATCTACATCCGTTTAATGTTTAAATTTTGTTTTTGTCGTTGTGGTTGTAGCTGTAGCTGTAGCAGCAGTTTAACGACTTCAGTACATAATTTTTTCCTTACCGCCTCATTACGTCAGTAATTTTTGTCATGAGGCTGTGTCGACTCCTTTCACTTTTTTCCCGTTTTTAAATCTTTGTTGAAGTTTAAAAAAATTGTTTCTGAAGAATTCATCCCATTCGACAAAACTGGGTCATACCCGTGCCGCGCTACACCAGTTCCCATGCGCGGTGCACAGACCGCCTTGGGTGAAGGTTGCCCCATCTCGTGGACGTGAACGTGATCAAGAAGATTACATGGCGGTAGCGGTGATCACTAATAATAAATAAACAAAGAATGAATTAAGATAAGGAAAAATGCAACAACAACAAAAAATAAAGAGAGACGACGGTCGTGTCGTGGTTAATCATCGGCAAAGAATTTTACTTTGAAGAAAATGACTTCATCTCCTCCTCGGACTTCTTTTACTTGAGAATTAATTTCACGCGCGTTTTTTTTTTTTGGGTGTTGTGCAACTCTCATGGAGTACTGTTTTGTTGAAAAAGTGGGAAGGAATGAGGATTGGTACATGATAAAAGTATATCGTACGTTTTCGTTATATAACCGTCGATTGTCGTTTGTAATTCAATCAAAATTCTCTTGTAAGACTGTAAAACTCAATTAAGGTGGCACACGATTTTTTTTAGTGACTATCTACATACATACGTAATTGCCCCTTTAGTATGTCTTTAAAGTGCCGAAAACGTTACCGGGGGTCGGATCCATTGTAGGCGCACCTTTGCAATTTCGTACAAAAGCACCTTTGTAATGCTCATTTTCTGCATAACTAGCCGACAGCATTTATCCCTTGTGAATTATTGCGAGAGAGAGAGAGACACACAAGACTAAGCTAGAATTAAGTCTCGATTCATATTTAAGTGGTGAAAGGTGGACTTAAACGTTTTTTTTCCCCAGTTAAAGTGAGCTAAAAACTGCATAAAACTCGGTTACTTTAAAACGATTCGACGAAAAAAAAAATCCTCCCAAAAAACATTCGTCCGATTACAATTCGGATTTAATATGGAAATTGTAGCCGGGATCAATTTTGAGATGAAAATTACAGAAATTTTCTTCAGATTCAGGTCTTATGGCTTACAACAACAACAAAAAATACACGTAATTGAAAATCTCATTATTATTTTTTTTTTTGTTTTTTGGAATTTAGCTTTTGCGTAATTTACCTTTTCAAGCAGCAATTATGCCTCGTGAATGGGTGGAGCATACTGGAAAATGTACTTATTCAGCAAATTAGGGGTTTGGATTGGAGTTAAGCTAATTTTTAATAAGGCGGCTGCTCCCTCTATGTTTGCCAATATTCGCGAAAGTAATTATCAGTAATATGAAAACGTCTTCAGGAGATAGCCTCAAGGTGATTTTCAACAGATTTTTGGCTTATCTTGTTTAGTCATTAACGGATTGTTGTGAATATTAAAAGAATTTTTGAGAAGGATTGGATTTTTGTGTAGTGTCGAAGTTTGAAATTTTTTCGTTGCAATCAATCATAAAAGTGTGTTAACTTAAAACTTTATCTTAAAACTCTCTTATATTAAAATTTATCTCTACAACTTTAGTTACAACATCGACAATTTTTCAGGTTTTTATATTTTTCATCTATAAGTTATATGTCCTAGTTTTATAGGAACAAGTTAGTAACAAAAATTATCTCTTGCGAAAAACAGTTTCATCGTTTTTTTTGTTTTTTTTTTTTTTTTTTAAAACGTGACTTTCCTAACGTGTTAACCAAAATGACAATCTTAACTTTAATATTTTTTTTTAGTTCATGGAATTTTGTTATGGATTAAAGATTTACTAGATTTTAGAAATGTCACCAAAAAAACCTCGACATAAAACTTTGATGGGAAATTTTTATTATAAAGTGCTTTTCATGTTTCTATATTTCAAGGATATTTTAAAATTAAAACTAATTTATTATGTCTCGTGCGGTTTTTTTTTCTAGTTCAACTTTCTTCTTTTTATAATGTACAAATAAATTCGTCAAATGGGTAACTATCGGAATCACTATAGTTGTCCACAGTAGAGTAGAGAATAAATCGTCTAATCAACTGGAAGTACCTTATAGTGGACGATTCTTTTCCTAACCCATCAGACACAGCATCATCTTTTTCGATGTCAATCCTGGACTGACAGCTTACCATCCCTTTTGACGCTTCAAATTGTCGTAGGTAACCCATTTTTCATCACTGGTTATGAGAGGTTTCAGAAATGGGGGTAAAATTCATTGTGTTTCAGCAGCGCATCTCATATGTTAATTCGGTCTATCATGTTTTTCGCGCTCGACTCATGATGAACCCATAAGGCTCGATCAGATTCAAAGCAGAAAGCAGAACCGTCGCACAGTGGGGCAAATAGCTCCTTTTTTGGACAAGCGACAATTCCCAAGCCTGGAATTAATGAAGATGGCTAATCCAATATGGCGGACAAAAATTTTGAAAGAAAATTAAATTTTTGTCAAAAGATTCTTTAATATTTTAAAAAATTGTTACTTTGGGGATTTTTTTTGAACCCAAAAATTAATTAATAATAATTAATTTCAATAATTTTAAAGAATCTTACGAAAAAAATTTAATTTTCTTACCAAATTTATGTCTGCCATATTGGATTAGCCATCTTTAATTTTCAAATTTCAAAATTCTGGCTCGATAGAATTAAAAGCAATTTTATCACGAATACTTTAAAAAAATTTTTTTAAGTTTCATTAATTTCAGGCTTGGGAATTGTCGCTTGTCCAAAAAATGAGCTATTTGCCCCACTGTGCGTCGGCAGAGAATTGTTTCTATTGGCTTACGCTGGTCAAGTGACAAGCAAAGCAGAAGAGAATTCTGCCGCTGCTTTTTCATCTCAAATACTAATTTTGCTGCTTTGCAAAGCAGAATTTTTTGACATTTTATAGATCTTTCACTGACTTATGGACGCGGAAAATTGAGAATTTATTGTTGTGTGATATTTTACAAAGAATTTATTGTTATGAAAGAATTATTTACAAAGAATTTACTGTGAAATAAATATTCTGACGCTGCTGCTGGTTTATTGGATCTGATTCAGCAGGCAGAATTCTACTCCTGCCTCTGCTTCTGCCGCTGCTCCCAAAGTTGGATCTGATACAGCCTATATGTCAAACTTCTTTCTGGATCCAGCTTTGTAAAAATCGTTCCAAACCATTTTGGGTCAATGCCTAGGCCGTTACCAATTTCAACACTGCTGACAGGACTTTTTCATCGATTTCATCAGCTTTTTCAATGATTGGACGACATTTGTCCCTTACACGATGGTAAATTGTACTGAGGCCTCAATTTTTTGAAATGTCTCAGTTTAAAAATAATGTCCTACTGGTATATACGCGGGTATCGAGAGGCACGGTGTGATTGTAAAATATAAATATAAATCGTCGAGGCATAGAACTCTTCTCTGAGGCAATTTAATGCATATTAAAATCAAACTCGTGAAAAATCTCTTTTTGATATTTATTTTCTTATTTATTTTGACATTATAATCCCGCCCCATTTGAAGTATGACATTGTACTGGCTCAAAAGAAAGAAGAGGCAGCTCTTACAAACTAAGTTTATAATTGTGTTCTACCCAACCATGACCATTATAAGGACCATTGTAGCATTTCGGGCCTTAGTTTTTTTTGCATAGAACCTTATCTTTGACAGGAATCGAACCCAAGATCTGTAGGATGGTAGCTCGAGGACCTAACCTTAGGTTATCGAGGAAGTAATTAAGGATTAATCAGAAATAGATCAGTTATTTCTGTTCCTCTTTTTGAATAAAGTATAAAAAGTTTAACAATACTGCGACCTCACTTGAACCTACTCTAGTAAAGCTCATATACTTCGGATTTCTAGGCCAAACACTTTGTTCACATGCCAGTCTTTGTCTCTTTGACTGTAAGCTTATGTCCAACTCTATAAATAGGGACATCGAACCCATTCATGACTGGAGCCATTAAAATCGTGCTGAATTCAACCCCTTCAACGCGGAATACTGCCGCATCTCTCATAAGACATGCACCTACATCTCTTATATCTCAGTGGATGGTGTAGATCTAACGACTGGATCATCTTTTAATGTGGTACGCAGAAGATGTGACATGAAATGGCCAAACAGATCTCTTCATTAGTATAGCTGTAGGCATACGGGGCCACCTATTTCAAATATTACGCATTCGAGCTTTTGGTTTATATCTTGGACTGAAGCTTTTGCGGTTTGTGTCTTGGGAAGCTTTTTCATTTGGGTTCGATTGACGTTAGTATTTCTTGCATTCTTTTCTATACTACCTTTCCGGCTAGTCTAGGTGTCTGTGCGATATTTCATTCTAGATTGAATAGTCGACAGTAGAAAAGGGCTTGCCCCTGAATTCTAGATCTTAAAAATATCCAAATTTATCAAAAATAACAACAGTCACGTGTCCAATCTCGTCTACCGATAGTTTAATCCTGATGTTGGAAACTACACCGCGTGTTGTTACCTAGACTTGAATATTTGGAATTTTATGTATCATTTTTACATGTTTTGGAAGTTATAACTTTGTTCATTTATAAAAAAATGTGAACCACTATAATTTCCTTCCCCTCTAGTCATAAACCTGCATCAATTACACCTTTTCCCCCACCACACAAAACTTCCCCTAACATTTCTACAGCTAAAAAAAATCTCCTATCTCTAATTAACTACTCTAATAAAAAAAAATCCCATCAAAACTATACCTAAAAACTTCCTCCTTTACCGCAATGGAAGCGGCTCATCATCAAAATCTATGGCGTGTCCAAAAGTGATTCTCCGATGGATTAGTCTCTTAAAAACGAAATTTATGCACTTTTCATTGCTCCTGATTAAGGACACTTTGGTGGTAATTTTATTCAAATCTTCGAGGTTAAACGTGAGAATCACACCTTGTCACGCAAAACAGCGTCAGTGATTACAGGTGCTTAAAGCGTATTTTGATGGAGATAAAGAAAAATTCATGCCCAGTTCAATGTTTTATATGGGATATTGTAGAAATGATAAGGTGCACGTGGCATGTGATTTTTTTTGGTGCCATCTCCGATAAACTAAACTCTAAGTGTCAAAACATTATTTTTTTGGGGGTGACTCGAATATGGTGTCGGAAATTGTAATTGTAAAAGAATTTCATTTATCATGGAAATGTTGTTAAAATATAGTTCGCGTGGTAAACATGTTTCCTTGAACAATATCATAACTCTACGTTTTTACTTTTATTTTATTGCATTATATTCCAGCACTAAGCTCACATCCCAAATTCATAACGAAGAAAATTATAAAATATTTTGTTCAGACACAGTCTGCAGCCCTTATTTTTCCTCACGCTTCGGTTTAGGAATTTGTTTTATAAGCAGAACAACTCCAATGTGGAACAACCCTCCACAGTCAGTAATCCCGAACTTACACAATCCAAGCGTTCAAACCCAGGGTTCCTTGCACCCTCCTTATGCATAACCCAGAATCCCTGTGATCTATCCTATCCTGTAGCTTTCCTTCGAGCTAAGCTTACTTTTACACATTGCACTATGTCGTGATCCAGCGGAAAAAATTGCGAGCGCTGCTCAGGGAAGCTAACTTTGAGCGCTGCCAAATATGCTCCCAAGGGAGGGTTACTGAAATTTTCAGAAATTTTATAGGTCGAAGAAAACGGGCAGTTATTAAAGGGTGACATTAGCATACTCAATAGACCGGTTCTCGTTCGATACGGAGGTCAAGCAGCATTGGAGTAGTTAGTACTTGGTTGGGGGACCGCTTTGGTAAAATCACACTCGTGTTTGGAAAGGAAAGGCAATTGCAAAAGATGAACAAAAATAAAAGCTTTTCTACACCGATATTATATATTAAAAAGCTTTTTGTAATGCTTCTAAAACGCTTCCAAAGGAGCATTAAAAGGAATTCTCCCCTCTAATGACATGCAATGTTAAAATGTATATAAAATAGGTAAGGGATCGTGCTGTAAGCTTTTTAAGGTGTGCTCAAAAAGGCTATTGCAGCACTCCATTTCCCGCTGGAACGAAATGATGGATTGAAAGTCTTCGATTTACACATAGAAAAAGGTGTAGCTTTTATTATTTATCAGCTTAAAATTCATAACGTCTGATTGAAGCTTCAATGATCCAAGACCGAAGTCAAAACATATTTCTTTGCCATTAAGTACGTCCTTTTCGAAGCTCTTGTTGAGATTCAAAGACAAGTAGACTTTTGTTGTTGATAGTAGGCTATCGGCCTGTTCTAGTAAACGCCGTTTCATCTCTGCTACAGAATTGCATCAGTATTGTCTAAGGAGCAAGACAAGGACGTAATGAATCGGACTAATACTCTACCATTTAAAACCTATATAATTGCGAATTTCTTTTCATATACAAACTACCATTGGTCATTCACTGGTATGATTTTCTAAACTCTTCAACCAAAATTGATATTAATCGACTTTTACTATTCAATTGCAATAATTTCACCAATCTTGGTCAGAAACAATTTAAGCCTAGCATTGTTCTTGCCCATTGTCTCAGCCATTGTTGTTTCTGAAATGGAGAACAATAGTCACACCAGCATCAGTAATGAACTTGCATCTTATCTGCACTTGCAACTTCTGCCAGAAGTGTTTGTGTATAAGTGTTGAGTACTATCAAAAGAATGAAATTCAATTTACAATACAAAACACCCTATTAAAGATTATTTCCTTCTATATATGGGTAAGGATTGTATTTCGATAGAGGATAGATTAAATTTTTTATGCCTGTGAGTGTAACTCGAACCAGCATCAGTCACATGGCAACAACACAAAAAAAAAATCCTGATCACTTTCAACGTCAGCTCTTTAATAAATTACTTCCTTTAACAAAAACAATCACCAAGGGCAGCTCCCCAACGCGGGCCCCAACTTTTCCCCTTAAAATCACAATGGAATCTCCACAAAAACACAAACTTCTGACTAAAACTAAAATTCCTTCTCTCAACAGAGAGTCCTTAAGATTTTGCAGGCTTCGCTCGTCCTTGCAAAAGGGAACAAAAACCGGCCCCGAAAGCAATGACATGAAAGAGCACCAAAGTTCAGGGGATGACCTCGTCGTCCTTGTAAAATTTCACTCCTACACTAACTTAAGTCACTTTCGAGCAAAAGTTTATGGAAGATCGAGCGGGTGGGGGTGGTGGGTGGTAGAGATACGCCAAGGGGGTTGAGAATGGAAGGTATTTTTTTGTTTGTTTTTTTGTAGTGAATGAACTATGGAGAAACTCTCTTTAAAGTCTTCGGTTTCGAGGGAGGACAAAAAAAAAATGTTTGCCATATATGAGAGACTATATGAAATCACGAGATGGGACAGCATGGCAGCCTAATGTGGGCGTAGAAGGGATAGCATAGGTCCTGGAATGCAGGATACAGAAAATTGCAAGGCACTAAGGTTTGCTGTAATCAGCGCTCGAGGAGGATTCATACACAGAGATTAAGTCTTGTGTAAACAGTGTCTGCTCGACTAAATTTCGCTTTTGGTGCATAATTTTGCTCCTCGCTTTTCCCAGGATGCTGCCATCATAATACCAGGATATGTTGTATCTAAAGAGGTGATTTTTTCCTCTATCAGTTTTTTTTGCTGCTTGCTTCTGTTGCTTACTCCTTCAGAATGAATCTTTTGAGGTAATATTCAATGTTGACATATTTCTCAAGATTTTAATGAAGTTTTCGCTTTGATATAGAAGAAAAAGTTGAGGGGGGGGGGGAAGAAATGTGCGCTTCTTCCAAGGTGGAGATGGGTTTTAGTGTTTTGTTTTTCTTCGGTCTATTGCGCATAAAAAACAAATATTTGTGTCTATTTTGTTTTGAATGGTTTCTGTAGAGTTTTTTTTGTTGTTTCGTGGGAATAAGAAGTGATTTTAGAGCATTTTAAGAACTATGGAATGAATCTTGGAAATTTTATTGAAATCTACTTAAAACACAACAAACACTCAAAGGAATATTAAAAGAAGATCAGTAAATACTTAAAAGAAGACGCCTATGAAGTATCTTAGGACACGTCAGATTTTATTCTTCTTTAATCGCCCTACAGTAGGACTCCGGCCTCTGGTAGATTCTTCTTCCAGCTGTCGCTACATTTTGCTAGATCTCTCCAGTTTGTTGTTATACTCATTTTTTTGTATAGTTTTTAGCACGTCATCATCCATTTGTATTATCGTCCTACGCTTCCTGTTGGTCTGCCATTTTTTTAATTTGAAAGACAAGCGCTCATAGGTGCCCCTTTTTTTATTGTCGGACAGCAAGCTCTAATCGGAAAGATAGTAGAAAGAGGAGTAAAAAAACTGACAACGGTAGCACGTGGTTTTATTCTACCGGCTTCCATCCAATACTATCGTGACAGAACGCTGACTTCGGCGATCAAACAGAAAATGACTTCACCGGTCATTACCCGAGTAAAAATAAAAAATGACCTTACAACGGGCGAACACCGACCGTGATTGAAACATAGTCCTCGGCCAGGGTGTTTGCAAGACTGTACGGCCGTACACCACACACACACACACACACACAAACACACACCGACGGGGGTATACGATTTTTTTAATAAAAGAAACGAAAAAAAAATATTTTCTTATCTTCTTATCTCTTGTGCATCGATAATCTTTAAGTAGGATAAATCCAAAGGACCATTGTACATAACGAAAATGATCAAGTTCCCATAAAGCACATTCAACAAAACATTTGGTGCAGATTCTTTTTTTGGCTCAAATTTGCCATCGTATGCCCGTGTGTACAGCTCAGTACTTGGCCACTTACATCATTTGGTCAAGCTTGGCCGTCGTGAGGCCGTATGTGCTCCCATTAAAAATGGTTAAAAACTACGGCCATCATATGCCCTGTAAAAAACCAAGCGGCCGGTGTTCGCCCGTTGTAATGCCATTTTTTTATTTTTACTCGGGTATTTTTTACTCGAGTATGCTTAAAGGCTCATGCTTATGCTTTTTTGTAAAGAGGGGGGGGGGGCAGGAAAGAAGAAAAGTTATCTAGGCCGAAAAAATGGAAGAGCGGGAGACCATGCCGCGGACTGGATTCGAAACACTCACCTCTGGAATGGTAGGCGGGCGCCTTATCGACTAGGCTATCGAGGCCATTGAAAATCTAGGCTAGCATTCTTTCTTCTGGGGTTCGTACATTTCCAAGCCATCGTAGTCTGCCTAGTTTTAGGTGTAGAACTATATTTCTACATTTATTTCGTCATACATTTCTTCAAGTTCTTCGTTTGTCGTAGTGGGCCTTTCATTCGACAGATATGCTTTTAGCATAACATAATTGGCATTCTCATATAATTCTAATCTAATGTCCTTGCCTTCCGTATTGCAAAATTTTAGATCTCTGGCTTAGTGTTTCCAATTTTTTATACCTTCATCTTTTTTTACCCCGTCTGTAAATCTTATTTGGGCGCTGCCCCATCATTTGCCACCGCTAAAAGTGGTTCGGATTAATTTGAATGTTGTCATACGATCTTGGTTGATGATAAGCATTCAGATTGGCTAAGAACAGCCACCAGGATCGATAATACGATTTTCATTGAACAAAGAGATCACATCCTGTACGCCTCTTTTCCAGAGCCAGACGCCAACTAGTGGAGGGTTTAACACGTTCATACTCAAAACTCTTTATACTATCCTCGTAAGGAGCCTATTTGAAGAATGATCCGACGATCTTTCCGTGAAGAAAATACTGTAGATCGCATTTGACATCATCACGATCATTAAGACAAGCTTGTCTTACATTTTTGAAAGCATAGGGGTAACACAAAATACTGTAAAGTATCATGATCATTGAAATTTGTATGTTCTTCTCGAAGCATTATTTTCAGTTGCTTCTTCATATATAGTGCGGATCATTTTTCACTCTAATTTTCACTCTAATTTCCTTTCTAAATAGATCCATTTCTTGAAAAAAACAAATCATTGACTTGAAAAACTTCGATAACGTCCAAAATACCATCGCAAAACTCGTTAGTTCGATTTATTCTCAGAAACATAGTTATACGACATTCCATGTTTTTTTCCAGTCTTCATTCTTTTACAAATTTTTTCCGCTACACAATATCGTCCCTGCCTTATTTTTCTACCTTCCCCAGTACTAACCAACTACTCCAGATTCCTTTTTGATCACCTAAGTCACAGAAAATGCTCTCTTACAAGTATTGATCTTTGAATCTTCAATTTTTTTTCACTTTCTTCCAATTGATCGTGCTGCCAAATATTACACTCAATGTCATAGTCAAAAATACTTGGGCAGTATAACATAAAATTCGGTTAAAAGTCTAGTCTTCTATTATATATAAAAAGGTTTGGAAGCCCCATCCCATCTAGATCAACCAAATGATCACTGATCTATAACAAACACCATTGACTGTAATATGAGCTTCGTCCTTATTCCGAAAGCACTAAGGAACGCTGTGGTCAGAAACTTCACTAGACACTCCTAAATTTGCCAGCTACGACTATCCAATTGTACGTGTTGGTTTGGTTAGATCAAATAGATCATTTTGGATCAATCCAGGCCACTAGTTTCCTATTTGTTTGTTTACAATAGAAAACAGAATAAATCAGTTTAAACGGCGAAAATGCCCTATAATAGACTACTCCTATCAAGGACTTACTTATAAATCAGTATTTTCTTTATAGTCTATCCGGGTTACACTCTCTTAAAGTTTGACCCTTTTCAAAAATTCTTATCGTATTTTTTTCATTCCACACTTCAATCAATCTCATTAAAAGAGATTTTATTACAAGCTTCTATAAATCCATTCAACTTTATGTGAAGTGAACATATGGAAATTGAGTTCATTCAATTTATTCGCGCCAAATCATGTGATACCTAAAAACCTTGAGTTTCTTTTTACATACCAGCAATACGAAGTTAGTTTAAAATAATTTGGTTGATAGATTCCGAACTCCATATTGATATTATCTATGACTACTTACATGGTGATCTTGCATAATTTTTTTTCACAGATCTCATTTAGTTTTTTTTTGTAACTATTAAACTAAGTCATTTATTCAACGAAACAGGTTTTCTGTTAAATGATAGTAATATACCATTTAAACCATTAAGATCATGAGACTTTAAAGTCATCTATCTAACGACAAATTTTTGCAATGATCGTTTTGTGAAAACTGTGCCTTTTAAGTTTATTCAAAATAATTCACATTATATAACTTTATTTAAGAAGTAAACATTAGTAGTAAACGTAAATTATCGTTACGGATTTCAACACTTCAAACTTACTCTTTTTTATCAAAAAAAAATTTGTTCATATCTTTTTTTTACTTAACACGATCAGTTTGACATATGCTCAATAAAAGTTTAGTTTGATCACAATTTCTCAATACACAGAAAAATAACATCGAATGAAAACACAACATATCGACTAACACATAATCCATAACATACTTCTTGAAACTTCTCGATCATTCCCACGATCATTGTTTAAATAAAATTACTGATAATTACCTCCGCAACAATCAACCTACCATAAACGAAAATTCATAGGTGTATACCCACACATCAGGTACAAAATTATCATCTAACGCAGAAAAATACTTAAACTATATATAATCACAATAATATCCAACGATAATTTGTGATCAATGATCGCCGACGCAGTGTAAAAAAAATTGTGTAACGATCATTGATCGACAACAATAAAAACTTCGAGACAAGTGCAGTTCAGACAGTGTATCTAATGTGTAAAAACTGGTGACGGGAACTAATACGTTAAGTGTGAATTTGAGGGGAAAAAATTCACTAAAATTTGCTAAACGATCAGTATCGAAAAAAATTTGGTTGTGGTCGAAAATAAGGGAGATTTAAAATTATAATTTTCATTGGTCACTTAGTCACGTAAGATTATGATTCATAGTTTTTTTGTCGAGTTGAGTCTAGCAAAAACAAGTTGATTCGAATTTTTTTTTTACTACAAACAATACTTATGAAAGTAAAAATGAAGATCACGAAGATTGGTAGATCAGTAAAAATAAAGATAATGATCAACTTGCTCTCAAAATTTATCCCTCATATTACGAGTGCCACAGACTATATTTCAAAATTACAAAAGAAAAAAAACTTCTTTTTTACAAAACTCAAAACCTACCTGAATATGTTAATATCGTATGATCACCAGTATGATTGGTGAATCTCATCCAAAAACAAATTGTGAATTGATCCATTTTTGGTAATTTATTTTTAAAGTGCACGGTTCCTTCAAAATCAAACGCGTACTTATCAATACTGCACGCATCCTAATAAAGCAACAAAACAAAAGTAAGAAATAAAAACGAATCTTAATGAAAAAAACAAGATCACATATAACATCCAAAGCAAAAAACAAGAAAAAAAAAAAAAAAAAAAAAAAGAACAAACAAAAATATTAAGATTATCCAACCTCATTAAATCTAGCCGTTTGAAAAAATCCACCAGCTTGACTAAATCCTTGATATTCAGAAGCTTCAGCGCTACCAATGAGTGCATCATTTCCAAATTCATGATCGTTCAAAACATAACCATGACGATTGATTCCGACACTTGAATCACCACTAATAGTATTCCGACTATGCGATACCGCTCCCAATGCAGGATGCGACTGTCTTATCGTAAAGGATGCTGTCTGTCCTGATATTGGCTTCCAGCTCTTAACACTAACAATCGCGATCGCAACTAATGTCAATGCACACGCCTTAAACATTTTCGGATATACAAAAAAAATATATCGATTAAAAATCACGCGGATCGCCGGCTTATGGTACGATCAATTCTGCGTCTACAAAACTACTAAACAAACCTCCATCGATGCACAACTTGAAGACGGTTGGTTAAATCCCGCGAATTTTTACCTTTTTCCTTCAAGTTTTTCTTGCCACGATCGCCCGGGCTCGTAGGCTTATGTTACATTTGCGTTGAGAGACACTGACGGCAGTACTACACCATAAGTAACGAAGCCAAAAACCACCACACACATAGCCGTGCAGGCTCCAGGTGAGAGATGAAAGACTCTTGGACAGCCGCGTTCGATGGTTTGTAATTTGAAATGAAAATGAAAGTGAGGCGGACTTTTCTGGTTTTTCAGCTCTGAGGTGTGCAAAAATAAAGCAAAAATAAAATGTGCATAGTAAAGACATGAATCAGATCAGTTAAACCACATTTGAGGAGACTGTGTGGAGATCTTGTTCAATTGAAAGGCGATCAGAGTAGTCCAGTTAACTGAAATGGGTGGAATCTGATGATTAAAAGTGGTTTAACGTGATTTATTTGTTAAAGACTAACCGATCTACATTGGTCAAGGGCGGTTTATACTCCTAAACGGATCCATCCGAATGTCTATGCGTCTTTACTACTAGATTACTGCACGTATTACTCTTTTAAATTGTAGCATGATCATTGCCTGTGGTATTCCCAACTTGGAATTTATGATAATCTCTACTCACCTGAATCAAGCCAGCAGCCTACTGATCTTCGTCGGTTCACCACTATTATCGTCGTCTCTAATGGCGATCAGATCCAAGGCTTATGTAACACTAGCACGGACAAATGTGTGCCTCTAGACCGCACATTCAACCGAACGATCAACGCGTTTTTAACCGTTGTCATTTTCTGATGCGTTTTTTTTATATACAATTATATTCTACAAGACTGTAGCAAACACAATTTCAGGCCAAGCTGGGCATTACGAAAGCACGTTCTTTAAGCCTGGATCATTTTGGCATGATCACTTGCATTTTCATTATTCGCATCGATCAGCCGTGGGCGCTGTGCAGCCAGGTGGCACGATCACCGCGTAGCTCTCTTGTGACTAGTGACAGCCAAAGCCACTTTTGTCTTTCTTTCATAGATGCGTTTTCTGCAACGGAATGCACTTATATCTGGGATGCATACCGATCAAAGCCAATACTTATCAGATCAGCAGTGAGCTGATGACATGCAGGAAGCAATTCCATTTTTGTATGATCATGGCCTTTTTATTATACCATTTCACTCAATCATTTCTCTTTCGTGTCTGTACCGGGGAAGGTGCAAAAAATTATGCAAGATTTTGATTTTTATTGATTTATTTAGTTTGATTCCTGGTGAGATTTTTTTAAGCACCATTATTTGCGCTAAAATGATCTACAATTCATTATCTTGGACATGGATGAATTGTTTCTGCCGGCACAGTTCGATACTGACGAAAAAGTGAACTTTGATCGAAAATGATCAGTCATGAAATTTTCGTTTTATGCAAATTTGTATACGATTTAAAATAATTAAAGCAATTTTAACAATTGACGAAAGAACCAAGTCAAGGTGAATTTTATGTTTAGATCTATACGTAGTTGGTTGAATGAAGGAAAAACAGTGATCTTTAAGATCTTTCATCACTGAGCATGGTTGGTTTGATTTTGTTGAAATTTTTTGGTGATTTTGTGTAATGCATGGAAAATTCAGTGCCAAAAATAGTGTTTGTGAATGTTCAATTTACCTTGAGAATATTTTATGATAAATCGGAATTCTTTTTTTTAGGGAAAAATGATGACATTTTAAAAGTTTACTCATATTTGTTTGGGGAAATTTGTTGATTAGTTTTTTTTTTTGGGAAATTTTCTGTATGTGGTCATATGAAATTTTTAGTCATGGTATTTTCTTATCGTATCTGAAGAATTTTTTTTTAAACTTCGGCTGGGAATGTCATATATATATAACTGGAAGGCGTAGCAGACTACTGCAAACTTTTGATACCGCCTGGCGAACCTGTCTGGAGAAGTTGAAAAAGGCGAAGCTAATATTTGAACATATGGTTCAACTGGAGATTTTTAAACCTCCGCAATATCTCCACTTCATTTCGACCTTAAACGGGAGGACACGGCGCCTACTGTCTTAAATGTTTTCATTTACTTACACGACTGCACGATCTTCTTCAAGATGGATTTGGTAGGCGCGTACAATCATATACCCATTGCCTCGCGGGAAGCTCCTTTAATATCTCCATTTGGCTTATATGAATTCACTCGTTTTTTTATGTGGAAAACCAAGCTTAGAAACCATCCTTTTTACTACCAGGCTGTCATGTCGTTCAGGTCATGGTGCAATGTCTAGTACGAAGGTTGGTTTGAAGGATAGAAGCGAATATCAGATGTTACAGGAGCTCTCTGGCTTGCTATAGTAGATGTCGATGAACCTGAACGTGGGGATATGGATTTCAAGTAAGCGTGGGGAAGTGAGCTACGAGCTAACGCAGCTCTTCAGTGAATATAGAAGATATAGACAATACCTCCACCATTTGGGCCACGAGGACTCATCTTTGTGCCCGGCATGTCCATATGTCCAGGAGGACGCGAAACATATCCTCTATCTTTGTGTGAAATTCGCCGAATTATGGCGGTCTAGAAGCGAAGACCACGTCGCGACTAGCTCTAGAGAATATCTTAGGCCACATTATGAGGTACGATTATGTATGGAGGAAAGTGGAAGCAACGCTGAAGGCCATAGCCCGACTAGCATTTAAAGGGGCCATCATGCAGCATCTGTGCCCCATGCGGCAAACGAGGGGCATACCGAAAGCGAGCTTTCCCGTAAGATTCCTCATGAGTACCACACAAAGAAAAATCAGCGATACTGAAGTGAGGTATGCTTTATACGTTTCTGATAAGGGCCATATGAGACTAACCTCATTGCAAATAAAATAGGGCAATCTCAACATCTGCCTTGCGTATTCGGAAAGCTTTTTAAAAAGCTTTAATTTTACTCATACAAAGCTTTAGTTTTTGTTGTTTCCTTGCTTCATATTTCAAGCGATTCTGTTGGTGGCCATGAAAGTTGTCATTTGGTATACTCAGTAGACCAGTTCTCGTTCGATTGCGAAGGTCAAGCAGCATCGGACGTGATTAGTACTCAGTTGGGGGACCGCTTGGAAAAACGACGCTCGCGTTTAGAAATATAAAACTTTCAAAACCGCCGCAGTTATTACTCACATGTCCAGACGAAATTCTCAAATTTTTCAGTCTCTTTTTCCACTCGGGATTCCTTAATGGGGCAAGGCTTCGAGTCCCAGATAACCGGCATGCAAAATCCAGTCCGGTAATCATGAGTAGCTTTCCATCTGAGTCTGACCTATAGTCTTCAAAGATAGTAAAAGTTATTTAGAAAATAATACAATATTAAGTTCTACATTCAAATCCATGCAACATACCCACCAACTCTCTAGATAACATTATACCAATACACTAATCGAAGGAACAAATCTCTCTTGACAGCCCCCAACTAAAATTCCCTTTACTAAACAAGAGCAGAATTTATATAAAAAAAACTAATGCACAAAAACCTCAAATACCATAAATATATGCGCTATCATAAGCTCCATATAACTCCCGTAGGCTATTTGGGGCTTATTGAAATTATTTACAATCACACAAAGAACCTGTCAGGTGCACATTTTGAATACACCACCAACGAGAACAGCACATAACAAACAAACCGCATGGCATAACCACATCAATGCAGCAAAATGTCGCCGTTGGCACACACTAGATGGCAGGCATATAACCTCAAAATCTATGCTCTATTGATTTTAATTAATACAAACATCAAAAATAATACAGCAACCATTGGGATTGGGTTAATGGAATTTTGCAGTGACAACCGCAGAAATATTTCGCATTTTTCTGTCTCTCTCCCCCGGGCGCCCCCTGAACACAATTATATCAACTTCAGCGTTTTACCATTAAAACAAATCTTCGTTTCGGCAATTAAATTTACGAGATAACAGATGTCGCTGTATTCCGGTAGTCAGTTAACCGTGCGTCCGGGGGTCTACTAGGCGTCATTTACCACGTGTTCACTTTAATGACAGATGCCAATGTCATAGTTTACCATCGATTTTATACGCTGCTTTTTTTTACCATACCCCCTAAAAAAAGAAACTGCGGTAGATGGTGCATGGCGGAGCCCATCATCACCTGTGATGGTAATCTCTCCATTTTATTTTTTGGGGGGGAAGGTGGTGTTTATGTTTTTATAGACAATGGCTGCAGTTGGTATTGTCTGGCGCGTTATTCATGGCGGTATTCACGCGATTTTGTCACAAAACGGTAAAAAGCCATAACGACAAAGATCCATTGTTGCACGCCACCGCCATGATTGTCTGTCGACTGTAAAATGGATGGCGGGGCCATTCCGGAGAGGCTCCAATTTAAGCTTATTATAGGTGCTCCGGGATTTTTATTACATTTTTGTCATTAAAATTAACTTTAATGTTTTTATTGATTGTTGTGCGGCTGTATTGCCGTTCTATTGTTGCTGTCAGCTGTGACTCTGCTGACTTCACTGTAATTAGATATAAAAGTCAATGGACGAAGATTGATTGAAAGATTTATTGCAAAAATGTTTTTTCTGGCTGGTGGCAGCGTTTCAGATTGGCACAAAGTTTTCTGATGTTTAATTTAAATAAATTTGCATATTTATGACAGGATGAGAAATAGTAGCAGAAAACATTTTTGATAAATATATTCCCAATTGAGAGAAGGCAAGTGGAAAGTTTTATTGAAGACGAAATGATATATTTATTATTTATCATGAGATATTGCTTTAGACCTTCAGTTGAGACCTGCTGGGTCTAGCAAGGCTCTTGCGGAAATTTGTGTAACTACTGTTTGGACCTTCAGTTGGTTGTGTTTGGCAGTAGACATAATACTGCAGTATTGCTGTGCAATTTCGACAAATCGAGTAAATTAGACTCGTTTAGATGTGGAAAGTTAAAGAAAAAAGAAGACGTGATCTCGTTTCAGTACCAACCACTTTGAACCCTACTCCGGCACATTTCTTTTATATGTAAAAAAGGCTTCCAACGTAATTGTGAGAGTCTTCATTGCTCCCCGATCTGCACATCATGCGAATGGCTGTGGGATAATGTGGAGCCCCTTTAAGACAGCATTTACATAGACGAAGAAGAGACTAGGGTTGAGCTGGACTTACACAAGGCAGTGCATTTGTCCCCTATTCACTTACAGGCCGCCGGCAGGCCATGGCCTTTCAGGCCAGGTCGGCAGGCACGGCCCGATGAACGTCAAACGATACTCACTCTGACTGAGGGATGAAGACTTGAGGCAACCGCCAGACAGGCCGTGGACTGCAGGTCACCTTATGATTCCCCACAGACACCGGCGAACAGGCATTATTTTTATACACATCTATCAAACCAGAAATAAATTCCGGCTGATTGCCCTTTTTTCACTCATAGACTCAAAGAAAACTTCATACTGAATAGAAGTTCAAATCTTCAGGCACGGACTGACGATAAATGCCCACACACATAAAGATTTCTGTCAATCTTCCTAGACTGCAGGCCGCATCCAGTCGGCGGCCGGTGACTGTGTGGTGATACTTGGCCTCAAGGCGTTAAACCTTCAGGCCAGGGCCTGCCGGCGGCCTGTGTATGAATGGAGGCCTTTACACCATGATAACTTGTGCTAAGGACTCATATTTTGTGAAATATCCGTTTCAAAAATAATGTCCTACTACTCGAGGTGAGGTGAAATTGTAAATACGTGCTGAAGAGACATTTCTTACTTAAAATTAGGCGCGGTGAGAATTTAAAATATAAAAAAACAAGGTTTCTTACTTAAGGTCTCCATTTACACACAGGCCGCCGGCAGGCCGTGGCCTGAATGTTTCTCGCCTTGAAGCCAAGTATAACCACATACTCACCGCCCGCCGGCAGGCCGTGCCCCGCAGTCCAAGAAAACTGTTAAAAATTTTAATGTATGTGGAAATTTATCATCGGTCCGGGCCTGAAGATCTGAACTTCTATCGAGTTTAAAATTTTCGTTGAGGCTGGAAACATTTTTACACTTGAATTAACAACCTGCTACTCTACACTGTCGTCTTCTCCTGTGTGTGTCTGTGGGGAATCATGAGAAGACCTGCAGTCCACGGAATGTCAGGCTGTTGCCTCAAGTTCTCTTCCCTCGGTCAGACCGAGTAATGTGTGGCCTTCATCGGGCCGTGTCTGTCGACCTGGACTGAACGGCCACGGCCTGCCGGCGGCCTGTAAGTGAATGGGGCCCTTAACTCTGAAAAGATCTTCATTGGTATTTATTTTCTTTCTTAATATTGCTTGGTTTTGTCATTTTGGCATTACAATGGCACCTCGCCTCCTTTGAAGTATGACATTGTCCTGGCTCAAAAGAAAAAAGGGGCACCTCTTACAAATTCATTTTATTATCGTGTCCTACTCAACTAACCAAGACTAGAAGAGTCCGAAGAAAAAGATCGGTTGAATGTCCATCTCTCCATAGAAATTTACCTCAACGCCTCCCCCCTCCCCCCCTCCCACAAATTATAAAAATAAAATTTCCTGGTACGCCACGCCCCTATTGGGCTAACACTCGATCTGTCACCGTTCAAGCGAGTATTTAGTGGTGTCGCTGCGATCAGTGGGTCCTAATTTATTATTTGCAATTGACGCCATCTATCGGAAAAAAGCCAAAAAATGTTTCTCATTATAATTATAATTTTTCTCATTTATATTTTACTTTAATATAAATCTTTCTTCACCAGAATTTCCTTTTGATCAGCACCAGACTAACCTTTCATCTAGTCCACCTTGATCTGCTCCAATATCTTTCGCGTTAATCTGTTTCAATAAATCCGCTGTGCACGTGCTGAGCGGTCGTTAAACTCCGGCTTAATACATGATTATGCTGGCAGTTCCAGTCTGATATGCATCTCTGGAAGTGTAACCTATTTTCGCGGACCAGTCTTATTATATCAATAATATTTATCTAATCAAGCACAATGTGTCATACCACCAAAAAAAATTGCATGGACAGTTTTTGCTGGTTTATGAACCTCTAAAAAAAATTGTGGTAATAATGATGAATGTTCGTTATATGACATAAACACTATTTTGCAGCTCACCTTTGAACTTGAAAAGTTAATCTCCAACTGATTCATGTTCGTGTCTATTTTTTACTACTCCATCTCCTTTTCTGGTATTAAGTAATATTTTGTGCGTGTCTATTATAATTTTCTGTATTTTTTTTTTATTTTTTTTTTTTTTGCAAAGCACGGCGAAGTAAAACATTTTTACTTGCATAACAAGAAAACATTTTTGACCCATTGCCAGTCGGAAGTGTTTTGTAACATATACAAAACTCCCCGAGAGAGTATCATCATGTGACTTCCCCAAAGCACAGCTTGCTTACAATGCACCTTTCTCCGCTGTATGATGTCTTATAAGAAAATAAAAAAAAATGTTTTTGATTAAAAATAATTATTTTTTGGCTTGTAATATGAAAAAGAAAAAACGACGGCAAAATGTAAAAGTAGCCCATTGGCGGCCCATGTAAAAATAATAATGGTCGACCCGTTGGTCGGCTACAGAGTATAAAGCACAAGTACTGTGCATAATCTGTTGGCTGTTGTTACTTAAGATTTCTTAATAATATGTAAAATGCTAAGTAAGCCAACTGCCAAAAGAAAGCAACGAAACGTTTTCATTGATTTTCACGCAATGCACACACACAATTTCTATTGCAAATTTACTTTCAATTCCTGCAATCGAGTTACAAAATCTCCCATTAAACAAGCAAAAATAAAATAAAAAAAATAAAACCTCTTCAAACGTAGTCTTTAGATACAAAGATAAACAATTCAGAGTCCGTGTATAGTCGATAAAATGGTCTTGAACTTGGCGGTTTATAATTCGAGTGTTGGTGGAAAAAATTTGCACAAATTCGAATGTTGCTCGAATAAAACGAGACTTGAGTAATCTTGAGAGTTACTCGTCGTCGTCGTCTTCAAGACGTTTAATTACGTCGTTAATGATTTTATATCAAATACTACACACCCGAAACTCTTAAGGCATTCTCTCTCCTGCAAGCGTCTGTTTATTGCTGGAGGAAGCGATTTGAATCTTATTTTCACCGATTTTCGAAAAAAAAAATTAATTTAATTTATCATTCGCGAGAAAAAGGAAAGAAGAAAAAAAATTAATTGTAGTTTCTCAGCGTAGAGTGTGGCCATAGAGGAATGCGATTTAATTTCCTCCCAGTTTTGGGTGCAATTAAAAAGATCAACAACATCCACAGAACATAAGGCGAAGAAGAAGAAGAAGAAGGAGGAACAAGATAAAAGATCAAGACGGAACGGAAGTGGGCACTTGATTACGAGTGTTCAGTTACATCACACGGAAACATGGCAATGCCCTGGTCGGTGTTGGTTTTCGGTTACTTTCTCTGCAGAGGTTCACCTGCTGGTCGAGAGACGTCCAAATGAACCAAATTACGAACTAAGATCAACTTTTCCCCAATCAAAAATTCGAACCAGAACTTTTGGGAGTTGTTTTTGTGCACCAATAACCGAACCCTACCGTACCACCTCCAATCTACTAGACCCTATATATTTTTTCCAAGTTGAGTGGGAGCACCCTTAAAGTTTCTGCGACTCCATTGTGAAGTTTTAACGACTTTCTGCCATTCGAGGATAGTTAAAATAAAAGCATCCCACACCAACGTGGGAGGTCGAAATACAGGGAGAGCGAGAGAGAGATGTCGACGACGACGGAAGCGTAGGCGAAGCAAATAAGTGTCCAGTAATTAACCAAATTGAGACCAATTTACCCCTATCCGTGACTGCTGTTTGGTTGTTGCGCGCGGAATAGGGTGGTTCCAAGAAAATCCTATCGACCATACGATGAAACCGAGGTAGAAGGAAAGGGGAACATGGAAAGCAGCCGCACTCCATATAGACAAAGAACTTAGCCTTTTAGGGTAATTATTCGCAAAAACTAGAAGAAAACACGAGAAAATTGCGCTAATTGAGCCAACAATAGGCTCCCAAGATTGTGACGGAAACCCGTTAAGATTTATGACAGCAATTTTAGAGGAGATTTACGAAAATGAATTGCTTCAGTTGAGATGGGGCGGCTGGGGGGGGGGGTTGCTGTGATGCTACACTACACCACACCCAACCCACCCACGCACCACAATCCTCACCCCAAAAACACCAACCACCCTAGAAAATACGGAAGAGAACAAATGTTTGCAAGAGATTTACTTGTAGTTAGAGTATATATAACATAAAAGGTTTCAGATGGTGGAGAACAGTGGAGAACAAGAACAGGAGTTAGGGGGGGGGCGCGGTTGGTTCTTCTTTCAGAAAGGCGATGGTGCTCGTTAATGGGATGATAATGTTTGATTTTAGTAGCTAGAATCTGTTTTAGATGGAGAGTAAATAGATTTGAATTTACGAGTAGGCACAATGCTCGTTTCTTTTTCCTTTCCGGGATTCAAAGACGTAATGGAAATGGACGATAGGTTGTTGTGAATTGCTTTTATGTACAGAGTTACAGGGTGTATCGTAATACCATAGTATTTACAACGCTTCGGCAGTTGGTATAGTTGATACTATTCTGAGTTAAGACTGGTATAATAATGGACAAGGGTTTTATGAATGGTTTTTGGGGTGAATATTATGAACTTTCAAGTAAATGTGTCTTTAATGTACAAACAGAAACCACAAAATTAATTTTGATATGGGTCATTAACTTATTGGAAATCGCGTTCATAGTAGTACGATTATGTTTTGAACACGGGACGCTGAGTATCAATGAGATAAAAAATACTGTTAACTCTATCTTAAGGGAAAGTCGTTCTAATTGAAACGACTGGTACAATGGTACGAATGAACGCTATGATGTATACCGAGAAATGAAGCTATCTCTTATAGAGCACGATCACACGAAGAGCAATTATAAAAACCGAAAAGATAAACCAGGACGTTTAGGGCCACTTATCCGTAATTTAATCATAAACATCAACCTGGTTTATCCTCCATTAAATTGTAGATTGAGGATAATTCGATGGGTTCGCATTCGCCTACTGATTTGCCCCTTGCTCCGGCTCCAGGGCCCCCAGGAGTGTTCTTTCTCCGCCTCGCTGCTCTCTCTGCAAAAAATTGCTTGACTCTTTCTGCAGCTGTGGCTCCGGATCAGGAACATCGCTAGATGGTCCCGGGGTTGGTGGGAGTTCAGCTACGTCATCAAATGGCCCCTTGGTCGAACTGAGCCTAAGCTTGACACTGCTTACCAGCTGGCTATAGGGAGGGGCGAGCGGACGCTTTGTCCATTTTGTTCCGTGCAATCCGAAGTTTACTCCTCTGAACGAACTTTCCAGTTCAGTTTTTCCGGCGGACTTTTTCAAAGCCAGGCCTTTTGCTTGTGCCCTTTTAAAGCGCCAACGGTGAATTTTACATCGAGCAATGGTTGTAACTCCGGACATAACCGAACACACACTGTCCGATTCTAATGTAACGCTGTCTAAAGACTCATCTTCAGCGACCGACAATCGGTTTGCACAACACGCCTATCCAATGGCTTCGCTAGTTGAGGCAGTTGCTCTCTTTTGTCTTCCACTGACTCCTTGAGATGAGGCCGTCGTCACAGTTGACAAGGTGGACGCTATCGGAGCTGCATAAAGCTTTTTTTAATAATGTTATCCACAGTTCGACCCACTAGTAGACGGGAAAATAGTTCAGCGTGTCCTGTCCGAAGGCTAATTGAAACTAGTTGGGATGTGGCTTTTGACCCTTTCGGTCCACAATATTAACCTCCCAGTATTCGTTCAAACAAAAAAACGACTCGAACGATTTTTATGAAAATCTTTTCAGATCATACTTCCTTTAACATGCTTTGAAAGGCATCTTAACGAAGTCGGTATCTTTTTTGGTTCACGCGAAATCGTGCTGGTACAAAAATCACTTACGTCGTTCAAACAAAAAAACGGTTCGACCGATTTTTATGAAAATCTTTTCAGATCATATGTCCTTTAACATGCTTCGAACGGCACCTTAACGAAGTCGAAATCTTTTTTGGTTCTCGCGAAATCGTGCCGGTACAAAAATCACTTAAGTCGTTCAAACAAAAAAACGGCTCGACCGATCTTTATGAAAATCTTTTCAATTCATATGTCCTTTAATACGCTTCGAACGGCACCTTAACGAAGTCGATATCTTTTTCGGTTCGCGCGAAATCGTGCCGGTACAAAAATCACTTAAGTCGTTCAAACAAAAAAACGGCTCGACCGATTTTTATGAAAATCTTTTCAATTAATATGTCCTTTAATACGCTTCGAACGGCACCTGAACGAAGTTGATATCTTTTTTGGTTCGCGCGAAATCGTGCAGGAAAAAATGACCACATACGTACGCACACACACACACACATATTTCTTCTCAAATTTTTGCTTAAAATGCTATTGGGACCTTGAAACGTGTAAATACATTGAAAATTTCGAATCCGATTTTCGGACCGATTACAATAACTTCCTACTGGGAAGTTAACTAGAGAGCGCCGGTGTCAGGTATCCAGAGTTGAGATATTTCTGACCAAACTGGGACCCCTTTGGCCATGCATCTCTCGGCTTATCAACACCTTTGGTTGGGGTAATTTTTTCTAAGAGAGTGTTCTAGCTCTCCGCCCGGCTACAATTAGCCAGCACTCCTGGTACATACATGACTTTGCCAGGAGTCTGCTTCCGGACGCCCCCACGAGGAGGATGTAGTCGCACTTCCAGCTGTGTATCACAGTTCAGGCACGAAGCACGAATCAGCGAGTTAGTCCCTCTGTACACCTATTGGCTGGCGAAAGCTTCAAAATGGGATTTTGTATTATGCTTTTCATTCTCTTGATCGCCTATGGATATCTGCGATGCCTCTTACTTCTACTACAGTGTAAAGCTTAAGTGTTCGTTTTGGAAGCGTTGAACTCAATAAAATTCTTGCGGCCTCAATGAAGAATTGGTTCAATGTCTCTGTTAAGTGGAAGTGGACACTACTCACAACACAATGACTCATTCAGTGAATGTCTGTACGCTCTGTAAGTATCTTTTACTTTAATTTCGTTCGTACCCTACCGAATCTAGCCATCTAATTTGGTAGAGGAATAAACTAAAGCATTCCTGAACGTATAATCTTAGTGACGCAGAGAATAACAGACTTTTGGTGTTCTTACTACGGAAACACAAGTCTCAGTCAGTGTCAAGAAGCTAATAAGCCACAACCAGTTGGTATTCCAGATAGTTTTGTTCGAAGTTGTGTTTCTTAAAACAGAAGATCGACTTGAGAAATTAGCGCTGACTAGAGATCCGAAGTGTCGCGAGGTGAGCCAACCTCGAGCGAAGTAGAGGAGTTAGACTCTTTTGGCTTGTTGCGTCAGGGAATCAGTCTTTGCATGAGGAGGAGACCATGAACCTCGCCTTTGAACTCTTGGATGTGGTATGAGTTCGTTTTTTCAGCAGCTGGCTGAGGCAGAGATGCATTTTTGGAAAGAGGTAAAACAAGATAAAAGGTGATAGAGAAGACAAAGACCATGTCGCTATGTGGATCCGAAACACGGACATCTTGGATGACAGTCGACCGCCTTAACTCTTCGGCTGCAAAGACATGGGACCAGCCACCACAGTTGTTCAAACAACCACAAAACGTGAAGTACACGAGCTGTGGCATCAAAAGGGTGTGCCGAACCACTAAAGGCAGCCCTATACCTGCCATACCTATACGACTTTTAAAAGAAACTTTCCAAGCTGTTCACTTTCTCACAATTTTTCACCTTTTACTGAAATTAAAATAAAACTGGAAATTTATGCCCCAGAAACGAAATCAAAATTTCTTCCTTTTCTTGCTTCTTTTTCAATTCATTCATCCGTCCATCGACGTAATTAATATCATTGCGAGATGTCCACTGATGATCACTTTGTTGGCATAATGGTCTTCTTTTGGGAGATCGAAGTACGCGCATGCTTCATCCACTTTCATATATTCTTGCATAATCTTTAAATGAACGATCACCGATCCTGAATGACAAGATCACAACCAGCTTTCGTGTCCATCTTTATCTTTTTGCCATATTCAAGTGTTTATGATCTCTCTTAAAAATCTGAATTTCTAATAAAAATGAATACACAAAATCACGTTCCATGCTGTTTGCGGTGTTATCAATTTGCACATTTAATCACAAAGATTCCGCTCTGCCTCTTATCAGAAGGATAATCAACAACAAATCCCGCGAAGCGATCTGAGCCCGCCGCCACCGTCTACGGATGACAGAATTGCGATTATGTAATATGAAAATTCCCAGCAGGCATTTTCCATGCCAACTTAACTCCGGGTAATCAAACGCCCGACGACGACGACGTCAAAGAGTCCCGGAAAGCAATTATTTATGCAGAACTCGTTTACGCGGAATGGGATTTTGTAATAAGCGTGTTCTGCGATCTAAAATTGGATCAAATTAAGACTTATCCAAATGCCTAATTGTTCGTGTACATACATACATACACAGCTCCCACGAATGCGATTTAGATAAGACTTAAATGTGGGACAACACTCAGTGTGCACGGCCATAACTCACCTGGTCTCGAATCTCTTCTTCCACTTTGCTATTGAAATTCGCTGCAATTTCTTGGATTTCTTGGGAGCTTTTTGCTTGAATGGATGCAAACGGGAGGAACCCAAAAAAAATCGATAAACACTAGAGGTGAAAGACAGGTGACAGCCAAGCATTGAATAGTGAAGGTTGTTTTCGATGCCGGCGCGCACTGGCGGTACTTAAGTTCCTGTTATTCACTTTCAACTTACTTCCACCTTTAGGTTTCGAGTTCACCTGGCTGCTGCTATGCTCAAGCAAGGGGCCCCGGACGGAAGGCTGTGTTGATGACACTACACACTCTGGCATGTGCCTACGGGCCTGGATATTTTCAATTTCGGTAGATTAGTTACGATTCAGTTGGCACGAAGTATGTTGAGATTGCCGGGGAGCTTTGACGTCTCTGCACCATTCTCCGGAGTGTATTTACTGGTCTTTAAGGCGTTAAAGTTGTCCTACTTGTTTTGGGACACGTTTTGGGACATTATGAGCATCATGCCTAATGGGAGAAACCTCACCGATTAAATCGATTAAAATGACTTTTTTATGATTGGTTTTATTTCTTGTAAGGCGTTAACGAGCAGATTAAGTAATCTTACGACTGATAACGCCACCGGCCAGAATAGGTGCTGCTGTATGACTTTGCAGTTGATAATGATACCAGGAAGCGAAATGCCGAATGTTATTTTGTGGGATTTGGAAAAAAAGGACGTTTTAAATCAAAATTAATACATTTCTGGTTACCATACTAATACCCTTAAAAGAATCCTAGCATAGAATCATCTACAACCGCTCACATATTCAACAAACTTTGGACCGAAAAGTTCAACCCCAAAAAAACTCATTTACACTAAACCACTTTTGATATTTTGCAAGTATACCGTTATTCCACATATTTTTAAAGATCACTCTCCAATGAAACTTCGAAAACCACATCCACAAAAAAATTTCTCAAACTCTTCATAAACAAGAAGAAAATAATGAGATCATTTCGAAAGTTGCATTTGCGTTTCGATACTGAAGAGTTTCTCAAAATTTTGTTGAAGTTCAATGTCAATGACACACTGATCGTGTTGATCGTGTTGATCGTGACGTAGAGGCTAAGGCTGCTACAACTGCAGTTTGGTGAAAAGGTTTATTCCTAAAAAAACAGTGTTGTCGACCTTCTAAACTCTGTAAATATATAAGATACAAATTCCTTTCTGTTATACAATACTTTACAGATTGGTTAAAGATCGTTAATGATGGTGTAATTAAAATTGTTGCTAGTTATGCCGCTGCTAACATCTCACGGGACTCAAAAGTAGTCCGGGCATAAACGTGACCGAGTATGACATAATAAAATTAGGTTTGCTTGAATTTTCACGTTTTTAATTGAAGAAAATTCGTTATTTTCGAAAATCCCACATTGGAGCGCCGCGGCGTCTCTAAAGATCATTTTTTCAATGTTTCAATTATAAATCGCGTTTCTTCGATTGTTCAAAGAAAATGGCGTTTTTACATTAAAAATTTATAATGGAATACTATGAAATAGTGAACACTATAAATTCTTATCCAATAAGTGTGATGGGACTTTGGAAGTGCGTTTTAGATCAACAAAAACCTGTGCCAACTTAGGCGATTGGCTGATCGTGATTATGATCAATTAAAACCGAGCTTTGATGGGTACTTAACATTTAATTTGAAAATGAACACCAATCTATAAAAGAAGAGTAGGTACAATATACACTTGAATACTCCAGATTGCATAGAGATACATTTTTATGTCGATCTTCACCGAAAACAGTAAATGGATCTTCTATGAAAATATAAACCGTTTCAAATAATCACTATATTTAGGCCAAACACTAAAATGATCCTCTGAGCCAGGCTTATCTCAGAACGCAACGTTTCCTCTTCCTTTTTCAAAAACAAAAGTACTCTACGATCACTTCAAAACGATCTTTCCAAGTTTTCCTCCTAGCCATCTTTCTCTCCCACTAAACCTATTCTTTGCTAATATCTCACATTTTTCACCTCTTTTCCGAATGGGCCGTCTTCTTCTTCTTTTAATGGCGTATAGAGTCCAAAAGTACCTACTACAGCTGCCATTTGGACCTATTGTACGCTTGACAGACCCTATACCTCAGAGTTGTTGGCCAGATCGCTTGAACAACTTCTCGCTTAGATTAGTGTATTCGAAGAAGGTTGCAATAATCAGCAAGACACTTTGCACTCAATTATATGATTCAATCATCTTCAAAGAAAATTAAAAGTCTGAAACTTTTCACTTTAGGTCACTTTGATCATTTAGAACACTTTCATCGCTTTTATAAACAAAAACTGACTCTAAACATCATTGCGCCTGTATTTGTATATCTGAGCCCCTCCTTTATCCAATTTCTAGATCTTTCCACTTCAATCTTCAATTACAGTTCGTTCAAACTTTAACTAATAGATGGCGCCCCGTAAACTTACTGCCTAAGTCGTTACAAATTACAGTTCGTTCAAATTCTAATAGATGGCGCATTAATCATCACAATATGATAAAAAAAAATATTGCTGAAAAAATCATTGATAGAAAAAACTATTGGAAAACGGTGTTCTTTACTGGTCCCCTATTCAAGTACTTACCTCACGCAAAGCTGCTTTACTTCGCTGATGAAAGTAGAACCAAATTTTGCAGTATGGTAAAGCCGACGATTTTCTTTTTATTGAACATTCTTCGCAATGATAAATACGAGGACGGAGAAGAAGTTGAGTCCTGATGATCTGACGATTTGAGGAAGCTTCAACTATCTTGAAACAGCGACGAATACAAGTAACGATTGACAAAAACCGCAAAATATTAGGAAACATAGCCTTCTACGCCATATGCCCATTACTACGAAGTAACTAGAAAGAGTGGGGCAAGAAATCCACCATTTACTATTACTACCTTCTTGTGTGCCTAACAGAACACCTCAACCAAAAATTATATAACTTTAGTGAGTCGAGCCTGGTTGCTCTAGACTTTTCAAACCTTTCAATAGAGAGTCCTGATTACTAAACTGCAAGCTATTAGTATTGGCTTAGTTCTAAACATCTGCATTGAAAATTTTACTTCTGACCTTTTGATCAAGGTATTGAGTGGGACTCATCTAAACCCCACATCATACCTGCCGGTGTATCCAGGGGACAATTCTATCACCTGTTCTATTCCTAACCGTTATATGTGATCTGCTCTTCAGTATACCTGTGCATGTGTCTGATCGATTATAAGAACGCGATCGATACAGTGAAGATCGATGATTTTCTCTACAAACTTGTCACATAGGTATGGTATGACCGGACGTGAACTAAACATGATCTATAATATGTTTTCGAAAAAGAAGCTCGTCTTCAAAAGCGGGAACAACTGCACGTATCAAATCGGTTCTTCGATATTAAAAATGATCTGCAAAACAGCGCGGCAATTTTTACTGCTCTTATTTACTTTGTAACACAAGTGATCTTATAGGTTCACTCCCTTTGGCACCAGCGCACAGTGGTCGAAAATGCCAAAAAGCTGACCAAAAGTCGAAAAATGAAAGTCTTATTTAGGAACTTCCACTTTTTGTACAAAATTCTGCGTAATCCATATTTTGTTTTTTTTAACTTATTAAAGCTTAGCTTAAATTGAACCGTTTTATCTTTGGTAATAAACTTTCGAGGTCAAATTAACACAAGTATTGGAGTTATAAGCAATTTTAATGCTAATATTGGCTCATTTCGTACTTTTTTAGTACCTTTTCACCTAAGCTTTGCCAAAAAGTACCAAATAAGGTCAATTTTAACACCAAACTTGTTAATAACTTCAAAAGTAAAGGTCGTACCAAAAAAATTGTCCAAACATTATTGACAGGAAATTGTCCAAGCTTTCCAATTTTGCAAAAAAAAAATTAGTTAACTTAGGTATTTTATGGAGAAAAAGGTGGTTTTAGTTGAAATTTTAGTTAAAAAAACCAAAATTTTGACTTTGATGACTCATTACTATGGAATTTGATATTTGATAACCTTGATTTTTACAATTTTAGATAGGTAGCAGTATTCTGCGTACACTGATACCTTATTCATGAAAGTAGGTCATAGGGCTACAAAAATACAGGGTGATATGTAAAACTCAAAAAAAAACAACTTCAAAACGCCCTAGCGGCTAAACCGTTACCATATCCAATAAAATAAAATATAATACCAAATTCGTGATCAGCGACCTGAAAAACCCAATCCCAATTTCATAGAAAAATAGTGTTCAATATTTATGGTCGCCATTTTGAAGCCGCCATTTTGTTTTTTTAAGAAATAATAACAAATTCGTGATCCCTTTATTTTCAAGCAATTATCTCAGTTTTTTCGACTTTTGTCCATCTTTTTGCCGATTTCGACCACTGTGTAGCGTGCCTATGCAGATGATTGGTTGTGATGATTTCGAAACAATAGAATGTTATAGCAATGTTTGGAAGTTGAAGATCAATTTTCGCAAATGTGAAACGATCCTTTTTCGGACTCCTATAAATAACGCTTCTCGCAATACATATGTAGAGGAGCTAGGAAATCTTCCTTATTTGGAATAAGTGAAAGAACTTGGGTTCTGACTGGACCAATACTTATGTTTCAATAGAAATGCAAGTGCTGATCTAGCAATGGTAAACACAAGTTTCATTAAACCCATGCTACGGTGATCTGCCATGAAGCTTTGGTCAGATCGTTTTTGACCTATGGTTGCCTCGTATGGTTCAACAGTTCTTCGAAATGAAATTTTTAACTTCCGAATTTGGCTTCAGTAAGCTACACACGAACAATGTTCTCTAGGATAAGACATATGGTAATAGGATCGACACTTTCATAATCAAGTTAATTCGAGATCGTGTTGATGGAGAAACGGACAGCGACCAGCCTCTTATTCTGCTCAAACGCTGAATATTACAGAGCAGCTTCCGATCTCGGTTTAATCCCTTCAGAAGAATTTATGCACGTGGGCTCCAAAAATTGGTCTACGATGGATGTTCAAGATTTCTTGAGGCTCAGCATGCGAAGCTTATAGTCCAGGGAAATTATCAAAAAAAACGCACGAAAGGAGACAAAATTCGGAAATGGCTGAAAATTGGTACACAGCTTCCTTGAGACTTTTTAAGAAAACAATTTCGGAATCACAAAAAAAAAACATGGCCGCCGGAAATATAGCGGTTTTCCGGTTTTTCCTTGTATCTCGGTTTCTATAGGTCGTACAACCCCGTACAAAGGCCCTAAATGTTTACAATGAAATTCTCTACAACTTTAGTTATTACAAAGATGCTGACCCGATTAACCTTTTCAAATTTATTCAAGGTCAAAGTTATCAAAAATCACTTTTTGGCCAAAACATCACTCAAAAACTGTTTTTTTCGAAAATTTGTTTTGATCAGTCAATACGAAACGTTATTGCCTACAAAAAAGCCTCTTGTCATTTTTTCGAAAACTTAACCCTTTCAAAGTTATTCAAGGTCAAAGTTTCCAAAAATCACTTTTTAACCAAAATATCACTCAAAAACTGCTTTTTTCGAAAATTTGTTTTGATCAGTCAATACGAAACGTTAATGCCTACAAAAAAGCCTTTTGTCATTTTTTCGAAAACTTAACCCTTTCGAAGTTATTCAAGGTCAATGTTTCAAAAAATCAGTTTTTGGTCAAAAAATGATTCAGAAACTGATTATTCAGATTTTTTTTTGTTCTATTTATACAAAAGATTATTGCCTACCCTAATGAACCCTTGCCATTTTTTCGAAAAATTTTCGAAAATTTTTGCAAAAATTAATATTGTTAGTGATTTTTTGACCAAAAACTGATTTTTGTAAACTTTGACCTTGAATAACTTTGAAAGAGTTAAGTTTTCGAAAAAACGAAAAGAGGCTTTTTTGTAGGCAATAACGTTTCGTATTTACTGATCAAAACAAATTTTCGAAAAAAACATTGAGTGATGTTTTGGCCAAAAAGTGATTTTTTGATAACTTTGACCTTGAATAAATTTGAAAGGGGAAATCGGGTCAACATCTTTGTAATAACTAAAGTTGTAGAGAATTTCATTGTCAACATTTAGGGCCTTTGTACGGGGTTGTACGACCTATAGAAACCGAGATACAAGTAAAACACCGGAAAACCGCTATATTTCCGGCAGCCATGTTTTTTTTGTGATTCCGAAATTGTTTTCTTAAAAAGTCCCAAGGAAGCTGTGTACCAATTTTCAGCCATTTCCGAATTTTGTCTACTTTAAATTTCCCCGGACTATTAGAAGACAGAAACAAGCAACCTTCAATCCCATTTTTACAGTGACTGGATTTAAAGAATTAGAATCACACTTCCTCTGAAACTACTTTGCACCTCTTTAGACACTGAAATAGTTTAAGGAAGTAAAGCTTATAATGTAGTAATGTTACATAAAAAATTCTTTGATATATTCAGCGGAACAAAACCCACCCAAATGTACAATTAAGCCTAATCTAATTGGCCCAAGTCAATCACCGATAGACAGCTCTATGTTAACCATAAAAATAATTTGGAGGAAGCAAGTCAAAAACCTCTTAAAAATAATTTTCATAATTTTTTACTAGATACAGTCAAACCCATAAAAAGTTCCCCATAATTGATTACCCGCACAGAACATATAATTACAAGATCCATAGACCTCCGCGCGAATAATAGCAACTTTTCAAAAACCACCCACAAGAAAAGCACAAAAAAAAAGTATCACCACCATCCTTGAAACTATGCTGAAGGGTCATGCCAGCTTTTAATTATAGCATCCCCAAAAGGTTTATAGCCATCAAAAGTGCCAATCATGGTAATCAATATAATCTCCCGAAAGCTCCAAATCCCAGCTCAAGCCATCACTGGGAGGCGCGCCTATTCCGCCCGATCTCCTCTACCATCGCTGGGGGATAGCTCTCGTCTCCCTACCTACACACCTATCGCACAGCCTCGTCGACCGTCTTTAATTACTATGGCCACGGAGTCGAGAGTTTTGGTGCTGGTTTTCATTATTTTTTTTGTTTTTTGCTACTTGGTCGAGAAACTGAGAAACTTCTTCAGTTTTTCCCAGAGTTATTTTGTCTACCCCCCGCCGGGAGGCGGTACATCTGTCAATCACCAGGGAACGGATGTAAGAGCTTGTGTCGGGGGATCAATTGAGCGATTATAACAGTATATCCAAATACTCCGCTCTTGGGTGCCCTTATCCATTCAACCCACAAGAAAGGGAGTAGTCTGCTGCTGTGTTGGGCTTGCGATTTTCGACGGTTTTAATAGACTTTTAGAAGGGAACCGTGTGGGATGTGTAAAATCTGCGTAAATTCATCAAAACGTCAATGAAGCTGATGTTGACGAATGGGAAATTTTGAAATAGTCTTTCAATATTGATTTTTTTAAAAGAAACACCAGCAGCAAAAAAACAAAATGCCCAAGCCTCGTTACATGCGCCCTTTCAGAGCGAGCAATCATGTTGTAATGGAGTCGATTCGATTTAATGAATCTGACAGCCAACATCCAACTCTGATTGAATTTCAATTATTGGAGAAGGGAGGCAGCAGCAGACTCGTTTAGATTTATTTATCTGTGATGATAGGGCTGTGATTAGTTAGCTGCTAAAAGCATTGGTCTTTGAGTAATTATTATAGTTTAGATCCTCTAAAATGGAGCCTCGGTAGCTTAGGGGTTAAGGCGATCGACTACCATCCTAGAAGTCTGTGGTTCGATTCCGCGCACCGCCGAAGCTGTTCAAGAGTCAGTTTGTTGTCTTTGCTGACTGCGTTGGGCATCTTTCTTTCTTTTAAAGAGATATAGGGTCCACAAGTCTCGCGGCCACATAATGTACTACTCTTGACACGTCCGGTACCTCAGATTTATAGGCCAGACCGCTGGAACAAACTCATAATAATTAGAGAGAGAATAATTGAAAGAAATGAGAGATTGTCTCGGTGGAATTCGAACCCATGACTCCAGCAATGGGTGCTAGGATGGATTGTACCAAGTACGTCTTGTTTTGATGATCCACAAAAATCTCGTGCTTACTTCGGCCAAAAGCTGATATCTTACAAGTAATCACAATGTGTGGATATAGTTTAGTATAAGATCTGGAAAGAAATTAGATAAGCTGTAAATGGAATTCTAAATAATAATATATTCCCAAAACCGTGAGTGGTTTTAAGACTGGTTTTCGACCTCCACCCTTTTACCCACTGATTGGACCAAACAAAACGTCGAAATATTGGTTTTCAGATTTTCTAACTACAGCTGACCGGGAAATGAAAGTTGTGATCATAGATTCGTTACTTGCGACCTTAAAAAGCCCCAAACAATAGTTTTTGAGCTGCAACTCAAAACTGTATGCCATAATTTCGTTATCATGGGTCAAAAAATTGTGTAGTGTAATTAAAAACTACATTATCATCTAAAATCGCATCTTTGACCAAACTTTCCTCATTTAAAAAAACACCATCGCTTACCGTGATATATTTTGATAATAATTTCCACTTTGTTTTATTATTTTTGTTAAATTTTTTTATTGAAATTTGCCGGGGGCGTTAAAAATCTCCCCAGAAAGAAAAACCTTTTCAACATAAGCATAATGACACTTACATACATACATATATCGCACTACGGCAAGAAAAGTGGCACAACTCAAAAATAGGTTGTTTTGAGTTATTCCCGTTTCCCGCCAGGCATTAAATTTTGTTTTCGGCTCTGGCTCATGAAACTTAGTCGATTCACAAACCTTAATAATAAATTTTTATATTCGCCTGTTTATATGCTAACCGTAATTTTAACTCATTTTATCATTTTATATTGGGAAATGCAATACTCATTTCTGAGTGACAGAAATGAGATAAATGAATAATTCTTGTTTTGTGCACACCTTTACGACTCCGACTTCCATATAAAACCAGTTTGAGCAAAATCGGTTTAGTAGAAATCGGTTAAAGTGCTGTACAAAAAAAGTGCTTGCGTATTAATATATAGATTGATTGGGGCTACCCAAGTTAAGTTTGGAGCCATGTTTAAAGCAATAAATTACTAAACTTTATTTAATCAACAACAAAAAAAAATCCAATCTAATTAAAATTATTTTACATTTTTTCCAGGGAGGAAAACCAGCTCCATACTATGTCGGAGGTACACAGACTTTGCCCCATCGAGGGATGTATTCAGATCGCACCAAGAACGCCGTTGGTGAGTATAAAATTCGACAAAAATTCACCGACACACACAAACAAAATTCTACAAAATCAATAATATTAAACTGCATGAAAGCTTGCTAATAAAAACTGCTTTTTTTTGTTTAATTTGCATGAAATAGAGAAAAGGGTAAATAAAAAACAATTTAAAATACCTTCAAAAAAGGTATATACAATTCACCCATTTTATCTCAAGCCACAAACTCAAACAAAGCGCCCTCTTATCTCTCTGTGATCCCAACTATGAAATGAACCCAAACCAACATTAAACTACACGAAACGAGGCGAAGCCGATGTAGGTCGATTACAAATTTCGAATTTACTTGGGTTAGGACTCTGTCCGACTTGGGATTTATCATCATCTTACCCCCACCCCTTTAATGTAATGAACCTGCAAAATTAATAAGCTCCGAGGTAATTTCAATGAAATTCAATTGTTTCCCTTTGTTGCCATGTTATCGTCGCTGCTGGGTTTTTTTGTCATAGGCGATGCGCCATTGCTTGTATAGTATATTTCTCACCTGGATTTTTTTTTGTGGATGGTTATATAAAATCTGAAATCTTCCACCATCAATCAAGTCCTTATGAAAAAGTGGCGACCTCCAATGATTTGTGGCCTCTTTGCTCTAATTGCAGCCGGTTTTTAGAGGTGTTTTCCCTTCAGAAAAGTTTGTGCCTCGTGTAAATTGATGGTTAGTGCTAAAAGGTGAGAAACTAGCTCCATAACAATAACATGAGGTGGAAAGATGCCTGTAATTTTGGGATAACAGAAAACTTCTATTTTTGGACAGTTTTTGATTAATACTTTGATGAAAAAAGTTTTTTTTTTGTACTGATTTGCGGGGATTTTTTTTATGTCTTTATTTTTAGGTGGGGATGATTGTAATTTTGTCTCGGTTCGGATTCGATTCGTAATGGTGAGATTAAACTGGATGTGGATTGAAGGGTATAGATATGTTGGTTTTAATGATAACGTTTTTTTGAAGGTGCACTTAAGAAATAAGACCATTGGATCAAGTGATAATCCAATGATGCAATTCCCGGTGAATATGGTGAATCGTTTCTGATTCAAACTCCTTTAGCTTCTGTAAAGTCGTTCTTGCTGTATGATCCCGTAGATTGTCTTGATAAAAACTGTTCGCCTTAAAACCAAAAATTGTCGATTTATTTCCAGCTCTGACTTAAGCCACTCACCTCACAGTATACCTCTTTCGTATCGTCTGGTTAGAGTATAAAAACTCATAGTGGATTAAACTCTTCATATCCCACTAAACACCTCACCTTAGGTTTTTTCCGATCTGCTTTAGCCTAGAGTTCCGGGGTGTTTTCTTTGTCAGTAGGTATTGGGGCGATTGGACCTGGGAACGAAATCTGACCTTGATCTAAGACCAAACCAATTAATCGCAGGTCAAACCGTGTCATACACCGTGTTTTAATTTATCTTGGTCGACACTGTACAGGCCCAAAGCGCATCAAATGGCGGCATGCACTTCATATAGTGGCATATGTTGTTTACTATACAAGTGATTGACCGTGGATCGCCCAACTGCCACACGTGTCACTTGCAGGCGCGCCAATTACCGAGATTAATTTATTAGTTTGACCCTGAAGATACGCATCACACATGATAATTAGTTTGACTTTTGGTTAAGGTCATGACCTAGTTCACATGGCCAACCATCGCAACACCTACTTTTGTCTATCGACTGTCTTCTGCGCTTAAAATTTGTGCACAGGATCCACTTTTCATCGCGAGTCATAATTTGGTTCAAAACAGGTTCATTCTTGAGAAATTACAGCGTCTCTGCGCGCGATTACACTCCCAATTATTATTACAATTTCTACACTTCTTCCAGGACGAGGACGACTTTTGTGGCGTTGAAACCATTTGCGACACCTTATTTCACTATGCCTCACCATAAGTTTGTACAATCATTCGACGGCCTCAGCCGAAATTTTTGATTCGAATTGAAGGAAAAAAGCAAACTTCGCACAAATGACGCTTATTTGCCTCAAAGTTCGAGATTTTCACCCACAACAAAATATATGACCTTGATAAAAATTCACAAATGTAATGGTAAGGAGTTGTTGACAGATGCCTAGCTTATCTTACAATTAGGCCCGTAAACATCAACAGAGATTTTGAATATCTTGAATCAAGGATTACTTTTAGCCAGAATCCGTAATATGCCCGTAAACAACGAAGGAAATTTTCAATACTTCGGATCAAGGATCACTCCTTAAACTCTCTCATACACATGGCGCACTGGATTTACAGAGCAATGATTACACCAGATTTACAGAACGATACTTTGTTTAATCTAGCCTTCTGCCTTTTAATCGTTAGATATACTGTCTACTTTACCCTATATAGCAAAATGGGGAGACAGAGCTTCTCCCACAGTAAAATGTCACTAAAGTCTTTACGCCGGTCCTGAAGAAAGTTATAGGGTTCCGTCCTGTATCCAGAATTAGATATAAGTGCATCTCTATGAGGTTTAAGCCGACTTTTAACAAAAAAGGAACATGCAATGAAACATTTTTTTTAAACTAGTCTCAACATCCTAACTGCATAGGCGCCGCTTTATATATTCTGAATAAAATAATACGTACCCTAAAAGAACCAACTAAAGCGCACTAAACTTTAAACTAAATAAACACATAAACAGTTTTTCTTTAAAAAAAAATTAGTGTAGATAAAAAGTATTTTTGATTAATAAATTAATAAATTAGCAAAATCTCAAGTATATACTACCATAGAACTACTAGACTAGCCCGCTTGCTTCCCCAAAAAAAAGTTATTGTCTGAAACTTGCTTAAAATCCTACATTAAATATTTAACCAAAAAAAAAATAAAACCAAAAAAAAAATGCTTCTTCATTGTTTTAAAATTTCATATTTCGCCATTTTTTTCTCGCCTTATGTTTTCTTTTTTTTCTTCTGTGTTTGTTTTCCCTCCTTTCGTTTCGTTTCCATAAAATTTTCATTTCCATATTATATTTTCATTTGTTTCACAATTTTACGAAACAAAAAAAAAAGAAGAAAACAAAAAAAACTTTTTTGTTTTTTTTTCTTTCGTAATCATATGTAGGAGCTCCAGCCAAACCACTGAGATCGTATGGCTCAAGGGGTAGCATGGGACCCCCATTTCCCTATCCCCCGGATCAGCTGTACAGTATCCCAGGTATATGTATTATGTGATTAAAAACAAACAACAACAAAACAAACAAAAAAGCAACAAAATCAAAGTTTCGTTTTTTTATTATTATTATTTTACTTTAATATTTTACTTTATATATTTTATTTATATTTATCTTTCTGTTCTATTCTCATCCTCAAGTCGTTTTTTAAATCTTTATATTTTCTTTAATATTATTCTTTTCTCATTCATTTCAATTTATAAAAAAAAATTGTTTTTGTGTCGTCCACTTTTTAGTTTTCTTTAGTTCCAACTTCAAGACTATGTCTATAAGTAAAAAAAAACTATCACCTATCTTCTTCTCAATAACACACACACTCTCTCAAAAGTATTTGTAGTTTTAGTTTCCTTACAAGACTTGGGATATCGGTTTTTTAGTTCAAATCCGTTTCTTTGTTACTTAAACGTTTACAAAACAAAGTATATTTTTGGGTAGTTATGTTATAAGGTTTATTGAGTAATTGTTCCAAAATTAAATAAAATAATTCTTTAAATTTAAAAAAATAAAAACATTAATTTTATACTAAAAAGATATTTTTCCCCCTCCATATATTAATACATAGACGGTTACACAAGTTCACCAGAAAGAGGAACTCGTGGAGGATACGAAGAACCATATTATAGCCAATATGGAACTAGAGGATCGACTGTAACGCCTATTATCGATGAGGAACAGAGATGGTAATGCAGTTTTTTTTTTAATTTTAAATGATTCATTTTCATGTAATTTTTTTTATTTTTTAGCTCCGAAGCTTTAACTGAAGATCAATATGCTTTATATGGAATGAAAGTTGCTGGAAGAATACCAAGGAATCCAAATCAGCTGTATGATCCTACTAGGTATATAGTGTATATAACGTAATAACATATGGCTAGAAAATTTTGGAAGATGGTGGGTTTTGGTATTCTGATTTTAAAGCGACGCACAGCAGAATACAATGTAAATAATTGCAACGATTTTTAATTTAGCCGAAAAATGGTTAAACGAAAGGAGTGCAGAATAACTCCGTTCTCAAACTAGAAGAATATACTTTTCTTGAGGGAAAAACGTTCTTCCTTATCGCAAATACTTTGTCCAACAATTTCAAAATAGCAGTTTATGTCATCGGCATAACTCTTTTGATTTGTTAAACAAGGTTGCGTTCGCATCAATTACAATCTTTTACTAGTAGTATAGTCATTTGGTAGTTTTATCTAAAAAAATTTTCGGGAGTTTTGAAAATTTGTAATTTTATAGATTTCGATGTGCTATTTCCGAATTTCAAATTTGCCACCTCGTATCTTTGCCGCTCGCGCCGCCATGTTGGAAAAATGGCGCCTAAAAGCAGTTTTTTGACAATATCTCCTTTCCGACTTACGACTCCGATCATGAATTTATGTCCAACTCAATCAACAGAGATATTGAACTCATTCTGGATTGGAGCTGCAACATACAAGCCTCTTCCCGAATCCAACTCCCTTATTTGGGTTGCGGCTTCAAAAACGTCGTTAGATAGAGTGCGGTGGTTTAAATTTTATCCGTGAAAATGCCATTTTCTCTTTGAGCCACTGTACTAATATGGCAACCCTGTCAAAACTTTATTTTTTAAACACGATAGATAACTTTGCATACAACACCGCTAGTACTTCGCTTATAGGACCTTGTGCTGAAGGTCGAGTCGTGTGACATGACAAGCCGCTTGAGTTAAAGAAAGTGATGTTTCAGCCGAGTAACGATTTTCAGCATAGGGGCCTAAACTCAAGTTGGCACTTCCACTCTCTGGGCGTTGTGTTGAAAGTCATAACGTTTCAGGCACTTTCTTCAACTCAAGCGACTTATCACGACACACGACTCGACTTTCAGCACAGGGGCCATAGAGTTATTATAACATAAATTCAAATAAAAAGCGTAAATTTAAATAATTCTTAATTTATTTTCAAATTCCAACAATTTTCACATAACCTTCAGCAGCTGCTACCAAAACTTTATAAATTTCTTCTGGACTTGGTCCAGCAAATTGATCCTCAACCTTCATTTCACTTGTTGCATTTTTAGACCTTGCCATACGCTTCGACCTGCGAAAAACCTTAATCTTCTTCAAAGGACTAACACTGTTCGTATTCGATGTTAAGCTGCCACCCAACGAATGGAAGTAGGTCGTGCCTGTGTGAATGATTTGGCGAAAATTGTGAAGACATAAAATTATGTAAATTATTAATTTCATACCTTTGCTTTTTATTGCGTGAACAATCATGCAGAGTAAGTATCCACCAAAAGCTAGAAACGATAGTGCTGTAATGCTTAGTTGAAAGACTGTTTGAATTTTGCTGGGCTCTCCGTGGTCTTCTAGTTCGTTGTATGATCTGGAGCTAGGAAAAAGTATTTAAGTATGTGTGATTGTTTGATAGGTTATTGTTTTTTAATTTGTGAATGAATGAATATACCTTGCGTCTTCACTAACTAAAGGAAGTGGTGATAGATTTTCTTGAATAGGTTCTTTAACAGATTTGTCCCTTGTTCGGTTTTCAAGTTCTAAACTAGGATCATCAGTTGGTGTACATGTCAATTTTTCGATTGATCTTTTAATCTTCAACAACTGAGACATTGGAAGATCGGTCAAGCAGCTGATCTCTTCTTTCAGAATATCACTAACACCACCCGCAATGGCCACTGTAACACTTAAGCAAAGCCACAGAACGATCTTCGGCATAGTTTAAATCACAATAACAGCACGATGATCATCCGACAATGGTCTTAACACTTATGCCTCAACATCCAGAAGAAACTTCTCCTTAAAGGTGACAAACTTTCCAGAATTATGGAACCGTAACACGGTTATTATTATCATCGTTGGTTCTATAATGACAAAGTGATCTTTTTTCGCGGTAATGATCATGGTAAACTATATCAGCCCAGATTCCAGCCACTCTTCTTCTCTAGCTACTCACCTGAGTGTGATGTGCGAAAATTTCTAATTTAACCGAGTTCTATATGTGTATAGTAGTGAAAGCGAATTTCACGATCAAATCAAGCCGATGACGTTTTGAGCATTTTCATTTTATCATTTCAGGCCAGAAGATCTTCATCGGATTCGAGTGGAGCATATGGAACGCCAGTTGGCAAATCTAACCGGCCTAGTACAGAAGGCGCTCAATCAAAATCCACAGATGGGACCTCAAGTAGGCGCAATCAATGCGAATTATCTGGGCGTTCCGGGACAGTGCCGCGGAGGTAAGTTTTCGTTTTTCAATTAAGCTCGCTTTGATGGGTTTCAGCTGCTCTCTGACTAACACTCACTTTCACACCACTAACCTCACGAAATTTGTACCTTTTTAGTTTGTGGGTTTTATATTTATTTTTTTTTGTTAGTGTTGCGTTATTTTTTTTTGGATTTTATTTATTTTAATATTAAAACAATTATTATTTTTTGGTACAATTATATAAAACAAAGACGTTCACTCCATGGTATATATATACGTATCATTGCCTCAAAATCTCATTCGTAAAATTTTTAGTGCGTTGCTGCTAACGCCTTATCATCATCGTGTTCACCAGTAGTGTTTTTTTTATATTATAGCTCGATATTAGATTTTAGATAAGATCATTTTGACTTTGGTGTCGCTGGTATTTTTGATGTTTCTTTTTATCAGTGTGTGTTAATTCACCATCATTTAAACAGGTTAAAATTTATACTTTTAATAATTTCATTTTTGGGGGTAATTGTTGACTTGGAAAATAATAATTAACGATCCGAAAAAAAAAATCGATTCGAAAAATCTCAGCCCAATTTCTCTTACATGTTATATACACCAAAACTTGAGTCTTATCTGTAGTGAAAATAATAAACAATTATAAAACCATCTCAAATTACCAAAAAAAAAACTTTATTTACGGATTGTTGATCATCACAGATAACAACATCAACAAAAAAATCAATTGGTGAATTTTAAAAGCGCGATCCAAATCACATAAGGTGGGCCTTACCTGTCCAGACATTAAAGTGTAGAGAATAATTTTTTTGTTACTGGCGCTGATGTTATTAATTGAATCAATTTCGATGGTAAATAAAATCGAAAGGTTTTTGTGCAGGTGTTAATTGCGTTTAAAATGAAATTAAATAAAAAAAATTATGACAGCCGACAGCTTTCTAACGTGCGATGTTAAGGTCTGCTGCTGTTGGGCGCGATCGGTCAAGATCGAGGATGCTATTTTTGAAATGGGTGTGTTTTTTTGTTGTAGGAGAGCTTGAAAAAAAAATTGTTTGTTTACTTAAAAGAATTGCGCTAAGATTTGTATTATTTGTTTGATTAGTGAAATGGGATGAGGGCAATGCAAATCAATATGGTATGATTAAGTTTTTCATCAGATCAAGCCACAAATAATCTTCATAGATGTTTTTTAACATTTTCATTTACCCTGTTAAAACCCTCTTGAGTAAGCATTAATCTACCCGAATACTCTGACCAAATTTTTGATCTGAATGCATCAAAATTATTAAAATCGAATGAACAGTGTACATTTTATTGATCTTTTCAAGATCAATTCGCTACCAGATGATATTTTGGCCTTAAAAACTAAGAGTTGAGGCAACCTTACCATTTGTGATGATTATAGGTCAGTCAATAAGGAGAAAACCAGAACTAAATGAAGCAAATCAGTTTTCGAAAAAGCTTCAAAGCTTTTATTTTAAAAAGCTCCCAAGCTTTCATTTTTAAAAATCTTCAAAGCTTTTATTTTTAAAAGGCTTCAAAGCTTTTATTTTTAAAAAGCTTCAAAGCTTTCATTTTTAAAAAGCTTCAAAGCTTTCATTCTTAAAAAATTCAAAGCTTTCATTTTTAAAAGTTTTTATTTACTCTTCTTTATTACTTCTTATGATGACCTACCAAAGCAAGAGAAACGTTAATCTATCCGTTGGTTTGGGTATAGAGCTTCCGAATACCATATTGCAGAGGATCGATTTCACTCAACAGTTCTTATTTCTGATTGTTTGAATTTATAAGAGTTTGGGGGTAAAATATTACTTTAAAAATAGAGTGATTGACGTTCAATTCCTCTCGGCGGCGTGGTATCCCTTCAGATTTCCATGATTTCGATTTTATATTAACAATTTAAGAAATCAAATGAAAAAATGCTTTTCCTCCACTAGTGAAAGAGAAACTGTAATGCTTTGCCTCCACTGAGAAAAGAGCTTTCGAGTCAGGAGTACTCGCTTCTGCATTAATTGAGGCCCTTTTAGGCCATTCATGTACGAGGGACCATGGTTCGAAAGCTTTTTTAGGCAAAGGAGGCGTGCGGAGATGAAATAAATCGAGAGTTTCGTACCTCGGTGGGGACTTTCATGGTTTTACTTTTACCTTGCAAGCAGTGAACGGCATGGTCCCTCTTGTATGAATGGCCTTTTAGTACACCGGAAGCGGGCGTTTGAAGGAAAAGCTCTTTTGGACGAGGAAAGCTTGGAAAGGTGGAAAAAGTGGTAGGTTTCGTGTTGCAGTGGAGATCTTTATGCTTCTGCTTCAGAAGAAGCATTCTATTAGTTCTTTTAAATGCTTTATTTATCGCTGGGTAATAATAGATGCGCGATTATATATGATAGTATTATTGGCATAACTCTCTTTTATGTTAGGTGAAATTGCGAGTAAGAAAAATGAATATTTTAAAACCGATAGTAAAATGTAGCACTAGAAAAAAGCTCATATCGGAAATTGTACAAACGTTAGTCATATTTTCCGATATGGAGTTAAATCTTGAAAAATGTAAATTGTATATTGAAGTTTGTACAACGTATACAAAAATCCACATGTACAAAACTCCCCAAAAAAAACAAAACAAATAAAAAATTTATCAAAAAAAAAACATAAATTCATGCCCTCATAAAATTTGTTATAATCATCCAGTTTTGCATGAAAAGCCTGGTGTTTCAAGTTCTTAAATCGGATGTTTTTTTAAAAATTGTAGTTTTAAAACACGAAACAAATGTTATAATAAAAGTGTGAGTCTTCGTACGCTCAGTTATCTCATTGAAAAACAAACTTTCTTTTTTTGTATTGATTTTTGAGTTTGAATTTAAACCAGAAAAAAAACAACCCTTCGAAAAATTGGAAAATATTTTTTTTTTAATTTTGACAAAATGTAAAGAAAAAAAAACAAAAACGAAACAAAATCAAAAGAGAAAAGAAAATTCATTTGTTATACTTGTTATCATTTTTTTCACATCAATAATGACGATGAACACACACAGGTCTAGATGACATGGACGGCCACTCAAGTGGCAGCTCAACATCAATACAAGGTAAGTGTGAAAACAAATATAATTCGATTTTCTTTTTTGTTTTTGGGTACAAGAAAAGTAATTTAACAAAAAAACCAAAAATAATATTAGAATTGTTTTTGGTAAATTGTGTGAATTTTGAAAAAAAAACCAAATTTGGACATACTGAGAGAAAGAAAGAAGCTGTTTTGATTTTTTTTAAATATCAGAGATTTTAGCAAAATATTAAAACCCAATTTTTGTTGAGTAGAGAACAAGAAAAAAATATGTTTTTCTCTATCAAAACAGCTTTTTTTTAAATTAATTTTGATAAATAAATTTGCCATTAATAAGTGGCATGTTAAAAGTAAAAAAACAATCATCAATCCATCCGCAAGCTAACGGAACTGGAGATGATTTGTACATAAGAGAAAAACCACCAAAACTCGGAAAAACATCATGCCGTAAGTTTTAAATGCTTTATAAAAATATTATATATTATCAAACAAAATATATAAATATATTAACCTTACACCAGTTTAAACAACAAAAAAATCACAAAAGCATCACCATAATTATTGTATTTAGAGTTGAGATTGTGTATTTTATACGTTTTTTTTTCAATACAACAAAAAAAATATTACTCAAGCAACAAAACAAACAAATTATAAATAAATAAAATTCAAAAAAAAAACAAATAAGAAAAAATTCGAAACGATTTTAATAAAATTTTGTACAGTGATCAGTAATATTTGCGCATACACACACCATTAAGATAGTAGTGCCCTAAATAAATAGATGCTTATTGTTTTAGTGTTTAAAGATTGCTTTCATATTTATTTATTTTTTTATTATTTTATATTACCAAACAATTAAAAAAAAATACCATTTATATATCTTATAATATAATAACAACAAACTATAATCACTAACCAACAAAAGAAGATAATGGCGCTTTTACCAGTAGCAAAGTAAATAACAAAATGGCGATAATATTTTCTTCTATAAAAACCAAAAAAAAAAAATTATTCTTATTTTTATTTTGTTTTTTAAAAAACTGTTTTTTTTTTAAAAAAAAAACTATTTTTTTATTCAATTGTTGTGTATTATTTATTAAATAAAATTATAAATAAACAAAACAAAAACAAAAATTTCAGATAAATCTGTATCATTCGAGAAATCTGTGTCGTTCAGTGACGATATTCAAGGAGTTCCAAAATCGCACAGTCCACAACATGCCGGTAAATCACTTTCGCTTAAGATAACTGCCCTATAGATTATTAATTTGTTTTTTTTTTAATTTTTATTTTATTTTATTTTTTCCGTTTCTAAATGTAGTTTATTTTGTTTATTCTTTTTTTTTATAGTATATATATATAAATTTAAAAAAAAATTGTAAATATGTATTGTTTTTGTCTTGTAAATTTCTAAAACGAAAAAAAAATATTAAAAAAAGCCCAAAATTTTCGAATTGAGTGCTCTGTTTTTTTTTGTTAAACGTGCAATTTCGTTTTTTTATTTCTCTTTTAGTTTTTGTTTCAATTTTTATATTTATAAAAAAAAATCGCATGTTTTATATAAATACACATAAAAGCTAACTGCAAAAATTAAAAATATTATATAAATACATAAAATGTATAAAAAATAAAAATGCAGCTCAGAAAAGCTTTTAGTGTGATATTTAAAAATAAATAATAGAGTTTTACTTTAGTGATTTTTAGTTCTTTAGGGCAGCATGAACGAAATAAAGAAATACAAGATGGTTAAAAGTATTCTTTATTTATTTATTTACATTTTTTTTCAAAAATCAACAAAAAAACGCATAATTCTGCAATAAATAATGGTTTTAAACTTAATTGGAGAATCCCCGATTTGATTAAAAATAATCGTTAGTTATCTTTACTTTGATCGAACTGCATTATCGACATTCAGTGACCAAATTTGGTCGAATTTTTTTCTACTACTAGCCATAGTCGAAAATTAACGATCGTTTAAGTCATAAAAAATGTATATTTGTCTGAAATATTGGTACTTTCAGTTTGATATAGGGTCTTTCAAGAAGAGAAGTCAGATGAAATTTTTAATGCTTAATAAAGCCATTGTTTCAAGAGCTTGTGTCAGGTGGTGCAATCCTGCTGAAAATAAACGTTTCCCTCATCCACCCAAAAATTTGAGCCTCGATTTCAACCCGATTTTGTCCGCTTGACAGTTTCCATGACAGGAAACTCCTATAAACGCCATTTTTACGCAGGCTTTACGCAAGGAATTCATTCACACTAATCGAACAATGCAATTGTGCAACCACTCTTCATAGTTTGTACTTCTGAATTGACATGACAGATCTCAAACATAAGATATTCGCGTCTCTTTTCTTCTCTTTTAAGCAATCATATCATACAGCCATTCCATCCAACTGAGCTTACTACTATACCAAAAAATTAAAATGTAGGACCATAAATTTATTTATTCAAAATGGAATTCCATTGCCAAACACCCTAAAAAGGAATTGAACTAATTAAGTGAACTAAACTGAATTAATCGAAACACACATTCCCATAAAAAATCTCCTTAACCATCTTGTATTTTTTAAATTTCTAAAATAGTTTTAGTGCATGATAATAAATTTATACAAAACAAAAAATTACATAAAAATATTTTTAATTGTTAATTTAAATTATAATTTACAAAAAAAATCTCAATAAATTTTAAGTGCTTCTTAATTTACAAGCTTTTTCATTTCAACCCTAATTAATCTTTCAAGAAGATTATTAATCCCCCTTATAATTTCTTGTGTTTTTTTAAAAACAACCCCCGTAAATCCCCATCAAAAACAACCCCCTTCCCCCACACACACACCAATCTTTATTTTGCTTACGCCAACACATATATCTTCGTTTTTTCGCTTTAAAAAATAAAATAAACCAAGGCGTGTTTTAGGACGAAATTTGTAACCAAAAAAAAAAAAATTATTTAGCTCCAAAACAGGAAAAAAATCCTTTTCTTTTTTTGCTTTTATTCATTATCGTCCTATAATTTGTAATTCGTCCTTTTAGAGAATTTTTTTTATTTTGTTTTATACTTTTCCTTTACTTGTTTCAGTTGTTGTTGTACATATATAAATATTTATATTAGTTTTCATTTTCCTTAGAAAATTGTTTTTAAACAAAAAAAAATTCACAATATTAAAAAAAACCAAAAAAAAAAATTAAAATTGTACTAAAATTGCAAATTTTCACGTGTGTTTTTTTTCACCAATATTTCCACCTGGTGTGAATTATTTGCAAACCAAAAATAAAAAAAAAACTAAAATTCAGCCGATTCAAAACCGCCAAAACCAGCCATAAAATCATCAACGCTACCGCGTACTTCATCGCAAGGTAAAGGATACAATTTCAGGTTTCAATTTACTATTTTTTTTTTGTTTCTATCCCTACCCCCACCCCATTTGCTATAAAATCAATAATCTCGTTTGCAAAACCAAAAAAAATAAAAAAATTAATAACATTTCTCCCCTTAATTTCTCCTTATGCCTAACTTGCTAGCAAAACCAAATATGTTGTTTTTTGTCTTATGTTTAAAAATTGTGTTTATCCGTGTCCATTCTTAAAATTATAAATAACAATTTTTTTATATCCTTTTTTTAGAACGAGACCGCCTGAAACCTCCGCCGCCGCCAAAGCCCTTAGCCCTAGCTTCAACGCATCCAAATTACCGGCCCGATATCGCCCTAGCGCCAGAAGTATACAATCACTTGCGCGGACTACAGAAGAAGGCAAAGGATTTAAGGATGGAAGTTAGGACACTGAGGAGACTGTCACAGGCGCAAGCTGTGGCTGTACGAGAGGATATTAAGGATGCTTTTATGAGAATAAGAGCCACCCTATTAGCCAGCACTGGCAGCTATTGGGGACAGGGTGATGTAGAGAAAACTAGAATATCAAGGGAGGAGGAACTGTATAAGCAAGAAGTGATACGCCTGGAGAAGGATCTTAGCGATCTGGAGGCCTCTGTTGAGGGGCTGCGCGGTGAAGTTATAAATAGAAGGACAAGAGTCAATATGGCTGCTGTTGAAGATATGGCGCTAGTTTTAAGCCGAGCAAGGTAAGTTATTTTATAAGCTTAGTTTGTTGTTAGATCGATTGAGAGATGGCGAGTCAGATCAGTTGATCGTCCCTTTTCGTAGAGTCATCTCACGGAAGGTGCGCACGTATTTTTGAGCTGCCCCATGTATTCCCTCATTTATCACTAGAAGCTGTTTGAGCTTGTGGATCCACTTGCGATCTACTCAAAGGTTAAGCTGAGAGGTCTATACGATTTAAGCAGCTCCAGCGGCTTGTTGCCCTGTTTAGGGGTAAAAACCGCCACGACTCTTCTCCAGATGCTTGGAATCTATCCTAAAATTACGCTGGCTGTAAAGAGACAACCCAAATTGCCGAGAATCAGCTGGAGACATTTCGATCTCCTCCCCGCTCCGCTATAAATGATCGAAAGGTCTTTACCGGAGATATTCTACAATTTCCAGCACTATTGAAGAGATCCCAGGTTGTATAGTTTGTACTGTAGGGGTCCTTTCGATAGTTCGCATCACCTCGTCCAATATTGTCTCTAAAATAGGCATGTTGAACTGAGGACAGAAAAGTCACATCTGCCGATTTTCGGATATTAGGGTCGATTACCCTTTCCTTGCCTTGAGCTCGAAGAATGTTAAGTTAATCGGCCTATAGTCCAGATTCCACAGATTCGCGGCCTCTTCTTCCCGGTTTTGGGATGAAAGTGACTCATGCCCATCTCCAACTCACGGGAACTTAATTGAGCCACAAACAGCTCTTGACCATGACCACCACCATGTAGCGTCTACTCATTTCATCTCTGAGTTCTTTGAAATGATATATTTCCTTACTTTAATCAAAATTCAAACACTATTTCTAGTTAAATTTCTTCCATTACTAAAACTTCCAAAAAATCTTTATTTTAGCAAAACAGTAGCAGAATTAAAAATGAGATTCCCTGGCCTCCAGCAAGGACTACGAAATATTTTAGCTAATGAAATGGAAAAAGTAGTCAGGGAAGAAAAGTTCCTTAAAGAAGAACCAGACCGTCTAGAATCGGCACTGCGAAGATGTAAAAAATTAACCGGAACACTAGTTACACTAAAGAGGTATTTCAATTTTAATTAAATTCATTTTAAACAATTATTCTCAAGCAATAATTTCCAACAAAAAAAAAACCAAAAAAAACAACAAAAAAAAATTACTAGATTAGCAAGTGTTCAAGAACAACGTTTACCTGCAAATGAACCAGTTAACGAAGACCCACCGAGGTCTGCTGAAATCTCATCGGCCAATAAGGTAAATACTTGCTTGTTCCTTTACTTCTATAATTATTTCCGCTGTCTCTTTTACCTTTTATCAAAAAAAAAAAAACAATGAAAATAAATTTTGTTTTCGGTTTTAATATTTTTTTTGTGTTACATAAAAATATGAAATTATGTTTCTCAATAAACCCCAATTTTATGAGTTTGAATTTGTTCATTTTTTTTTACTAAAAGAAATTCATTTTTGGAAAAATCATTTTTTGTCTATTTTCATTGTGTTTCATAAATTCGCTTTAATTCCCTTTTAGTAATTAAAATTAGAGCAAATTTGTTTTTGTGTTTTTTTTTTAATTTATTAATTTATTTAATTTCTTTAGTCCCTCTACTGTTTGTCTTCCGGTGAAAAACGTTTCGTTTTTTTTTTCAAAGTTTTTATTTAAATTTAATTTTATTAATAATAAAAACATTTTAATTTATCGTGTAACATTTTTCCTTCAATATTTTCCAATTGACTTGAATGTGTTGTAGTTGAGTTTATAAATATATTTGAGAAAATTAAAAAAAAAAATTAATAAAATAATGGAAACCAAATTTTGAAGGCGAAATTTTTTCCCCTTTTTTTGTAATACTTTTTTCCAATATATTATTATTTATATTTTGAGCAGAGGGGTATCTCCATTTATTTGTTTAGTTTGCGAATTGGCAGTAAATTTTTGCAGAACATTTCATATATATATATACCTATATAATAATAAAAAAAAATATGAAATTTGGTTTAGTTTCAGTTTTTTGTAGATTTATTTGGGAATTAGTTTTGTTTATTATAAATAATTGGCACAATTATTCTCCCATCCATGTTAAGTTTCTCATATATTCCATTTCATCTCATATCTTTGTATATATTTAAGATACATACATATATAGTAGAGGGATATTTTTTAGGAGAGAAAAGATATTAATAAAAGTTTTCAATGATAAAATATGAATTGTACAAACAAAATTAATAATTGCTTTTTGGAAATAACTATTTTATATGACAACATTTCCTTTTGTATGGCTAGCCCATGTATGTATAGTTCAATCATGTTTTTCGGTAACTTTTAAACCATAAAAAACACCATAATAATAAAACATTATTATAAAATATTAAAAGTTAAATATGAGTTAGGAAAACAAGAATTTGCAGATATTATACTAATCTAGTCTTTGATAAAAGGAACAGTCGTTCTATGTGTTTTTTTTGCATTTGCTTCTAACTTCATTTTTTCTGCGGTTTGTTCGAAAGCTATAAACTTTCTTTAACCTAATTCGTTCTCGTGAGCCTGACGGAGCATCGCAACCAAAGCAGTCATCGGTTTGGCGAGTATGGTCAGGTTATTCTAAATAATTTCCAAAGGCTTTCACCCCGCTCTATGACTAAGCTCCAAGGTATTGGTACCGACTCCGTTGAAAGGAATTGGATTGAGAGATTGGATGGCATCGAATTGAATCTCCAAACCCTTTTGGACGCATCCAAAACATAGCACTGTTTAATCTCTAATAAAACCTGCACCGACCTTCTTTCTGTCTCAGTGGACAGTGTGAATCTAACAGCTGATCCATCTCTAAGCCCAGTGTCCACTATAGAATTTTTTGCGTACAGCTAGAGAAAACTCTTGCGTATAGATGCGTAGAGAAGTGTATACACTTCCTAGAGCTCTACACGTGCGCTCTATACACACTCTACGCGGTAGTTTTCTCTACAAAAAAACTCTATAGTGTATACGCAAATTTTTGGTGTTCGATAGAGCTGTATATCTACTCTACGCTCTATCAAGCATGTTTGATAATTTTTTTCTCTCTACAGTATTCATTCTATTCATTTCCGTTTCGATTGCGCTTCGAATTGGTGTACTTCGCCGTGTTAAATAGCATAAATAAAACCGTACCGAATCTCAAAGTCACTGCCAATCTTTCTCCGGCTGGAATCGATTATTGCAAACTGCTGGTATGGAGATTCCTCCTCAACATAGTTAGGCAGTAATGATATGCTGAAAAACAATCTTCTAACAAAGTAGATTTTTTCATTACTCATGAAAAACGTTTACTATTTGCAACCCAAATTCGTTTACTATATACAGTCATATTTCTATCATTGAAAGCTTAAATTAAAATTAAATATATATAACTAAAGAAGATGAAATTTAACGATACAATTAAAAAACTAGGGTAGTATATAAAATTAATTAATATTGCAAATCTAATTTCTAATTTTAATAAATAATGGTTTCCTACAAAACAATTCACCAAAAAAATATGAAAAAAAAATAAAAAAAAGCAAACTATCGTCACCATCATGAATCTCTTTATCACAAACAACCATCACTCATAGAATATTTATAAAACAAATTATTTATAGTTTTTATTAAATTAAAAAAAAACAAACAAAAAAGAAAAGAAATTAATTAAAAAGAAAATATATATTTATTACCATATTTTTTTTTTGTTTTCTGTTTTAAAAACAAAACAAAATGTTACTTATTTCATTTAAGTGAAGAAAAAAAAATAAGCACCAAAAAAAAAAATACAATGAAAAATATACCAACATTTCCAATGATCTTCAAGGGTCTAAGTTTTCTTTTTTACTGTTATTTATTGTTATTATAAACTTTTTAAATTAAGTGTTTTAATTTTATCTCTTATGTCTTGTTTTTTTTTTATTTACGAATTTATGAATATTTTTCCTTTTTATTTTTCTTTTATGATTTTGAAGCATCCTTATATAAATGTTTCTATATAGGTGTTCAATGTTTGAACCCCCCCAAAATAAACAAACAAAAAAAATTTTAATAATTTGAAGAAAACGAAATAAATCGTTTAAAAAATAGTAGATGTTTACTTTAAGAAGAAAAAAAAATAAATAACGTAAAGTATTTACAATAAATAAATTCACAAGTTAACTAGAAATTAATAAATTAACATTTTTAAATAATTATTCATTAATATAGATTAAAGAAATTTATGTTAAAAGAAGTGCTTAATCTCTACTTTATGATTTATTAACTGTTTAAAAAAAGATAGATTTTAGTGAATGGTTTCGTGTGCAATTTCTGTGTTATCTTTAACGATTTCATTGATTTAATTATTATATATCAAGAAATTCCATTTGAAACATGACAAGTCTATAGAAGTGATATACCTTTAGGTATTACTTTAAACGACAGTAGAGTAATCTATTTAGGATTAAAACTGTAAAAGTCGAGATTGTAAAGAAAAAAGAATCAGGTTCAAGTAATATAGATTTAGATCTATAGAATGCAGCAGATTATGCCATTGGCAAAAAAAGAGAAGCACGTAATGAACAATGGTTTAACGAACACTGTAAACTTCTAACCAACCAAAAAATAATGCTAGCAAAGCACTATTGCATTGAGAAACAAGGCAAAGCATTTAAGCGTCTGAACTCCTGGATGTTATAGGAGGTCACACCAAAGACAAGGTATTTGCACGAAACTCACTGAAACAAAAATCAAAACAAAATCTTTTTGAAACGGGGCTCCGATTTCGTAAAGTCCATATTCCCAATAGAACCGTATGAGCCAAGTTAGCTGGTGGTTTCTCAATGAGTCAATTGAAGAGCAAATGGCTCCATCACCAGTAAGTTTGAAGTTTTGCAATTTATCCAGCCACACTAAGGAGTTTCTCGGTGACCGACTCAGATAAACCAGTTGAATACAAGGCGAGAACGAATTTAGAACTTGTAGATTATGGCCCCGGCCGACTGGTGAAGGAGGAATTTGCATCTTTTAAGAAATCCCATTTGATGTGACAGTTTTAAGCTCAGAAATCACCCTTTGTATTGTACTACCATTTATTTATTAGAGATAACGTAGAGAGTAATCACTTTTTATAAAGCACTAAATTAACAATTTAAAAAAAATCTATTTTCTAAATTTAGTCTATATTTTCCTTCTTTATTTAATTTTCTCTAACAAAAACTCAAAAAAAAATCTTAAACTAAAAACTAATTAAATCACAAAACCTAAAAACAACAACTTAAATAAATTAAAAAAAAAACCCAAAATACTTAGCAATTGCCGTTTATATTTTAGTAATTAATAATAATAATAAAAAAAAACAAAGAATATAAACAAAAAAATAGTAAGAAAAAAACCCTAAAGAAAAATGCAAACTATTTTTCTCGTGTCATTTTCTTTTTTTATAGTTCAACTGGCGATGGAGTTCTAACTTCAAAGAGGCAATCAATGAGTAAAAAAAACTTAAGAAAAAAAACAAAGAACTTTTCTTTAAATATTTTTTAATTTTTAATTTTTCTTATTCTCTTTTTTATTAAAGTAAAAAAAAACGAATTAAAATAAATAATTTTTCGTTCGTTTTTTTTTTAAATTTTATTCTTCGTTGATTAAAAGCAACTTAAATATAAAAAAAAAATTATCTTAACTATTAAATACAGAAAAAAAATGAGTTCTCTTGTTCTATTTAGAATTTATACTTTTTTTTAATATTTTTTCTTTTTTATATAAATATAATTGAAATTCCCGCAAAAATTTTGTTTTTTTGCAACACATTTAACTATTTTTTTTTAACAAATAAAATTAGTTTTACACTTTTTCCTTAAAAACACAAAAATCTTACTTATAAAAATGCTTGAAAAAAAATACAGTTTATTTTATTTATTTTTTTTTACACTCAAAAAAACAAAAACAAGAATTTATTTTGCATTTTTCTTTTTCTTTTTAATTTATTTCTTTGTAATTTTCGTTGTTCACAATATAAATTATGTTATGTTTTAAATTTTAATTAATCTCTTAAGTATAAAAAAAATATGATTTATATAAAAAATAAAAACAACATAAAAACACCATTCTTCACTGTGTCATGTTTCTCATCAGTGAATCCTTGGAGAATTTATTTGCGTCACTAAAAAATTCTTCTCCCAATCACGTGAATGATAACCTCATAATTGACCCCAGCTTTATGGTATGAATTAAAAAACTTTACAAAAAAAATCAAAAAATTAATTATAATAAAAATAAGTCTTCCTTTTGCTCGGTTTCTGATGTTGTTATGAAAGTATATTATATATATTTAAAAAAAAAAATAATATCAAATAATATTAATAATAATTTTCCCCCCAAAATTAAAGGCACTTCATCCTTTTTTTTACTTCTTTGAGCACTGAAACAAAAATTAATTTTTTTTTATATAATAAATTTGATTAGTATGAAATTTTTATAAAAGTACATTATATATGGGATTTTAGAATTATATCTATTTTAAATTATGATCTTTTTTATATGACAAAAAAAAGGATTTTTAGTGGAAAATATTTTTAATTTTTTTATTCATACCACCGCTCTACAACAATATACATTTCCATATGTGACGATTTACAGATACACACAAAATTACATTATTGTCCTTTTTATTGTTTTAACATTTCACCAATAATTATAAATCCAAAGATCTTTTATTAATCTTAGTTTTAACTCTAAAATAGTTTACATTAAAAAGAAATTACCAACGCAATATTTGTTTATAATATAGTCAGTCGTTCATAGAAAGGTCCACCAATTAGAACGTCCGGATTTAATCACAAAGATAGATTAAGTTTTAAATGATTTTTTTATTGAATTAAAGTGTATTTTTTACTATTATTTTTTTGATTACGCCATCATTTAAATGACCATATTAACTGCGCTTCTTCTTATTTCTTTGATGGGGAGTTTTTGGAAGAACTTCGTCGACCTATTAGGTCTGTTGGGCCAATTCTGTCATTAAAAACCTTTAAGGTTAACGCTTTTGATATAGCCTAAAACTGATTTAGGATTCATATCCCAAATCTCCCTGAGAACAGGAAAGCTGCAATGTATTAGACTCAATCTCTCTCCTCTCTGTAGCTTCACAATCGGACAGCAAGTGCTCCTCTGCTGTTTCAGGAGCAGCTCCGTAGAACCGACAGCTGCAATTAACTACGAACCTTATTCTGCTTAAATATGGCAGCCTCTGTAGATCTGCCCAGCCGGCATACAAATTTCAACATGACGACATGACGGACTGGTAGTACAAAGGGTGATTACTAAGCTTACAACTACAACTTAAAAAAATCGAATGTGGGTCGCAATTTTGCACCTTGCACACCCAAACTAAAGCGGTTCTGGGAGCCCGGCACAGAAATACGAATTGTATTCAAGGCGGGATAGAATAGAAGTGGTTGCTCTTGGGCAGTAGTTAGAGAGGTCACTAGAGTCATCGTTTTTTGGTATAGACTGAACATGAGCGAGTTTCCAACAGTCAGGAAAACTCTGAAGAGGTATGCAAGAGCGTAGAGTTTGCCCAGAGGTTTAGCGAAAGGTGAGGCACATTTTTTAAGAACCATAGGGGGAATATTATCAGGTTCAGTGGATTTGTTGGAGTCAAGCTCTTTCAGACACTTATCCACTTCACGCGACCTGAAGAAAACTTTGTCCATTGAATGAGAGGAGGACTCAACGTTGAATTGAGTGTGGCATGGCAGCATCGGGTAAGGAAGAATTTGAGGCGAACACAAATGCAAGTACGTCTGTCTTAGATTTGTTTTCTGTTAGCACCTCGTTTTCGTAAATAAATGAAGGAGTTTTTGACGGAGTGAAATTATAATGGTATTTTATTTTCATCTCGCGGTACCGGATCGCGACCCACCCATGCGGGAAACACTAGTATAAAGTATTATAAAGTTCAGTTTAAATGTACTAAATTATTTGAGGCGACTTTTAGGATAGAATAAATAGCATTGTAAATTACATTTTTGAATCAAGAGGTGTAAATTAATTTGTTTTTAAAACAGTTTTAGTTAAGATAAACTGTTGAAAAGTTGAGTTAAAGCAAACTTTGAATTCTAGTTTAAAAAGAAATCACTCGAAGTCCATATATCTTCCCAAAATAGGTTGAACTTCTTAGAATTGAATATCATATCTCTACAAAACTAATGATTACGTTTTGTTATAATTCTTAAGTTATAATATCGATAGGACTAACAAAAAGTGCCTTTAGCACAACAACATAAACAATACTTCTTCCCTCTTTCTGCATAAGAACACATAATTTAATAGTATCTCGCCCATGAAAAAAAATGGTTATCAAATTCACGTTTCAAAACACATATTACATATATAAAATCCACAAACACTAAAACATATGTATTTGCGGGAATTTTCCTAATTTAATTTAATTCGCTTTCATTTTTATATCATTAAAATCATTTCAAAATATAAGAAAAAAAAATAAATGATAAAATCTTTTATCAAAAGTAAATTCATTTTAAGTTTTTCAGCTTTTTACAAAAAAAAACAATTTGTTTTAAATCATTTTTGTTTTATTATTTATTTTGAAAGATTTTTTAGTTGTTTTTCTTTTATTTATTTTTTTTGTTTTTTATTAATTTAAAAATCCTTATTTTATTTTTAATTCTTCATATTTTTGTTTAAAAATTTATGGAAAAAAAACAAACAAAAAATAGATTTTAAATGTGTTGCTACTTTATATCTCTATCTATCTATCGATGTCTCGCATCTAAGAAAAAAAAATCATTTTCAAAAACGTTTTTCGTTTTCATTTTTATTATTTTTGGTTTTATGTGATTTCAAACTTAAATTTTTTTTTAATTAAATATAAAAAAGGATTGAATTATTTATTTAAAAATTTTCTCATTATTTTTGTTTGTATCCTTTTTTTTATTCTTTCATCCCGACCCTTTATAGTAAGGTACATTGGAAATCGTTGAATTTTTTTAATCTTGTTCACACAAAAAAAACTTAAATAAAAAAATGTGTTTTTTATTTTTAAATTTATTTATTTTTGTTGTTTTGTTGCTAAAAATGTTCTTGTTTTTTTTTGTTATTACTTTAAATTCATTATTAATAATTATTTTACTATTAATAAATAATTTTTCTTTAATAAAATCTTAAAAGTATTTAGGCAGTTGTTTTTCACTGATTTTCAACCCATTATATGGCTGAAGATATATTTTTATTAACCTCCAAATAAAAAAAATATATTAATTGTAATTGTTAATCTGCTGTTTTCATAGTAAATTTTGTTCCTATTTCTTCCAAAAGAAGTAAGGTTTGCAATTTAATACAAAAAAAATCTATTAACAAAAATAAATTTAACATTAAAATCCTTCATAGATTATCCTTTTTCTCTACCTTACTATAATGGGGAGGATTTGCAAAAAAAATAAATAAAACTTTGTTTTACTTTTTTACTCGTATTTTTGATATATAAACAAACAAAAATTTCTTTTATTTCTTTACAATTTTACTTAATCTTTCTTTATTAACAAAATATTCATTTCCCTTTCTACTTTCTTTTGTTTTTTTTAATATGTGTGCTAAAATCTTCTTGTTAATGCTTCTTAGCATAAATAAAAAATAATATATGTATATGTATGCGTGTGTGTATATTTATTAATTTAATTACTGCTATATTTTTGCTTAGTGTTTAGAGGCTTCTTCTAGTTTTTTTATAATAAATATAGTATTATTAATTTCTAAAAATTTATATCAATTCTATATATATATATAAACTATAAAGGCTTGATAATAGTTGTTATTTTCTAACTAAAAAAAAATAAATAAATTAATAAAATATGGAATATGGCATGCTAAGAGATGTCAACAAAAAAATAAACTAAATATTTTCTGCTTATTTTTAAAATGTTTTCGATAAGATTAAATATCAAAAAAAAATACCATAAATTTTTTTATAACTTTAAACTTATGATTACTGATGGATTTTCAGATTTTTTCGCGGTAAGTTTCTAGTTTATTATAAAAAATGTTTTTTTCTGATTGTTTAAAATATTTTAACAAAACAAATTTTTTATTCATGTTTCTCCCAAATTAGAAGAGGTGTTCTTTTTCTTAAATGTTCTTGTGTTTCTGAAGTTCGCTCGTTTCAGTCGTACCTGTGTTGGTTTCCTGGTGTTGCTCTTGGTCGGACATTGAAAGGATTCCAAACACTTTGTTTATTTATTAAAAAAAACTCAGACGTCTTGATCAGATTCAACAATCTACCTAAATATTTGTCACTTGTTTGGTGAAGTAAGGTCGCGCTGAACAACGATACAGTAACGCACGGATCTGGATTTCCCGGCCTACCGACTCTCCATAGATGATAATTTGAAGTGCAGTGTCTGGTAACCAAGCCAAGTATTGCCGTCAAAAAACCCAGTGCCAGTGGTTCAACTTCAAGCAGAGTTCTAAGAAAGACCTATACTAACAAACGGATAATTACTCTTCTTTGACAGTTAAGACGTAATAATAGTAGTTCTGGCCTAAATAAGGTGGGTTTTCTCAATCAAGTTACTATTGTTCAGGTCCCGGATAGCCCAAATAGCCTTTAAAAGTAATTAAAAAGCAGACCCCCTGGCTAGAAAGGGGTCTGACACTGTATTCCTCTGTTCGGAAACGGCGATTGGGGGCATATATCAGTTAGGGTTCTCAAAAAATATAGCCAAGCCTGCCCTGGTACCACGACACATATCGCACAAATTAATTTCAGAAGCATTCCTTCTTCAAAGGCTGCAGAACACAATAACGCTTCAGGCCTTAATTAGTCAACTAGTTCTTCCCGAGCTGCTTCCATTTGCAAGCTTAACTAAGACTTTCTATTCTTCTCACACAAAATCTTCCATAAACCTCTTCCAAAAAAATGACCACAATTATATTAGAACAACTTTTTTTATTTACTTACCTTGTTACCCAAAAAAATTACAAAAATTCTTTTGCTAAAAACTGACTGACTTCCAAAAACTGATCTTCGCCTTTTTAAAAAAAAACTCCCTCGCAGTTTTCCGCGTGTTTTTTTATCTTAGCTTTCTTCCATTTCAAAATTTCCACACTTTCGAATCAATTTCGTTATCCTACAGCAACAAACGGTTTATGTTCGACAATAATAATCGAAGGAATGGGATAAGACTATAAAAGCCGGGTGGATAGGTATAGGATGATCCAGGTGGAGAGTTACAAAGTAGCGGATAGGCCTGCCGTAACAACCGCGGACCCACAACACCGACTAGAGAGCGGGTGTGAAGCAGAAAAGAAAAAGAGGTAGGGGTACTGATGTATCCCCTTCATTATAAGTCCACGTGTGGCTCGACCCATGACCTTGAGTTACAGAGTACCATGCTTTCTCTACTGAACTAGTCGGGCTCCAACGATAACGACTTAAAACGAAAGAAAGGGAACGGAGGGAAAAGGTTGTAGTGGTCGGCCGCCGTGTCCTCGGTAGTTGTTTGTAGATCGCTTGGAAGACAATCTCGGGGCACACGGATCTGGCCGAAGACAATACCATGTTGTCCCCTTCCAAGCCATGGGGAGGGAGGGCGAAGGGAGGGCCAAAGTCGAAAACTATGAAAGAAATACATCCGATTTTAGCATATTCCGAAGGTTGTAAAGAATTATCCATAGATCGAAAATAGATCGGAGTTTTTCTACTTAATATCAAGTTTTACTTGGGTGTTTTATAATATATGTACAATATATCAAAAGTTGGAAAGGTTTGGCTTAGGTTAAAGTAACTCACCGTTCAAAATAAAGTTCACTTCTAGCTTGAATACCTCTTTTCTTCCTTCCTCTACCTCTTCTCTTCCTGTTTGTTACTATTACCCTTTTAAGGCTTTGTTTTCAAGGGTTAGCAAACTGCTATCAGCCCTATTTGTTAGTTATTTAGGGAGTTCCCATATTCACTTCAATTTTTAAATATTTCCATGCCAATGTCTCCCAGTATTTCAGTCACAACTTCTAAAAAAATAATTGGTTACGAATTTCCTTTCGAAATTTTATACTCTTAACAAAATTCAAGCTCTTTAAAACAACCAGAAAATGATATTTTACAAAAATTTCGTAACTTTCAAACAAGTTTTAATCAACTTTGATAAAAAAAATCCATAAGTAATCAAAACAATAAAAAAAATCAACTTAATGTTACTCTCTCTAAAATGAATGTTAAAGTTTTCACTTTATAAAAACAAGAATGTTTACAGTAAAATAAAAGAACAGTTTTATTAATTTCATTCCTTTATTTTTTTTTTATTAAATCTAGCCAATCCCAAGTCCCAGGATGGGGTCGGTCACTGTCAGCGGGGGAGTCCCACCCGAAAACGCACTCGATGCTCTGTTAGATGAACTACAAACATTTGCCAAACCACAATCACAATCCGGTGATGTAAGTACAACATTTTTAATTAATATATAAAATTTGATTTATAATAATGTGAAATTTTCATATTTTAGACTCGTCCTGATGATTCGACCTCAGATGATAGTTCTCAAACACTTCAAAATACTATCACAACTCAGCTATCACAATCAAGCCTTTTCCCAAATGATCCAAACAACCCACAAGCAAATAATACTGGCAATTTAACCGGTAATACACTTTCAACGAATGTTGGCAGCCTACGTCGCCTGCACTCATATCCAAGTGGCTCTGATACAGATACAAGTCCTCCACAACCTTCAAGACCTGTTGGTAAGCCACCAGTTCCTGAACGTAATGCTGATCTTCTATCAAAAGTTAGTAATAAAAGGATCCCACCACCCCCACCACCGCGCACTAGCTCACGTAGCCCATTGGCTAGCCCAACAAGTCCAAACATTCCACAAAGGCTTCCTTCCCTGTGTGAATCTGATCAGGTTGGTAATGGAAGCGGCAGTGGTCAAGATGGTAGCGGTAATTCCAGTGGCAATGAATCTGGAAATGATCATGTCCAAAGACAGCTGGCACTTGAGATGCGCCATCAAGAACTATTAAAGAAACAGAAGATGCTACAGGAGCAGTATGCCCGTTTACAGCAAATGAGCAAGAATTCAATTGCACTGCCACCCTCCGATATTTTACAATTAAAGAAAACTGGAAGCGAATCTAACTTACCCCAGAAAATGGGCCTAAGCTTGACAGTTACTGGATCTATGAAGAATTTAAACTCCGAGGTTAGCGTTGCTGAGAAAAATGAAAAGAATTTGGCCAATTCAACAGCAGCTAGTGATGCATCAACGACCAATAATAAAAATTCAGGAGGTACAGCAACTGGTCCAGGTCAAACTACAACAAATAAAGTCTATGAAACGGATATCCTATAACGCCAGGGGAAATCCTGGAATGAAACTAACATCGATGTCCCTTGAGCCTGTCCTTAAAACGACTGATCAGCCTTTGGGAGAGGCAGGTAAATTCCTAGGTGTTTTAAGTTCAGATGTAGTTTAGTGATGAATTCAACAAAGTCTTTAGAAAGGACTAAAATTGATAAAAAAAATTAAAAAAACAAAAAAAAAATTCTACAGAATAAAAACAAACAACGCCACAATTTAGGTTTTTAATTTATCTATTATTATTAATAATTATTTTCTATGTAAACTCAATTTCAAGTAACAGGCCGTATCCTTGCACGTTTTCTATAGAAGTTAGCCTAATTATTAACAACCGGTAGAATTTTTATGATCACCTTGTGCCAATTTACATTCAAACAAAATATTATAAAAAATGAAAAGTGGAAAATGAGAAAAACATAAAACGCGTAGATAGACAGATATAGAAAGAAATATAGAGAGTATTATCTTGGGGATCTTTTTAATATGGTAATCAGCTATGGAATGTTACAATCCTTTATGTATCTATTTATTTATATCAATGTTAATAGGTTAATTGTTAGTTAGGTTTTCACTTGTGTTATCAATTGCATTTGTTTGTTCTTATGTCGTTATCAAAGACCTGCAATAAAAAACGATTTTAAGATTTATTTTCTTTAATTATGAGACTTTACTTTGAAAGTGGAAACCTAGCAGCTCTAAGAAGCTAAATCAGAGCTGTTTTTAATTTGTGATTAAGTAGATAGACTAATTTTTAATGCAATACTTTAGTGAATAACTTTGTTCCATTTTAAACACTTATTACTTGAGAGAAAGCTATTAATTAAATGATTTATTCCATATACTATTGGTTTCAGGCACTCAACTTATGAATTTTCATACATTCAACAAGAGTTGAGATATCCCGGAGTATGGTATTGTTAATACGTGACCAAGACATCTTAACCTCTGTGATTTGATAAACCTGACGTCGTTCTCATAGTTTACCAGTTACTCCAATTCAGAGTTGTACCTACATCTATATAATCTCGTTCTCTACTACTAGGTCGAATATCCTTTTTAGTACTCTGCTTTCGAACGCTGCTAGTTGCTGCATTATAGATACGTATAGGGTCCAGGCTTCACATCCATATGTGAGAACTTGTCTAATTGTGCTTCTGTAGATCTTCAATTTTGTTCTTATTGACAGCAATTTCCAGCTTAGTAGCTTTCTATAAATACTCACCGTTCTACTAGTTGCAATTAGCCTGACTACTGATGTGTCTTGATTCTGCTACTCCTTCAAGTTATATTTCCCATTATGTAGATCTTGTGTTCTACTGTTGGGTATTAGTTCTCACGAGCCCGATTTTTTTAAGCTTTTGTCTCTAGTTCAATAAATTGAATGGAACACGAGGTTAAAGATAGGCGTGGACACGGCATCTTCCTGCTTCACACCTGAATTTATTGTGAATGAATTAGACATTCTCCCATGAACTAGGAGTTTTACTTCGATGTTTCGTAAAGGCAGCGTCACAAGGTTTATGAGTTTCTCGTGAAAGCCATACTTTTTTTATATGCCATGTATTTTTTGTCTTTTGATTTTATCAAAAGCTTGTTTAAAGTCGATATATAAGCAGTGGACTACAATGCGATATTCAAAGAACTTTTCGTAGATATTTGGCACAGTATGAAGCTGTGGTCTATTGTACACCTGTTTTTTCTGAACGCAGATTGATATTACCCAAGTATGTCCTCTAAAGATGAACTAAAGTTTTATTCATTTATATATTGCAATGATGTGAATAAATATTAATAATATTATAGTTTAATAGTCCATAGCTGATTATTCAAAAAAAAAAGATTAAATAATATCGAAAATTACTCTTAATAGATTTTCAGAATAATCAATGAATAATAATATCAAAAGAAAATTACATGCATGAGCTGGAAAAGAAATATGTTTAGAGAAAGATACCAAAAAAAAATATAAACGAGTTTAAACAAATTATATAAATATTAAAAACCTTTTTTAAACAATCAAAAACAAGAGGAAAATAATAGCAAAAATGTAACCGAAACTGTAGAGAAAGAATACCGCGCAATAATTTAATAATAATAATAAAAAAAAATACAAAACAAAATAATAAATCCCAATTTTTTATCATTATTTTTTAAAAACATAAAAAAACTATCAAAAAAAATTATTACAATTAATTATAATATAAATATGAAAATAGAAAAAAAACAAAACGCCTAATAAAGCGGACAAGAAGAAAAAAAGTAGATTTAAAAGAAAAAAAAAACAGAAAATTAAAAAAAAACATTTTTAAATAATTATGTATTGGCGACATTTTCATTTTACAAAAAAAAATCTAAAAAAAATGAAACAAAAAAAATAAAACTTTTAAAGTAATATTTAAAAAAAAGAGAAATTGATAAAAACATTCTTAAATTTTTAAGCAAAAAAAATATTTATATTAATTTTTTTGTTTCCTTTTGTATAAAAAAAACTATGAAAAAAAATATTGAAAAAAAAATCATTCGGAAAAAAAAATCTTTTAAGGAAGATTAAAATTGTAAATATAAATATTTTTAATTTAAATAAAAAAAAAAAGATTATTCTTACCAGTGAAAATGAAAAAAGGAAGAAAACTACTTAATAAAAATAAATAAAAAAAAATGAACATACCACTCTCACTCACACCCCCAACACACCCCCTCACTAATATTCGAAAATCCAAAATTATTACACAAGAAAAAAAAGAGCAATGTTTAAGAGAAAAAAAAATTTATATATATTAAAACAAAAATATATATAATAATATTACACAAAAGCCCTTCGATATTAACAAAAACTTGATTTATAATTTTTTTTTATTTATTATTAAAAGTTATTAATATTGTAAATATGTTTGTATGTTAAAAAAAAATGATAATTCTCATTGTGTAACATGAATGATTTTTTTATAAACTATATGTGAAATTATTAAGATGCTGATATTTCTTAATGTAAAAAAAAGTAATAAGTTAAAAAAGCAAGATAAAAAAAACCGTTAGAATCTTAATTTATTTATTTAACTTTTTTTTAAAAAAAAGAAAAGAAAAAATAAGATGAAAAATAAGTAACAAATGTGCGAATATTTTGTATTATTGTTTTATCTATACATAAAATATATATATATATTATATAAATCGACTGCTTGAAATAAGTAAAAGGGTTTTTTGCTGTATAATAATGTAGCAAAAATTAAAAATGAAAAAGATGAAAAAAAAACATGAAACAAAAACGGAAAAACTCTTTGATGAAGAATAAAAATCTTTAATTTAAAAAAAGGAGTTTTATTTATATTATAAGTTTCTTTGTTTAATTTTGTTTTTCTTTGCGCAAATTCGAATTCCAAATGGCAGTAAATATAAAATGAAGGTGCCCAAAGGGGAGCAAGATGCCCTGAATGGTGATCCAGCATAGGAAGTGATTCCTCTCACCTCTTGCTGCCAATCCCACTACATCGCCTTCAAGTGGTGGCACTGTTAACCTCGACAAAATACCGCAGTGGAATGGAGAAAAAAATATGCAAGGGATCTGGACTTACAAGAGGGAGTAGGGCATCAGGCTGACAACTTAGCCCACGCAAAATTAAACTGTTAGGAGAACTCAAAATTCGCCTTGAGCAGGACGGAAAACACGCTCCCAAAAGAACTGTCTGGCACTATGAGAAAGCCAATTGGTTCCCTTTTTTCAATGCCACTGACTAGGATTTGTACGTGGTGCCAATGCGAACTCTGCCGATTTCTGTGTCTCCAAAATCATACGGGCGGGCACAAATGCGTTTGTTCATTCCTAACCCCGCTTCGAGTATGCTGTCCAAATGGACAGTTTTCTTTAGGGCTTACCAGGTATGTTTCAAAGAGCTTGACATCCACGGGCCCTGACAATATTCGCCCTATGGCACTTAAGAAATGTGCATCGATTGCTTTGGTGAGTCTGGTCGGGTTGCTTTAGGTATTTCGAAGGCTTTTGACCGAGTATGGCACTCCGCTTTGTGGAGCAAACTCCAAGCTATTGATATAGGCTGGGCTCTAAGGTGTCGAAACCAACTCCTAAACCGTTTCGGCCGGTGTTTCCCAGGAGTAACTCGCACTTTTCCCAATCCCTATTAATGACCTCGCAATCCCCTTGAACCCACTTCACACCTTGATGACAGTACTCTGCGTTACTCTTACTTAGATCAACCGAAAGGTTCATCGACATCTACTCGGGCACTCCTCCAGACCCCTAACCTGTCCTTTTATTCTTCAAACTAAGCTTACTCCTAGACCTTGCACCATGACTTGAACGACACGGTCCCCTTAACTAGTCCATCTTAGTTCTTGTGGTCCAGCGAAAAGTATTCTATATCGTCTAAACTCATCTATCATTTCTACGATTGCTCCAGCTCTATATAATGTTCTCACACTCCACGTTGCGAATTTCATATCGTAGTTCTCTACTTCATTAGTCCTGGGAGGTTACGTAAATCCTGGCTGTTCCGAGGCTGACTTCTCGATTCCATAACAAGAATTGTTTTTCGAGGAGAGGTTGTTAACTTTACGCCCAACCCCTACCAGGAGGACTTGACCGGTGTTTGCTTCATTCGGTAGAATTCGATAGCATGACTGTAGATCTTAGAAGACATATCCCTTTTGTGTACCTGCATCACCAAAGCTCCCTGAGGCTGTTACTAGCATTTAACCCCGGGAGTTCCAAATAGCATTTTGAAAAGTGCTTGCCTATGTTAATGTAACTAGTACTTTTAGAGGATCATCCACAATTGTACTAGATTGATATGTAGTACCACAATAAATTTTATTGTGATATCAATCATGTTAAATCAACAATTTTCTTTTCCAATTTGAAATTACTTTAATTAAATCTATACATTTTTTTGGAAAAATAATCCTATAACAAAAAGAATGAAGTTGAAGAAGAAATGTTTAGTGTGGAACTTATTTTTTGTTGATTTTATCCCAGACACCCACCATCCACGTGCTTCCCTTGTCATAACAATTTGACATTTCTCCATAGCAGCGTGAAGTTTTGATGTGTCTTAGCAAGAGTTTTAAAAATCTTTAATTTTTTATAGTTTCATGTAGTTTTAACTTTAAACTTACAATGCGTTTAACTACAGCAAATAATAAAAGTGCAAATTATACAGAAAATCATGAAATCTTCGTTGGAACTCACACAGGATCATTCAAAAGTAAGTGATTACCATCCAGAGGATTCTCAGTAACTATCAAATTATCTATTAAACAGGGCTTAATGTCGCTGCGGAAAATCCCCATTCTCAGATAAATCTTCAAAGTATTGATCAGTTAACAAAAGAATCAAGAATTACAGTTTTGGAGTATGGTGATGATATAAACAATGAAATCCTCCTTGGAAGAATGGACAAATCTGTCCAAGTGTATGACATAACTGCAGATGATTTTAGCAGTAACGTAGAGCTTCCAGATGTTCCAATCGTTGGCTTAGCTAAGTATGGTGGGAAGATAATTGCTGGCTTAGGATCTGGAAACGTTCATATCGTTAATAACTCAGATCCTGTCATTTTATCTGCTGGTGATCACATGAGTAAAATGCGACAATGTAAGACAGCACGCAACTTAGTCGCAACTGGTGGTAAAGAAAGAAAGAACAATCTAAAAATATTCGATTTGGAATCAATGAAGCAAACATTCTCATCTAAAAATCTACCAAATGACTATCTACAACTAGAAGTACCCGTTTGGGACTGCGATTTGGGCTTTATCGATGCGAACATAATAAGTACATGCTCTAGGTACGGGTATGTCCGTCTATACGATACTAGAATCCAAAGAAGACCAATCCAGGCATTTTCAACCGAGGATCAAATGAGTTTTTCTTGCTTAATAGCTCGAGATAATAAAGTGTATGTGGGTACCACTATGGGTGCTCTCAAGGCTTTTGATACAAGAAAATTTAAGAATTTTTTACACACATACAAAGGATTTACGGGTAGCTTAAGCGATTTGGTTCTAGATAATAGTGGACAGTACTTAGCTTCAGCGAGTTTAGATAGATATGTTCGTGTACATCATGCTGAGAGCTGTTCTATGATGTACCAGTGCTATGTAAAATCTAAAGCTACACAAATTTTAATTAGAAATGGAAATCCACCGGCTGATGTTAAGGATGATAGCTCTAATGTTATAGATTTGGTCGATAGTGAAGAGAAATCAGAAGGAAGTGATGATGAATACAATGATCTGTTTAATCATATGCAGACGGTGAGGTAAATGCTCGGTTATATTCAACGAAATATAGGATTTCTTTCATTATTATCTAACAATATTTCAGTGAAACCAATGCGGAAACAGGAGAACCCGAAGTTAAACGGAAAAAGAAACGCAAAATGTTAAATAATGATAAAATTGTTAAAAAGAAGAAAAATTGTGAATAAATAAAATTAAAAAAAAATGTTTACATTTTATGATTGTTGTTTACTTTTTGCTGATTTTAAATAAAGCTCCTACAGTTGACAAACGAACGCAAGAGATCGTAAAGTGTAAGTATTCTCGATTTGATGTATTGTTGATTAACCCGGTGGTCTCACACTTTCCAAAGTACTGGGAAAGATTCAGTGATAGATATCAATTAAATAGGCAATGGACAAGAAACTGCAATGGATCTTGGCAACGTTTTCAATTACAGCGACCACTAAACTATCATCTTCAATACGAGGCGCGGGCAAAGCTGCCTGGGTACGAGACGGCCAGATTATAGGCTGTGGAAAATAAACTACGATACAGAGATGTTCGAGGAAGTAAGCCTACATGTAAGGGGCACTGGTATATCCAAAGAGAACGTTCACGAATAAATAAAAAGCTACGGAAAAAACTGAAAGAAGAAGAAAAAGAATTGCCTTCGAAGCCAGGCTTAACTATAGTTGACAATGTTCGATTTTAATATGAATAAAATTGGTGTTAGAACTTCACAGTAAAATTTTACTTTTACAACTCGAAATCAGCACTGTCGACCGGTTATTTTTTCTGAGCTCGATCTGAGTATGACCTTGACCGCATTTAATCTTACAACTCTTGACAGATTTCGGTTAATTATGGACAATTGAAGTTATCGATTTCAATCAGGATAGGATATGTATGTCCCGCCAATAATTTACCTTCAAATAACCATCATTATAATTAGTTGGAGGCACACAAACTTAACTCTACGAAAACGTATAGACCAAGTAAACGTCTCCTATTAGTACCAGTGATTATGGATACATGATTTTCTCATTCTATATTTAATCAAGTAATCAATATATGAGCTATGAGTGCGCAATAGTATATAAAGTAGAACATTTTTGTTGAAATTCTCAATAACAAAAATGTTGTCTCTTCTTAGAAAAAAGAAAGTTCTATCCTCAAAAAAAGGACGAAGATTAATTCACCGGGGAAGATTTTATTGGCTTCAAACATTTAAACGTGCCTTAGTTGATACATTTTACGAGTATGCTGATTGTACAGAAGTGAATGGGATTTGGATGCTTCGAAAGAATCGAGCCAATGGAATTTTGAGGTAAGAGCATTGGACCTCCTCACACGGTGCCATATTCATGACAAGTAAAACCGGTTTTATAGATGAGAGAGGGGTTGGGAACGGAAGAAATTTACGAATAAAACCGGTTCTACTCAACACACTTGTGGCATCGTGTGAACTGGCTCATTGATCGCAAAACTTATAAACGAATTCGAATTAAACAGCATTTAATTTTAAGATGGCTTTGGGCGACAATTTTGATCCTTTTATTTGTCCTTGGGATTTATTTATCCATAAAGCTTTGGACCAAATTTTATTCAGCACCAACTTTAACAACAATAGCAACAAATCTTGCTATAACAGATGTAGCATTTCCTGGCATAACATTGTGCAATCCTCAAGCAATTATTGAAAAGAAAGTCAAGGATTTTGTGTCAAGGATGTTAGATTGATCACTATTTCACTATAATATGTCTATAACGTATTTTATTTTTCAGTGAAATACCACCGGAATATACTGAGGATGAACTAATGGCTGGATTAGTCTATTTAGATTCATTTACAACACGACAAATGGAATCTCTAAATGAAACACTATTTCAAGTGGTCGATGAAAGTTTAGAATTGAACAATCTAACAGTTTATGAAACAGTTTTAGAAATAAGTGCCGGCTGCAAGGATATGCTACAGCATTGCTACTGGGGTACAACCGAATTCCCATGCGATCAAAGTCACGAATATTTATCATTTTCAATATCAACATCACATCTAGGATTTTGTTGCTCATTTAATTATAATCCAAACAATCAATCCTATAAACCATTCTCATCGAATCTGTTCGGAATTCATGGAGGATTGAATATGATTGGCTTGGAAGGATCTGGCGAGAATGTTTCAACAGGACTTGTACTATTAATCCATCATCCAATGGATTATGCATCTGAATCAGCAGCATCAGTTACATTAAAAACAAATTCCGAGTCTTTTGTTGAAATTTATCCAATTGAGCATAGTTCATCGAATGAAGTCCTTGAATTAACTCGTGATAAACGAAATTGCTTAACTGCAAATGATGTAGACTTAGCTATTTATAGGCAGTCATCCTGTGCACTTGCTTGCCAAAGTGAAGCGATTTATTCGTTGTGTGAGTGTCATCCTTATCATTTGCCGATTTTTAATAAGGAACAAAAGATACGAGAGTGTAAGCTTAAGGATGCTAGTTGTTATAGCACAAATTATGGTAAGATCTTTTTGGGTTTTTTCAAAAACGAATCTCTTAAATATAAAATAAAGAGTACTAATTTTTTTTTGTAGATAGCTTCAAAAATATTAAGTGTGAACATTGTTTGCCGAACTGTTATGATGTTACTTATTCAACTGCAAATTATTTTACTGATTTAAAACAGCATAGTTTTTCGGTTAGCGATATTCAGTGAGTACAAATTTGAATATTATATTAATTTCAATTGACCATTAAAAGTTTAAGATGTAGACTGTTTCAAAATTTCGTTTACAGCTCGTACATTAAATCAAAATAGTATATAGTGTTGAAAAACTAGAACCAATTACGGGATTTAATTGTTACTAGAAAAAGACCCATTCTATGGATGACTCACCCCATTCTATGGATCACTCACCAATTTCCCACCTTTAAAACTATAAATATAACAAAACGACCATACAGTATGGAAAACTAAATATAAATAAGAAAATAAAAAATTGCCCTAAAAGTATGCAAAAAAATATTAAGCAGCCCACAGAGACGTTACGTCGTTTATAGATTAGAAAGTCATCGCCGCTGTGACCTAACTAAACTTATTCAATCAGTCGGTCTCTCACTTATATAAGAAGTGTTTAACCGGTAGGGGGGGGGGTTCGTTAACAGCTCTTTATAGACTACTCTGTTAGCAGCTCTTTATAAATGCTGGTATGATTCAGGTTGGTGTCGACTGTGGGGCACAAAACACCAATTCCCTTTCTTCCCTTCTGCCATTGCCTGTAAGCACAATAAACGAAAAAGCTATCTTCTGTGCAGTCGCTGCAGTTAGTGTTCTGTCGCGGTAATTTTGGATGGTAGCTGGTGGAGTAAAAACGCGTGTTTCCATGCCTTTTAATCTTCGTTCTACTATCTTTTCGATTAGAGCTCAGGCATTGCACTCTAGATAGAACAGTCGACAATACAAAGGAGCTTATTTCACATAAACATATAAAGGAAAAACCTACTCCCAGAAAACGATGCCTAGTATGACTACTATAATATTCCCTATAATCCGGTATAACACAGCTTTTAGATGACTTTTATGTCAACATTATACTTAGACATGTTACGAACTAGCTGCCGTACATGGTGGAAACGTACCATAGCAGGATTTTAAATTTGTTAAGCCAAAGCTTGTTACTCGTTCCGTAGTAGTCTTGATTTAATTTGTGACCGCTCCATTTAACCAATATATCATAGTATCCCCATAATTTACAATAGAACAGAATCCCTCTTTTTAATATTTAACGCATCTATGTCAATACACTTTAATATATATATATTTTTTTACTTACAGTGCATTGCACAACTTGACAACAGATAATTTTGTGGCCCGAGTATACTTAGCAAAACAAGTTGTACCGTCGAGTCGTAAAATTATTGTAATGTCCTGGATGAGCCTTCTTTGTAATTATACCGAATTAAATTAATTGTGTTCGTTTTAAATAATAGGACAAAATTTATAATATCTTTAATGATTTAGCTGATCTGGGAGGAGTGTTTAGTCTTTGCCTTGGTATTAGTATTATATCTGTTGTTGAATTTCTTTATTTTTTCACCTTTCGTTTGTATCGAAATTGTCTATCGCAGCACGCGATTATACAAGTTAGTGTCACTTAGAATTTTTCAAGCCAGTTATACCAGCATAAAAAATAATATTTATACCTTATTTATTTTTTGAAACATTTTTTTTTGTTTAAAATAATCTAAAAATATACTAATGGTCGTAATAAATGAAGTTTACCCAAGTCGAAGAGAATTCATTGCAACATATGTGGACAATAAAAGGAAAAATGCCGGAATTACTGGATTGCAAAATACTAAAAGTGAGTTTTGATAAAAAAAAAATTTTATATAATTATATAAAGAATATAAATTTTTTTTTAGATACATTTCGACCTAAAGAACCGACACCAAGTACCGAACCAAACCAAAAACCGACACTATTGTTTACAAGTAATTTCAGGAAATTTGTAGCAGATATTGAAAATCACTTAAGTGAAATATTATCAAATGATCGAAAAATCGATAATATACATAGTGCAATGAACGATATCAATAAACTTAGTACGCAACCAACGAATTACAATTTAGAAGATCGTCCAAAAACGCTTGTTGAGCCAAAGGATCAAATGAGCATAGATCTGTCGTCAGTAAAATCACCGCGAGGCGAAAAATCCGATACTAGCAGCACTAATAATAGCATCATTAATAAAAATAAATTAAAAACGAAAAATCGAGATTTGAGAATTAATCGAGCAAAAGGTGGTGCAAATGTTCGAAATAGAAATGAAAATACAAAACAACAACAACAACAAGAAAAAAACAATCCGAATCCTCCCCCCAGTCCACAGGAGAGGAATCAGAGAGCTGTCGCACATGTACCTGGACCAGCACCATTAATAAAGAATAAAAAGGCTTTAGAATCACAATTAAAAATCAAAATTACATCAAATTATCGAACAGTTGTTATTAATAGGGAGGCATTCAATAGTTGGTATTTCAAGAAGTATCTCAGTAAGCCAATAGCAGACCAGCAACAGCGCGATGCTGGCAATATAGTAAAGGGCTCAAAAGATAATAACGCAATCAATACAACGAGGGCGTCAAAATTAAGGGAAAATTTCTTTAAGTATAAAACTAACCATGCTGCAACAAATAAAAATGTTGTCAGTATGCCAGTAACTGTTGTTAACTTAAACGAAATGCAATAAAAACAATAAATAATTAAAAAACAATAAATAATTAAAAAATATTCAATAAACCAGACAATACCGAGTTTTACTGTGTCAGTTATTTTAAGCATAGAACGTTAAGATCCCTATTTTGCTGGTAGATATGTGATCCTCCATCGGAGATCAGTCTTGCTTGCCACCACTTAGGGGGTCACGGCAACAGCGATTTCTAGGAGTGAGGACTAGGAAACCATTCAGTAGGCTTAAAAGTTCTGCTTACTGCATGGAGTACAGAGCTAACCTTGGGCATTTTCGAGAATTCACCATGGTAGCTACCGGTCGAACCAGAAGTTAATCCACCATCCATCCACCACCCTGTAGTGAGACTCTGAGGCTCTGGTTAGCTTATCGGTGAATATTCCAACATGGTGAATAGTAACTTATGGTAAGTAATCAACTCTCGAACATGGTAGATTAATTTCTGGTTCGACCGGTAGCTACCATGGTGAATTCTCGAAAATGCCCCTTATTTCCTCATAATAGAGTTCAGAAGATTAAACTGCATCCGAACCCTGGACAACTTTCTGTGGAAGTATGAACAACGTCGGTCTCAGAGCACCATACCAATAAAATTGTAATCTAATTGAAATAACGATCGATCCCGAAAGGTGGCAGCGGTTTATCAATGCCTTGTGTATTTTATTGCAAGTGATTGCATCAGGGGATACTCAGCTGGTTTTGTAAAGCGCAAACGTCGTACTCGCAAAGATCAAGCAGTTTACTTGCGATAATATCTATGACTCGTTCTACAGGGCCGTGTGCTGAAAGTCGTTATTCGACTGCAACGTCACTTTCTACAACTCAAACGACTTGTCAAGAAACACGACTCGACTTTCAACACAGGAGTCACATTCTCATTACAGTTCTCATACATCTTTTGGATACCTACATACCTACTGCCTTTATACGGTCTAAACTCTAGATGGATACACTTAACAGAGAGATAAGATGCGAAAAATGGATGAAAAAACAAGAAATTAAGGTAGGAACTACGAAAAATTGACTCATTGACATGGTAAAATTCATAAGATCAAGATAAGCACGATCAATATTTCACCAAAGTAGATAAAGAAGATCGATCGACCGAATGAGAAAGGGTGCATAAATTCACAACTTTCATCGATTCGTAATCTCATCTACAGAAATATAATTCATGCTCTTATCTTCCCATCATTTAGTATTGCTTGTAGGATAATAGACTTTGAAGCCTATATAGAACATGAACGAGCAGAATTAATGGCATTGGTTACTTTATTAAATTAGGTTTTACTAAAGAAAAATACCAAAATATATATAAAAAAGTGTTTAATTACAAAATATTATAAATAGTAAATATTTAAATTAGAATACATAAACAATCACATAACAAAAACATTCATTAAAATCTAAATTTTACAACGTAATTTCAATTCCCGTCTCTTTACAAATCCACTTCAAGTGCGACGTAATTCTAGAATATCCAATTGATGCCGTCGACTTGCATCCCTGATGGAAGGATGTAAGCCCAATTAAAATCCAACCTTCCTCCTCATGAATCGCTAATGGTCCACCAAAATCACTGCCACAAACAGTTCCTCCGCGTGCGCATATAACCGATTCAGTTACAATCGATCCATACTCCTGCGAACAATCAGTATTTGAAATCACATTAGTGTCAGTCCACTTCAGCTCCTGCCCCGGCAAGGATTGATCATCTGAATCTGAACCCCATCCAGATGTACGAGCCTTTACACCAACGAATGTCAGCTCGGTTTGATCCAATCGTGGCAGCAGGATCGGCTGGATATTCTCAGTAAATCTCACAGGCGTAACTGAACTTATCAAGGCAATGTCGTTGCGTTTTGAGCTTTTGTAATCTGGATTTATGATGAACACCTTAGTGACAATGGTCATTGTTGGTGTGCTCCAATCAATCGATCCGAATCCTATAGTGATATTATCTGCTCCACTAATGCAATGTGCTGCTGTTAGTATCCATGTCTGTGATATTATAATTCCGGAACAGTAGGTCGTGTTCTTATTACTAAATTCACTCTGTAGTGTTACTTGCCAGGGGAACTGGCGCGGTTCGGCGGGTCTTCCATCTCTAATCCTGGCGCTATTTGCCACTGATCTTAAAGTGCCCGCGAATATTGTCTTTTGGCATAAAATCGTTCCGAATATAATTACTACAAAAAACCGACGATCCATCTTGAAGCTTTGCTCGATACTATTTAGGGCTTCCTGTGTTACGATAAATTTTATACTAAACGATCGCGACTTGGTCGCTGATTAGATTCATAATCGGTCAAAAATGGTTTAATGACGATTGAAAATAAAATTTTATTACCTTCCCCTTATCGCAGGTAGAAAATAGGTGTTGGATATACACAGTTAGGATGGAAATTCATGACTTGTGCCAGAGATATATGTATGTAGGTACAAGATAAGGGTATGGCGATATGTTGTTGGTCATAATCGGAAGCCGACATTTTCACAAGTGGCTCAAACCGAAAAAAATCGCAATTATATGACTACTGGAAATAACTGAAATTAGCTAGTGATGTCAGCTTGTATCCCCCGCATGGGATAACAAATACGTAGTTCAGATACGATTGCATATTAAGCAAAATGTCAACAATTGTTTGGTGTGTGATAAAACGTCTTAAAATTCCAAGAAATAAAGTTTTATCAGAAGCTGAAATTATTGATGATTCGATTAATTAAAACCTTTACCTGCATGAAAGGGAAGGGGGTTTTTCAGTTACTAATTTTTACATTTATCGAAAAAGCTAATTTCATAGAAGAAAAATAATGAATTTGTTTTTTTATCGGATTAAATTGTTTTATTGCAGGGCGATAATAAATATTTATTCTAAATTTTTTCGTTAAAAGTCGTGTTATCTACGAAATGAATTTGAACCTTGAGCCAGAAAAAATGCAGCATACCTGACCAAACAGGTGTTGTACTTTTACTAGAAGTGAAGTAATGTATTTTGCATTTAAATTGTGTAAAAGTAAAGCAGATTGTGGTGCAAGCAATTTTTTTCACAAAATAGATTATGGACGAATAAAATAAAACTTAATTAAAATATTTCGATGCATAAATGACACGACATTTAGATCTGACATTGATTAAAATACACAATACTTCTTAAATGACGCTGTAGTCCTTGTGGAGCTTAGGCCTTTTGAAGTCTCGTCTTCCAGTGGTCTCTAAGTTTTCGTAGAGCTTCTAGTACCTCATTCATCCATCTGTTTCTTGGTCGCCCTACACTTCTTTTTCCTGATGACCTACCATTGAAAATCTGGGCTGCGATTCTTTCTTCCGAAGCTCGTACAACATGTGTAGCTACATATATTTATTCCGTCATACATTTTCTTCAAGCTCTTCGTCGTTCGTTTTGGTTAACCCTTACAGGCCCAAATATTCTTCTTAGGATTTTCCTTCAATATGAAAATCCGATCGATCTTTTCTTACTAAATCCTTCTTAATAAACTCCTACTTTGTCTTCCATATATGGTTTCAGTCTACTTAAGAAAATATGTGAAAGTACTTTGTAAGGTGTGTTCAATAACGTGATCGGTCTGTAGTTTTTTGCAGTTCATCAATTCATCGTTTGATTTATTTTACGATAATTCAATTCTTAACCAAAACTAAAACCCTCACCACCAGAGCAAGGGACTTCAGCCTCGATATTCCCGAACTAAGAACCAAAGCTGAAAATCGATTTCTTAAATCTTCATCAACCTCTAGTGCATCTAAATTAATCCACAACCATAAACCGCAGATTTATCATATCAATTTACATAAACCACATACAATTCCCCATTTAAGATTACTCTCCCGATGCAGCTGAAACAATCTACCTAGATGGACATCTATTCAGTTCATCTTGAAACTTATTAGCGACAAAACTCTAGTTATGGAACGTTGGTCGGGAAAAATTGCAATAGTGACGGGTGCAAGCTCTGGAATTGGTGCCAGTATAGTAAAAAAGTTAATTAACTCCAGAATGCAGGTCATTGGTCTAGCGAGACGTATTGAACTTATGGAAGAACTTAAACTAGAAATTGTTGATTATAGAGAGAATTTTCATCCAATGAAATGTGATATTTCTAATTTGGATTCTATTAAAACAACATTTTCTATTATTCGTGATAAATTTGAAAGCGTTCATGTGTTGATTAATAATGCAGGAATACTTAAGGCGGAGAAGATTTTAGATAGTGATGAAAATGATTTAAAAGAAATTGTTGATATCAATTTTATGGGATGTATTTACTGCATTAAGGAAGCATACAAGCTAATGAAGGCATCAGGAGAAGAGTGTCATATTATTAACATAAACAGCATTTTGGGACATGCTATTCCTGTTCTACCAAATCTACCAATGAACTATAATCTGTATCCTTGTACAAAGTTTGCTTTAAGAGCTGCCAATGAAGTGTTAAAGCAAGAACTTCTGGGGGATAAAAATTTTAGAGTTTCGGTACATAAATTTTATACAAAAATAAAATGAAAATATTTTAAAATTTACGTTTTTTTAGAATATCAGTCCAGGATTGGTGAAGACGCAAATCGGACATACTGCAAAAAATGCTTTGGCAGATCGGATTATGAATTCTAAAGAAATTTTATATCCAGAAGACGTTGCAGAAACTGTAATTTTTATCTTGGGTGTTCCAAAGCATGTGCAAATTTCTGAAATTATTGTTACTCCAACGGGACAGAAGTATTAGGAATTTTTATATAATAAAACTATGAAAATAAAAGTTTTTGTAATCTAAAACGCAATAGATTGAAATTTTGATAAATACATTTGATAACAATCAACCCCATTCAAAAACTTTAGTTAACTGGCACATGACGACGAAATTATAGTTCATAAATAAAATTCATTTCGCACTACTATTTTAGCAGTCGTAATTTAATTTTGGAAAACATTGAAACCAGTTTAAACCACCATCTAAGGCGCCTTGATTCCTGGCTTGATTAAAGCTTAAATAAATTTTCTGCGGAAAAAACTGCACTGAAAAACTTAGGTAATTAGTTATTTTGTTATAATGATGTAAACGCATTTAAATTTTATTAACGATCACTGATAAGATTAAGGAAAAGAAAAAATTTAATAATAATTTACAACATAATATTTTCTCGACATTTTTATTACTAATCATCAACTGGAATTCCAGTTATTCCACTTATCCATTCTAACATGTAATTAACACGTATGTAGCCGGCTGGTATTCCGGATGTACAGCTGGCACCCTTAATAAAATTCATTACCCCAATTTGAATCCATTTGCCATTATCCTGAACAACTAATGCTGCACCAGAATCACCAGGGCATGGACTTTCAACCCTATTCCAACCAATTGTACATAGTGTTGAAGGATGTATATCTTGTCCAAAGTACTTAGTGCATTCCTCATTAGAAATTACTTTTACTTCAGCCCATTTAAGTTTAGGGGATATACTACTTGTCATAGACGTTTTACCAAAGCCGCATAAAATAGCCTTTTGACCATTAAACGTATCTTCTTCGTGAGACATAGATGGAAGAGATATTGGCTGAATGGTTTTTGTGAAATAAAGTTTTTGTGGAAGATGTATTAAAGCAAGATCATATGAAGAACTTATTGCACTATATAATGGGAATACAGTAAACGAAGAAGCCTCCATTATCACCGCGGGTTTTTGTAAATATATCGAACCAAATCCCATTGTTACTTTTAACACTCCATTTACACAATGCGCTGCCGTTAAAACCCATTCCGCTGACAAAATTGATCCGCTACAATAATGAGGTCGTTCTCCATCATCAAATGCAATTGAAACATGCCAAGGAAACGCATCAGCTTTAGCAAACTGTCCAAAGGCAATTCGTGGCTGTGGTCTCGTCAATTCCTAAAATAAATTTTGAAAATATAAATAAATTTTTATTTTTATATCAATAACAATTTACTAACACCATTACTAAATGCAGCAAATACTGAAAGAATCAACAATTCTAAAAACATTGTGATTAATTTTACACGATAAATAAAATGTATTGAACAGTCAAATCTACAAAAGAGATTAGAGCGAACTTTTTGAAGATTTGAAGAACTTAAGTAAGTTTTTGGATACAAATGATATATGCGATCTTTCTGTTGTTAAACTATTTCAGCTGATTAAATAGTTGCTTGCTTGTTATCGTTTATAAGCCATTTGTCGATTATGCTAATTTTATTGTACACCTTTCATATAAGTAGATAAGAATTCTTGATGAAACTGTGTACGATAGTCTAAAAATATCTTTCATTATTTATAAAAAAACGTAATTTGTTAACCTAGTAGCTGATAGCAGATTTGAAACTTAAAATAAGCCTGAGTCGAAAGGGAAATTCTATTGTTTACATTTACAATTATTGAAGTGGAGTCTCAAGTGTATTGCGTTATTTTTAGATATTTTTACTGATAGCAGCATTTGATTCTTTCAAACAATTTATACTATTAACCTACTTTCCATCCCTGTAACCGCGTCATAATTGATTAGTTCAGTCGAACGATTGAACCTCCTTCAAAAAGGATACACGAAGCGTTAATCGACCAGGTAGGGGTGTGGCCTGCTGTTTAAATCGTGCTTATTAGCAATACGCTCTCGCAATCATTTGTTAAACTGAATTTAATGAGAATCAAAAAGTCAATTATTGGGAAATTACGGAGTACACCGCCAACATTAAAGTATGCCACCAAAGTTGTATATAAGTGGCATAGAATTTAAGTTAAAACCAGTTGTCAATAAATAACTTGTAAAAACCAACATAACCAACTACTCTCCTTTGAATCGAGAAATCCAGGCATTCGCCCAACCAAACTATTTCCTGAAGAATTACTTCAACCAGGCCCAAGGTGTAAAACATAAAGTATTGCCAAAACTAGAAGTATATGCGATGGCACTTCTTCTTTTTTTAAGGGGGCGTCTTTGCGAACGCTGCGACCTATGTTTTTGGTCTATTGTGCCAACCCCGTCGTTAAAAACCTTTTTTTGATATAGTCTATCGATGGGGTTCATATCCGAAATGTCCCTGGGAGCACCGAAACCCTGATGCAGGAGCCTCAATCTCCTCCACGCTGTAGCCTCACAGTCGCACAGCAAGTGCGCCGCAGTTACGGAAGCTGCTCCGCTATCTAGAGAAAGGTCTTACCGTGCTGCCATTCTAACCGACCCCTGATAATAGTTAAACTGTTTGTCGAAGTCCAGAGTGGCATAAATGGTATCGACCAATGCCTGTATTGGTTCCAGATTTAGTTCCTTGCCAATCGATAGATGATCCACAAGGTCTCCTGGCTTAAAGGAGAATAGGCTCCGGCAGAGCCTTCTTTTTCACTACCAAATGGGACGGAAGGAGGTTCAGTAGAGCTCCCATAGGCGCAAAAAGACAGGTGCTTTTAGCTCCCTTGATACTGAGACAAAACTTTGGCCAGCTTAATCTAACTAACTAATTGCTCCTTTAAACCCTCATGGAACATAGGGCGGAAACAGTTGCCCTCCAGCGGACTCGGTTTTGCGCGACAGCTCTCAGCTTTGACCAGGATCTCCCAGTTGTTGCGGCCTCTGATAATAGGGTTCTCCTCCACGTTGTTCTAGGTTTTCCGACTTGACGGGATCCTTGTGGATTTCAGTCAAGGGCCTGTTTGGGTAGATTATCGTTTTCTCGTCGCAAGGTGTGGCCAATCCAATTCCATTTCCTTCGCCTAATTTGGTCGTCTATCCTTTCTTGGCCGGCATGGCGCCATAGCTCTTCATTTGAAATTCTATCTTGTCAGCGGATTTTTAGGATACCACGTAGGCATCCTGTTGATGAAAACTTGTAGGCGCCCCGTGATGAATTGGGTGACTTTCCATGTTTCGCAACGGTACAATAGAACTGCCTTAACGTTGGAGTTGAACAGCCGCAATTTGGTGTTAATTGAGATCTCCGTCGATCTCAATATGTGAAACAGGCATGCATATGCGCCTCTTATTTATTCTGGAACTGACGCTGGAAATTTTTAAGGATTAATTAACTAAAAAACAAACATTTTTCGAAAAAAATTCAATTATTGGAATAATTTACTATTATAAAAATTACACTTATATAAAAAATACCTTTTAGTTCGTGTCATTTTACAACTTTTATCTACTATAAAAAAAATACTTAAATAAAAAACAAATTGGCAAGTAAACGCCATATCTTACGTAGTATAAAAAAACCAACAAAAAATATACCTTTTAAATCTCTACGGAATGAGAACGAGTGTAATGCGTTTGCTTTATATCTTTTGTTGATGTAATTGCTAAGTAGAAAGCGACCAAGACAATTCTGATGATTCTTTTTAAGTAGACAGTGAGATACATCCATTTATATTTTTAATTGTAAAGGATCGATTCAGGTTTTTTATGCCTGCACTTGTCATCACTTCAAATATCTACTGTATACTGTAAACGCAAAACACGCGAATCCACACAAAAAACATTAATCGTTGTATGATTTTTTTTTGCAAAAACAAATTCATAAAAAATATAATATTAAATACATTTAAATGCTTATGAATATTAAGAAAAATTGTACGTAAAATGAACAACCTTTTAAAGGCACTTTGGTTGTTGGGTTTTAGCCATATTATTATAAGCAAGGCCTTATTGTTTTATATCTTGTTTAGGAAAATATTCTGGATATAATATATGAACAAGTATACCAGTTGCCATAAGAGCAAAATAAAATATAACAGCGACCCACCAAAGTATTCTCTCCCATCGACGGACCTTTAAGTTACGTAATACTCCAATACCAACAAGCAATCCAGCAACAGCTCCAGATAAATGCGCCATATAACCAACATTATCATCAACATCAGTTAAATGCCGATAAATAGAAGTTCCTAAATCAGAAACGCAAAATATCAAGAAGACTATTAGCTGAATAATTGCGTATTCCATTTCAGACCAATTCTGTAAAAAGAAATATGTAGAAAAAGTAAGAATTAATACTAGTAGGAAAATTTCCAAATTATGAGGTTTCTTTACCATAATTATAGTTGCAATATGAGCTGTTATTAAAGCGTAAACACCACCCGAAGCACCAGCTAAAAATATTCTTGGTGTAGTCAATGATGTTCCCATTGAGCCCGCGGCAACGCCAGCTAAGTAGACCAATGCAACTCTCCACCAATGATGGACAAGCTCAAGTGCTACCCCCAAAAAAATTTGTACGATCAAGTTCATAAGGATGTGCATAAAACCTACATGGACAAACATGTAAGTGACGAAACGCCATGCTTCATAGCGTCTATATGGATTATAAATGAATAATATTGCAGTTTCCCCTTGTTTCCTGTGACTGTGTGGCTCATCTCTGTAAATATTAATGTTAGGTTAATGTCTTTTTACAATGCCTATGTTTAAATTTGGCTGATTATTAGTTTAGTCACTGACGGAAGCATTCATTCTCTAGAAAACATGCATTTTTATCGGCAGTTCTTTGAAGCTCCGGCTTAGGTGAATTGTGATTTTGTCTGGCTTTTTATAAACTATCCTTCAGTCAACTTAACTAGAAAATTCATCAGCTGATGTGAATCTCTTATTCAAGTTCTTTAAAGAAAACTCGACTGAATCTCAAGATTTGGCCACGCAACTACATTTCTGTTGAATCGCAAGGGAAGAATCACACATCGCAGGACACGATCATATTTTCATAATAAATAACTATCAACAGTCACCCAACACACTCTGCTCACTTACTTACTTATATTCACTCACTTACTTCGCGTGGCGCGACATTATTATAGCATTTGCTGTTACCCATATGAGTCGCCTTGTTATTTACAAATAACCAGCTCACAACAGGGCAACAAGTTCTTTAGTTGACGAAGACCGGACCCTAGCGGTGCTCAGAAGCTCTCCGATAAAATTTGCTCTTCTAAGCCAGATGAGAGGAGGACATTCCAAGAGAGCATTTATGGAAGTGTTCGTGCCTTCCATGCAGATTTGGCAATGTCTCCTGAGACAGCCCCAGATTATGGAGCTGATACTGCAGCCTTACATGGCCAGTTAGATATCCCACCAACGGAGTATGTCAAAGCACCCTGCAAATATTTTGCAAAAGAAATTTCCACGTTAAGAGTGCCTTGATGGCAGCTTAACTGTCCTAAATATTTTAAATTGGCGCCTTTCAAACCTTTCTCAAGATTGAGCCAAGCGCAGGTCTCAATATGTATTTCACTCTGGAAAAGAGAGGGCCACCTAGCCATGGCAATCGAGACCTTTAAGTTAGGTCCTGTGAAACCAGCCCCTGTACCAGTGGAGGTAAACCAGTGGAGATTTCTTGGACCCCCAGGAAGGATAAGTTCCTCCCAATCAGAGCGATCCGGAATAATTGCCTTAAATTTTCCCTGGAACCGCAGTTCGCCAACCAAATGATTGAATACGCTGCAAATTGAGATGTTTGAGATATCGTTGAGGATACTGTAGAGTAAAACGGCACAAGGACGGCGAATTAAGGCTAAAAACCACCACGACTTTCTTCCAGATATTTGGAATGTATCCCCAATTGAAGCTAGTTCTAAAGACACAGACCAAATTGCCGAGAATCAGATCGAGGCACATATGAAGTAGTTCCGGGAAAATTCCAACTCTCCCGTGGATTTGTAGGGTAGAAAAGAGTCCAGTGCCCATTTAACCTTATTTCGGTCGAAGACGTTCCCAGAAAGGCTCCGCAAATAACGGTCTGGCATGGTCCTATGAATGTACCCAGTATCCAGGGGATAAGCTATCACGGCTATGTTAGACTTCCAATTTACAACAGCTACAAATCATTCATAACTTACTAGGCATTTCGAAATCCACACTATTTCTTCAATACTCACTTTACACTAAGATTATCTATAAGGAACGCTATAATTTCTAATAAAGAAAAAATAACCATAGTCAACGGTGGTGGGCATATTGTCATTTGTCGCTCATAAGCTCCATCTGCAAAAACGGAAAATGTTATAAATAATATAGTTTGAGTACTTTCGAAATGATAGAGAAAAAAAACTTACCAATCTGATCACCTACTTCACGCCGTGGCGGAGGAATAACAAGACGGCAATATTTGTTAACTAAATTTCTTAAAACCCATCCCTGTGTTTGGGTTAAGTGAAAGAATTCTTCAAAATTCAGACGACCATCGCCATCATGATCGGATAAAGCTAGAAGCCGGGCAATAACTTCAGCTGGTAGCTCCTGGCATCTTCCATTTCTTATCATACCCTGTAGTTCACGGATGTTGAGGTGATTGTCATTGTCGGTGTCATACTAGAAATAAATTTGGGAGAGTTTAGTTTTTATTTTTTAGAGATTCACATTTATGGGGTTAATTGAAATTTAGAGTGGTATGCCGAATAAGCGTGATACGAAATTAGCTAATACCTATGCTTCTGTTTGGTGTGATTGTGTGCGTCATTGAATTATGTAGTAGATAATAAGTTTTGAGGAAAAATTAATAAATACAATATTTTCAAATAGTTCAAGTAAAAGGTTCATCGCCAATCCCTTCAACACTCGTCTTTTAACATAACGTGAGGGAAACGACACTAGGCAAAACGAGAAATACGAGTAAAATGAGAGCCACAAACGGACTCTCTGGAGATCGGACCCTTTCGCAGCTTAGTCGGATGATGTAGTATACGTGATAGCTTGCAGACCAGCGCCTTGTATATTTCAGTACCGGGCGACGCCTAGAAGAGTAACTTGCACCTCTTAAGATATCTCAGGCTCGTTTAGACATTTGGATTATATGGTCATTCAATCGCAGGTCTTTGGCTAAAGACACGTCATTGATGAGTCAACCATTAGTTAGTTCTACACCATCCCCAGAGTACCGTCATCCGCAATGTAAAGAGTTGGAGCAGAGCTTTAGCAAAAGGTGAGGCGCACGTCTTTAAAACGATGGGGGATACAGTTAGGGCCAGTGGATTTCTGAACATCAAACTCTTTGGGACACTTGTCCACCCTGAAACCCTGTCCATTGATTGAGGGCAAACTTGGGGCAGGAAGTAGAGTAGCAGCGTCAGGAAAAGAAGAATGTGAGACGCACAGAGATGCTAATAAGTCGGCCTTGGATTTGCTGTCTGTTAGTACCGCCCCTGGTAGATAAAGGAAGGTGTAGTGGACGTAGTAAAATTCTTCTCGATGGACGTTACCAAGTACCGGAGGTTTGTTCTTCCGTAGATGTAAGTAAACGTCGTTTAAAGTCTAACAAGGGCTGCCTTCGTCTCGATCCTTTATTTGCTAAATTCCTGAAATGGTCGTATTACTGATGCATATTACTATTGTTTGCTGCTACTTGTGCTTCCTTAGCAATATTGTCATAAAATCTGCTTTTATATCTTCTTACAGCAAGTTTGACTTCTTTTGCTTCCGTCGATATGTACATATTATGTATTTTACCGTGTTCTAATTGCTCTTGTTTAGTATTTAATATTTTTGTCCTCAACAAGTATCTTTCTTTGATCGTTTTCCATGTTTCGCCTAAGATCCGTTCTTTCCTTTCCGCTTGAGCATATCCTGGGACTTCTTCGCTTGCTTCTCTAAATATTTCCCATATATTTTCAGTGGTTGAAGTCACATTTGTGATCTTTTGTTGTATTATTGATACCAATTCACTTTTTTAATCTCTAATATATTTCCAGAAGTAAAATCACTGGGTATGCCTTGACGTATTTCAAGACAAGTTAGAAACTGATACTAATAAAGAACTACAGATCAGCTACATTGAGCGAGATCATGTAGAAAACTAACATCTGTCTTCGATCATCCCAACTGAACCTTGAACTATATAAATTTTACTTAAACCCCAACGAAATAAAACCAGTGCAAAAATACTTTTTGATATTACATAACTGAAATCCTAGCAGCCAATCCCTATTTACTAATAAAAATCTAAAAATAATCTTCATTTCGATCGACATTAATTTCTACAAAATTCAAAGAATTTCAATATCCAAAAAAAAATTCTAAAATTATTGAATTTTCATATAAAATTCACGAAATATTTATCGAGGGCGTGGAACACAAAAGAATATTGTATCACCACAAGCCGGCAAGCCTTCAAGGCTGCGTTGATAAGATTAGATTAGGCTAGCGCGAAAGTTTCGCTCTACAGTCCGCCAGCGGTAATTGGCATTTTTATGGAGTTCCTAATTAATCGATTAAGCCCCGAAAATGTTTCAAGATATGTACGAGAATGTTTTTGATTATAATAATTTGTGAGACTTTGATGCCTCTATTAAAAATAAATAAATAAAAAAAACCCACACGGAAGCTGATGAGTAAATAACAACAGTTTTTGTAATATAAGCAATTAAAGAAGAATCCAAAAATGAAATAATAACTGAGTCAACGTGTGTAAACTGCGGGGCTCGGCTCTGTTTGCCAACCTGTTACCTGTTGCACATGTTATGTGTTGAAATTTCACTAAATAAGAACTCACCTGTACGAATAGGTCGAAGATTCTCTGACGTTCTTCTGTTTCCTGACGAGAATTTAATCTATTGAGCGGAATTTCCTCTTGCTGTGGCAGCTGAGGATAGGTTCCGACTTGATTCTGTGCCATGTTAATTAAATCCTTATTAGCAGCGAAAATTAAACAAAACGTTCAGGTGTTAGTACAGGTTAGTTAACGTTAGAAGAGGTATCACTGTGCCGTACAAAGATTCTTTACATTTTCTCACGGTTTACTAGCTTAGACTGACTACTTTTGCTCGTTTGTTCCACTTTTCGCTTACATTTCCAGTATATTTAAAAAAAATCCCAACTTTTGTCTCGTTTCTTGGCCGCCGCTAATCGTTGAACCACAACTGATTACCTGAGCTTCTGCCCCGCGCGGAGAGAGCTTGTGATGACGATTAAATGCTGGGCCTGGGACGGGGTACACTTTACTGTGGCCGGCAATGAGCTTCAACTTGTGATGATAACCGAGATGATTCACGTCTTGCTGATTAATCAGTATTTCTGCAGTGTCGCTATTGACCCACTTGCCGCCAGTCTCTCACAACGTTCGTAATCCACTGACGATGAAACTCAAGTAAATTTTGAAAGGAAAACAATACAAAATACTGTACAGATAAAAAAAACCCTCAACCCGTCGTCACAACGCGACCATGCATACACGCTCTCAGGTACGACTCTCGAGCACCTTTTGAAAGAAGAAAGGTGCTAAAGGAAGCAACGGTAAAAATGGAGAAATGTCAAAATGCACGACGGGGAACTGCATTACCTTAGTCGATGCACACTCAAGTCAACAAGAATTTGCGGTTGGTGTATGAAACTTTCAACTGTTTGCTAATGCTGGTTTCCAAGTTTGGGACTTTGCTAGAGATTTTGTTAAAGTTTAACTAATTAATTTCGATGTTACGTTCTTTTTCTGTTATATTTTTGTAACTTTTAATTACATAATTAATACAAAATCTCTTCCACACAAGTTAAAAGAATTTCACTATACTTCAAAAAGGTCTTCGAAGAATGTTTAAAGTTTTGCCGGTAGATGGCTCTAAATCCGATTCACTATGGATCCGGTGAATCCTATCTCGCAATTCTAATGTAAGCGTGGTTATTGACATTTCACGGAGTTATTTAGTTTTTGTTAAAAATAAATGAAAATTCAGTGTGTTCTTTCAGATTTTGTTTTAAAATAAATCCACTACAGTCATCTAAGGGAATTTATAAATTTAATGGAGATATAAGTTGCTTTAGCACAGAACTAGTTCGCTTGCCTTCTTTAATCTGAAAGCTTCGGTGTGAAAAATGCACGCAACTCAATCTTGTTGACGAGTTAAAAAATCATGAAATTTTTGGGAGCGATTAAGTTAAATAAAAAACGGTTATCTGTTGTGTCTGCTATCAATTGACAGGGAAAAAGTTAGCGGATTGTATATTCTCGAAAAGAGGTGATTCTGACACTACCGGATCCCCAGCGTTGTCTCTTGTCGTAGGTATGGAAGCCTTAGCCAAGACGTTTCACATATTCCTTCTGCTAGAGCGATGTAAAATTCTCACCACTCCCTCGTAAAAAAAATACTGGTCACCACCAGCTGGAGACCAAATCAGGTGCCTGCTGCAGAGCTCTTGACAAGGTACCTTCTGTTTCACCTGCTACCACCATGGCAACATCGTCTGCGTATCTTTGGACGAAAAATTGTTGGCTCTTGGGTAGCTTTAGAAGTTCATCTACAACAAGGCACCACAGAAGTGGAGATAAGACTCCTCCCTGTGGACATCCTTTTGCTATAGTGCTCTCCGAGATGAGAGTTTGCTAGTAATCAGCATAAAGTCGATCTAGTTACAGAAGGTGCTAGTTAGACTTCATCTACTTAAACCCTTAGTTAGCTTGTCGAAGGCTTCCTGTATCGAGGGCAGCGCAACTCCTTTGTTTAGTGCTTGCTGCCCATTCCATCCCGAGTACCAGATTATGAAGCGCTGTCTCAGTGAACTTGCCCGTCTGGTACGCATGCTAATAGGAGCTTAGCGGTTAGTGCTGAAGATAAGTTTCCATTATCGGCCTGAAATATTTAGCCAAGGTGTAAGCATCTGTCATAGTAGGAATTACCTTTATCGATATTCTGTCGGCGTAGAGTAGGAACTTGTACGACCCGGAATACGCGAGGGGAACCTAAGGCCGTGCGACGGTTTCTGGCTCGTGACCAATCTCCGTCGCAGCAAGCCAGAGAAGAAAGAGTTACTACCTCACGCAGTTCCTGAGCCGACATAGGGGTTCTAGGGAATACCTTCACCGCTCCAGGTTGGACGATTCACTGTTGTGCCCAGAATGTCCGAACGATAACGAGCACGCTTTTCCAAAACACTGGCTGGGATCTGTCCTTCCGTAGTGCTAGCACTACATCTGTCGCTCTCTGCACGAATGCATTTTAAGATAAGGACGTACGGAAATTTTATAGTTAAGCAGGAAGTAGTTTTTCGGAGGTTTAGCGAGGGTGTGATAATTAGCGCCTGCAGTGGTCTCTGTATTGAAATCATTTTGCCCGTTTTCCCATACCTCGCATGCGGCGATGAGGGCATCCAAACATCGGATGAAGTTAAATTCTGCGTCATATGGAGGCGCAGTTATAGGGAACACAGTAATTTTAGTAGAATACGTTACTACTTTTATCGCGGAAGATAGATAACTCCCATAAAAATTACACTCTCCACGGAACAAAAACCTAGATACTCGCCCGGTCTCGGGAAAACGGAAACACTTCCAAACTGCAAGATACAAGAAAAAAACACAGGCAGAGGCTTCATTTTATTTTTTATCCCTTTAGGGACCCACATCGTTAATTAATTGGGAACGGCGTGTTCTCAGAACTCAAATAGTATTGAAGATGATTAACTATTTTAAAATGTAAGAACCAATCATGCCTCCACCAATCCGTAACTATGTAATTCCACCCTTAACTCACAGAATATCGTTTCACACAGCGCAAATCCGTAACCTTAGCAACGCTTTAATCAAAACAATTCATTTCTGTCACTCTCAATATTAGGAAACAACACAAAAACCATTTTCTAGTTCTGTTTAATAAAATGTGGAAAAAATTTGATAAACATTCACAAATTTATAGAACGAAAAGTAATATTGAAAATTTCAAAATAAGTGTCACTTTGAAGACAATCAGCTCGCTGCTGAAAGTTCCGAAATTTGAGAAATCCTCTATTGAAGAGGAGGAGAGCGCCGAGGAAGAGGATCACATGGAGAAGACTGTCATGAAATGGCAGGAGAAAATTTTAAGCCGGACAGAAATTGAATACTATAAGGACATCGAGAACTGCTCAACGGACATCCAGAAGAAGTATCACGAATGGATTGTATTGGATGGACTCGATGAGATGAATCGGTCAGAAAGGAAGATTTTTACGTATGTCTGCGATGATAACTATGAGTACAGCGATGAACTAGTAGAAGGGATGGAGTTGAAGGAGTATCAAAAATTACCAAAGACTAAGGAGATGAAGGACGATGCAGAAGTCATGTACGTGTTCGCAGATCTTAATCCAGACACGTTAATATTCATGGCGAAATGGTGGCAGAAGGAGGGAATTCTGCTTGTTTATCCAGATTTCAATGATTTCGAGAAAGACCCTTATTTTGTGGAAATAGACACTGATTATCGCCACTTGTACTCGTATGCTGTTAAGAATGTATCGAAAGTGTCCAGTATTCAAATAACAAAGTCACAAAATTTGCAAATACCAAAAATTCCAAGCATAGGATATAAAACTCTTCCAGGACGATTTAGCATGCCTCCAAGAAACTCCACTAGAATTGTTCTGCTCCTCAATATACAAGAAGCTGAAGGATTTGAGTATGATGCTCTTCATGTTAGATACCAGCTGGAACATCCAGAAACTATGAAGTTAGAGAATGGTGACTGTGTGGGCAGCACCCACGGTTCGCAGGGTCTTCAGGGCTCCTGGAAATTTGGATATTGTTTTCAGATAGATTTGATTTCCACGGAGCATTTCACCTCACAGGATTCGATTAAAATGTTTCTAGAAATAATATCCATCGACTCGTGGCAGAGGGAACGCAATGAAGGATTCGTTTGCCTTAACTTGGCCCCAATACCAGGATTAGTTGAGCAAAAACTACAGTGCTATCGGCTAGATTATGGATTTTTAGAGAAAATTGAACGATATTTTATTGGTGGCAGAAGGAAATTTGATTTGCAGCAATTTTACACGGGGAATGAAGGATTCTTGAATAGATACGCGAGCAAGGTGATAACGTCTGGCACTTTAACTGTTCAGAGTAGAATTATAACGCAAAAGAGTCCTGGTTTAGTGCCAAAGATAAGTGATAAGAAGGGGACAAACGCGATGACATTAGATGATATTATGAAGGCTTATCAAGTGGCACGAAGGAGATTAGAGGCAACAACTTTAGAGTAGGAAAAAGGGGCGGAGCGGATGTTTCGGGTGTAATTTTTAGTAAGAAGAAAATGTTAAATGAAATTTAATGTTACTATTTTTTCCTTTTTTTATAACATCTGACATAAAATAGAATAAAAAATTATAAAAATTGAAAAATATTTAAAAAAAAATGTTATGTCGGCGGGAATCGAACCAGGGACCTCGCAATTTACGTTTTTTTGCTTTCGAATATAATTGGCATGAAAAGTAGTTATCCTTGAATTCGCATTTTTTTATTTATTTATTTATTTGCCAAACAAGACACACTTAAATTTAAATACAGAAAATTTAACTTGCACGAGTTTGTGAAATAAGTGCGTGTCGCAAAATGTTCTGATCATAAATTCCACGAGGTAACTGTTCTGTATACGAAACAGGCTAATGCGATTGAGCGGCAGAACACATCTTTCAAAGTCCACCAGGCCAAGATGCAAATGTCACCATACCTTCTTGATGACTCCCAAGGACCCACCAACCTTCAAGAATATAGTGGATCTTTCCAACAGGAAAGATTTACAGATCGTCATAGGATGTAATACGAATAGGCGAATAAAAGGGGTGAGTATCTGTTTGTTTATCTCATAGTCCTAAGTACTAGCCTAACAATTCGTGGCAGGATAGAAGACGCGAGGTCTAGGTTAACAATAGGTCTAGAAATACCACTGCGTAAATTCTTTTGTTTCATTCATTGCTCCAAAGGTTTCCATTTCGTTTTCATACCATCATTTCTGAACCCTCGCTTGCGTATCCTCCTCACAAAAACTCCTGATTATTCCACCTTAGCATACACAAATCTTATCCATTATGAAGAACCTCCCGGAAGCACAGCCCATCCCCTGGCTGCGTCCACCCTATTTTCCTCTACATCGAAACTTATCAGACGTCAGTCAATAATCGGAACCCCCTTTGCCCATTAATCAAATTTTCTATGTTCATCTAATTAAAAAATCGATATGCTCTGCCCTGCCACCCTTGCTGTCCGATTATACATAGAAGGAAGCCCTAACAACACGAATTGATGAGGGCCCCGCCAAGCTCTACCTTCGTGTGATGCAATAAATGATGGATGGACACGAAACCACATGAGCCGCAGGCCAAAATTTGACAGACGTTTTTAGCGAAATTCGAGGAAAGATGATTGATGGCCAATATTCTGGTCTGGGGGTACAGGTCTTAGCCGTTGTAGTAGTAGCACCGCTTGGCTATATGTCTGTCCGCTAGATGGTGGCAGTCTGGGCCGCAGAGAGCACAAAGAGCCATAAAAACCCAGGGGCACAAACGGAACAAAACAAAAATGTGAAATAAATAAACAGAAGGTCTAAAAATAAAGCCAGCAGCAGCAGCAACAGCACAGCAGCCAAGGGGCAATGGTGTCTTTGACTTGTTGTGGAGATGGGAAAAGGTAGGGCAGAGGCTAAGGAATTTGCAAAACAACCATCGCGACAGCAGAATGCGAACTCGTTAAGACGCGCAACAGAGCATAAAATCGCAGCGGTAAAAGTTTTATGCTAAAAAAGGAGTAAACAAGTCCCTCCCCCGGCGGCCCCCGACTATGGTCGGACTTTGCACGGAGGATGTCGGTATTTATTCCCATTTTCTAGAGTTGGTCGGGAATTTAATTCAGCAACAGGAAGATACCTCGGTGCCGTAGTGTAGATTCTTCCTCTGGGAACTGCTTCTTATGCTTGCGTAGATGATAAGAAATATGTTTTTAGATATCAAGAATGTGTCGTAATGGACAAAAAAAGAGAGAAAACCTGAAGAGCGATGATGATTTAGGTTTGTCTGACCGAGAGACATTCAACCGCCGTCAAGATTATGCAATCTAAGTCTGTAGGAAATATTGTCTCACTTGCGTCAATGTAAACCGCTCATTTTCGCATTAAATGAAACCCAAATATGACCTAATGTTGATTTAGGTCGTAACCGTCGGGGTACACTTTAGCGCACAACATGTCACCCCATAGGGTTATTTGCATTTATGTTAGGAATGACGTGGCTTACCAGTGAAAAGCGCTGGAAGGGCCTTTATAGGTCTCGACTCATGCAGAAATGTTGAATATTTGGAAGCCATGTCAACGCGGGTTCCAGGCCATACGAATATACAAGTAACAAGAACGCTGATGAATTAGCAAGGGAGGTTCGAATATGGATCCCTATTCAGAGGAAGAGGTAGACCTTTCTATCAACACGGTTAAAAGACATATTTAAACTTACAGATATGAATTTATTCGTAAGCGACAATTCCAAACGCGAGTGTCGATTTACTAAGCGGTCCCCCAACCTACTACTAACCACGTCCAATGCTGCTTGACCTACGCAATCGAACAAGAACCGGTCTATTAAGCATGTTTTTTTTTTATGTGGAAGACTAGAGCTCAGGGAAAGCCCTGTTAATGGCGCATACTCCTAATCTCTCATAGCATCAACATAAAGAAAAACTAGAGTTGAGAATGAATTTTCTGACCAACTGGAAGTTACATCATAGTGGACGATTCCCTTCCAGCCCCCCCCCCCCCCCCCCTCCATTACGTTCTTGTAACTTAATGAGTTTTAGTATGATTCCGAGATAAAAAAAAAGAATAATCGAAACGTTGACCTTGTTACGCAATGATGACTGACAGGATCATAGTGTTTCCGGTGCACGACCTAAAGCACCACACGTACCTTTTGTGTCCAGAAACCGGTTATAATATATTAATCGTTCGTCTAGTTAAACTGTTTCAAGATTTATGTGACACGCTAGGTTTGTTCTATGCAAAAATGGAAGTTATTCATCATTCCTCTCTTCCTTCGAATGACGACGACAAAGAATCGCAGCAACAAAACGACAATAAAAATAAACGAACACAAAAAACAGGCAATTCCAAGAATCGCAAAACTCCTACGTCCAAAGAGCTCCCTTCGCTGATGTTTGTCTGTTATCCGTTAAATTCTCTCCAGTCAAACTGAAAAACCTTTAAGAAATGACTTCACCTGGGGTCGCACCTTTTGATTGCTTCAGCATGGAGCCATCACCCACGATGCAGCAGCATAGAAACTGGCAGTCATTCTGGCATGAAAACGTGGCCTTCCTCGAGAGTGCAATTTCAATACACACATCATGATCGGCTCATGATCTTACGTCACGTAATGAAGAGGGTCAGAAGTGGAGGGTTATCGGGCGGCATACCTTGGGGTTTTCTTCTATTTTTTTTTGTGCTGTTGTTAACGTTTCACTCTTTTATCCCACTCTTAGTTTCGACCATTTCATGCTAGTTAATGATGTGATCGTTAGCTGATCTTCAGACTTCATCCCGGCCGCGCCGTCAATCTGGACTTAAAGATTTTCAGATCGTTAGCGGTCGTTTCAAGATCACTCAATGGCAGAAAGTAATAAAAACCACAATCCTTCACATCTGGTAAGTGTATAGGCTGTATCAGATCCAAAGCAGCGCAACAAAAATATCAGCAGCACACAGTTCCTATTGGTTAATGGTGGTCATATGACAACAAAAGCAGCACCGATTGCTAGTAAAATAAACTTGCTGCCGCTGCTGCTGCTGGATCTGAATGGGCCTTATCTTGGTTGCACAACTGCACAAAGCAGATCGCAGCAGAGTTGAGTAGGCAGCAATGCTGATCGTGCTGCATACACAGAGCGTTATAGCTGCTCTTGCTTTATGCCCCGTGTAGAACGAATATCAGAATTTGCAGCGATCGTGTGGCTGGGTTGTCTGTGGGTAGAAAGCGCGGCTCTTGCGCGCTGCATTAGAAGTCAGTCGGTCACAGTTGCGCCTGAAGAGTTTCTTCCACCCCTTTTTGAAAAGGCGTTCGCAGAATGGGAAACAGAACGAAATGATAATGATAATAATAATAAAAAAAGGAATTAAGTTATTTATTGCACATGGCTATATCCGCCTTTCTGGGAATCAGCCACGTAGCAGCCGAGGCAGCAGCAGAACTCTGTTCATACAATTTCGATGGCAAGAGTTCAAAAAACGCACGACTTGGGAAAATTATTTTTGCGCAATAAAATCCCGAAAGACTTTGATGGGCCCCACATGTTGGCTGTATGTCTTCAGGCTGACATCGGACCCAATATGAAAAAAAACAACAACAAAATATTGTGGAAGAGATCCAAGCAGAGATCCGAGATGATCTTTTGGTGGGAATTTTCGGACTGTTGAAGAACGTTTCTGCTTCTTTTTTTTCTGTATTTTGTTGATTGGTTGTTTTTGTTTTTAGACGGAGGCTAATTTTAGAAGTTCATTGCTGCATCTTCTATTTCTGATCACGAGAGTTTGTGCTTCTTTATAAACTTTTTGATGGTTACGGAAAGCACTAAAACGAATTTAATGGGTGCAAATTATTGAAGACATTTTGAAAGAGAAAGTTTCAATGACTTTTTGTTTTATGGTCTATGGTTTTATAATTAGAGCTTAAATATTAATTTGATTTTGGAAATCCCTACGGAATCGTTTTTGTGGTAACCCATTCGATAGACCGAGAACGGAGACAAAATTGACGCTGAAGAGCACTGTTAGAGGTATAACTACACCAACCATGACCCAAGATAATGACTACGTACCAAACCATTGCAGAAAACACTGTCACCAGGAATTATTCAGGATATTCAAGAGCTCTCCTCACTAATCTGATGGTTGTCCTATGTTAGTAGCTCCAGACTAATTTAGACCCGGTCCTGAGTCATCTTATCGCTCTGAATGGATATTGACTTTACGAAATCGAAAATCACAAAAAAAATAGTTATAAAATTTATATCGTGGTTAATATTAAATAATAAAGTTCAATATGGTGGCACTAAAACTAGCGATGGTTTCCCAACAAGAGAAAATGTAAAACCACCGTATTCCAATAGATGGCGCCAGCAGTAAAATACTGAGCAAAAATTTCGGAAACGTCAAAAACTCCTTAGAATTACATTTGTGAATGTTTATCGGCGTCATATATTTTTTTTGTGAGTGAAAATGTCGAACTTTGAGCGAAATAAGCTTGATTTATGGGAAGTTTTGTTTTTTGACTTCAATTCGAAAAAAAATTGTAGGTGAGGCGCGTCGAATGATTGTAGAAACTTATGATTAGGCTTTTATTAGTGAAAGAACGTGTTTCGTGAATAGTTTCAACGCTACAAAAGTGATGATTTTGACGTAAGAAGATAAGGAAAGCGTTCCGGACAGGTTGAAAACTTTGAAAACGCAGAATTGCTTGATGAAGATTCATGTCAAACGCAACAAGAACTTGCAGGTTTATTGGGCGCGACTTAACAAGCCATTTCCTATCGTTTGAAAGTTTTGGGGATGATCCAAAAGCAAGGAAATAGGGTGTCGTGTGGGTTGAAGCCGAGAGACGTCAGGAGATCCCATCTTCAAACTATTGTTATGTTTGCATTATTGTTCGACAATAGTCAAATGAAGATTTTCCAAGCTCTGAATATAGAATATCGCTATAGGCAAAACATCTCGAAAAATTTAATGGAAATTGTTTTGCACATTTCTTACATGAAGCTACAAACGGGGTTATTGATTGCTCCAAACACCATTCCTTTTACACCATCATAAAATTGAACCCTGTACACAGCTCTGCATTAAAACCATCGTAAATACCATCTGCTTCAAAAAACAATCAACACACATGGCAGATGTCTTTCACCACATTTCAATTTTTTTTAAAAAAAAGCTTCACGTTTTCCCGCATTTTCTGAAGCATTTTTACATCCACATTTTCTACACAACCATCAAGGATCGTAAAACCAAGAAAACAATATTCAGTCAACAGTCTTGAAGGAAACTTTTAAGCCATCAGTAATGTAATGTAAAGCATAACCAATAGAAAATGTTATAAAGAAGATCCTTTTTAGTGAACAGTGATGGCACCTAAAACAGCAGCAAAACTTACAATCGCCTGAGAAACTAATTAAAATCCTGGAAATTGTCGTAAACTTTTTCACACAAAAAAAAAAATTATTAAATAACAAAAATTCAAAAACTTTAGGGTTTTTGGAAGGAAATTTGTATGTAAACAAGGAAACAAGGATTTGCACCCCAAAAGCTGGACCCATTTTCCCGAAAAATAAAAAAGAAATAAGAATGTCCCATTTACCGTTGGTGGTGGTATGTATATTGTTGCTCACCTTTTCCTGATATCACCACCAAAAACGTTGGAATAACATAATTTCGCCCTTCCTGAAAGTCTGATAATTGCACTGAAGTATAAGTGTCCTTTGGTCCTATTAAAGATCTTCACTAAGCTCCCTTTTATACCACCTTGGACTGCTGCTGATATTTAAGTAGATTCGGCAATGGGGCGGGGTGCAGAAGAACGAAAGGGAAGAACATTTATGTTCTTCACTTCCTGAATGGCTGCACCCTAATACCCCTTGGACTCGTCTTCCATTGAAAAAGGGCTGATCTCCATTTATATAGTCAAGCCGCAACATGATTCTGCCAAAGCATACACCACCATGTCGCCCCGTACCGCCCCGCCCGAGAAATGGGACACAATAGACAAGGAATGATGGCAAGGATATACTGGAAGAGAGTGGCCCTTATCTCTGCTTGTAATAGCAGGACGTAATGGTCCTTCTAGACATTGACGATGCCAAAATATTGTCCTTTCTAAGGGACACGAAACTGGTTAATGGAGTTGTGTGGTTCCTGCCCCGGTCCCACCCACACTGTGGGTACCATGGTGAAAGGCTCAATTAGGGAAAATTAAAGAAATCCCTCACTTTCAGAAGCCCTAATTAATAGGCAGAAGGAGGTCGTTGTGGGCGAGAATCGTGTCCAATTTGTTTACCATCTGAAAGAGATATTGAAACAGAAACTAACAACAACCATCCCCCCACCCCATGGGCTCCTGCCCAGATTTCCCTCTTCAACTAGCTTGTTTCAGGATGTTCGCCGAGAGATTTTTATAGACGAATCCAAAGTGCAACGTTAGCAATTCAGTAATTGAGCAATTTATCTGCATATGTATGAGTGGGGCTTAAAATAGGAACTCCTCACTGACAGGGTGACTCACCTGACTATATCCAACCTGCACCTGGAATGTTAAAATAAAATAGAGACAAAAAAAATCGATAGCCTCCAGATTAGGAGTGGTGTGCTGGTGGTAGGCAGATAGGTATGAAGGTAGGCATGCATGCATGCATGCAGGCAGGACCCTTCAAGGGACTCTACGTAATTAAGTTGGCGTGCTAGTATCAAAATATCGGGGTGAATGAGAGTGAAAAAGCCCTCGAAAAATTTAATTTTAGCACGAATATGTCAGGCTCCAACCATCAGTAGGAGGGGCGAGTGGCAGTGTGTGGTAAGGAGGGCAAAGCCGAGGGTGCAATGCAAGTGATGAAGTGCTCTTGGGCACGTCTCATTCGTACGACCTTCCGTTGTGTGTTGGGACATTTTCAAGTGCAATTATATTCACCTGGCTACATTCGTTGGTGCATTAAGGAGATGCTCCTATGATTCCACCACTCATATACATATAGCATATATATGGGTGTGTGTGCATTGGAATCCTGAATTTCTTGGTGTAAGGATCATGATTTTATTATTGTCGTGGAAATGAGATTGTTTTCAGGCTAAGAGATCTTTTGATATTGTGCGAAGAGCCAGAGTCTGTGGTGCGTTGAATGATTTTTGTTAGAGATGTGATGCTTTATGTAATTTTAATTGCATAAAAAATATTGGGAGGTTTGATAGTGCATAACTCATGCAAACTTGTTGAAAATGTCACGTCAAACAATATCTTATTTCTAAAACTAAACTCAGAACACTTCTTTCTCTAGCCGCCATTGAGCCCGCATCCAAAAACTTTAGTTTAGATATTTGTAACATTCATGCCAATTTGTCTTTTGGCGAAGTGCCATCTGTAACAATTCAACTCTTCTTTGCATTAAGGAACAAACAAATATCACCTGATGCTGGCTTAGATCACTATCAGGTGTCAGGGTACACCTCAGTGCGTAACCTTTCTGGCCCATTCCCCATTCTACCAAATTTGTCTAGGATTTACAGAACAGAAGGTTAGGTGTTTTCAATGTTGCAGGTTGCGTGCGCAATTGACTTATTCAGCAACACACTTCCATTGCTGAATAAGTCAATTGCGCACGCAACTTGCATCATTGAAAACACCCGTTCTCAAGTCATCAAGCGTCCTCGGGTCGATTGCTTCGTCCTTAGTACGAAGGAACTGTCTGAAATATCTTCCTTGGAACTGCTAATATATTAACCTACAGATGAAATATGTTTTGCTAAATAAAAGCAGTCACTGGGATCCATACGCATCATGTGAAACTTTCATGACAACTAAGTTGAGTCAGAGGCTTAAAGTCAGCCAGAAAAATGAGCATATTAAAAAGTCCTAAATAAGGGTGCGGTCAAAAAGTCAGCTAAATGTGCATTCAGTGCATTTAGTCGTCCAATGAGCAAAAACCACTGTAAACAAATTGCCCGCGTTTGGTTTAATTTGACAGTGGCTGCAAATCAGCTGCGCATTTTCGGCATTCAACATCAAGTGAATGCGCATATAGCTGAGTTTTTGACCGCACCCTAACTTGATGCACCTCAGTTCAGATTTCTATTACTTATGGGTATCATCGCGCTACCAATCCGTAACAAAAGTAGTTTCAATATTGGTGATATAAGTCTCTGATCATTCCAACACACTTAAGTCCGTAAACATTAACATGGATAATCCGGGATTTGTGATTTTTTCATAAACATCAAAATAGATTATCTAAGTAAAATCCAAGATTACGGATAGAACAATTTCGACATCCTGTGAGCTAACAGATCTGCGATTTAAGGTCTTTGGAGTCTCTTAACAGTCTCTAACCTTAGAGTTGTAGGCCAGACTGCTTGAACAGGCTCAGCAGTCTGGCTAAAAGCGTTTAAAGCAGCGCCAAAGCTTTGTCTGGCCAAAGCGCCTTCCTTTTCAATGCCTACGAACAACTGATGGCCTTGGACCCACATAAAATAGATCAAATCGAAAGTACCCAGTTCATTAAGGACACGTTGGCACCCCAAAATTAAATTGAACTAGGCTCTATGAGATTTTATCTCTACGATTGACGCATGGCTGTTAGATATGATAAAAATCCGGTTGTTGGCGTATGCGCTCTAAAGTGTGGTTGGGATATCACTATTATTTAAAAAAAGGGGCATATCTTGATCTTTTATGCATCTACATAAATGCCAGACAATGCTATCTTTAAAATGTCAATCACCCTCTTTTTAATTGACTTCTAAACTCGTTCCACAACATTCTGTATTATTTAACAGGATTCTTAGCAACTATTTGTTATCTAATCTCTCAAAACCTATCGTTCCCAGCATCAATTGATTTTTTGTCCGATACGAACATCATCTACACAATTCCTCCGTAGTTTTTGTTTCACATATCAATGCTGTCCCTTTGGATTTCAAACAACTAGACTAGGGTGGAGCCGCTTCAGAAACAACTTGGTCGACCATTGTTGAAATCGATGTCTAAATCGTCCTTCTTTATGTAACTTGAATTCCTGAATGAAATTCCACTTGAAAACGAAGAACAAAAGAACTGAAGAGAAATAATAATACAAAAAAAAATCTATTACTAGAGAAAGGCGTTTCACCTTTCATGTAAAACAGCAAAAAACCGCTTCTGGACAAGAACTCGACCAAACAACACAAAAAAAGAAGAGACTAGAAAAAAATTCTCCAATGACGTAACATGATACAATCTGGATTACATGCGAGCGATTCGCAATGGCTGTGGACTGGACTCGGTCGTCAACGGGCACAGCACAAGGGCAAGAGAAGTCGCCGCGAAATTCGCGCTTCTCTTTCTCACTTCGCCGCATTGTTTTTTTTTTGAATCTGAATAAAAAATGCCACAATCGTGGCATAAAGAAGTCATCCACAGGCACGAAAGACCGTTGAAACGGGGCTGTTAAGTGCCAACTACCTTCTCGGCGGCGTCTTAAGTTTCAACATCATCAATCCACCTTCGGACGAGTCCGTTCGCTTGGTGGCGTCAATAAAAATGTAAATTCGCTCCATTCGCCCGGCGAGAGTAATCAAATGCGCCAAAATCGAATTTAATCAAATTTGCAGCCGATCAAGTTTGGAGCCCATCACGCCTTCGGAAGTGCGGGGGGAGGGTGTGAAGGAGCTCCGCAAGAATCCAGCAACGGGGCCAAGGAAGAGAGCAGCTCCACCAGCAAGAATCGATTGGACATTGACCTCAGCAGCGCTAAAACTCGTGGCTCGATAAAATTTAATCCATCCGCGCGATTGCGGTGCCTGGAGGGGCTGTGGAGAGTGGAGTCGGCTGTGGGCTCGAAAGAGGAGCCACCTTTCGACCGGAAGATATAAATAACCGGCCACGTGGCAGCTGGAGCTTTCCCCAAAAAAAATTTCTGCAGTCCCCAGTAACCGATGGGGTGAGCAAAGTGGGGGGCCAGGCAGGGAGCTGATCAGGACTCGATTGGATCAATACAGTTGCTCCGGGCCGCTATGGCGAAGTCAGCTCTGACACATGTCACACGCGTTCCGGGCGAAATAATTCGATTTTTCCTTTGCTCCCTTCAAGGGGCATCCTACCCGCATTCAGAGTGGAGCCCCCCGGAAGGGAGGCCCAAGGCAAATCCCTTTCCCGGATGTGTGTACGGCTATACGCGCGCACGTGTGGATGTGTGCGATTGTAACTTATATATCGAATGGGAGTCGACGGCAGGAGCGACAACAAAAAAGGGACAAAAAAAAACTGGGAAAACTCCGACAAGGTCAGTAGGGACTTGAAATGTGTGCTTTTTTTGTCGTCGTCGTTCGTGTAATTTTCGAAGGCTTCTTTTTGGGCGGAACTTGTTGCCGGCTGAGGGGTCCCAGGAACGAACAGGAAATAGACTCGAAATTGGACATTGGCGGGCATGAGGGGGTCACTGTAATTTGTCACACAATTGGGAGCGTAATTGCAGGACAGAAAAGTTCGTAAGGGTGACATTGATTGAAGGGTAAATTTAGAAGTATTGAGAGATGGAATACATGCATATATATGGGTATATAAAAAAGGGAACTGGGAGGACAGCCTTACCAGTCAGTTACCAGGTGAAATGAGAAGTATGGAAGGGGAGGGGTTGAATTTTGCACAATTTTATTGACAGCCTCTGGCAGCTAGAGGCTTGGGTTTTATGCTACGTGAATGGCAGGTCGAAGTGTTCCTTGACAGGCTTAAAGATAAAATAGAGGAAATGCTGACTGTTTTATAGAATATAGTTTGATTTTTATGTCATTTGTATGAAATATTAATTTCTATTGTTTTGAATTGGGCAGATCGTATTCGAATTGTGGTTTTATTTTTACTATGGATCCGAGTAATACTGGAATATATATAGAACATGTCAATCAACGTGAAGTAAATGTAAGCAGAGGTCTACGATATTTAGAACGTGTTTTTAACCTCTAAGAATAAGCCCTGATTGACGACGTCGTATTTGATCACGTCATAAATGCCAAATGTTTGATAGCGAACTCTGGTCGAAAGAAAGTATGGCATCGCAGCCCAAGCGAGTCTTAGCCTACTCAATTTTCGCAGTCCAATGTCCACGGTTCCTTGCGACTTCTCTCCAGTTTCTTGCTAGCAAGCATCTTGCTAAGTCCTTTCTTACGTTGTCCCATTAGCCAGGTCGTCCTGCAGGGCGGCTACCTACAGAATTACCTATGCCATTCACCGGTAATAACTTGGCCGGCTTCGTTTTTGAATAAGTAAGGCCCGATGACTCCGCCACTCCAACAATCTCACCAAACAGTGACCTCTCGTGGATGCATTGTCTTCTAAACAATAACTCTTGTGTTCTACTAATCAGCGCAGACGCAACAAACTACTTGTTGTCGAATCCATTGTTTTGTACGGTTCCCAGCATTTGAGCTACTATTGTAAATCTATTTTTAACTTAGTCGGTACTATCTAAATACACACATACATACTACTTACACCTCTATTAATACAAACATAATGACGCACTCAAATTTTGTCAACCACCTCAAATCAAATATGATTTTAATAAGCCAAAATAAGAGAAAAAAAATCACAAACTTCAATCAGGTCAATCACCTTCTCCAATCATCTAATCAACGAGCAAAAAAAAATGGCAATGTATGACACAATTTCATCACTACATATGCCATTGAACTTCAATTCAATGTCCTCCGTCCTCGACAGTGAAATTTTTCGCGAATAACACTAACAAAAGTCCAAGCACAGCAAAAATGAGAACACAAGGAAAAAAATACCAACAGAAAAAAATAAAAAAAAATAAAACACCGGCGAATATTTGTATTTTTTTCTTTCGTTCATCAGGTGCACGAGGGATCCATCAAATTGTAGCCTTGGCTGTTGATTGCGTTATAAGTGATTCCCAGTCCCTACACCCCGGCCACACTCGTTCCACAAAATATACTCTTACACACACACATACAAGTCCATCAGTTTTGGAACTCGAAAGTTTGTTGTTATTCCAGCCGTGCTGCCACTGATAAAATTGCTCCGTGACCTCTGCCCCTTCGGTTACCTCCTTATGCCCAAAAGTGCCTCATTTTCATTTCACTTCCCCGACTCTGGAGCCGTCATCCCCCTACTGCCCGCTGCTCCCCGCTCCCAGAAGCAAAAACATGGTGCTTGTTTTGATGTGATGTTTATCAGCACGTTTCCTGCTGTCTCGTTTCCCCATAGCGGGTGTGGATGATTTTGTTTTTGTTTTCGTCTTGAATTAAACTTCGGGCAACTTAAGCTCATCATGGCAACCGATGCATGGTGTTGCAAACTCTACAAGTTTCGCTGCGAAGTTACGGGTTTTAATCACGTTTTTTAAGTTTTGTATTCGTTAGGGAGAAGAAATCATCTGGAATTCATTTTGATGGTTTAGTGGACTGAAAGTGGACAGCTTCCAAATTTTGTCATTGTGGTACTGCAGTTTGCGTTTAAAATCTCCAAAAAGTAATGTGTAAAATCTTCTTTCCAACAATTTATCAGCCTGAAATATTTGGCTAAGGTGTAATCAGAGCGTCCTGGGTGGGGTATAAATGTGATGTTGACATTCCTCCAGAGAGATGGGATATAATCATGCGCGGAAGACCTGTTTATTTTGCATAGTAAGGGAGTGACTAAGTCGCAGTCCTTCTGCATCACAATGGGACAAACATCTCTCCTCCAGGGACGTGTATGGTTTGAACGATCTAATCGCCTTCCTCATCTTGCTTCTATAAAGAAAAAAAAATTAATTGGTTAATCTTTAGTCCAAGTCCTTATGTCTAGATTACTCATATTTTAGGTTATGCTTATAATTGTCCGATTCAAACACAAAAAAACCAAACCATTTTGAAATTTGGTTCAACCATTAAAACCAAAAACCAAATTCACCATTGTTCGAGTGCTTTGTTTTAACTCATCAGACAGTGTCGTGTATGCCTGGCTATTGGCAGTTAAAATTCATTGAACAATGAAAATTTTATATTATAGGACTGCCGCCATCAGAAGTGACAGTCTTAATTTTTTGTTATTTTTGTTTTGGCGGACGTTTCTTAACTTCATCCCCTTCAATTGTTTGAATCAGTTTTACACTCCCTTATCGCAGTGCGATGATATGTGAAAGGAATAAAAGAATGCGGGTGTACAGTCACCCCCCCCCCTTTCCCGTGTCCTGCCAAACTATTTCCAAAAACACAGTCGGTGTCAAAAATACTTAAACAGTGACTTTTAGCTCGCTTGAAATTCGTTGTCGTTCGCCTCTCATCCTGACCTTCGCTCTTGTACCTGCATGACTGTACCTCGGCGATATTTTCTATCATTTCTTATTTCGTTTTTCGTATTTCATTTGTGCACGATTCTAAGAAACAAGGCGAACCGCAAAACAAAAAAAACTAAAAAAAACATCACTGGAAATTTTAATGGAATTTTTGCAACTGTCAAGGAAATTAGCAGAAATTCACTACAAAACCCACACATATACACGCACAAAAACAGAACAAAACGTCAATTCAACGAATTTCTGTGACAAATTCCTTAATGGCGGCGAGTTCGCTACGGAGCGCCACTAATTTCCGGTTTTATAGTAAGTAAGGAAGTCATTCTACCGCAAAAAGTGAAATTTTTTTGTGTTGTAAAATATTTATTTGTTTGTGTGTGTGTGTGTGTGTTTAATTTTTCTGCAGAATCTCAAAACGTGACATGCAAAAAAGTTTATTGCGTGGCAACAAACATACATACTATAGATGGAAACTTGTGATGCGTGCTAAATGCCGTAAAGGCGACACAAATAATGGGCGCAGACTGTTTAGAGTTCGGTCTGTTGATTTTCAAGCTGCAACAGACTGTTCAGACCAGACAACATGTTCTAAGAGGTTTGGATTTTTTTTGTTGTGCTTTTGTGATAATCGTTTAGAATATAAAATAAAAATATTGCGATTTTGCTAGGTAAAGGATGACGGTTATTGGTGAAGTTAGCCAAGGGTTCAGCTATTGACTAAAATTTTGCAGAATGACGGGCTTTGGAGGATAGTAAATTGAATTGGAAGACATTAATACATGATAAAGGTATAAAAGTGTTGAATTAGAAAGTTTACTAAAATGATTTTGAAGAATACAGGTTCACCCTAACAGCCTACAACAAGGAGTTAGGACCAGTGGCGTAGCAAGGGGGTGACGTCACACATGCCGGCTGAATTTTTGAAAGCGCCCTAAAGCTTTACAGACGAAAATCTTAACTTTGGAAAAAGCTGCATATCTGATCAAGAGATTGAACAATTCACTTTAGGAACTGCGGGATATTGAGTTTCAAGCGAGTAGCTGCAACTGTGGAAATGGAAAATGCGTGCGAAGGATCAAGAAAGAAAAAAAGATTGGAATCGTACGAAGGAGAAGATGACGATCCTAATATTCCTGAAACCAAAAACCTTCGTATTGATTTAAACAGTGCAGTTGATATTCTGATAACCCACCAAATGACTATGAGGTATAAGAAGTTAATAGGAGCTGAAGGGGATTTCGAATTTTTGCCTCTTTGGAAAGCATGGATACCACCGAATTAGGGATGCGCAATTTTTTCCACTGACCTCGGGCGCCGGTAACGCGTGCTACGGCTCTGGTTAAGACGCTCCAAAAGGACTGCCTGAAAGAAGAAGCGTTGTGAAAGCCTGCAGACTCTACCAGAGGCGACTATACTCCAAAAACTCCTCGTAAAAGACTCCTTAAGAAAGGTTTGAAAGGCGCCAACATTAGAATCTCTTCAAACAGTCACGCGCAGGTCGCAAAGGCATTACGATCGGTCTGACGTCAGGGCCTTGTAAGGGTCACTTGGAGGGGTGCTCAACAGAGCCGGACTAGTGGGGCATACGGAGCAGTGACCTTCTGTCTCTGCTTTCTTTGTCATGAGGGCACTGAGGCTGCGAACAAGCTTGCGAGAGAAGGATCTAAGATGCTGGTCCATAGCCTTTTGTGGCATCTCATGGTCTATCTTCAAGACGCTGGTAAAGAATTGGGTTAAGGGACTAAACCTAGCCTATTGGGAACCATTGGGAGTCTTAGACAGCCGAAAGAGCTAATAAGAACCTTTGCCTCAAGGGACGTTATCACTTTAAACTTTGCAGGCCTTAGGCTGTTGGTGGGATATCTGATTGATCATTTGCGGCTGCGTATCACCTCCGTAACCTAGGACCGTTTCAGCAGACAAAATGGCGACTCTGAATGAAAGGCGACGGGACTTTTCCAAAGATGTTCTCTGTGATTTTCCTGCTCTGATCTGGTTTACAAAAAGAACGTTTATCAGAGAGCTTCTACATAAGCCCCGCTTAAGTGCGGTGGTTTTTAACTAAAGACCTTCTTACCTTGATCCAGAGGGCCGAAAGTCTTTGTCTCTACTTAATTTTTCAAAAAAAATATCAACTTCGACTTGTCCAATCTGAACCAACTGTTCTTTTAAAAATACATACTTTTAAACTCCCCAAACCCCATTTATTGTACAAGTTTATATCAAAGACACGACGTTGTCAATGACTCAATGTTTTCGGAGAAGAAAAAAAGAAAATGTAAAAAGATCTCCTACCACACCTTAAAAATCTCTTGCGAAAAGCTTCATCTTCTCTAAAACGCCATAAAAATTCCGGATTCATTCTAGAAGGACTAGAAGCCATCTTATAGCCACTTTATCTCTGTTTATTTCGAAATTAAACCAATTTCAGACAACTTATAGCACTCTACATTCTTATCTACCTCCTCATCAACTTTTGCACTAATTTGAGATAATCACCACCTATGAGGGGAATTCCTTTAAGAAACCCCCCACCCACTTTCAGCCACCCTGTAACCGACCCCGTCCCCCTCTAGCAACTATTTAAAACTTAAGAACCTTGAAAGTATCTCAGAATAATTTTGTCTTTGTTTTCTCTCGTAATCTCAGAAAAATCCTCTCGAGAGCCATGAATCCCGCTCTTATCCGCAGTTAAAAGCCACTGGAAGCCAGGATTCCGAGTCGTAACTACCCTTATACAACAATCCAAGTGGGTGGCAATTTACCTCTAGCAAGCACCGTAATTACCGCTAATTCAGCCATTCAGATAAGAAGCTTTTCAAGTGTCACATGAGAGACGCACCAGCAGCAGGCAGGCAGCTACAAGGACCACCAGCACACGATCAACGTCGATGTATACGCGCCGCCAGCAGCAGTATCCAGGATTAAGGATTGAATGAGAATTCATATGCCTTCAAGGCTGTCAGAGCCAATCCTGGCGATGCCACCCCGGGGCTGCTGGTGGGGGATTAATCTTTGCTCTCGATAAAGATGAGAAATTGCGCAAAAATTTTTCGTTATCCTGGCGTCATTCAAAAAGAGTTGGGAACACTGACGTTATCCAGAAGATAATCCTCGAAGTTGTCTAGCCCCAGAGCCTGGCTGTGAGGGTTATCTTGCCAGTACACCCGTCAACGTTGCGATACACCCGGCTGCCATGGCAACTGGCTTCTGTTTCGGCTTCTGCTGTTATCCATCCAAACGTTTCTCCTTTTTTTTTGCTGTGTGATTTAAAAATAATCAAGGATCCTCAATCCTGGCGTGCTTTTAACTAATTAAATTTAAAAAATTAAGGCGCAGACATTGATGTTGTTTTTTTCTTGTTATGCTGGGGCTCGCAACTACCACACCCACACATAAATTTGGGGATTTGTTACCCACTTCTACACGTGTATGTGAGAGGAAAGTTCTATAAAGGTCTGGCGGCTTAACAGGACCTTTCCTCCTCCTACATCAAGGCCCAGTAGAAAAATTTCCAAGCATCTTTACGTCGCGTGTCTCCCCTCTGCCGTCGAAGCATGCGGATTCGTTTCTTGGAACTCGTCCTTCCATCGGTATAGGAGCTGGATGTGGCCAGGGCTCTGCTCCTACGCAGCAAGAAATTCGACACTTTAAGGGCTTTGCCCATAGCCTGGGATGTAACTCATGCGGCCGAGCCTGAATGAGTCCTTAAAGTCCAAAAAGGAGTCTGGCAGCTTTAAGGACAACTTTAAGCTGGAGGTCGAGGTAACCAGACAGCCGGGTGACATCCCCTTTAATGCGGACCTCTCTTGGGTTTCCTTTTTTGGTTGGTAGTGGTGCGCACACGTCATGTTTTTTTTCTCTTCTAGTCAATGTTGACAGAGATGTGGCCAAATGGGCCTAGAGACCACCCACAGCCTTTCTGTTGTCCTGGATCTGATGTTGTTGTTTATGCTGAAAGCCCTGAGCCCATCCTTTTTTCTTCTTCTGTTTTTGGTGGCATTAACATCGTCACTTTTGCTGCTGCCACTGCAAGGCTGACTCGCCTCACTCTCGTCCATCCATCTACGTCTCCGGCTATGCTGATGCGGAAAGAGTCGGATCCCGCACTAAAATCTCAATTTGGCCTACCCCATCTCACTGCTGCTGCTAAAGCATGCCATTTCGGGGAGGGCGGGGGCGGCAATTGACGAAAATTTGTCACGAGAGCTGCCATAGCTGCTGTTGAAAGCTCTGCACGGGGCGGGGGTGGGGTGAAGTGTGCTGGTCGGACGGAGGGATGAGTCGGATATATCAGGGTCGTCAAAATGTATTTTAGCTCGAACAAGGCAACTGTCGAAATGGGAGTGATGGCAAATTACTGGGACAAATATGGCTACACGTGAAAGAGCATCTCACATAACCCAAACAAATGCTCCGAGGATTTTCATAATGTGTAGGAGCTGCTTTCCGTTAGCTCCTGTACTAAGGCAATTCAAGGACCTTAAAATCATTTTTTTTCTTCTTCTTCATGTTTTGGCTGAGTTTTTTCCTTCATACCTTCGCGTTCTCGTTTGCTGCGTTAATCTCACATCGTTTTTTGATGGATGTTTTTCGTTCACAATTCTTTGTTTCTGGGGTGGCTTATAGTGGAGTGTTTCTGCCACTGTGAAATGGAGAAAAGGTAGTTGTGCATGTTGATGATAAAGTGACGAAAATAACTAAGCTAAGAAAGCACAAAATTTCGAGGAACTTTGAAAAATGAGGTTAGGTTGATGGGTTTCTTTGTCATTTAGGGTGTACATATGTGGAACAATTTTTTTTTGCAGTTTCAGTGAGTTCAATGGTGTTCTAGAGGCTTTTACGTTGAATCATGATGGATTCTTCTTACTTCTAGGAGTATTTACGGTAAAAATACATCATTCCACACATATGTGCTCGACAAAAGGTGCACCAATAACTTATACTCGCCTTTTCGTTTAATTTTTGACAGGTAAAGTTGTAATAGGTTAAATCGAGCTGTGAAACTTGATTGTGAGTCCATATAGTAACTAAAAACAGTTTTTGAGAATATTGCAAAATCAGAAAGTTAAAAATATGAATTTAGGCTCTAATGAGGCTTTTGTGGCCATTATATTTCTGTAGTCCTACTTGAACACCTGGCCATACTGGGCACAGCGGTGAATCATCGTGCCCGAAACGCTGGAGGTATTGTCTATATTCTCAATTCCTACTCAAGAACTGTCCACTCACTTGCACACACTCGCTTGAGTCCATCGACCCTTAGCAGATTCGTCCCACTTCCTTTGCCATTCCTTTACAAACGCGCAGCGCGTAATCTGCCGTCGTACAGTTTTCGGCTCTTTTCTAACATACACCGGGTCGTAGAGGCTCATGCCTGCTCTCGCCCGTCTGTCGATGGGGATTATCAGCGCTATCACGCACACCGCATCGTCGAACATGGTTCTCGTGGAGCCCTTAGTTTGTATGTGACTCTCCATTTTTTACTGTTTGCCGTCTCGTTCTGTTGTGCTGCCCACACTGGCGTAGGACTGAGCTAAACACCCTCATCACCACGAGGCGACGACTCCATCTAAAGGGCAGCATTCTCTCCAGTGCAGCACAAAAAGCGGACGCTTTATCCGCCATCCCTATAAAGTGCGCCTTAAAATTTAGCCTCCGGTCGATATCACTCCCACTTATGGCGAACTTAAAATGAACGATCTGTTCCCCTACCTTGAGCCTCTTATGTACATTTCTCCGTTTGCTGATCAGCACAGCTTCAGTTTTGTGCTCAACAAGCGTCAGACCAAGGCTTTCTAGCGACGCTCCCTCCCGTTCACGCACAATTCGATCTCGTCGAAAGGCGCCCTACGACCGCTACCCCAATATGATCCACAAACCCCATCGCAACTACTCCTTTGGTGAGGCGTAACCTTGGCACATCATTATACATAGAGGGCCCAGGATCGACCCCTGCGGAACGCCGTATGTTGTCCTGTACACCTTCGGCCAAACTTCCGAGAAAAGTTCTCAGATGCATAGTAGGCCCAACGAGAGAGGAAAGAATATGGCGAAGGAGATACCTTCGGAGGAGCCTCAAACGTATCCAATTCTCGACTTGGCAGAGCTCGTCGGTGAACTTTCCACAGTCGGAGTTCCGACAACGCAAGGTTCGACATTTGGTCGGGTTTTGCTGTGTATAGGTATTTGGGCCCTTAAACATCGCCAAATTAAGAATCCCTTTACAGAAAAATAATACCACTCAATTCCCCACTTTTATTCTTCAAAATGAATTCCTTTTCCACGAAAACCTTTCGAAAGGAAAATTTGGCAACATCCAAAAAAAGGAAACTGTTCACCCTCAAAATCCCCCCCCCCCAAAAAACTCGATAACAACTTTTGCCATGCTTTTATAACACAGAACGAGTAGAAAAGGAAGCTAAAACCTACCCTCTACCACCCACAAACTTGCTCTGTGCCAAGGGGGGAGGGAGAATATGCCCAGTAGGGAAAGCAAGTAATTACCCAATCGATTCCGAAAGTAGTTCTAAGGAGTAGCAACTAGTTCTCGTTCAGATTACAGCAAGTGGAGATAAGGCATTACATTTGCATGGCGATGTCATAGGTGGTAACCAATCGCCTCCATTCTGCATTACATAGAACTGGTACAGTCATAGGTTACATGTAATACAGGATGAATTAAATTGCATGTTAAGTCTCTTTCGCTTTTTTAAGAGATGTGCCGCATCGGCTGCGATTGCATTACACTTTGCATTACTTTGGCATCAACGTAATCAGACAAAGAACTACTTCATTAGAATTGGAAAATTTTGCAATTGTAATCTTATTTACTGTATTGTCAACGGATTACAGAACCGATTCTATCGGTAATGTGTTCCAAATTTCCTACTGGGTGGCTTTACCACCCACACATCGCTACACGCTCGCACAAAGAAGTAACAGTCGCCAACATAATCATTTCACAGTTGAAAAGAGTCTCGATTTCGGAATTTTCTACGAATTATCCACAGTTGGCCTGTGACGCAGGAAGGGGATGAAAGCTTCAATAGGCACAGGGTGGCGGGATACCAGGATAATAATAACAACAGCCCAGGAACTGGATGGCGGTTACCTAGGTTAAATGGATTGTTGCCATTGGTATCGTTATACAAAGAAAAACACGGGGTTGTGGCGGCGTGTGGTGAAAGTAATTTCCAGCTATTCTCAATATGCGTTTGAATTTTGTGCTGGAAAACTCATCAACCCCTAAACTCCAGCAGCAGAAACACAAAAAAATTCTAAAAAAACAAAAAAAAAACAATTCTGTTTTCGCTCCTGGATGAAATCATATTTTTCGGTCGGACTAAAAACAGCCGCCGCCGTTAATTCAGTCTCTTGACTTGACTGGCGTCGTGTGGGTGGAGATTTGTTGCAGGCGAAAATAGAAATTGACAGCAAAAAATTCGGGCATTTTTAGAATTTTATTTTTAATCCTTTTTCGAAGTGAGAGACGCGCGCACCGAGGAAGGAGAACCTGCAAAGTGCGGCGAGGCGAGTCACTGCGCAGACGTTAGGAGCTATTTTCGTTCTGGAGAGTTTTTGCTTTGTTTTGTTTAATTTTTTTTTTTACTAAATTTTTTCGCTGCGTCATTTTTGTTAATAAACTCAAGTTTTTTCACTAAAGGCAGGTGGGCAATAGCTGGAATGTTTTGAGTATTTTTGTATTCGTCGACGAAGTAATATTAAGGATTGGATCAATATTTAAAGTAAACATTAAATTTTATTTTTTCGGTATATGAACCGTCCATGTCAAAACTCTTTATGTATAAACATATGAGTTTAGAGGTAAGCCTCGTTCTACTACGTCAACTCTTTTATTTATATCTTTTATCGTTTCATATCCGTCAAACTAAGCTTGCGTTGCAGCATGACCTGGACGACATGATGGACTGGCAGGTCAAGGGGCTTAAGTTTCACCTTTCAAAAAATACCTTAAACTAGCCCTGCAAGAAAGATGTAGTAGTAGCAAAGAATTCAAGTTACAAAGGATATGCACATAAACTCAAAATCTGTAAGTTTAAATTGTAAAATCTCTTCTGGAACAAACTTGCAACCTATTTTCTTTAACAAAAAACATCCTCAAACTCCTTACTTTGTACTTCCATGAGCACCAATTGATGATATCTAATGAAAAGGTTTCATATTGATCGAATAAAGAAAGGGTCTGTACCTGTAATCAGATTACAAAACCTTCTGTGATGCTCTGATACGTTGTCGTCGAAAATGAGGAAATTTCTCTTTAAAAAGAAGTCATCAAAAAAGTGTCCATGGATTTTGAACTTCGGAGAAAGTTTTGAGGGCGATACAAGTAAAAACTTATTATGAAACGGCGGCCGCACGCATTAACGTTTTTATTGTGTTTGTAAATAAATCTTACAAGTTGATTTTTAAATACTAATACTGATTGACTTCAACTTTAGCGCATATGTATGCTTTGTGTGAGAATACAATTTAACACTTTTGTAAGAAATTTAAGATGGCGGATAAGTATCTAATTTAATAGCGACGTAGCATCTCTGTGGGCTGGCTATTTTTTTGCATACTTTTAGGGTAATATTTTTTATATTTCTAAGGGATGGAACATTTTTGGAACGGGGAATTTTAGTATTAGACCGTGGGATGGCCATTATTTTATGCGAAAGTCCAAGCTTAGGTGTCATTTTTATACTACCAGTCCATCATGACGTTCACGTCTGTACTGCACCTGTACCTGCACGTCTTACTGTTGGCTTGGACCCTTCACGCGTCCTTCCGTGTGGGCGAGAAGATGCCAGAGCTCCGTGGAGACGGATCAGCGACCCTCTGTCTTCTTCGTTTTCAGGATGGCCTGGACGAACAGCGCCACCCTCAACCATTCCTCGGGCCTCGAAGCATTATCTCGACAATTATGTCGGTGGGTCATGCTTCCAAGCTACTCCTCCAACGCGCTTCGCTCGACCTCCCACCTAATGCATTCAAATAATGTATATAGTGGGCGTCGTCCGAAGCGGAGTCCCCGTAAGCGCACGCGGCATCCGCCACCTTACCCATTTTCTTCAGGCACGCAACGACTATGCCCTGTCAAAAATTGGGTAAGCGTTGTACTGCGGCCATGCTCTTGCGGTATTTTTCGTACCGCAGCTCGTCAGCCCACACCTCTGCTCCGTAGAGCAAGATGGACTCGGCAGTGCGCATGAGCAGACGTCGCATGCAGGGTCTGGGGCCGTGAACATTGGCCATGATCCTGCTAAGCGACGCTACTACCGCCGCTGCCTTGTCCGCAGCTCGCAGTATATGCACCCCGAAGGATAGCTTGTTATCAAGCATCACTCCGAGGTACTTTACCGCCTTCGTTGATGCGTTTGTCGCGTCTCCCACCTCGAAATTGCGCACCGTGTGTGTACTACAATCTCCGTTTTGTTAGTAGCACAATCTCCGTTTTGTGGACTGAAAGCTCAAGCCGGCAGTCGTCCATCCAGAAAGTGATTCTACGCATTACCTGGTTGCAGCGCATCTGCGCGGCTTCGATGTCTCTCGCGGTAATGATCACCGCGACGTCGTCTGCATACGCAACCAGGAAAACGCCCTCGGGCATATCCAACCGTAGGAGGCCGTCGTAGGATATATTTCAAACGTCGGGTCCCAGAATGGAGCCCTCGGCGGCCCCAGATGTTATCTCTCTTCTTTGCAAGCCATCGTCGGTTTGGTACGTTATGAAGCGCTCATTCAGATAATCCCCCAGCATCCTTTGCAGATTCCTAGAGAGTCTGACGTCGCGCTCCATCACGCCAAGCACTCTGTCCCACCTAACGGAAGCTGGAAAAATATGTACGTAATTGCGTTGTGTACGCTGCGTGCGTTGACAGATCTTGGTTATATGTACTGAATATTCCACTGATTACTGACATATAACGATGCAATGCAACGCAAGCACAATTATTAATTTCCAACGTATGCTGCGTGGAGCGATATTGCATCTTTGTAGTCAGCATGCTTTAAAATCAAATATATTAAAAACATAATGCGACAGAAACGGACGACCGCGGAAAAATATTAAAATACACGTACCCGTGTGTGTACAAACACAACCTCCATTCATATGCATCAATAATGTTTTCCCCTCATCGTTGTCCGTTCCCGTCGCATTGCGTTCTTACCATTAAATTTTATGCTAAAAAAAATTGAAGCCACAAAAATCTTACCAACCTCCTCTCCGCTGTGTGCGATCTGTTGTCGTCGCTGACATCGTCGTCATACCGCTAAAATCTCACAAAACCGGTTCGAACTGGTGCTGGATGTTGGCCGTCGCTGGATGCGACACGACTCGACTCGACTAGCCGCCATTATTACCATAGCACCACCACACCATCACCACCAACACCGGGACATTATCATCGCAGCCAAGCCTGACCGTATTCAAATTCAATTTATTTATTTATTTCCCAACGAAACAAAAACAATGCAAAAAAAAACAAAGTTTAAAAGAATTTTTTTTCGCAATTTTTTCTCCGTTTCCACCCAGCGGCATTTGCAATTACAATGCGAATGCACCCGGACACACACCGCTGCAGCCGCTGTGATTGGTGCGATGGTGTCTTACAGTAAAATGCAACAACAACACCGAAAAAAAAATTACTCCCAAAGATAAAAAATTGTGATTCTCTCCACTTTTTTTTTGCTGTGTTCGTGCCGACTTTATAGATAAAAACACGTTCCTGTGAAATGCGGCCCATAACGGTGTCTCGTTTATCGCGCGGCGGCCTCTGCACACGTGTTGGTGTGTGTGTGTCTGCTGCACGATGTGTTTACTTATAGATGGCCCTGCTTGGCTCTTATGTATTGCATGCACCCCGGCACACACAGTATGCATTATTTTTGCATGATGCACTGCGGTGCATTGTGTTCTGCTGCTCTGAAGTTCTGTTGTTCGTGCAAAGGTGAGACACTCCAGGTGAGAGGGAAGATAAATAGACGCAACGTCGAAGTCGTTGTCGTCGTCGCCGTCGTTGTCGTCGTCATCGGGGGGCCATGCCGGAGGGCGAAGAGGCACGAATGAATGCAATGAATGCCTCTCGAGTTTCATCAGATAAAATCTTTGCGCTAAGATGAGTTTTCAGGTAAGGAATTTTATTTTTTTCTGCCTGTATTTTTTTTGTTTGGTTTTATTGTCTTCATGTTGCCATCCATTATTTGGACTTGCCGCACTGCTGCTGATGCGATTTGACACAGAACTTGCTCACCGTGTGCTTTTTGGTGCCAGGCTTCTCTCCCCCGGCCAGGTGCTATGTAGAGGTATATTATTTACCTGTAGTTAAATTACAGACTTCGGCTGCTATCCGTATCTGATGGAAGCACGATTTTGATGTATGTAGGTGGCTTGATTAATAGCCCGACACTGAACGGAATAAATGCTTTAAGACAAGCTATCCGCAATCAACAAAATGTTACTTAGTTGAAAATCAATTTTTATGGTGTATACAGCCGGGGTTGGTGAACGTGATTGACAGAACTCATCATCCCATCCCCTTGGTGAACGCTAATGTCAATCAGCAACGTGGTTGGCTGCAAACCATTTTGGATTTAGGAGGGGTTAATACACGCTACTATTAGGGAGCAGCTCTTTCCTCAGCATATGATGCACGATGGCTTGTAGCCGGCTAATCTGAAGTAGATACTAATGAACAATGAATCGCGATTGGATTCTGGAACGTGAGAACTTTATGAAGCGTGTGTTTCAAAACGAGATCCATAGTGATTGAAGGTTTGCAGCATACTTAGAAATATTAGAGTAAAGTGACATTAATACCAGGAAGTTAATGAATTTATTTCATTTCGAGGAGTAAGGGAACGTTTCCAATGCTGGGGTGAGCTTTCGCTGAGGTCCGGCGCAGATTGGACCTGTTTACAATGCGAGCGTAGCGTGAGTTTCGAATTTTTTAAGTGGAATAAAGGAAATCGATATATGTTTGAACTATTAGAACCTATGCTAGTTGATTCTATTGTTGCGCAATGAAAACTTACATGTCGTCCTAGTTTCAAGAATAAAATATAGTTTAAAAAAACTAAAAAATACGCTTTTATTTTAAAATGAACTAAAAAGTAAAAAATAATTTTGAATGTAAAGTTTTTATTGCTCCAGCCAGTATAAGAAAACAACCTACCTTTCGAAATGTAAAAAAGCGTGGTGCTCTCTATATTCTTATTTTATTAACACCGGAACTTTTAGCTAACGCCCCACGCTTTTTTAGATTTCGAAAGGTAGGTTGTTTTCTTATACTGGCTGGAGCAATAAAAACTTTACATTCAAAATTATTTTTTACTTTTTAGTTCATTTTAAAATAAAAGCGTATTTTTTAGTTTTTTAAACTATATTTTTTATTTTCTATTTTTTAGTCTATTATATGTATGTGTTCGGCCATTTTTTAGGGACCGCCATATTAGATTTAAAACGACATCACGACGACGACATCAAACGACAAAGCTTACTATACTATACTCGTCATACACTTTCATTTGATACTCATACCGAGTGGGTTGTAAAGAAAAAGGTAAACCGCCATTTTGTGGTGGCCGCCATTTTGAATTTGGAAAGACGCCCCACAGCGAAAAGTATTCTATTACCACATCCTTTTATTTGATACTCATACTGAGTGGGTTGTAAAGAAAAAGATAATCCGCCATTTTGTGTTGGCCGCCATTTTGAATTTGGAATGACGCCACACAGATAATAGTATTCTAATTGTCACACCCTTTCATTTGATACCCATATCGACTGGGTTGTAAAGAAAAAGGTAGTCCGCCATTTTGTTTGCCGCCATTTTGAATTTGGAATGACGCCATACAGCTAATTGTATTCTACCTGTCATGCCGTTTCATTTGATACCCATGTCGGGGGGTCGGGGAACACAATAGCAAAAATCGACCGCCATCTTGGAACCGCCATCTTGATTTTCTTACAAAATGGTCAGATTGCATTGTCACGCGAACTATGCATATGTGCAAAATTTGAAGTTGATCGGTTATATAGAAGTGGGTCAAAATTAAGTTGCAAGATTTGTTTACATAGAACATACATACATACATACATACAGGTGAAGCTAATATAAAGCGTATAAAAATAACATAACAGACATATTTTGCCTCGAAATTTGATTATCAAATCGGAAATACACGGGAATAATATTCAAAAAAGGCTAACGCAGGCCAGCCTTGGCAGCCTCATGGTTAAGGCGCGTTGATTACCATCCCCGAGGTCCATGGTTCGAATTAACTGCACGGCATGGTCCTTCGTTATCTTCTTGTTATCGCTTATATAAACATATAAGCCAAGAAGCCATCACCTGTTCGACACTCGATTACTCTTAACCTCAGATTTGTAGGCGAAACCACTTGAGCAGGTTCAGCAGTGTGTCTAAAGTTATGACACATACTCAGGCTTACGAGTTTTTGGTAAAGCAAGGTCAGACCAAGCAATCAAACTGTCACGTCATAGCGAGACTACAACAGACAACATAAAGGGCAGAGTCGTCCGCCTCAAGGGGTGGGTAAAGACTTTTCTTTCCGATCCTCAATAGGTCACATGGTACTCATACTTAGCAATCATTTTTCTCAAAACTGAATATTGCTAATCTGAAAAATACCTGTGATTACTCATAACATAACAATATTTCTACCTCTTTCCCTCATCATCCGCTTCCAATATTTAATCGCAATAAATTTAAAAATATTCAAGAAATAAAAATTTAATATACAAATTTATAAAACACGAACAAAAATTTCTCTACAATCAACCACCACTAATAAAACCGAAGAAAAATCAACAAACAAAGCCAAACTCTCATTATCTGTCATTAAAGCGGCGATCATGGCCTCAAGTAGAATTATGAACCCCGATAAAAACTGGGTCGATAGCATTAGACGCAGGCAACAGAAACAGATAAAAATAGCAAAAGTGACATTATCACTAAATCACCCACCTTCCCCATTTTTAGTGGGCCCCGCGCGCTCTGGATCGCCCTCCTCTCGTTTTGACAGCTTTTGCGCTCCCACACACGTGAATTATGTAAGCAAACGGCCGACACTGAACGTCCCCGGTTGCGCTGTCAAACGAACGCCGATCATTTTTATTATTATATTTTTAATGGCGCGCAATTACTAAAAACCCGTTGCAGCGCGCAGCCGCACTAAGCTGACAATATCGCCGATGTTGATGATGATGATGACGACGATGACAGATCTATTACTCACTCAGCTTTCATTATTGTATGCACGATTTAGGAAAGAAGAAACCCCTGCGGTAGATACGCGTACTACCCTCACTGACATTATTTTTTTTTGTTTTCCACAAATTCTAAACAAGTGAAATGTCAAAAAATTCCCATGACCTTCCGCTAATTACGGAGAAAGAGAGGGAGATTTTTTTTTCGCGCTCCGGCTTCGAGTATCGAAAAATGTAATGGCGGTTACGTCAGAATCGAATAAATCAGATGAAATTTGACAACCATGCATCTGTGTTGTTCAATAGTGCGTAATTACGTAGCGACTTTGATCACGCAATATCTCATTTATTGTTGTTTTTTGCTCGTGTACACAGGCTATAAATAATCCACAACTACATCAAAACATCAGCGGAATTCTGTTCTGCGCTTGTCGAGTGCGCATTTTGCATAATTTGCTTCTTCTTCTTCTTTTTCTTTTTTTGAAGAGATAACAAAAGGCCGTTTGTGTCGTTGGCTCTCTTTCTCGCTCTCGAGATCGAGTCGTCGTGGCTTGGCAGAACTTTTTTTTTCATGTGGTCTAGAGTGAAAAAATCTTTATTTGACCTTTTCCCGTCGCACCGCCTGATCTCCCCCGCGCGGCCCGCCTTTGGCATTCAGCCGATCTTGCCTTTTGTTGATTGTTGATCTTTTATTCTGCTGCCGCCTAAACTGTGCTGCTGCTGCTAGGGGAAGTTGGAGTAGAACAGAACGATCGGCAGACTTTGAAGACCGATGAAGAGAGACAGTGAATTTTTGTTCATTTTTTGTTTGCATTATTTGTGCGATGATACGAGAAAGGGAGGGGTGAATGAAGCGGGAACGCGAGGGGAAGTTCATTAGAACGTGAATGTCTGACATTTAATAAAGGGAAAACGGAGGAAAGTGTCGAATTTTTGTGTGCAAGAGATCAGATATACGGAAGAGGACAAATGACACGGTGAATCTGTCTATTGTCATGGAAATCAGTCGTGTTGAGGGTCAGAGACTTATAGAATGTCTGGAATGGAGTTTATCTTTTTTTGCTGTTGTTTTTGTCGTTGTTCGGGGTTTTTTTTGAAGAAGAAGAACTTTGGACTGTGATTGTGCGAGTATACGGATAAGTGTATGGGGCGTGTAAGGGTTTGGGTATTGATCATGTCAATAATGGCTGCTATGTTGCCATATGAACTTAATGACGATTATTGAGGGTGTGCTATTTTTGATAAGAATTTGGTGAAACATAAAAAGTGCATGGTGATATTTCGGTGCTTTCCGCCTTTTGAAAGAACGTCGGCTCGGCGCGCCTGGTTTTGGGTTTGTATTTGAAGGCTTTTCTAGCGGCACGACTTTAGCCTTCACCCTCTTTGTCGGGCTATTGTGGCCTGTAGAGAACCCCGAAGATCTAGCCCTCTTTTTATTGCGAGGAGCGGCTCCTCTTCGATGCCGCACAGAGGCTATCAGCCTCATAGGAGTAGACGGCCTCAATAACGCGCTTAAGATGGTTGGTGAGGCACTCCGCCTTGTTGCGATGATCGGGTCCCGGGATGGAGCAGTAGGTACCACTTCCACTTCAGTGCGTAGGTCATTAAGGAGATCTTCCTCCATTGAAAAAGTGATCTCCTTGCTGGCTTAAGCTGCCTTTTTTGAAAGGGGATCCTAAATAGTCCCAGTAGTCGCTGGGCCACATGCGGCACCCTGCATGTGCTTGCCTTACAGGTCCTGTTGGGAGGCTATGGAAGCCTCAGAAGAGTCTGGAGCATTGAGGAGTGCTCCGTCCTCGTAGATTTTATTAGGGTTGCGGGGGAAAGTACGATCGCCCATGGCAGAAGTCTGCATTAACATGAATTATGATCACATTAGTGGACCCGGACCCAGGAGAAATAAACCCTCGTTACTCCAAGAGTTACCACACTTTGAACTAGACTAGACGCGGGCCACAATAGAATAGAGCCATATATCAGCACTGGTTTCATCACCAATAATCAAGCCTACTCCCTTGTCGAAGGTCTGCTTACTGATGTAGAAATCTCTGCTGGTCTTCTTTACCCGATGTGGAACTTCCAATTCAGCTTTATGTTCAAACTAAGACCCAAGTACTTAGCGAAATTGAGATATTTTCCCCCATTTTAACAGAATCTTCAACAATATTTCCAGAAACTTTAAGTTTGATGAACACTGAAGGTAATTGGACCACTTTTAGATATACCTACACCTACACGAAAAAACCCTCAAACCCAATCCATTCAAGCTAACAAAGACTTGCTTGCGTTGGCGTTAATTACCATGTAATTACAGCTACAACGAAAATCTAGGCTCATGACAGCAGAAAATTTCATGCAGACCACAGAGCCACTGGCAGCTGCCACACCTAAAACAATCCCTTCTTATCCACCCTCGCAGCTTTCCAAAATCAAACCGAAATATACACAAAAATTACGGTTATAGCGACAAAATACGAATAATTTTTTTTTTAAAGCTAATTGGATAACAAAATTCTGAAAAGGCTAATTTTCGCTCAAGCTGTAATCCGGTGGATTAATTTCAAAACAGCATCACCACACCAGAATCAGCATCAGCAGCAGCAGCAGCAAATAATCAAAACAAAATCAAGCTGCAAGTGGGGGTGAGGGCATACGGGTTGTGGAGTTGGACCGGTTGCCGGAGGACGGACGGCGGGGATGGGGGGGCTTTTATAAACTGGCGCGTGGAGAAAGCAAATCAGAACCATTCAACAAAATACTTTCCTCGAACTCTCTTATTCCCGAGAAAAAAAAAGGATCGCATTTTATTTTAGTATAAAATCAGGACTTCGCAATTTTGTATAGCAGTTGCCAGAGGGCAAACGAGTCCGGAGTACGGGGGCGGTAGGGAAGAGGGACAAAAGGATGCTTGAGAAAAAATTTGCGATAAAAAAAAACATTCGAACATTTCGCGTTTGTGGCACACAAACACACAAAAAAACTGTTTGTGTCATAAATATACCCTCGACGGAGCGGCGTGTAATAAAAAGGACGAGAAAAAGGAACAGAATTAGGCGACAGGCAAAAGGGGGCGGGAGACTACGTCATTAAAATTTTACCCTGGAACGAATTTCGTTGTTTCTCTCTGTTTTTGTTGTTGTCACGCTTTGCTTATTTTTGCCCAACCATATACCCAACCCCCGTCCCCATCACAACGACGACGACGACGACTAACTTCCCCAACATAAGGAAAAAAATCAGTCGGGGCTGGTCTCGTTTCAGTGTTTTTGCATGTTTTTTTTCGCATTTTTGTTTTTGACGCTTGACACTTTCTGAACATAATACAAAGTTGCCGCTGTCGCTGGTGCTCTGGCCTCGCCGCCACTGGGATGGAGATTTTCGGGTCTTATGCTGCCGCAACAACGTTCTGGCGTTGGCAGCGCCGGAATGGGTTTTTTTGCTCTGTTTTCCATTCTGGGACTTGACTCTGCTCTGCTGTTTTGGTCCAAATTCGTCACGTGGCCGTCAGGGCTAGATTCGCCGTCTCCATCCTCGTTCCGCTACAGAATCGGAATTTCACCCATGGATTTATGACGCCCCGGACTTGTGCTGGCTATGCTCCACTGCTCCGCCGACAACAACCCCCTCTCGCTCCTCGTGCTGTTTCAACATCATCTCCACTCCGCCCCTGCTCTTCTTCCCCATCAGTTTCTTATCGCTCGAAGAATTTATTTCAAGCTGAAGAATGTTTTCTTGTTTTCTTGCAATTTTCGTCGGTTGTGGATCAATTTTTTTCTGTTGTGAAAATGGCTGTGGAGGACGAATGTAGTTGGGGGACGTTGGGGTATTTTTTGGTGATTTGCTTCCTTTCAAGAGTTTACTTTTAGACAAAACCGAAAACACACTATGTACGCGAGAAGTATACATACAAACATACATACACGTACACAATACGAAAAATGAACATGTTCGACGATGTTAGCTGCTCTGGTCTCCTTGGCAATCAGCGAAATTTTTCATCAATCACAAGCTGCTCATTTATGATAGATGATAATGGTGGGAGGAAATGTGGATACGTTGAGAATCTTCGCTTTGTTTTGATCTTCCTGTATTGATGACGTTGTATTTGCTTGACTTTTTTTTCATTCCTTCTAAGTGGAACGGAGCGGAAGGGAGTTTTTGAAAAGATATTTTTAGATTTATTTATTTTTGTTTTGCTGAAAAAGATGCTTTTTATATTAACTAGAAACTCGTTCCCTTCGAGACTAGGTTCTCCCGCCGTTCGATCCGCCATAGGCCGGGTATTTTAGGGCGCCGTGTGCGATGCGCAACCCATCTGGTATCTTCTCATCGAGGCACCCCAGAAACCACCTTGGCATGGCTCGTCAAGGTGGACAACCGCGTCACCAAAGTCATTGATGACAGCAACCTTTGCGCCTCCATCGACTCTTTAAGCCACAGTAATGGTGTGACCACACTACGCGGTCTTGGGTCGTACGCGCTTTTGCCTTTTTTTTTCATATAGAGTTTTATGACTTTTTTACGACTTTTTTACGACTTTGTCCATGGTAAAGGCCGTGCGGCCAAACAACGCGGACAAAAGGCTGTGGTTAAAAAGGTACATTGTGCGTCCACACACTATGAGCTTTTCAAAAGCGCGTACGCCGTTTCAAATGAGAATTGATTTTTTCTCACTCATGACTCAGAAAATTAAAAGATCACGCGCGCTTTTGGCTGGCCGTACGACCAAAAGCGCGTGGATTCTAAGTCCGCGTAGTGAGGACGGGCCTTAAGATTCAAAGATTGGCGTGGCTTTTTCATCACCGTTCGACACCCTCCTCAATTTGGTACCACTCCACCTTGAGGTGGCAAAATTCCCCATTAACGCTGCACTGAGACTGAAAACGTCCACACGACGCAACGCAGCTTGCGCAAACCTTGCTTTGTTATGAATTTTTCATCAAATTGCGACCGTGCAAAGTTTTCAGTTTCAATAATAGCTTTGTTTCTTTACGCAATCCCCGGATCCCGGATGGGGATAAAAATGTCAAAGTAAAGAAACGCTTTCTGGGATAATCTGGGAAATCCAAGAAGAAGAAGAACTATTTATTATTTCCACTATTATTTCGATAACACAAAACTTCAATTTATTTATTATTTCCACTATTGTCTCGATAACACGAAAATCTTTTATTAAATCAATTGATGTTGAAACCTGAGAACTGTCACTTTAGCTGATAACTGTCACCTTTGACATTTAACCACAAGAAAAAGAACCGAAGCCCAAAATTTAATTTTAAACGAAAATTCATTCCCTTAAAAAGGCCTTCTACGAAAATTGACAAAGCAAAGAATTTCCAACGTTAATGGCGTCCACACGCACAAGCACATTTGCGCATATTTTGCTTTGTTATGGTTTTTTTACGTCCACGAAAATCAGACCTGTTCTTATGAAAAAAATCAGTTTTACGACTGCTTTGGTGACGTCATTACGCTCGCGCCCCTGAAAAATTACACAAAATTCATTGGAACCTAGTTTGCGCAAACTCTCTTGTGTGAACGCTATATAAAAAAGGCCTTCTAAGAAAATTGACAAAGCAAAGAATTTCCAACGCTAGCGTCCGCACGACACAATCCCATTTGCGCATATATTGCTTTTTTATGGCTTTTTTACGACCTGCCCTGTTTTTTATGACTTTTTTATGAAAAAAAATCAATTTTATGACTGCTTTTGGTGACGTCATTATGTTTGCGCCCAAGAAAATTACATAAAATTGCTGCGGGAACAAAATTTGTGCAAATGTGCATGTGGACGGTCCATAATGGTGTGCCTCTGTTTGTATAACACAGTGTGGAATCTGTATAGTAATAAAAAGTCCGCACATACATTCAGTCGTGTTTGACAACTCGTGCTGAACACTTCTGTATAAGATTTTAAGAATATTTTGTTCAGTTCCAGTTAAGTTATTTGTGGAGTTTAATTTTAATATTAAATTGATTAAAAATGAGTGATTTTCGAAGATACCCCAAGAAGTTTACCACTGAATTTATTGAACTCTATAAAAGTTTGCCATCGATTTGGAAAGTTAACTCAAAGGTATATGCAAATCGGGAAAAAAAGACCCAAGACTATGGCATTTTAATTGAGAAATTGAACGAAGTAGAGCCACACGCTGATCGAGAATTAGTAATCAGACGAATTAATGCTATGCGCACTTTATATCGCCGCGAGTTGAAAAGGCTCCGAGATTCAGATACGAGAACTGAAGAAGATGCCACTAGAACGATCTGGTACTTCCCGCTACTGAACTTTCTTCGGCGTCAGGATCAAGAGCAACCAAGACCATCAACATCGAATATTGAATCCGATGAAAGCACTGAGGTAAGTGATAATAATAAGTAGGGTTCGTACATGTTTTTTCTTGTGTAAGGTTCTGGGTCCAAAGGTACTGCGGCCGTTTCTTTTGGTCTATTGTAGTACACCCCTATACCTCATATTTTTAGGTCAGATCGCTTGAATAAGTACAGTAGTCTGCCTAGTGGCTTGTCGCTTAGACTTGAATGCTCGAGCAGGACTCCTCGAATAAAGAAACCATGCTGCTCGCTATTGATCTGGAGAGCAGAACTCGGATGGCTCCAGTAATGGAAAGCCGGGCCATTCTTTGAGTTTTGCCCAAATTGGTTATAAAATCCTTAAGCAACGTTCTGTGCCACTAAACTAAAGCTCCATAAGTTAACATGGGCCTAATGATGGTAGTGAATATCCAGTACATGGTTTTCGGCTGTAAACCCCATGTGGAACCACAAGTTCTGCGGCAAGCCGTCCTCCTCATCAGAGTTTCCATGTGCTGGTTCCAGTTGAGCTCGGCATCTAGCGTCACTCCTAAATATTTGGCTTGTTATAAAAATCCTATAGTTCTACCTGGAAGTGTCGGTTCCGAAAGCCCCGGTAGTGATCGTTTTCTGGTGAAAGGAACCATAATCGTTTTGTCAGGAAAGGACTTAGGGTTCGTACCTTAAAGACACTATTATTAAGATTAAGTATTCTTATGTTTTACCAGACTTAACAGGTTCGTAGGATTAATTAAGGAATACACTTTTTAAATGTTAACACAAAAAATTCTTAATTAAAAATTTAATACATTTTTCCGCACTATTCTTTTCTCGAACATTCATTCTACACCATTCTGGAAACTGCGAAAGCTTTTCCAAGTATTATACCTGTGACACATATACCATCATAATGAAAGTAACCTTCATTATCGTGCCAAAAACTTCGGTTAAGTGACATCTGTTGGAAAATTGGAAACTACATTTTGAAATAAAATAATTGTATTTCACGTTAGTTAAGCAACAATTTGCAAGGATATTTTCTTTACTACTTTAAAAATTAATTTTTTTAAATATTCCAAATTAAAACAGGTTAAAATTAAAGCAAAAAACACGCAGGTTTAAATCCTCACTTGATATGCCAGATGGAAATGAAAGTAAAGTGTAATGTGTCACCCCATCATTTCCTTGACCATCATAATGAAAGTTACCATCATAATGAAAATATAGAGTGTCACAGGTATTAAACGGCAGTTCATCGAATGTTCAAATTATTTCCAATAGATGGCGCTACGCTACTGTATAAATTGTTACAGTCTGTTGCCTTCTTTGGACTATTAGCGCCTGTTGAGCATCTTGGAGCCATCGATCATCCCATCCTGTCATTGGCTCAACAGTCGTCTTTTAAAACTTTTCCTCAATAAACCAACATTATTTACAACGTGGCTCGCATGGTCACTGTGTGAGTGCATCTGCATTTATATGATTTCTTCTTTTTAGAGTTATTTCACACATTACAACCTGAATGTTTTTCTTTAGATCATTAATTGTTTGTGGCTTGTTTGCATACACTCGACTTTTCAAAAAACATCCAATGGCGTTAGATCACATGATTTTGAAAGCCAATTGAAAACTGCATTTCGTGAAATTAAACACTGAGGAAATTTCGATCTCAAAAAATATAATGTTTTCTTGAATTATGTGACATGTTAGCGCGTTGTGCGAAATTCTACTAAAATAAAATTGCTAATGTCATTTAGAAAGACGTCACGTGTAAAAACACAGTGCTGACATCTAGGCGTTGGATGATCTTTTACAACATATTGAACTGGAAGACAATTAAAAAACAATTCGAAGTTCGTTAAAAAACTTTGATTTCGATCCCTACTGTAAAACAATTATTAATTAATTAACACTTGTCAATGATCAATTTTACAGAGAATTTACTTTACACACAATTCGCTGTACGACGGCTCAAATGTTGATCATAAAATCCGCAAAAAATTTAATTTTAAATTTATGTCCTTCTAAGAAAATTTACGAAGATTCGAATTTCCAACGCTAATGGTGGGTCCACACGACAAAGGCCTTTGCTCTTCGAGTCTTTTTCCCTTATAACAGTCCACACGCTGGCACGGTCTTCGTTCTCACACTCTTTCGAACAAAAATGGCGACGGAAAGAGTGTGCGGCGAGTGTGTCGACGGGGCTATAAAACGTCTATAGAATTTTGTCTGCACAACACACACGGAGTGTCCATGCACCTCTGTATGTATGCCTGACGGTGGAGACTGTAGTAATGAAAAGACCGCACACTCATTCAGTCGTCTTTGCAAACTCGTGCTGAGTACTTGTATACGATTTGGAAAATAGTTGGTTCAGTTCCAGTTAAGTTATTTGTGTTCGATTTTAGTATTTAATTGATTAAAAAAAAATGAATGATTTTCGAAGTTATCCCAGGAAGTTTGTCGCTGAATTTATTGAACTCTATAAAAGTTTGCCATCCACTTGGAAAATTAAATCAAAGGAATATTCCAATCGGGAAAAAAAGAGCCAAGACTATGATCTGTTAATTGAGAAATTGAGAGAAGTAGAGCCATACGCTGATCGAGAAATGGTCGTAAGAAAAATTAATACTATGCGAAATGGATATCGTCGGGAATTGAAAAAGTACCATGATCATAAGACAGGAATGAGAGCTGAAAAAGTTTTCAACCCAAAACTGTGGTACTTTGAATTACTGCATTTTCTCCGGGATCAGAATGAAGAGCATTTTCTCCAGGATCAGGATGATGAGCATGTACTCCAGGATCTAGAGTACTTTCTCCATGATCAAGAGAACCTTCTGCAGATTCCAGATCAAAATCATTCAAGACCATCAACTATTGAAGCCGGTGATAGAACTCAGGTATGTAATAATAATAAGTAGGGTTCGTACCTAAATGACTATTATTAAGATTAAGTATTTTTACCTGTAGCTGCGCTTGTATTTACATATACATCAAAGCTCTTTTCCAATATAATTTCTGAACCTGCCCGCTTTTTCTACATTATTCTTTTCTCGACCGATCGTTCCACACCGTTCTGGAAACTTCGAAAGCCTTTCTGAGTCTTAAGCTGCAGTTCATTTAATGTTCAACTTATTCCTAATAGATGGCGCTATATTACTTTATAAATTGTCACACTGCTCCGTTCTTAGGACTGTTCATCCCGAACAGTTGTCCATCCTCGATCCGGCTTATGATATGAACACAGTCCATCTATGAAATTTTCGAGTTTTTCGCGATCATTCCTTACATTTATTATTTTGTTATCCAGTCAGTGCTGCCAACTGTTGAAATAACACACTTCAAAAATAAACCAATAGATGGCACACCCTATATAAAGACAATTAATTAATGAACACTTGTGAATCAAAAAATTTAAAAAGAATTTACGCGCTTTATGGCGACTCAAATGTTGATCATAAAATCCGCAACCTTCTTCTTACCACATCCAATGCAAGATTTTACCGCGCAAAGTTTTCAGCTTCAATATCTTCGCACTCAAGGCCAATAATTTTAACAACAACAAAACCAAAGCCGAAAATTTAATTTTAAAGAAAAAAACATTCCCTTCATCAAAGCCCTTCTACGAAAATTGACAAAGCAATGAATTACCAACACTAATGGGCCGTCCACACGGACACGACAAAAGCATGCGTAGAACGTGCTTTTTCCCCATATGATTTTTTTTGTAATTTTTCACGGGCAAGTATAATGACGTAACCAAGAGCACGTCCTAAAAAAGCACGCGTGGCGTATGAAATGCGTCCACACGACACGAGCTTTTCGAAAGATTTTCAAATGACAATCAATACTCATTAATAAAGTAAGAGATTTTTTTCTTACGGTTTTCTTGTTTAATAATAATGCAAGCCTCTTTCTGCTAATAATAATCGTCTTCTTTTTTCAATGCCCGTGACTGGGTACAATTGGAATTGAACTAAAATTTTTTTTTACGAGACTCGGATAAAAAGCTTGCTTGTAATTTTATGGTCGTAAAAAGAACGCGCGTGGTCGTAAAAAAGCATGAAGCACGAGCGAGCAAGCGGAGTCTTTTGTGTCGAGGGGCCATTATGGTAATCGGAAGTATGCATAGGCGTCTGTATGTATGTATGCCTGATTGTGGAGTCTGTAGTAATGAAAAGCCCGCACAATCATTCAGTCGTCTTTCCAAGCTCGTGCGGAGTGCTTGTGTAGGATTTTTAATTTTTATTTTGTTCAGTTCCCGTTAAGTTTATTTGTGGAGTTCAATTTTAGTATTTAATTCATTAAAAATGAGTGATTTTCGAAGATACCCCAGGAAGTTTGTCGCTGAATTTATTGAACTCTATAAAAGTTTGCCATCGATTTGGAAAATTAAATCCAAGGAATATTCAAATCGGGAACAAAAGAGCCGAGATTATGATCTGTTAATTGAGAAATTTAAAGAAGTAGAGCCACACGCTGATCGGGAATTAGTCAAAAACAGAATTAATTCTATACGAGGTGGATATCGTCGCGTGTTGAAAAAGCTCAAAAAGAGGAAAACCCCTCCAAAACTGTGGTACTTTGACCTACTGAAGTTTCTCCAGGATCAAGATGAAGGTACTGAGGTAAGTAATAATAATCTTCTTCTTCTTAAATAGCGCTATAGTTCTTGTACGACTGTTATTACCATTTAAATCCGTTATTACCATTTATTAAAACTACACCATTCAATATTTTTCGCCTAAAAACAATCCAAGCGCTTTAGTGCTGCCAATTGTCGAAATAACAAGCAGTTGAAAAAGAAACCAACAGATGGCGCAACCTTTATCGAAAATTAATTAAAACTTGTGAATGATAAATTCCAAAAGGAGTTTACTCCAATTTAGTGAGAAATTCGCTTTATGACAGCTCAAATGTTGATCATAAAATCCGCAACCTTGTTCTTACCACATCCAATGCAAGATTTTACTTTGCAGAAGTGGCGACCGTGCAAAGTTTTCAGTTTCAATACTATCGCACTCAGGACCAATTTTAACAACCACAAAAATAAAGAATCCAAGCACAAAAATTAATTGTAATCGAAAAGCATTACCTTTAAAGCCCTTCTAAGAAAATTAACAAAAGAACGAATCTCCAACGCTGATTGTGGGTCCACACGACATAGTCTTTTGTTGTCACAAACTTTTTCCCTATAGATTTGAATAGAGTATTGTCTGCGCAACAAAGCAGTGCAGACAAAAGGTCTGTGGATTAGAAAAGTCCGATGTATGCATGAAAGTTGGAAGTATGCCTTGGTGGATGTCTATATGTATATCTGACTCTATGGAGACTGTATAGTAATGAAAAGTCCGTACATATATTCAGTCGTCTTTGGCAACTCGTGTTGGAAACTGTTATAAGATTTTAAAAATATTTTACTCCGTAAAGTTTTTTGTGAAGTTCAATTTTAATATTTAATTGATTAAAAATGAATGATTTACGAAAATACCCCAGGAAGTTTACGACTGAATTTATTGAACTATATAAAAGTTTACCATCCATTTGGAAAATTAAATCAAGGGAATATTCAAATCGGGAAAAAAAGAGCCAAGACTATGATCTGTTAATTGAGAAATTGAGAGAAGTAGAGCCAAACGCTGATCGGGAATCAGTCATAAAACGAATTAATAATATACGGAATGTATATCGGCGCGAGTTGAGAAAGCTCAAAAAGAACAACTTAAATATGGGGACTGAAAAAGTTGTCACTACAAATCTGTGGTATTTCGATCTACTGCAGTTTCTCCGGGATCAGGATCAAGAGCTTCCAAGTCCATCAACGTCGAATATTGAATTCGATGAAAGTACTGAGGTAAGTGATAACAATAAGTAGGGTTCGTACCTAAAAAATTATCGACCGATCGTTCCACACCATTCTGGAAACTTCGAAAGTTTTTCCAAGTTTTAAACTGCAGATCATTTAATGTTCAACTTATTCCTAATAGATGGCGCTATATTACTTCATAAATTGCCACACTGCTCCCTTCTTAGGACTATTCGTCCTAAGAACAGTTGTCCATTCTTGATTCGGCTGATGATACGAGCACAGTCTATCTATGTAGACGATCTTCTTCTTTGTCTTGGGCCCTTGTTGAATCTTATAGCCAAAATTGTTTATCCGTGTTAGGATTTTACAGGGACCCTTCCACCGGTGCGGCGCTGAAGCTTCGGAGATATCCATTTCAATCCCATTGCACTCAAGACCAATTTTAACAATTACAAACAAAAACAATCGAAGCCAAAAATTTAATTTTAGCCATTCCCTTTAAAGCCCTTCTAAGGAAATTGACAAAGCAGCGAATTTCCAACACTAATCGCCAGTCTACACGACACAAACATATTTGCGTAATCGCCCGTCCACACGACAGAAATTTTTTTGCGCAAAACTTGTTTTTTATGGCTTTTTATATGAAAAAAAAAATCAATTTTATGACTGCTTTTGGTGACGTCATTATTCTTGCGCCCCTGAAAAATTACATAAAATTCATATGGGAACAAGTTTTGCGCAAAAATTTTTCTGTCGTGAGAAGGGGCCATTAATCTGGCTTCTTTATAGCAATTTTATGGCGCAAGCTTTTTAACGACCACGAAAATCACGCGCCAGTGAGCTGGGGAAGTATGCATGCGTGTCTGTATGTGGAGTCTGCAGTAATGAAAAGTCCGCACAAACATTCAGTCGTCTTTGCAAACTCGTGCTGAGTACTTGTATACGATTTGAAAAATATTTTGTTCAGTTCCAGTTAAGTTTATTTGTAGAGTTCAATTTTAGTATTTAATTGATTAAAAATGGGTGGCGGCATTGGAAGTTGGCCCAGGGAATTTGTCGCTGAATTTATTGAACTCTATAAAAGTTTGCCGTCCATTTGGAAAACTACATCAAAGGAATATTTAAATCGGGAAAAAAAGAGCCAAGACTATGATCTGTTAATTGAGAAATTGAGAGAAGTAGAACCAAACGCTGATCGGGAATTAGTCGTGAGCAGTATTAATTCTCTGCGGACTTCATATCGTCGCCTGTTGAGAAACTTCGGAAATACGAAAACCCCTCCAAAACTGTGGTACTTCAATCTCCTGCACTTTCTCCGGGATCAAGATGAAAGTACTGAGGTAAGCAATCTTCTTCTTTTTAAGTATCGCTACAGTTCTTGTAGGTCCTCGGTCCTCTTGATGTATTTTTTGCCAGTTGTTTCTGCGTCTTTCTAGTTCTCTCTGTGTCGGCTCGAAAAACTCACTTTTCACCAACTTTCGTCTGTTACTCTTATGTAGGTAAGTGACCGGGTGACCCCTAATGTAAAGTCAACATATTCAAGGAGGTGGAGCTAGGATTCCGTAGCATGGCTGTAGATCGTAGATCGCATAAGCAGTTAGCGTTTCTCAGGACTTATCTCTTTGTTGTAACCGGCATCATCAAAAATCCCTGAGGCCGTTACTACCATTTGAATCCGTTACTACCATTTATTAAAACTACACCATTAAATATTTTTCACGTAAAAATAATCCAAGCAAACGATCCATTTGAAGTTTGACATTACATATCTATCAATAACAAGGAAGTCAGTGCTGCCATCTGTCGAAATAACAGGCCTTAAAAAAGAAACCAATAGATGGCGCACCCTATGTAAAAATAATTAATTAATTAACACTTTATAAAGAATTTACTCGCTTTATGACAGCTCAAATGTTGATAATAAAATCCGCAACTTTGTTCTTAGCACTTCCAATGCAACATTTTACTTTGCAGAAGTTGCGACCGTGCAAAGTTTTCAGCTTCTATACACTCAAGGCCAATTTTTACAACCACAAAAACAAAGTATCGAAGCACCAAATTTAATTGTTTATGGCCCGTCCACCCGACACAAGCATGCTTGCACGTGCATCCGTCCGCTTTTATGGCTTTTTTATGACTTTTTTATGAAAAAAAAATCAATTTTACGGCTGCTTTTGGTGACATCATTGTACTTTCCCCTGAAAAATTAAACAAAATTCATATGGAAAAAAGGCACGTTGTACGAATGCTTGTGTCGTGTGGACGGGCCATTACGTGGTCATAAAACTCGTGAAGTATTAACGAGCAAGCCTGTGTCGTGTGGACGGGCCATTATGGTATGTGTGTCTGTATGTATGACTGACTGTGGAGTCTGTAGTAATGAAAAGCCCGCACAATCATCAGTCGCCTTTCCAAGCTCGTGCGGAGTGCTTGTGTAGGATTTTTAATTTTTATTTTGTTCAGTTCTAGTTAAGTTTAATTGTGGAGTTCAATTTGAATATTTAATTGATTAAAAATGAATGATTTACGAACATACCCCAGGGAGTTTGTCGCTGAATTTATTGAACTATATAAAAGTTTGCCATCCATTTGGAAAGTTAAATCCAAGGAATATTCAGATCGGGAACAAAAGAGTCGAGACTATGGCTTTTTAATTGAGAAATTCAAAGAAGTAGAGCCACACGCTGATCGGGAATTAGTCAAAAACAGAATTAATGCTATGCGCGGTTCATATCGTCGCGTGTTGAGAAAGCTCAAAAAGAGGAAAACCACTCCAAAACTGTGGTACTTTGACTTACTGAAGTTTCTCCAGGATCAAGATGAAGCTACTGATGTAAGTAATAATAATCTTCTTCTTAAATATCGCTCCAGTTCTTGTAGGTCCTCGGTGCTCTTGAAATATTTTCTTCCATTGGTTTCTACGTCTTCCTAGTTCTCTCCAGTTTGTTATACGAAGTTTTCGCGTATCTTCTCTAGCACATCATTCATCCACTTATTTCTTTGTTGTTCTACGCCTTTTTCTGCTGATGGTCCACCATTGAATAGCATTCTTTCTTCCGAAGCTGGTACAACGTGTCCAAGCCATCCTAGTCTGCCCAATTTTATGTGTGTAACTAGATTGATAACTTGACTTGACCTATGCTCCTTTATTCCCTCATGGGGCTTAAGGCGGAAACATGTAGGGCTCACGTTATTTTTTAGGGCGTTAAACCGTCAACGTTTCTGATTGCGGCGATTTTAGGGCGAATAGCTGCTACTACCAAATGGTGGTCATTTTCAGTGTCTGCTCTCCTAAATCTCCTGGCATCCTCCACACAGATGGAGAACTAATCTGCCGGTGACGGCCACGTGATCTATCTGATTTCTCGTTCTACCATCGGGCGATACCGTCATTGAGAGGTGGAAGTAGAATTCGGTAGCATGGCTGTAGAACTTAGATCGTATTAGCAGTTATCGTCTTATGTCTTTGCTGTACAGGCACCACCAAAGCTCCCTGAGTCCGTTACTACCATTTATTAAAACTGCACCATTCAATATTTTTCGGGTAAAAATAATCCAAGCGTAAAACAATCCATTTGAGATTTGACAATTTACATATCAAGCGCGTCAGTGCTGCCAACTGTCGAAATAACACGCGTTTCAAAAACAAACCAACAGATGGCGTACCGTATAAATTTTAAAAAGAATGAGTGAACACAATTCCCTTTTCAATGCCGCAAATTTTGATCATAAAATCCGCAACCTTGTGTTCTTCTACTTACCACATCAATTGCAAGATTTTACTGTGCAGAAGTGGCGACCGTGCAAAGTTTATTCAGCTTCAATACCATCGCACTCAAGGCCAATTTTAACAACCACAAAAAATAAACAAAGAATCCGAAACTCAAAATTTAATTTTAACCGAAAAATCATTCCCTTTAAAAAGCCCTTCTAAGAAAATTGACAAAGCAACGCGAATTTCCAACGCTAAGCAAATAAATCATCGCAATGTCAGTCATTACCATGCGGAAAAAATATTAATTTTCTCATTTTGGCTCTGGAGGCATCCATATGTATTGGTGATGGAGGGACGTGTGTGCAAAAGGAGCAAAGAATATACATGCAAATATACTTACACATACACAAGTATATTGTGGCTGGTATATTTATACCTTTTGAAGGTAGAACGCACCCGTTAAGCACCAGAACAATTAGAAGTCACGCTTAGCAACTTTCGGCTAGTATAAGGAATCAAGCATCCGTAAGTCTGTGACGAGGGTCGATTATGTGGGCCCCCGAAAATTGTTCCATACAGCGCTCGGGAAGCACGTGTTATTCAGGCGCAGGTAAACACACCAGTCTGGTCGCGGTCTCCATCGAGCCGAAAGGTCAAAAAAAGGTTTCCCCCCTGAGCGGCTAATAACGAATTAGCATCTAATCAAAATGCTGATTGCTGTCAAGAAACCGAACCGGTGAGGATGATGATGGCGGGTTGCGGGGGGGGGGGGGGCGGTGTGTATCGAGAGAGAGTGAGAAGAGGGACTGGGGAACATGTGTTTCCACCTAACTCTCTCCCTCACTCCCCCTATCCAACTATGAAAGAAGTAGAAAAAAAAACTTGAAGGAAACACGAAATCCATTCTGAGCCCCCCAAAAAACTTCCACAGCCCCCCAGTACACGCATGCAGAGAGAGGAGACCACTCACACACATTGCGGCGGCGATGGCCGGAGTTGGAGCTGTGTAGTAGATGGGATCTGGAGCCCAGCGGGGGCTGGAGCAGAGCGCCCCTTTTTCCCGTTTTTTTTGGTATAGCTTTAAGAGAGCCAGAGCCAAAGAGTTGGCCTTGAAGAATGCCCGAATAATCCCAAGACAAATGTGGAACGGGCGTGGGGCGGCGGGACGGGTCCGTGCCATTCACTGGCTACGACCGAACGACGTCTCATAAATCTCACAAATAGGCTCCAGCTATGTGAAATCCGGCAACGGCGCACCCATAAAAAGGGGCTGATGCTCGGAAGGTTCTCCTTGTGCCGTGCCTTGGCCCCCCTTTCTGGCTGCAGGCGTTGCCAGATTTCATGCGAAGCTGATACTTTCGCGATTAGAATGCACTTGGCGTGGGCGAGAAGGGAAAACCCTGGGAAAGTGGGATCAGCCCCTTTAAAGATTTTTTTTTTGCTCTTCTGTTTCTGTGTTTCGTGTTTTATTTTTATTTTATTTTTTTATTTTTTTGTTGTTGCTCGTTTTCTGTGTGGTATTCATTCTGCCGCCAAGAAATTCTTTATGGGCTCTCAGCTTTAAAAAAAATTCAAAACACGTGAGCGACTGTGTTTCATGATTCGCTAAATAGCACCTATTAGAGGCCTAGCAAATGGCTAGAGGCACGAAATCAGCCGGATAACTTAATGAGCAGAAGTTTCCTTCAAGTTTTTTTTTTATTTTTTTTTGTTTCTTATATTATATTATTTTTGATTTATTTCTGTTTCCATTCCCAGACGAAACTCATTTTTTTTAATTTCACCCAAGCCGAGAAGGGACGAGAGATTTTCCAAGGCGCACAAAAAATTATACTTTCAAAACTAAAAAAAACTATTCTCGGGTGTTTTTAGTTTTGTTGCTGCTGGTGCTGTTGTGCCTGCACCATTCAAAATCATTTCGAATTCAACTTTTCAGATGTTCAAGCATAAATTTTTGCCAAGTTATGAAAAGAAGTAGAAATAACGAGTGCCGCTGAAATTCAATGAAATCTAACCAAGTTTCGAGGGAAAAAGAGTTTTTTTCGTGAAGTTTCTGTCTTCTTTTTTTTTGTTGTTTTGCTTCTCATCTTTTTAACAAGAAAACGTCTGACTCGAGATGCTCGCGCTCTGTCTGTGTGGTGCTGGCTGCTGCTGCACAGGTAATTTTCATTCATCTTGAATCTTATTGCCAGAAATTAATGTCAAGAAGTTGCTCGTCGGTTATTATATTGGTATTATGGCAGAGGGAAAGGATAAAAAAAGGGGAAAACTTGAAGAGACGATATCAGAAAGATTATATTGGAATGAGTTTTGTTTTGGGATTGATGGTAAAAACGAAAAAAAATTTGTTTGGGTAAAATTACTCACTTCTGTTGCATGCATCCACGTGCATTGGAATCCTAATAAGGTCCATGAGTGCTACAATTTGTTGTACAATAAAACATGGGAGCATAATCCAACGCGAACGAAAAACGGCAACGGGAAACCCTAAAATACATACAACAAGTAAATATAAAAACGGAACCATGTCGACCATATACCACAGCGGTACAAATTGTAAGTGCTATCGATGGACTTGCATTATGTAACTCATTCCCTTTCAGCTGGCACTGGACTAATTTTTTTGATTTTAAAATTTAACCTAGTATTGCAGTTAAGGTGTCTGACTACCATCTCACAGATTCCAAGTTCAATTCCATGCAGCATGATGCGTTCGTCTTGTGTGTGTGTGTTAAGATCCGTAAACATCAACGTAGATAACACTTATTGTTGATTTTATTATAAACATCAACCTAGATTATCCCGCATAAAATCGACGATTGGTAAGATAATGACTTTAAACTAAATTTCAAAATCCGAGATATTTCGAATGTTAAATTTGAGAACATCTGAAAATGGTTTGAGTTGTTGTAGTGTGTGGTTTGAGCTAAGCTTAACTTCCATATTGAAGTAAAAGTAGGAGCGAGAGATTCATATGCGAAAAATAAGGTAAAAGTCGCAATACAAAGTCCTAAAATATACCTTCGCTCCCATCAATGTGGTTAAGTTTGACAACCTGGTCGTATAGTGTAACGCGACTGTGAGGCTACAGCGAGGAGAAGAGTGAGTCTCCTAACAACAGCAACACCTAATAAACCAATCGTTCAGGAATTATTTGGTTCTTGGGAAAAAGTAGCGCCTTTCAAAATTTCTAACAGTGTAAATGCTAAAGAAAAAAATAATGAATGAAATACAAAATTCCCACACGAAAAATCTGACAACTTCGCGCCGCAAACATTACGACCAGTTTATCAAACTCCCGCCACGCCCACAAAAAATTAAAGTGCTTTAATCTTCATTCGATTTTTCATCCAACTTTGTGCTCCACACCCGACGCCGATTTTATATACAATTCGACCAAACTGACCGATAAATCGTATATACTGTGTGTGGGCCCCATTAAAAGTCGCACTGTATGTGTGTGCACACACGATTTCCAAGTTGGATGAAAATTTAAAGCATTTTAAGGCGTGGTTAAGTTTGTCAAACTGATTGTAGTGTGTGTGGCCAAGTTTGTTAGATTTGTCGTGCGAGCATGTGTTGTTAGGGATTTTTTGTTTGTTGACTCAATTCGACTTTTCTACGAGATACAGATAAAGTTTGTTCGACAGATTGAATAAACTGCTTGAACGGGTGTGTACGTGCGTCGCGTGGGGTTTCCAGTATTTATTTTTTTACCGTGAAGCGTAACGAGAGCATTGGAGTACATACTTCAAAGTGTTATCAAAAAGGTGTTTTTTGCGCGATTTTTTTGTTGATAAAAGTAAATAAATAAAATGTCGATAATAAACAAACAATTCTGGTGTGAATTCATTGATATTTATCAAAATTGTGATGAGCTATGGAATGTAAAATGCGAGAAATACAAAAACAAAACACAAAGGTGCAAGGGCTGGGCGAAGCTAGCGGAGAAATTAATGGAGATCGACGCGAGTGCCACAGTGGAAACGGCAAAGAAGCGCATTAATAACATGAGGACGTGCTTTAGGAGGGAGTTGCTAAGAATAAGGAAAAGTGCAGATTCTGGTGCTGTAGGTGAGGATATGTACGTGCCAGCACTTTGGTATTTTGATAAATTGAATTTTTTAACCAATGCTGAGATTCAGACGGATGCAGTGTCGCATAAAAGGATTTTTGATGAAGGACCAGTAAGTCATTATTTCCATAGTTATTTTTTACGATAGTTTATGTAAGAGTCGAAACGTAGTCAAGCTAGACTTAAAGCGAGGCCCTCGAAGACTCTTTTCAAAGTTCGTAGCCGCTTAAGGAATACTCAAAAATAGTTACGCTCTTGTTATTACCAGGTTTCGTTATATTCTGTGAGCTGTCGAATCCAAGAAGTAACACGGCCGCAATTTGGACATATTATATCTAGTCTAAGCGCCACCTATACTTCACATTTGTATACCAAACTGCTTGACTAGGTTCAGCAGTCCGTCAAAAGATTTTTCAATCAGACTTGACACTGAACTTCGCCTTCGCCTGAGACACTGAACTTCGCCATCGCGGGACTGTAACCGAGAATGTAAAGGAGCGACTCTTCTTCCTCGAGACAGAGCCGACAGGTGAATTCTTTCGCACTTCTGATCCTCCTTGAACGATAGTTTAGGTCATAATGTCTGGTGACCGAACCAACTAACGTCAGGATATCCTTTCACTCCTGTAATTTCTCGCTGGCAGCGCTGCGACATGGTCCAACAAGTTCTTGGAGCTTGGAGTTCGCCAGACCAATCGTGGACTTCCATAATTCGGTATATTTCATCAAATCATTTTCTCAAGACTGGTGGACTGGCCTTTTTGCCGGCTCCGGACCGATGAAAACAGTGACCCTATCTGGCCAGGCTTTTCCTTGACCGAGACTCACATAAGGGTGACCCGGTTAAGAAAATCTAATTGGATATACCTATCGCTCTGATTACCGCCTGGCTTTCTTACGAGGGAGTAGTGAGAATCTGTGTGTTAGCAGCACCTCGGCGTCTGCTTCCAGCACAGACCTATGCTCCGCAAAGCTCGGGCATTTAAAAAGGACATGTTACCCGTCCTCTTTATTGTCGTCATTCTGGCCAGAACCGTGAATCCTCCAACCTGACGCGGTGAAGGTATGCCCCTTAACCTCCGTACCGACTCAGGATCTACCTGAAGTAGTAACTCACTTCGCCATGTTCCCTCATAACCCACTTAACCACATTTGGTATCAAAGTCCATCGGCCATTAGTAGACTTGTCTCACCTCCTCTGCCATGCTGCGATGGACTGGTCGCGCGCCAGAATCGATGTGCACTGCTTTAGGCTACCCTCTTGCATTTTCCGGGTTGTACAAGTTCCTACTCTCCGCCACTAGAATATAAAGGGGGTCATTCCTGCTATGACACTAATCGGACGTAGTAAGTAGTAAACTCCTCAGCTGAAACTCCGCTATTCGCTGCCACTTCAAACCATAATAAAACTGACACTTTCTGAATTGACATCCACTCCTGACCATTCTTATGCATCTGAAAAAAAAACTAATTCAATAAAATTAATTATATTTCATTAATAATTTGTTTTCCATTTCCCCTTATTTTCAGGCAGTGACGTCACCAACACTAACACCGCCAATAAGAGCAAAGAGAATAAAAGTAGAACCAGATACTGTAGAAGTAGTTATGCCGAAACCAATGAAACCTTCTGTAGATAATATGAAGCCCACATCCTCGAAAGACGAGCGAGACGAAGCAGATGTGTTTGCCGAGGGCTGGGCAATATGTTATAGAAAACTTTCACCAGAACAGCAAATATATGCAAAAAAGGCCATAGATGAAATATTAGTTCAAGGAAGACTGGAACGATTAAGTCTGAACTCCTTCCAGCCTTATGAACCAATGTATAGCTAGAATACAATGACCACATAAGTTGGACCAGCCAACCTTACAAACCGAAAGGGTTTACCTCCTTTCGAAAAAGCAAAGATGTACATATAACAATTGATATGACCTTTTACAAAGGCCACGAATTGCAGTAGTTTTAAGCTTGTTTTATTTTACTTAATAAATGTGAAAAATTAATTTGTTTTGTTACATTGCACTCTATACGAAAAAAAATAGATTGTCGACAGTACAAAGGGCTTTCCCTGTGCTCTAGTCTTCCACATAAAAAAACGAATAAATCACGGTAAGATCCATGGAGTGCGACAGCGAGGGAGACCCAACCTCTGCTGGAAGGATGGCGTTCACCAGGACGCTTAGAGCTTAGGGACCGGTGAAGAGAACAGCTGCGCGAGGCCAGGACCAGATCCCGGTTGTAGAGCCGTCGAAGAAGAAGAGGAAAAAAATATAATTGGTTGACACGTTGCAATTATAATTAGTCCTAATCTCAGAGGAGTGTGCTCACCTTGGTGATATCACTTATTTGCGACCAGGACACCCTAGAAAATATGACGATTTGTAAACCAGTTTGTGCAGTAAAACTTAAGCAGACGGTCCTAAAGCATTCTTCTATAGTAGAAAGGCAAAAATACTCCACCAAAATTGTGTGAAAAAAAACGAGATTAGTATCCAAACATCAGAACAAGAACGTACACCTATCAGCAAAATTTTGATTTATAAAAAAAATAATCTTATTAACAAAATAATTTTGCTCTCCTTTAAAAGTGCACTAAAAACGCAACAAACTTAAATCTGCTTTTGACACACACTCTCACACACATACAAGCAAAAAACTAAAAAATCTACTTTCTCTCAAAATCCAGAACAAACCACGATCAAAAGAAGACGGAAAAAATCTTCTCATTTCACGTTATTGAATTCCAAAAAAAAAGTAAACTAAAAAAAAATAATCAGAAAAACACAAAAAGAAAAAAACCCGAGAAAACAGGCTCCGATGGCAATTTCCAAAAGAGGCCACAGACCAGTGCATTACACCATCAATCGTGCTATTAACTGTACATGGCTTATACCAGGTAGTCACAACTTAACGAAAAAAAAAATAGAGAAAAAAAACCGGAGAAAAAAACACGTCAGTCAACTATCGGCACCCCCCCCAGTTCCCCTCCAGCGATGCACTGGCAAACAGCACTGTAAACATTGCAAGAGAAAAATGCAACGTGGAGAAGAGCTTTCAAAATATGAACACAAAAAAAAAAATAAGTGCAGAGCGGCCCAGGTAAAATGGAGTCAAAACGCCCAAGGAAATGGTGGAGTGGCTGCTGGTGGACTGTCGGGGAAGCAGTGGAGGAGGGCGCATAACGAAGAACAAGCATAAGGGGCAGAATTCAGCCGTATAGAAACGCATCTTAAGAATTTAATGGCTCTGCTGCAGCGACCTGCATAAATTTACATTGCCGTCCGGTTCGTTATGTCCGAGGCCCTGATAAACAACAACCAAACAGGTACCAGAAATGTGTACGATGATGAGGCCGGGGGCGAGGAGAAGCGGTTTGCTGTGCAAGAAGACGCTTAAAAGAGAAGTCCAGTGTCTATAGCAGTAGAATGGAGAAGAGGATATGTGTGCATCCACACCGCCATTACCTGTCATGAATTGTTTATTAACGTGAATGTAGCCAGGGCAGGGGTGTGCATCGCCCCAACAGAAACAACAACAATGCACTGCATTATCTACACGGCCTATTCCCGAGGACAAAATCCAGCGTGTTGCCAGGCATACGTATAAGGTCTCGTCCGACCATTATACTACACTAGATATAGCCTATGTAGCCCTAGCCCAACGTTGAGGAAGGAGGTGGAGGATATAATGATGATAGGGGCTCGTTTATGCTGCTGCTGCTGCCCTCGTTGTTGTTGTTGTTGTTGTTGGCGGTGCTAAAAGTTGAAGTTGTACTACGTTCGTTTTGGCTTTGAATTTTTAATGAAGTTTTCTAGGAAGAGGAGAATCGGTCTTAATTGAGCAGAAAATTTCTTAAGATAGGCCCTCAGCCCCTGTTCGCTGACTGGGCGCAGCACAATCAAACCTGTGAAGGGAGTAGTACATTGAAAATTATGGAAAGAATTTTTCTTTCTTTTTTTTCCACTCGGGGAAAAGCTCCTTTGCGAGGGCTACGAATTGCAGATTTTCCGTTTTTTTTTCTTTATCTTTTGGCATTTCTTTTTCCTTTTTTTTTGATAAAACAAATTGGAAGAAAAGAGAAATTGTGGAAGCTTAAAGTAATTGGAATTTGTTATCTGAATTATATTTAGAAAAAGGAAAATAAATTAAACGCTTTCTATGAATTAAAGAAGAGATATGAAGTTGGATTGAGAATATCTATGAAATATGATTTTTGCACTTTTAAATATGTTTAATTAAAACGGTTTATCCAGCCCGAGGTACCAAGCACTGTTGCATGGACAGGTACGGGATCATCAAGCTTCCTAGCCATAGCGCAGACTGAATACAGCAGATGTAGTAGAGACGACATACTCGATAAAATCCGCAATCTCTAGTTATATTTGAAAAACGAAACGTAAGCAGGCAATTATATCAGAGAAAGCTCGTCGCATGCCCCATGCACTGCACGCATGAATCTGTCACCATCTTTAAGGAGGCACAATTCCTCTGAAGCAGATGCCACCGATCCCATACTGATAATCCTCGTGTTCTTTTAATGAACTGGGTTTTGAGAGCTTTTGAGTTCCCATACAAAATCGAAAACCCAGGTTTTATCTGGGTCTTCTGGTTCTTCGATTTTGTATGGGAACTCAAAAGCTCCTCAAAAGCTCTCAAAACCCAGTTCATTAAAAGAACATGGGGAATAAGCTCGGGGATCGTTGTCTGGCAGGCTTCATGATCGCCAATACTTCCGCTTGAATAATACCAGCGGACAAAAGAAAGTCTAAGGACTCGAGTCTAGACATTCACCCACTCCGACGCCCTCTGACGTCTTAAAGCCGTCGGTGATTATCCGCTTTCTCAGGATGTCTCTATTTCTCCACTCTCTTCTTAAGAGTATTTCGACGGAGAAGTCCTTTCTGAAGATTCATACTAGCGACTGTAACGACCATACCCTCTGGTAGCAAATCCAAAATGTTGCTATGACTGTAGGGTTTCGAAGTCCAAGCCAAGGATTCCGTCAGTCTAAGGGGACTGCACGAGGCTAGGTGCATGATAGTTCGGGGGAGTAGGTACACATCATGGCCGAATCGTGCATGAGAATTGGACGTACTATGGCTATGAATATCCATGGCTTTATCTCTTAAGGCGGCTCCATACTCACGCCGTGAATTCACGGCGAGAATTCACGCCGTATTCATTCCGTATGGAAAACAAGGCGCGAACTAGGCGCGAAAACCATCCACAGTCGCGTTCTCGCTTGTTCGCGGCTGTTCACGGCGTGAATCTGGAGCCGCCTTTATATCCTTGGCTTGAGAACAAACCGCCAACTTGCTTCTGTTTTTAGGGCTATAATAGAGTTAACCTTCTAACACAGAAGACGCATCTCGAACCGATCCAGTACGTACATTGTTAAAGCGGTCTTTTATGTTTAAAAAGCCTGCAAGGGTATATAGTTCCCATCACCTCGTGCAAAGCTATGTGATGGCATCTACCTCTGAAACAGGCATGTTGTACTATTTTTTTTTATCACGGGTTACTATTTTTTATCACGGGTTACTATTTTTTTTTATCACGGGTTATAAAATCCAGTTTAATGATTCATCTTACAGCATTATTATTAAAGCCCATATTTATAGTCGCAAAAACAAAAAGAAAATTCTTACCATACTTAAAACAAAACCCAGCATCCATTTCTTAAATCCAATTTACTTGTCAGAACAGATTTCATTCTCTCACCATATAATAATGTATTCCATGTTACCTGAAATAATAAAAAAAAAGAATCAGCGAAAAATCAATAAATCACCGCCAAGCACATAATGAAATAAAAAAAACAGAATGTCTACAGGAAAAAGAATACACTTTAATTCAAATGCTAATAATAAAATGCCAAATAATTACCCCCGAAGTCAACCTGAAGCTTTGAAATTGTGGAACAAGAACGCCATTTTAGCCACAGCCAATTCAGCATTTTCGCCCCGCATTTTGACAAAAATTTCTGTATAAAAAAGAAATCAGCACAAAACCTAAGCGAATTCATGAAGAATATTGGATTTAAAGACAGCCGAGGATAAAAATGTCGAACTTATAAAGAAACGCACTTTCAGCATTAAATGCCAGACCAAAAACCACCCCTCGACTTCGGGTTATGTATGTCTAATAAATGTCGTTGAGGGTGGAAAAAAAACTCGAAGAAGAATTTTAAGGTCGTCAGCACATTGTTCTCGGCACCGGCCCAGCCCAGGCCTAGTCAATCATCAGTTTTTTTTCTTCTCTCCGCTCCGATATCCCATGGAATTCCCCTAGCTCCAACACAAGTGCAAGAAAGTACAATAAAGTACACACGAGCATGAAAAATGTGAGCCCGCCGAAGCCAGAACAGCACACTATCAAAGAATCAATGGAACAGAGTGCGACGGCAACGACCGTCGTGCGCGGACGACGGGAACGGATACACATTTAATACACATGTGATGAACATGTGTTCAAGCATAAGCCCGCCGGTACGGACGACGGGACGGCGAAGTTAAAGTATTAATATCAATCTTGCCGTCGTCCGTGCAGGAATACCGACTTCACTTACAAAACACTTCCTTTTACCCCTCTCTCTCTCTCCCCTAAAAAAACCGGTTTGACAGTACATAGTGGAAAAAATACTTGTGAATGGCGCCCCTTGAGATTTTTTAGTGCATTTAGAAGAATTTTTTTTAGGTGACAAATTCGTGTTTGTAAATTTTAATAAATTTTTTTTTTGTAATTTTACAATTGGTGAAACGTTGTTGATTTTGTAAAGATGTCATTTGAGGAGCGGTTAATAGAGGAAGTAAAGATAAGGCCATTTTTATATGACGTAAAAGACGCACAATACAAAAGTGCAAGTTCAAAAGAAGAAGCCTGGAAGGAGATTAGTGCGACATTGGGGAAAAGTGGTAAGTTTTTGTGTTGTATTCATAAATTAATAACTTGTATATTTTTAAATGGCGCTACAGTACGTCCTAGGGCCTCGTGAAGCCTCTTTTTCCAGTCGTCTCTACGTATCGCTAATTCTCTTCAGTTTGTTATACGAAGTTTTCGTATGGGCTGTTTCACACGAAACAATAATGGCCAATCAACAAAATCTGCTGTCATCATCCATTCCCTTTTGAAATTTGACAAAAAGTCGTACGGGCTTTCACATGGGCCAATTTTTCCAACCAACTGTACGTCAAAACGCTTGAGCTTGTTGTTGCTTTTATTTTAATTTTCTTTTGCGTGCTTTTTTACTGTTGTTTTGTAATTTCTCTTTCTTTTCTTCTCCCAGCAAAAGGAACAAATAATAACAACAACCACACCGCTGTCAAAAAGTCGTATCGAAAATCGTGTGAGAAAGTTAGATGGGAAAATCTTGCCTACCCATCGTCCTCTCTCACCCTCTTCTCTAAAAAATTACGTTTCCGTACGATTTCTGTTGGTTGGCCGTCGTCCCGTGTGAAACATGCCTATGTCTTCTAGAACGTGATCCATTCACTTATTTCTTGGCCGTCTTACCTTCTTTGTCCTGGTGGTCTGTCATTGGAAATCCTTGGACATTCTTTCTTCGGTAGCTCGTACAACCTGTTTTAGCCTTGGTAGTCTGCTCTGCGAAAATTTTATGTATGTAAGAATGGCCCTTATTCTGGTTGTCACTTAAAATGGCGAAGTGGGACAAAAATGCTATTATGGTTCTCTAAAAAAGTGATATTTGGGTGAAGTACGGCGAATAACAGTTGTCACTGACATCGAGAAACGGCGAATTCAGTGACAATTGTTCTCACTTGATGTTTTAAGTGAGACTTTTCTCATTTGATATTTAAAGGTGAAATTTCTCACTATGGTGAAGTGACAACCAGAATAAGGCATCTACATTTCATTTTCCTGTCATCTTCGCGCCATTTTTTAACTGTCACCAAACAACTGTCATTAAGATGACATTTTACAACAAAAACCTAGAAGATTTTCAGATATGGATCGATACCACACGTTCTGCTACGTATTTTTCGTGATTTCCTATGCTTCTTCTTGTTAAGTACACCTGTCGTGCCTAGTTTTTAGCTAAATGCCTCTCTCACACTGATCATCAAACCAGTGCCTCTTTCTTTCGTTGTTTTGTTTACCTAATCCATTGGTGTTATTTCAGAACGAATCTGTAAAACGAGATGGAAAAATTTACGAGATCACTTCCGGAAATTGAATAGAAAATTGTGCTCACCGGATAATTTTTATGAAACTAAATGGGCTTACTACAATTCACTATTATATCTTAAGGGCATTCCGTAAGTTACAATATATTTCTTATTCACATTTATATTTAATGTAAAAAAAAACTATTTTAATAGCACTGTAACGCTGGAGAATAAATTATTTCCGGATGATGAAAAAGATTTCGGATTGATGCTACTAGAAGGTACTGCTGATCATATACCCCCGGAAAGGGGTGAATGTCAATCAAATATAACATGTAATACGACACCAGAAACATATCCCAACAGAAGGTCAACCACTATTGCATCGTCTACTACATCATCGCAGCGTTATACGCAGCGTAAGAGGAAAGCAAGCGAAAACTTATCTATGTCGGAAGGAGTTAGTAATTTCTTCACGGCTACCCAGAATAAGGAATCACCAAGGGAGAAACTTTATAAGGGATATGCAGCTAAAATAGACTGTGCGAATATACCCGACTTGGTTAAAGAGGAGTTGGATGCTTCAATTAATAGTTTAATTTTTGAGAAAATTAAAGAATATTTAACACAGTAATTATAATTTTGCCACTAAGAAAATATATTTTCAAATAAAGTTTATATAAACTGGTATGGCACTTTTTTTCCTAGTTTTTCAATGTCTCCAAAATGAAGTACGGTTTCATATCTAATAGAATCTGCACCGATCTTGCTTCTACATATCTATGGGTTGGAGACTTGATTGGGCTGTGTCCAAACCAGTCGCGAACACGGCACAATCAGAGAGCCTTCGCTCCACTGGCCATGGAACGGATTGAATACAGCGGATATAGAGAGGATATACTCGATAAAACCCGCAATTCCACGGTGTAAGCAATCTTGCTCAAAGGATCAGCCTTATTCTCGTTGTCGAGTGACGTGACAGATGTCACTTCGACCTTAAATTTGTATTCTCATTGTCAATCTAAGAGACTCCCCCGCTTGCGGTTTGCCTACCAGCTGGGCAGATCTAAAAAGACTGCCATATTTAAGCAGAAGATAACTCGACTTCGTTTGCGTATTAAATCCAAAAGTACCGCGATCACTGCACTTGGACGATTGTACTTCACCCCTATACCTCATATTTGTTGAACGGGTACAGCAGTCCGTTAATGGCTTGTCGTTTAGAGTTGCTTGTTCGAGCTATTGCGGAACATGCATACATAGAAAAGCCAAGTCAAACTTTTTAATATTTATTATGTAAAAAGTACAATGCAACATAAACTTAAAATTACTAAAATTCTTTGCTTTATAATGCATATAGATCATTTGCCCCTTGCACGGCGGAGGTAGTATCAATACCATTTTGCGTTGGTGATGGTTCAACAGCATTTCTGGTATTGCTGGGTGGCGATTCAGTTAAATGAATTTCTGCGAAATGTGTCTGCAGATATGGTTGTCCACCAGAATGTGGTGGTGATGATGAAGGATAAGATTGTCCAAACGAAGTTGAGCTTCGTCTCATTGAAATATTTTGTTCAAAAGAAGGCTGAAACGAATGAAGGGTTAAATTTCCCAGCCTTCCCTGAATAAAAATATCATCTATGGCCTTTTTTGCATATATTTGCTGCTCTGCTGTAAGTTTCCTATAACATAAAGCCCAGCATTCAGCAAACACATCCGCTTCGTCTCGGTCTGTTAAGGATGTTGATTTCATATTCTTTGCTTGCGGTAGAAGTTGTTGTCTTTCTTCTTTAAATTTCCTCTTCTTTGGCCTTGGTGGAGGTAGTGCCTAAAGAAGGCAAATACAAAAAGGAAACATTTTTATTAATGAAATATAGTTATTGAATCACTGCACGAATCGTTGGGTTTACAACACGCTTCTACTGCGAATGCGTGATGCACACTGGACCAATACGACATCGTAACTAAACAATCCGCGCGCATGCCGAACCGAACTATTTCCCACTCCCTTTAAGGGCGCGCGCACACAGAAAGCGGAGCGGAGCTGAGCTTATCAGCTCTGCGCTAACTTTACATTAAAATCCCCGGTGCTGCGCACACTGTGAGCTGAGCGGAGCTAGCTCACAGTGTGCGCAGCACCGGCGATTTTAATGTAAAGTTAGCGCAGAGCTGATAAGCTCAGCTCCGCTCCGCTTTCTGTGCGCGCGCGCCCTAAGGTTTTAATACCCCGGCTTCACCGGCCGAACTACGCAAATTCGAGCAAATTGGTGAACTAAACTTTAAAAAAACGTCAGTTTGCATACAATTTCCACATATTAACTGAGGACAAAACAGACCTCAGTTCGCCAAATTCGAGTTGAACTGAAGTTAAACGTAAAAGCTCGCTTAAAAGAGAGTAATCAACTGGAATAGTGGAATGCCTTTCCAGTGAGCTTTTGCACTTCTGGCGAAAAAGCAAGAACAATTATAAGCACGAACTGAACATGAACTGGACTTTAACCAGTGAAGCCACTTAGTGGATTGAACTGAACATTATTGAACTGATGTCGCTGAAGCCGGGGCATTACAAACATTCGAATTCCAAATCCTAAATCTGTCTTGAGAAAATAAAGTCATTACTTACCGTTTCTTCATCAGATATAGAGTTTTCCAAGTCATCCTCAACACTTGTTAAAAAATGAAATTTATCATAATACCAAAGAGTCGGCACATATATATTATTGGTTCCAGCATAAGATTTGGTACTTCTCCTCACTCTTTGCAGTTCTCTCCTAAAGCAACTTCTCATCGAATTAATCCGTCTCCTGGCGTTATCGACTGTTGAATTCTCGTCGATCTCTCTTAATTTCTGCACTATTTTTTCCCAGGCCTTGCATCTGTGTCTTTTGTTGTTATATCTATCATTTTTTGTATTCCATAATTCATCGCATTCGTTTTGGTAAATATCAATGAATTCACACCAAAATTTATTGTTGGGTACCGACATTTTTTTACTATTATATCACAAAAACCGCACAAAATAAAACCTATAATATCTCAAGCTGAAATAATATTTGCGACGTTCTCCCTATGCTTTCTGCTTCAAAACTGATGTGCGATGTCCTGTGCGAACACCACGGACGTACGCACATGTTCTAGCACTGATGGACACGCCCACAACGAGAAATGTTCGTCAACTTGGTGCTAGCACCGCTTCTTTGTCGTAGCTCATAGCACAAGCCCCAGCAAATGAGGTATAACTTGCTGTCGTACCGACTACCGTCCTAGCACCAGGTACGATCGTACTATATGAACCCCGTAGCCCAAGTTGTAACCGGGCACTTAATTTTTTAAATTCAGGTGGACGGAATGTCGTAGATGGCGTGTTCTCATTAAGAAAATCCAAATTCCGTCGCCTATTACCGTCGCATTCCGTTTAGCATATCAAAGAAAAGACCAAGGGCGGCGAACAAAATGTTTTCTAAAATGCAAAACCTAAAATGGTTGAAAATCATACCTTGGGCGTAGTAGGGTTTCGTTACATTTTATTATGAATGCTCCACGATATTACGAAAATTATCAAAGTCAGACTTGGTGTGACCACAATTCCTTCTTCCTAGCCAAACATAAATAAACAGCAGCAGACGAGCATCGAGCGAAATGAAATAAAAGCAAAAAATTCTGCCCACTTTTATCGAAGAACAAATCCAAAAAAAAAATAAGTAAACTCACCCGCTTACAATTCACCAACACTCATCACAGATCATCAATTTGTTACACCAAGAAACGAGTCGAGAGCGAGAGAAGGGGAAATTTGCCTTCTACATGAGGGAAAAAAACGTGAAACTAAAGAATTTCCCTTCTATAATTCCAAAATGGCTGCCTAACGACGCACACAGCGAAGTCACTTCACGTTCGTCAATACATTCAAAGTCCACTTCTGACAATTAATAAAAATGAGAAAAAAATGTAGTCGTCGCTAATACACTGTTAAAAAGCGATTTCGCATGAAATTTTCACGAATTTAATGAATTCAGCAGCAAAAAAATGTTTTTAACCATAATTTTAAGCTGAGATTCTATTTTATGACATGTGTTAGTGCGGTGAAATTTCAAATGTGACATTTTTGCTTTTGAACCCACACTAAGAATGGCTGGATGCAATAAAATCGTGTATACATATACGTAGTGGATGCAAATGTAACCTATATAGTCGTGTGCGTCTATGAAAGATGGAATGCACATGTTGGCCTGCATAGAATTATGATAATTTCCTTTCTTGGTTTTGACGTGTACGAGAGGGAACACCTTTTGTAAAAGAATTGGAGACATTTTATGGGTAGAACTGTGAAGGTTTAGCGAGGAGTAGATTTTAAGGAAAATATCAATTTGTGCTGTTTTTTTCGAGAATTTAATTCCGTGTACAATTTTAAAACGTAAAAAGTATTGGCGAAATATGCAGCAATTTGAAAACTATGAAAGGGCTATATGGGCTTGTAAAAGGATTTTGTGTAAGACGTAACGTCTTACACCAAAAATGACGTATGTAGTTGCTGTACAACCCGATCTCTAAACCAATAAAACTTATGCCGCTATAGTCTGGTGATCCAATACCAAACAAGTCACGGCGAATCTTAATTATAGTAGAGTGCAACGGCTTGCTTGTCTCTCCATTACTGGACCTGTCACAGTTGTGGTGGGGGCAATCATTGGATTGGCTCCATTGCACATATCTCTATGGAAATCCACCGCCACAAGTGCCTTGAGACTTCAGATCTCATCTGATACGATCTCCCTCAACAGCCAATCTCAAAAGTATTCGAAACAATTAATTTTGTTCGGACAACCAAGTTGCCATCAAGGGAATCTCATCAAGAAAGTTTTTCTCCAAAATAGGAAGGAAGTCTTAAAGAGAAGTGATCTGGTACCTTAATATGAGTCTGGATCTGAAGCCACTTCAAGCATCCTTTTTGTGCCACATGGTACTAATACTTTTAAGTAATAATTGGTTTGGAAGCTTAGAAAAGGTTTGTGGTTATAAGGGATCTCGGCTGTTGAACGAGATGGCGAAAAACCCTCCGTTCGAACTTTTCAATTTATAATACATTTATTTCAAAAATTAATACACATAAAACTAATCTTAATCCATAATATATTCCCCATCATTTTCTACAATACTTTTCCATCTATCTGGTAGAGTTTGAATGCCCCTCTTCCAGAATACACTTGGCCGTGACGCAAAATACTCATCCAGTACCATTCTGATATCTTCTATTGAATCAATATCTTCTTCATCGAGATGATTTTGTATACTACGGAACAAGTGATAATGCGATGGTGCAATGTCCGGTGAATATGTTGGATGCGGCATCGTTTCCCATTCAAACTCTTCCAGTTTCTGAAAAGTTGTTCCCGCTGTATGTGGCCGGGTATTGGCTTGATGAAAGAACACGTTTCGTAGTGATGGTCGATTTTTTTCCAGCGCTGACTTAACCCGATCAAGTTGCTCGCCGTAGACTTCTTTGGTTATCTCCTGGTTAGGGTTTAAAAGTTCATAATGGATTAAACCAATCATATCCCACCAAACACATAGCATCAACTTATGCTGATGACGACCTGATTTAGCCTGGGATTCCGCAGTGTTTTCTTTGCCTATCCGCTGTTTCTTGTGCTTGACATTTTCGTACAGGATCCATTTTTCATCGCCAATCACAATTCGATCTAAAAATGATTCATTCTTGAGACGTAACAGCAAAGAAGAGCATATATTTAGTCTCTGTATGCGATTAGACGGCGAAAGTTGATCAGGTACCCATTGGCCCAGCTTGCTGATTTTCCCGATGGCATGAAGGTGTCGATGAACGGTTGAATGACCAAATCCAAGACGTTCCGCTAGTTCGTCAATGGTTACGATGGGATTTTCTTCAACCAGGGTTCGCAGGACCTCTTCGTCAAACTCTACACTTCTTCCGGGACGAGGATCATCTTGTAAGCTGTAGTTGCCGGCTCGGAATTTCTTGAACCACCGTTGGCACTGGCTTATACTTATTATTCCTTCTCCATATACTGCATTAACATTTATTGCACTTTCGGTTGCATTGTTGCGTTTATTGAACTCATACAGTAAACAATGGCGAATATGCTCCTTTGTTGGTTGGTCCATTATTGCGTACTTTTTTTACTGTTACTGAATACACTACTGAACTACACACTTTAAACTTTGCACTAAAGAATAAGAACAAGGTAATATTACTATCTTTAGGGAAAAAACATGGAACAAAAGAATGTCCATCTGTGATTCCAAAATGGCTGCCTTATGACAGAGCACACACAGCGGATTCACTTCTCCTGTACGTCAATACATTTAAAATCCACTTCTGACAATTAATAAATGAGAAAAAAAAGTTTAGTAGTCAAATACACTGTTCGAGACGATTTCGTATGAAATTTTCACGAATTTAATGAATTCAGCGGAAAAAAAATAATAACCATAATTTTAAGCTGGGATTCTATTTTATGGCATGTGTTAGTGCGGTGAGATTTAAAATATGACTTATTTTTTTTACCCACACCAAGAATGGGTGGATGCAAAATCAAGTGTATATGGATGCAGTTGCAACTTATACATTCTTGTGCGGCGCTGAATGATGGAATGCACATGTTGGCCTGCATAGAATTATGATAATTTCCTTCCTTGGTTTTGACGTGTACGAGAGGGAGCATATAAGTACATATATTATAGAAAAAATTGGAGACATTTTATGGGTAGAGCTATGAAGGTTTACCGAAGATCACATTAAAGGAAAATGGCAAATTGTGCTTTAACCAGCAGTAACAACTACAACCACACAATAAAAACTAACCAGGCAACGTGAATTTGAACCCAATATAGTAATAGGGGAAATCAGAAAAAAAATAATCGCCTATTTTCTATGCGCGCACTTAGCTACATATGAACATTTATGCATATAGAGTTGTGTACGGATGACGTTTTGTCAAACGCACATATATGTATATAAGAACAGGGGGCTTATATTACAAGTTTTCTAGTAGTATTGGTTTCGGCGGGTAAATAGTGCAAGCCATAAGCGCAAATAAATAAAAAAAATGTTTTCTTAAATGTTTGTAAAGAAAAATGGCAACTACGTACATTTTCATTATTCTATCAGGGCATTTTATTATGATAGACAGAGCGAAAGAGAGAGTGAAGGAGAACAAAAGATAAAGCTAGATATATTTTAAAACGGGATATTTTCATGTGAAATTCTTTTCGGGATGCCAGAATTATGTTTGAAAAAAAGGGAAATTTTAATTTTTATAATAATTTAATAATTTGTAGTGTAATAATTTTTTTAATTAATAATTCCGAAAATATTGTTTATTTTCTATTATATAAATTAATTTTATCTTATAATACTTAAAATTATAGAAAATATTGATTAATTTATGTTTTATTAATCGAATCAGTACTGGTAACACTATAATACGAAAAAAATCCCATATTGACAATGGCGGAGCGGTGGAAATTTTTGCTCTCTCTGTGAAATCGGAACGACGTCAACAGCAGCAAGGCAACATCACACACGTACTCCATCTATCGTGAATTTGTGAAATATTTAGGGAACCGCGGTGTGTGTTGTGTTGTTTCGGGGAAAAGGAAAAATTTTTTTTTGTTTTTTCACATCAATCGCGTGCGTTATCAAAAGTAATAAATAATACATAATAATAATAATAAAATGTTTAAATATTATTCAATTTATACAATTAAAAGTTTTCTATAAAGAAAAAAAGAATTAAAAAACAACGAAACAAAACCACCCTCGAAAGAAGAAGAATTAAGCGAAAAAATTGCATTTTCAAGGAAAAACGTGAGCGAAAAACACAAGAAAAACCTTCGGGGAAATTGTTTTGTTTTTTTTTGTTTCAAAGTGCTTAAAAATGGAACGAAAAACGTTCGATAAAATTTGGAATTCGCCGTAAAAAATATTTAATTTTTTGTTTTAAAATTTCAATAGTTTCTTTTTGTTTTTTTTTGTTAAAAAATATGTGATAAAGCAACTTAATAAGAAAATAATATACTGTGCTACGAAAACGGATGTATTTTTCATTTGTTCTGTGCTATAAAAAAAGGGCTACAAGATGTGTCTAAAAAAGTCTGGAGAATTATTATTATTAAAGTGTGAAAACAGTGTGTGCAATATTTAGTTCTCTTTATAGCTTGTAATATATTTATTTGTTTATTAAAAGTATTAAGACCCTGGACACTATTATTATAGCATATTTTGTACTAGTACATACTGTGTGTGGTGGGTGTGCGCCTCCCAAAAGAAAGAAATTCTTCTAAAACTCCCGACTTAACTCCACCAGATGGTTACAGTTAGGAATGGATATGAAGGAGCTGCTTTTTTTTGTTATTATTATCTTGTTGAGACGCAGTTTCGGAATTGCCCTATGTTCTTCGGAGTTATTATACAAAAAGAAAATTTAAATATAACTAAAGGACCTCCTTTAAATCCAGCAACAAAAATGATACGTGGTGAATTTTTTTTCATATACATATGTATATAAAGACTAGTGTTGGTTGCTCGAGTACACATGAGGTTAAATTTGGAAGACATATAATTCACAAGACTGTTTATTTTCTAATTTTATTTTTAATTTGTTTAATTTTCTACTACAATTAATTAAAAGAAAAACCCCCATTCGAATGTAAAACAAAAAAAAATTACAAGGAAACACACCCTCCTTTAATAGGGGAAGAAACAAAAAAGGGAGTTTTTCATTGCCTTTTGTTTGAGAGGATTCTCGAGGTCAAGGAAGAAGAAGGAATATCCAAACACTTTTTTAGGTGGTGGTGCTGCTCGGGAGGCAAAGAAGCACTTTCGATCCGGTCTGGTCAGTCCAGAGTTCGCCTTCTAAAGTTTTCACCTACATTAGAAAATCCCGTGCGAGTGTGCGTATATGTATTTGTGTGTTCTCGCGGGCAACATAATACAAAAAAAAATCGAAGAAACAACAGAAAAATGTCTTCTTTTCCTCTTCGCCTCTTTCTTTTTTTCCCTTAAGTATTATTTCTTTTTCTTAAACTCAAAAAGAAATTCAAGATAACACCCAACTTACGATAGTTGTTTTCCAATCAAACCGTTTTTTTTTAATTTTTCATTATCAACAATACTTCCCATATTCGAAATATACTTACGTATATTTATAATTAAGAAGAAAAAAAAATCATTAAATTGCGCGTGACTAAATTCTAGTGGGTACCACCAACCTCCCATAACTTGTTCTTCCACAACCGCCCCCCGCACTCCTCCCCTCTGACCTCTTTGTACACGAATATTTGCACCAAAAAGAAAAAATTTAATTTTAAAACTTTTAATTTTTACACACAAAAAACCAAAATAAAATTTTCTTTAATTATAATATGTGACAGTAGTTTACGCCGTTTTCTCGTTTCCGAATTTTTATTTATTTTTTTCGGAGAAAAGTGCATTCCTAACTGAGTTTTTTTTTTCAAGAATTTTCTAATTTTTTTTATAAATTTGAACATAATCAAGAACTTTTATTTAAACTAAAAAAACACAGTGTTCAATATTTATTTCCAAAAAAATTATATATATAGGAAAAAAATCACGTGTTATTAAAAAAAATGCTGAAGTACCTTTACCAAGAAAATCCAGTGTAGTCTCATGTGGGCAACGTGTTCGGGTGATTTTTCTAGTTCTTTAAGGATTTTTTTCGGAGAATTTCCCTTAAATTATTGAGAATTAATTAAAAAAAAGTTTTTTTTTGGTGATTTTAAATAGATTTTGTGCTATATAATCTTGGAATTTATTATACACACGAGAATTTAGTGAAAATTGTGAAATAATTGGAGAAGAAAGAATGAAAATATATATATATATATATACATGTATATATAAGTATAAAAAAAGATCAGAGAAGAAGAAAAAAATCTATATAAAGTGTTGTGCAAGAGTTTTTTTTAAAGCTGCCTGAGAAAATGTTATGAAAAAATGTGAAGATATTATATCTAGTTTTCGGGTATATGTAGTTATTTTGGATTGAACTTATAAATAATGTGAGTATTAAAGTTAGTTTATTTAGTTTTAAAGTTAATACTAAGTTTAACGATAAATTAGGAGTATTAAATAAAAAAACTGCTAGAAAATGTTAAGACACAAAATGCTTGGGTGAATTTTGAACGGATTAATATCTTTTCTTCATTCTTAAGTTGCATTTTTGAGTATTTATATTCTCTCAAACCCAAAATATTTAACACAAAATCAGCAATTAAAGAAACAATTCTGAAAAATTACAAAGCAACCACTAAGGGCTTTCTACAACATCAGTTCAGTTGTTCGTTCAGTCTCAGTTTCAGTTCAACTGTCAGTTCAGTTAATTTTGTGCTGTATTGCTAGACGATCAGTTCAGTTGTTAGTTTTGTGTTTAGTTGTCATTTTTGAAACTTGCTCATCGCAGAGTTTTCATTGTGATCATGGAAGAAGATTGTCTTATCGCTGTAGCGCTATGTATACCACTAAGTAAGCCTAGGGAAAAAAGAGCAAAATGAAGTCAGTCGTCAATTAGTTCTCATTTGAACTGTTAACTGAACTGAACTCGATGAGATTCCAATGGAGCCTCAATTCAGTTTTCAGTTCAGTTGAGTAACTTAAGCCGGTGTTCGAATGATGGAAGAACCAAAGGATCTTCCCAAGGAAGGTGGTTCAATGCGAATCGAACGAACCTACTTTGAATCGATTCAATTCTTCCAACGTGTGAAGAGTAGTAAGGAGACCAAACCTGGGACGCATATTCAAGTAATGGTCTGACAAGAGAAATGTATAAGTGTTTAGTGATCAAGGTGTTGTTAAATTCTTTGGACCACCTTTTTATAAAACCCAGGACTGAACTGCCCTTGGAAAAAATATAATTGATGTGAGTGGAAAAATCCAGTTTACTGTCAAATCTAATCCCGAGATCTTTGACATTATTAACCCGAGGGACACCCACATTACAAAAGGAGTAGTTATAAATTATAGGAGCACCTCTCCTACAAAAATTCATGACTTCGCATTTACTAATATTGAGAACGAGGTGGTTGTTAGCACACCAAGAGTAGAAGGTGTTAAGGTCAACTTGCAAAACTTTGCAATCCTCAATTTGATGTCATCAGCATGAATTAAGATTCTACAGTGTCTTAGCTAGGGAACAATGTCATCAATTGACAGAATGAAGAGGAGAGGGCCAAGATGACTGCCTTGGGGGACACCGGATGACGCCTCCATGGTTGCAGATTTGGATCCTCGAAAAAAGAACTTAGAAGATCCTATCAGCTAAGTAAGACTGGAACCATAATAACCATGGGCTTGCGGAAAGCCTAACTTTCTTAGTTTGAGAATTATAATGGAGTGGGAGAGCTTGTCGAATGCCTTACTAAAGTCAGTGTAAACACAATCAGTTTGGAAAACGGAAAAGAAGCCCTTGACAGTATGAGAAGTGAACTCAAGAAGGTGATAGTGGAACGATTGATATTGGGAAAATATCAAGTTTTCTAAAGATGAGGAAAAGGGGCAGTGATAGTACTGACTTCGCGAGACACAGGCAGCGATGATGTAGGATTTAGCTTCGACGCCATCGAATACTGCCTTGATTGAATGGCCAGAAAGGAAACCATCAATCTAATTCTTTAGAACTACGTTGTTACCATTAACTTCTGCGGCTTTGTCAGGAGGCAGGTCATACTTTATCAAAAGTCTTAGAGATATCTATAGCAACCAAACCAAACTCATCGAAGATATGTATGCTTTGGCTTAGAAGAAGCAAAGAAACCATAGCCGCTAGGCTTTTTCATAATGCCAGACAATTCTTTTATGAGCTTTGTTGGTTGCGGCAGAGTATGTATATAAGGAAACTAGCGCTAACTAGGCAACTAGGTCCGAGTTACCAAGCGGTAAATCTGGCTCAACAGAGTATCTTGTTGGGTGGGAAATAGAAAACAGTGTGGAAGTGATAGAATCGTTGTTAAACTGGAGCTATTCTGGATTTGACACTGTGTTTCGATCATGCTATAAATGATATATAGGAAATAGGATCGTCTAAAAAGTCTTCCATGACTCTCGAACAATTTAACACTAAATTAATTCTAAAAAAAAATTACATTTGCGTGAAATCACATTTGTAAAATCCCTTCCCTAAAAACCTTACAAGATTCTACTACCTCTTTTTGCAAAATCCAGCTTATCCTTCGGTACATTCACATCTTTCTCAAAAACACCAATTATTTACCATGGCAAAAACAAAAAAATACGTAGAATCCCTTTCCTTACCCCAAAATCGTAAAAATTTACCTCTTGGGATCCGTTTTTAGAAAACCTAGACTCGACCAAAAGGCAAAAAAAGTGCTCTCCTAAAGGTCATTACTGTTCCTACGGGGATTTTTCAATAGCAGGTAGAAAACAGAGAGCAGGTCAAGATGAGCCAAGGCTAATGCGCAGATGCTTCTCGATCTCTTCCTGTAAAACCCTTCAAGCTGTACATTGGTTTTTTTTGGTTGGTAGTTTGAGTTTTGTTCCCTGAGCTCGTTTCTAATTTATTCCCATTTTTCATTTTCATAATGACCCACAAAACTAGTTTCCAGGTAGATATAGGGGACGAAAACATAAACGAGTATAAACGAGAAAAAAATTATGGAAAGGTGAAAATTAGGATTCGATTTGGTTGTGTTTTTAGGATTTGTTAATGTTGGGGTAAACATTTTTGTGTATTTTTTTTTTGCCAAAAGTGCTGAAGATAAAGCGTAGTTTTTATGTATCGGTTGTGTATAGTTTGGGCTATGTGAATCAATATATGTTAATTCTAGCATTTCATTTAAAAAACCTTTGTGTATTAAAATTAATGCATTTAGTTGAATTTATTATAAAAGTGACGAAGATCGATATCAAAAGATGATCGCAGTCGTACACGATCGTATATATAGTGCTTGTCATGAAATTTGGACTGAACGCAATTTTGAATCATATATTTTTGCTAATTCTATTGAAAATGTGGTTATAGTCAATAGTAAGCAGTGAATTTGATCTTCAAACAAGTGCAACAGCAATGATAGTACAACACGAGTTGTGTTCTTATCGCGGCGATATTACTAGCACTGATTTGGACCTGAAAAGGACCATCGCTGTCTCGTTATTTTCTAGAAGGAGAATGGGCAACTTTGTATGGACCCCGTCCCACAAGTTGTGATATATAACAAAATCTTTATTGTATTTTTTGGAAAGGAATGTGCAACTATTATATTCGGTATGTGATTAAATATCATTATCAATTCACTTAATGAGAAATTACGTCTTCCTCATTCCAAGACTCTCTAGTTTGATACACTTCGAATCTTTAATAATGCCTTTTTCAAAATGGTTTATTTTATTGTATTAATTTGATCGTTTGTGGCAAAAAAATTTATCAATTCTAGAAACGTTTTTTTTGTTTTTTCTCCCATTTTGCTTAACAGATATATTATATATATTGCGAAATCGTAATTATACAACAATAAAAATTACAAATCCACACAATTTACTATTGAAAAAAATATATTAACATATTAAGAGATAAAAGTTAAAAAAAAATAAATACCAACCTTTTCTATTTTTTTGCCAATCCGATTGGCAATTACTATAAAAAAAGAAAACAATATCTGTGATGGGTCTTTGTTAATTCGAATCTTCCTCATCGGAAGATAGTTGAGATAAGCTTCTTGCAGATAGGCGCAATTGCAGAATAAATGGTCGATTCAAAAAAATTCGGTATGACAGACAGCTTAGCAACTGGTCGAGAATTCGATAAACCATTTTACTCGTTGGATTATGATTTCAACTCTAGCTCAAAGTCTCACGTTTCGTCAATATATAAAAGAATGTCAAATCTTGGTTCCAACATTGTCCCAATATCCAGACCGTTATGCTTCTCTGTTTAGCACTGAAGAAGCACAATTTGGTTTGCATTTATGGAATAATTCAGAACAGAACACAGCGTTGGTGAAACTCCTACCGTTTAAAAAATTCCCCTATATGTATGTGGTTCGACGATCTTCTTTGAGAACATCTGTCACATTTTGTTCATCTGTTGATGTTTTCGATCGTCTGGATCATGGATCGTTGTTTGTGAGAACAATTAGGCCACCGAGAGAGCATACTACGCGTCACGGCTAACTACTACCGAAATCTTCAAAGCACTTAAAACATTATGGGTTCTGTCGGTTTTTTTATATGACCTTTGATCCTCAACACAGAACCAAAGCATCATAAAAATTCATCCGTGTTGTAGGAGTTCATACCAAAGAGAAGAAATGTGCACGAAGCCTACTCTAACAAAAATCAAAACAAAACGTTTTTGTAACGGGGCTTCGTTTCGAAAACTCGATATTCTCAATAGCAGTTTATTGAGCCAGTCACGCAACCGTCGGAGTTGACGAGAGACCTATGGTCTACCATTGAAAATCGTGGCTAACATTCTTTCTTCCGAAGCTCGTATAACGCGTCCAACTTTTTAAGCTGGTGAGATATCCTGTGAATTGTTTCGTTTGAAGTTGAGGTTCACGTATATTATAGCTTGTTTAATGCGGAAAAGTACGTACGTCTGAAATCCTATATTTCTTATGCCATTGAGACCTGCGCTGGGCTAAACCTGGGAAAAGGTTTGAAAGGTGTCAACATTAAAGAAATTTCGGACAGTCAAGCTACTATCAAAGCACTCTCATCGTGAACGTTTTTCTCCAGAGTAGTTGCAGGGTGCTTTAACGCACTCCAGAGTCTGGCCAGGAAAATAGGAGCTCGCTCTGCTGGGTCCCCGGAGTCTGGGGTATTAAGTGCAATAAGGCTGCGAACAAGCTCGCGAGGGACGTGGTATTATGAGACGCTGGTCCATGCCGCCGAAACATATAGTCTTACTTGTACTACTATCTCTAGATGTTATTTTAAATTGAAGTGTGTTTACTAAACTAACGAAACCAACAAAATAAGAAATACAAAAGTAATAAAGTAGTTCTTCAACGAATTCTCAAAATTGAGTCATACAATGTCAAGGATAAAGAATCATACTAGCCGGGCAAGATCTATTTATGCAATCTTAAGACTTAAAAACACGAATTTTGCAAAATTTCTTACAAATCCGCTATTGCGTCACAATCCCCTAGCTTCATACTACTTCTTATTTGCTTTTTTTATTCAAAGAAATGAAAGTCGCTCAACGAATTCTCGTCACAATCTACAAGAAGAATCAGTATTCCAAGGCCAAAACGTGCCTGAAACCAATTCTGTTCCACAAGAGACAGACGCAAACAGATTATTTCTTTTAAGTATTTTATCGTGCAAAATTACTGCTCTTTTTCTGATTGTACGAACAACTTGTCCTTTCGCAACGAAATCATCTCTTTTAAGTAAATCAAGAATAAACAAAATCCTTAATATTCGCATATATCAAAAAATTTCCTTTCCATCAAAATAATTCACAAGAAACAAAATAAAAAGAATCGCTCTACGAACTATGATAATCTCCCTTCTTCTTCAGATCGCCGGAATTGTGTGTGCTTCTTCTGTTTCTATTCGGGAATTTTATTTCTGGAAATGAAACTTGCAAATTTTATTTATTTATTTCTTAAGTAACAGCAACACACACACACGAACAAAAAAGAGGTTGAATTTGAAATTTTTCACAATTCTCAGGTACATGATAAGCCTGCAGAAAATGGATCGACAAAGAGACAGACTTTATTTTTTTGCAATTCCGGGGGCTGTGTTTAAATTTTATTTCAAGGCCTATGTTAAATTTACCTTTTAGACGTTTTTGCTGCTGTACGGTTGCGCGGCGGGGTTTTTTGGTGCATTTAAATTTCAAATTTACACAAATCCTAAAATAAATCACATATTCTAGACGTTCGGCTACGTTACCGTACGTTCGATGATGAAAAAGGATAAATTTGACGGAATTTTTTGGTTTTTTTTATATTGAATATTATTATGACGAAATTTGGTATAAAAAAACAAGTAAATGGTATAACAATACAAAAAATGGTCTAAAAATAAAAAAAGGTCTACAAAAAGAGTTTGAATGAATATTAAATAATAAATGACGAATATGACAAGTCTTTTTCTCAAGAAAAAAGTATAATGAACTTTTTTTCTTCATTTCTCATTCTTTTTTTGGGGAGAAATGTGGGCGCCAAAACTTTTGAACACTTTTACAATGACATAAACTATGACATGATGTGAGGGAAAAACACATTTTAAAAAAAAAGACAATTTCTATTTAGCCAACCAAGGGGATCCACAAAGGTTGTCACAAATTACACGAGACTATAAAAAGAAAGAGTTTCCAAAAATCAATTGATGACTAATGCAACAACACGACATTATTTCTCGTGACTAAGTGCTCAATCAGAAATGTCTCAAATGGCAATGGAATGCTTGTCTTTTGTCGGTTTTTATTTTTTTGGAGTTCGAAATGTGAAATTTTGATTATGATTTATTTAGAATTTAGCTTTTTGATATTGAGCAATGAAATTAGACAAAAGGTACATAAAATGAGGAGAAATCCTCTAAATGGAAACAAGGAATTGCGTTGCCGGCCTCTTTATCGACATTGAGGCCGGCACTCATTTACAGGGATTTCTGGAGAGCACTATAGCAAAAGGATGCCCTCATGTAGGAGTTATATCTCTGCTCCTGTGGTAGTGCTTAATTGTAGATCGATTTCTAGAGCTTCATGGTGGCTATAATTTCTTAACAAAGTTAATACATCAAGGCGCATGTCGCATGCACTTTATCAAGTCTCCAACTTGTGTCCATCAAATGTCAATCCCGACTAAACAACGATTCCGGTACCATTTACCAGGGAATGAACCCTACCAGTAATAACAGATTTTTGTCCGTGCAGGCAAAGCTTTAGTCCTTTCACAACTGCTTCTTATTCTGTTTGTTTTGCTGAGGTATTGGGTCCAAAAGTACTGCGGCCCCTTCGCTTGGCCTATTGTACTAACGCCTATATCTCATAATTGTACGCCAGACTGCTTAAACAGGTCCAACAGTCTGCCTAGTGATTTGTCGCTTGACTGTTCGAGCTATCGTGGCTCACTCACAGAAAACATGAAGGGTAGACGACTGATCCTCATTAAGGCAACGCCTGTTGGTAAGGTCCTCTGCCCTTCGTATCCTTCAAAAGTGGACGCATGGTCCAGTAATGAAGCCAACAACTGTCCTGACATCAAGTCGACAAGTGACCTGACATCCTCTCTACTGTGCCCCAACAATTTTTTGGCCGCATTAAGAAACGGCACAGTAAGGAAACTTTAAGCCGGAACTATAATAGACCGTTAAAGAACGTACGTCAATCCCTGCTCTAATCCGAAAATGAATGATTGGTCATAATAAACGTACATCACATGTACTAGTTTTCATTAATTTTTCCTTAAACGTAATATAACGCCGTTTTATAGGTCCTGGATCCTAGTTTGCGGCGTTGTAATCATATATTTTTAGTATTCTGACTCAAATTGAAACATTGTTTACCATAAGAACGATTGTACGTGAAGGTTTACGGTGACAATGGTATGGCAGATACGTACGTGTATGTTCGTTAAATACGTAAGGCGATGTAGGTCTATTATAGTTCAGGCTTTAAAGTTGGCCAATCCAGACGCGGTCCTTCAGCGTTCGGTGTGTTTCATCCAAGTTCGATCGGCAAGGCCCTATTCACCAAACTGGTGGATGCCCCAATAGCCAGTTCCGGATCGATGAATACAATTTATTTGGACCATAAAAGTCCCATGAGTATGGTACTATGGTATGCTCTGATAATCGTTCCTATTCTCTTCTATACTTCAAACTAAGCTTCCTACTACATATTACACTACGATCTGAACGTCATGGCAGACTGGTAGCACAAAGATTGATTCCTAAGCTTGGTTTTTCTATATAAAAAAAGATTAATGAGACTAAATTGAAAGCATAAAAATACAAAATTTGGAAGCATTTTATGTGAGGTGTCTGTATAAACGTCACAGTTTCATTCCATAAATTTCCTTGACGTGTTTTTTTTGTGGCAGTTCTAAGGACGGTGATAACGGCTCAATGCTTTCACTCAATTCCTACGTCAATTGTTAGTTGATAGGCCCAGGGCAAACTTCAATCTGATCCCTTGTCTTATCATGTAATAAATTTAATACGGGGGATAGAATAGGTTTGGGCTTTGAATCAGAAGGATGTTCTCATATTACTAGTTAAAAACATTGCAAACATATTACAGCTGAAATATTTCAATTCAACCGACATTTCTTCATTTCAAAAAAAAAAATAATAATCTTAAATTCCAAAAATAACCTCCCAAAATTATGACGGCGTAGAAAAAAAGTTTCCATTAAACATTTTAATCATAAAACAAACACTGATAAAAATGCCCATGGATCAATATTGCTATAAAAGTTAATCAAAAACCTTTTCCCTCTGATAAGCGCAGTCATTGAGGGAAAAAAATCAATAAAATCACGTGTTCTAGACGACAGATGTTTGCAGTCATCGTCGTCATAATCATTTCGTGTTTCTCTACGTTTTTTTTCGGTGCTTACTTTACTATACATATATATACATATGTATATAATATGAAAAAAAAATCCCAGGGAAAAAAAACACAAAATGCCAAGAAAATGAAAACGTAAAAACGCCTGCGACTGAAAATTGCCTCCGTAGGTCACGTAACCTAATAAACGAAACAACAGAGGCCACTACACAAATACGAAATTCTAGACTATAGGAGACTCACCCACTCTCTATATAAATATAGCAGGATAATATGTCCTGTGTAGCTGTGCTATGACGTGGAGAGTTGAAGCTAACGTGGTGGGGGGTGCGGCCACGTTCTGCCATAAAAATTCATTAGAAAATAGCCAAAAAAACCGTAAATGAACACAAGAACCGCATTGTTTTCATCATGGCAGCGAAAAATGAAGTAAACGAATCGTTTAAGGAGTCCAAAAATAAAACAAAACCACGAGCACAGAGTCCTGATTGGTGACCATGAAACAATCTCCTGAGATTTTCTTAAGGGAACGGAGGAGGATGGTTGAAGTCCTTCACTTAAAGTTGGCGGTTTGTAGTTTGTATTTAGATTTTGTTTTTATTATGTTACAAAGATATGCCTTATGTTTTCTATTAGTTTATAATAAGTAGTTCCACCAAATCGTTTCGTAAATAAATTTAAGTCGACCTTCTTGTGTGTTTAACAGAACACCTCCACCACAGTATTTGTCGTTTCGGTGAGTCTGGTTTAGTTGCTTAGTTCTAAAAAACTGCATTGAGCACTACCTTTCTGGCCGTTCAGTCATGGTAGTATAGGGTGCTGTCGTATGTTAACCCAACACCATCTCTGCCGATGTTCCCCAGGGTTCAATCCTATCACCTACTCTTTTCCCAATTTTTATAAACGACTTACTCTAAAACCCCTCTGCCAAGCCTGTATAAGAGCTCTAGATTCAGCGCTGATGCGCTCCAAGCTAATGGCGCGATGCAGAGCTGAACTATATAGACTCGGTACAAGGCATATGGTGGCTCTCGCCTGTGTTACCGAACATAGATGAGACGAGAAACCTAGCCAAGAAAAGAGCCTCTCTTCGGGACTCAGAGATCCAGATGGTTAGTAGCCCAATAGATGGGTTCAAAAACGCTATTTTTGACTTCCACTAGCTGCCAGGCACAGGTCGAGGTCGAGCAAGGCAGCCTCGTCGAAGTGTTATGTCTTCTGAAACAATTGAATTCCTTTAACCAGCCGAAAAAGGCTTTCACCCTGGTAATACCAGACTACTAGGTGAACAAGGAGGTATGCCCGCTAGGTAAAATCACGACCTAACCCGAACTTTTTTACCGTATTATTAACCGGATTTGCCAAAAAAGTTGAACGTCTAACACGTTTCTCCGGCGTTAGATAAATTTGTTAACGACTACTATCCACAACTGTCAAATATGAAGTGACAAATGACAACCAAACCAAAATGGCGGCCAAACTAAATCGGCTTGAAACTTAAGACGCACCCTGAATGTCATGAAGAAAATAAAGCTTGGTAGTCTCCGCTGGTCAGGACATCTGGCTGGTATAAGAAGCGGAACTTTCTCGGTTTTATTGGAAGTATCGAAGTAGACCACATTTTGAACTGACAGAACGGTTTTTGCTTCTTGAAAGAACTGAAATTAATATGTATACAATAAAAGTAGAGTTTTATAGGCACAAATCATGGAATCTATTAAAATATTCCATGCATTCTGTCCAAAATCGTTCATAGCACAATTTGTTAAACGTCTTCACGTTTCATTTGCCACAAAATCCACATCTTAGTGCACGTGATTCATCGCAAAATTCAATTTTAACGAAACATCACCATTCACACAACATTTTAATAAACATGCAACGAATGCAATATAATTTTCTAGTCTAGCGAATATCCCGTTTGGTTAATGAGGGCGACATTAAACCCATCACAGTTTGGTTATATTATGAGTCGCTTTCGCCGCAAAATTTATAGGAGGACATAAGCAGCATTAAGTATTCACAACATTTGTAGGGTACCTTCATAGCTTAATGCGGCCTTAAGTCTGTCTAATCTGTGTTTATTGAGAATTCTAAGCTTTACGACTTTCAGGCATTCCCGAGGCCCTAAAACCTCGTTATCCATCTGCAAATGCCTTTTTATGCTTTTGGCCAAGAAGGGTGCCCGGTTCTTGAGCGGGCTCTCTCTTCGAGTCTCCTGTGTGCTCCTTAAGGCAATATTCCAGCCTTATTTTCAAAGTGCTCATCCTTGAACCGAACCGGGGAGAATGCTGCCAGGTCGTTTATGTCCCTGGGCCCCGTTCTAAAAAGTCGTGTCATTACGGCAGGGAGAAAAGAGAAAACGAAGCCTGGGTGGCAAGATTATGGAGCCACGAACATAAAACGAGGCGATCCCCGTAGCTGGGGCGCTCGTCGGTACTGCAACGAGCCTCGTGTGTGCTATTATAGAGTCCGGAATCCCCCGGCCCAGACGAAACTTTCTTCATGGTTGGAGCAGAGAGCGCTAGGCCCCAGACAGAAATGATGCCAAAAGCATGACCGCACCGCAGAGCGCAAAACAAAACGAAATCATGCCACAATGGAACAATTTAATTCGTCCATTTAAGAATTTCCTTTTATTACTGCCACAGTGCCAGCGTCTTGTTATTTCGCTTTCCTCGATTTTAAGCGGAACGAAGGGGGGGGGGGCAAGAGTTGAACGTGGTGGAGCGCACCAGCAACGAGCCCCCTACACCCCAGTACGTACGTCCGACGACAGCAGCCTGGGGATTACCTCAGTGCAGTAGAATCGAACCCGTTGGGATAAAAAAAAAATGGTGGAATTTTTATTTTTTATATACTGGCATAAAAATGTAATCAGATAAGGATGGCCATTACGTTCGACTGGCCGCAAATACATACTTCACTCGCCCTTTGCCAGCGGTGATCCCTTTTTTCCTTGTATGAGTTTCTTTGCTGCGGTCTTACCCTTCACCTTTTTGCGGTTTTAATACTGAGCGTTCTGCTGCATTTTATTATCCCGAAATCCTGCAGCTCCTTTTTCTTCCTTGTTAAGATCTCAGCTTTCTTGTTATCGGCCTTGTGGTCCTTCCTTCTTTATTCTGTCTCGGCGATTCTTTTTTCTGGTTTTTCTGACACCATTCTTGTGTCTTAGCTCTAGAAGGGGCCACTCTAGGGGGCATGAGATGAGAACTTATTTTCAGAACATGTCGCCTAGCCTGGCCAAGGGACTTTTATGTGTGAAGGGAAAATTGGGGTAGTTTCTATTCTTATAGAGTTCAAAAGTAGTTTAGCATTACGGAATAAAAAAAGACATTTTGAATGACATTTTTGAGTAATTTTTATTGTAATAAAATTCTTGAGGATTCTGAGGTCCTTGTGGATTTTGTTTTGTTCAATGTTTAAAATTGTTGGCTGGATGAAAGTGCATGTTAGTATAATTGGCTGTTTTGCAATAAAAATATAATGCACTTTGATTAATACACTAGAAGCTATTCCAGCATAAGTTAGCGTCTTAACTTGCAAATTATTTTTTAGCAAATGCGACTATACAAACCCAATTTTGGTTAAATAAAGGTGGTCAGCCTCATTGCCTTTCGCTCATTTCCTATGCTTCTTGAGAAATAAAACCCTGAAATGATCTGCACCTTATGTTATCATGGGTCTTATGATGGTATACATCCAATACATAGTTTTGATTATAGAACCCATGTGGTTTCATACGCTCTGCGACAGGCCTGATTTCAAAGGAGTTGGACATCTGGGTCACCCCAAGAATCTGGGTTGTTGTAAAACTCTCGAAGCTCTGCCTGCAAGGATCAGTTCTGTCAATCCCAACAGTGTTCGGTTTCTAGTACTTATATGGTGCTGGTGCTAATAGACAGACCGAAAATGTTTCAGCCATGGGTACAGCTCTAAAAATTCATTTGCAACTAAGCACTATAAGAACTGAGGTTTTGCTCCTCCCGGTGTGGCTCAGACATCGCCTAGTGGGGCTCAACATTGAAGAATACCGCTAGGGCATTTTTTTTAAAAAAAAATGAACGTACGAACTGGATCCTGGAGGTACCAACCAAATTGTAAAGATCGTGTCAGTGTATTTCTCTTTTCTGATTTCACATGTTTCTATGATAAGGAGGCGTTCGGTTGGCCTGGGGCTGCGCTGATGAGCCTTTTTAAGCCGTGCCCGCCAATTGCACCGCGATATCTAACGGGCTTGGGGCGAATAACCTGGTCACCTATTTTCATCGCTATGGGTTCCACCTTTTCCCGGTAGCTGATTAACACTATTTCCGTTTTGTGATCAGCTAGCATTAGACTAGCATTCTTGGGACACATATTTTTCTCCCATATCGCTTCATTCGCGATTATCTCGTTTTCGTCGAGTCGCTTTCTTATTGCCGCGGCTCCGATGTGATCCGCGAACCCGATTTCACGTCCAGGTTTATTATTGCGCACTCTTATTCACATCCTTTGTTGGGCTAGTCACCATATTAATAGCCTCCGTTGTGGATGTAACCTCCCTGAAGCCTAATCACCTTTCCTACAAGCCGCCTTCATTCTCGGCGGTTGGGAGTAATCTGTTATATATCACCCATTCGAAAAGCTTCCCCGTAGCGTTTAAGAGGCATTTTTTTTTAAATTATAAACATATTTATTCATACGTTATGGTACAACAGAAACTTACAGGCATATCGGTAATTACGCAGTATATTGCTGCGCCCTTTGTTCTTTTCGACCCAGCAACCTGCTTCTCGCAGTCTGGGTAATGGATATTTTAGTTCTATTAATTAAAAGCATCTGGCACAATCGTAGTTTCAGTGCAAACACATACAATTTATTGTCGCATGCTACAACCGTCATATTAGGCCGATATCGAACCCACCATCGTATCGTGTAGAACCTCCAAAATTGTCATTCCACGGTAGCACGAAACCCTTAACGATGGTAGTCATCAGTAGACGTCTATCGCCTTCAACCCGTTCTCTGTCGATTATTTGAACAGCTTACAATGAATACCACTCGCTTTGGACAGTGCAGTGATACCAAAAGCCTTTTTCAATATTTCCAACGTCTCGAAAACCGAAATTCCAACCTACCAAACCTAAGAAAACAAACTACTCGTTTAGATAAGTCCTCACGATTTAAATGGGAAAAGTCTTACTTCTTTTTATCGCAATTGTGAATACCATAAAAAAACTTATAATTTTCCCATAAAACAAAATTTAAGCACAAATTCTCCATAAACAACGATCCAAAATATTCCGAGTTTTTAGAAGAAGAAAAAATATAAAATAAAATCCCAGACTCACGCACATCGCCGGTATTAATAAGAAATGCAATCACGACGACCTGCTAAAGGGGGAGGAGGAATAACAGTTCACGAGAAAAAGTCTTATTTTTTCTTTTGTTCCACTCTGCCTCCCCCTGCCGAAATACACTTGCACACTGCATAATTTCTAACTTTTCCGCGATGCGAAAAAAACATTAAAAAAAATGACTCAATACAATACATGATGACTACCACACAAACATAGCAAATTTTATAGAAGAAGAAAAAAGAAGAGGAAGACGTTGAATAATAAGAAAACTTCGTCGGCTTCAAATTTCATCTTTGATGACGAAGCTAAGAAGCAGAAAAGAAAAAAAAAGTTTCCATCGTCTCCTGACTTCTTCCCCTATTATGTTATTTGTTTGTGTGTGTGTGCATGTGAATCCCAACTTATACGCGACACCATTTTTATAGCAAAACAAAAAAATGTTCCAACAACAACAAAAAAGGGAATTTTCACAAAATGGCGTCCTCAAAAGCCATGAAAAATACGCATACATCTATGACATTTTATACAAATTGAATGAACCTCTCATACACACGTCTGTACACTGTATATAATATACATTCATTTATATATAAAGTGATTTTACAAATTAAAAAAGGCAGACATCGCAACTACAGAAAGCGCACAGTGGTGGTGCATATTAATTCCAGTGCCGTGCGATAAATATTCTTATCATCATTGTGTGGCTGTGTGCAAATTGTGTTTGTGTGTGCGTGATTTGTGTTTTTTTATAGCAGGAGAGTAAATAGTGCCAACGCCAGTCATATGAGAAAAAGTACCGTACATTTTGCAAAAGAATAACAACAACCAACGTTGCCAGATTTATTATAGCTATAAAATTCGAGATTTTTTTCTGTCAGTGTGTGTGCGGAGCAAGGGAGAGGTTATAAAATGAATAGAAGATAGAAGAGAAATTTTTTATGATTGTGTGTGTGACTTCTTTTTTATGAATATGGTAAATGGGAAAACAACAAAAACATTTTTTTTGCCTTGTATCTTTTGCTTAAGAAAATACTTTAGACAAAAAAATATGACATTAGAACTTTTTATTTTTAACTTTATCAAAATTTGAGTTTAATGGAGGTTTTTTTTGTTGTGATTTTAAAATGAAGCTGTGGGTGAATATTGACGTGGTTTTTTTGTGGTGTTGCTGATGGTTGAATTAGGAGGGTGCAGCATAAACTAGGATGGATAGATACAAAGTAATACATGGATTACTTAGTAAATATTTTGATAATTCGTGTGAAAAGATATTCTAGGTAATAAGAACAGAGAAATAATTGTTCCTTAAGAAAAACTGTAGAGGTAGCTGCTAGATGTAGTATTTTTTAATTGTAAGCTTAAAATAATTTTTTTTTATATTAGCTCGACCAGTGCATGTCTTCCTCGTTTATTGTGCTTACAGACGGCTACAGTTAACTGCTTTAAAGAGGAGAGACGACATAGAAGAAATATTACTTAGATCGGAACCATGCAAAGATGCAGAACCATGGACCTCTGGGATGGTAGTCGAACGCCGTAATCCCGAGATGCTTAAATGTTTTCATAGCCATTACAAAAAAATACTTCTGGCCAGCGATCAATACAGCCTGAGTGTTCTCAATCTTGGCTTGGTTGGTGAAATTCTAAAGTTTTGAGAGATATCGTGTCTCTATTTGAAGCTACATATGGATATAGTGGAACCAGATACTCTTACATGTACATCCTTACAATCGTAGACCGATTTACCAGATGGCCCGAGGCTTACGAAGTTCGGGATATTTTAACAGGAGCAAAAATAATAGTCATTGAATTAGTTTCATTTGAAATCACAACAGATCAAGGTACGCAATTCGAATCTGAATTTTTCAATGAAGTTGCCAAACTACTCGATACTCATCGCATTAGGAGGACAGCCGCAGATAAACGTGATGGTTGAACAGTTCCACCGGTAACTCAAAGCTGCCTTGATGGCAAGAGACAACACTACTCATTGAAGTTAAAGCTTGCTTTTCGTCATGCTAAGCATCCGTACGGCAATTAAGAAGGATTTAAAATGCTCATCAGCAGAGCTCATCTACGCGTCCGCGGTCCGAAACTGAGACTCCCCAATTCGATTTCTAACTCGACTGATGACAATCCAAAAGAAGACTCAGAATTTCTCATTCGTCTTCCTTCTCTTTATGCAGAACTTCAAAGTAATACAATTTCGACAATGGGTCTAAAAAGAAGAAAAATGAGTCCTGGAGAACGCTGATTACGTATTCGTACGAATCGACCGTTTTCGAAAGCCTTTCGATCCTCCATATAAGGGCCCGACGCGGATACGATAGTCTAGCCCAACAGGCCCTTGACTGGAATCCGCAAGGATCCCTTCGAGTCGGAAGACCTAGAACAACGTGGAGGAGAACCCTATTATCAGAGGCCGCAACAACTGGGAGATCCTGGTCAGAGCTGAGTGCTGTCGCGCAAAACAGAGTCCGCTGGAGGGCAACTGTTTCAGCCCTATGTCCCATGAGGGATTAAAGGAGCAATTAGTTATAGGAGGGCCCATACCAGTATGTCAACAAGATCGCGCTGCATACTCCTCACTATCGCGGAGCAGGGATAGTCCTCCTCGAGGCAGAGTCTGCAGAAGGGGTCCTTCGCCCTTCTGGGTTTTCCAAACATGTTAATGTAGGAAGCGCTACTGAACCAGTGTTCTGACATCCTTTCTATTGTCTCTTAGTAAGTTCCTGGCCGCATTACGAGTCGGTGCAGGAATAATCCGTTTGAAGTTCACCAGGCCAGGAGTGGATCTCCAGTGTTCGGTGTATTTCATCAGAGTGTAGTCGTTAAAGGCATTTTTTACCAAACTGATGAGTGCCCCGGTTATGGTGGATGATCGGTGAAAACAATGGCGGACGTTGGTCTGGGCTGATCTTCGAACTTTTCATTACCTACTACCTACGAAGGCCTGATGCTGTGGGATCCAGATAAGGATTGCCCGAGTACACAACTCAGTTGGTAGTTCCACTTTAGATTTGGTCTTACCGGTCTTAATCGTTCTTGGCTGTCGGATAGGGTAAAAATACGCTTTGCTAGAATAGGCTCTTAAGTTTTCATAGGTGCATGCCAATATAGCGTACACCTCTGCTTGAAAGTGATAATCTAGGCTGCCCAAGCTGAATGTTCCACTAAACCTGGGGCTTTCACCGCGAATTCTACACACATATTTCTATTTTAGAGCCATCCGTGCACCATACAGGTCTACTCTGCGGTATCTTATAGAAAACCTAGGATAAACTTTCTGCTATATTCACGGAAGCAGGCTTACCCTTTAAGATCTCAAATGGCAGTTAAATAAATTGAAGCCATCCAATACGGCGATGACATAACAAAGAAATAAAGCAATACTTAAACTTTGATGTAACAAAACTGAAATTTGAATGGCATTTCTAATATTCAGGGTTCGTTTAGTGTTTTGGGCCGATTTTGTTTGGCAGCCATTTTGGTTTGGCTGCCACTAAGTAGTTCATGTTTGATAGTTGTTGATAGTAGTGATATTTGATGCTCGTTATACGAAACTGTTTGCGTTAGCCTAGACATTCGTACAATATATTTCATAACTTAAAAAATATATATATTTAAATTCTTTTTCACTAATTACAATTTTTCTTCTTTTTCGTTACAGTTTTTCACCACCAGACATTAGCGCCGTGCACAACCATTAACACTCATCTTCCTCCAGACTTTATTTAAAATCAACAAAAAAAAAACTACGAACAAAAGAAAATGAATTAAAAAAAAAGAAAAAAAATTATCTACGTTTATCCGACATCGTAGCACAGGGGTGGGTTGAATTGAAAGCAATGAAAAAAAAATACCTGGCGTCTATCTTATCACGCTCTCAATAGAAGAAAAGAAAAATAAACAATTTCCTCCCCCACCTATTGAAAAAAGTAAAAATGTAAAAGAGAAAAGAATTTTTTAATGAAACTCGTCAATTTCGCTTAATTCAACTTCTATTCACCTTTTTCGCACGTGAAAATTTATAAAAAAAAATTGAATTGAAAAGTTTTTTTTCACGCCGTCATCTCGTTTATTTTTCATTTCGTTTTTTAGTTTTTTTTTTTTGAAAAAAATAATGAAGAAAAAGTGAAAAAGTTTCTTCAAGTCAACAAAAGTTCTTCACAGTGAATTAATTGAAAAAAAAAGTTCTTTTTTTCATGGAAGAAAATAAATGTGAAAAGTGCTTTAATTAAAAAAATTTTTTTGAAATTTTTGTTTTGTAAATTTTAGTTGAAATTTCTTTTTTAATTCTAAGTTTTTTCTCTAGTCACTTTTCTTGGTGTGGTTCCCCTCCGTTTTTTTGTGTAGTGCCGGGAAAATTTTAATAAATAAAAAATAAAATAAAAATAAGAAAATATTTTTCTTATTTTCTTTAATTTTTATTTTTGTTAAATTTTTTTTTAATTGTAGATAAAAAAAAAGAAATTTTTTTACAAGAAAATGGAATAAACTCGTGTTTGTAGTTAGATATCATAAAAAAAAGCATAAAAAGCCTAAAAATAATAAATTTTACTAAAAAAAAATGGTTTACGCCTGAAAAATTCAATAAAAATAATTTTTTTGTGAATGAAAAAGAAAAAGAAAAAAAGTTTTTCCCTCTTAATCAATATAAAAAAATAAATCAAAAATAAGTGAAGTGAAAAAAAAAATTTAATCTACGAAAGTTTAATTTAATTTTTTCTTAATTTTAATTTAAAAAAAAATAATAAAAAAAATCCTTTTTTTTGTTTATTTTCCTACAATTATTTTTTTTTGCCGTTGAATAAATGAAGTTTGTGAAGAAGTTTTGAAAATTCATAAAAAGAAATACGAAGAAGGAAAAAGTGATATAGAAAAGGAAAAAGAAATAAAGTTTTTAAAAAAGGAAGAAGCATAATAAAAAAAATATTTAAATTATAGTAAATGTAATAAAATTTAATTATAAATAAAATAAAAGAAGAAGAAAAAGGAGAAAAAAAATATGAAATCATACAAAGTTTTAACTAAATGATCAGGTCGGAATGAGATGGAAGCGGCCATACGTTCATCAGTGCAGGTCGGTGGTCCACCACCCGGACAAAGAGCGGGTGATAATGGACCATCGTCACAGCAACAACAAACTGTTCCCCAACAGCAGTTATCTTATCAGCAAAGGATACCGGCTGGAGCATCACCAATTCATAGGTAAGAAAATGCACTCTTATTATTAATTGTAAAATTTGTGACGTATTCATCCCTGGCTGGTGTGGTAGGACCCAACTCCAAAGTCTCAATCTCAATTTGTAGACTGAAATACATGCCATTAAGATCTGCGCTTTTATCAACCTTAAGAAAGGTTTGAAAGGGGCCAAAATTAAATTATTTTCGGACAGTTCTGGTTCGTTTGAATTGGTCAAGCAGCGATGGACGTGGTTAGTACTTAGTTGGGGGACCGCTTGGTAAAACGACACTTGTCTTTAGAATGGTCGATTACCAATACATTCAGATCTGTAACAGAGGCATGCATACCTCTGGCGAAAGCATTTTTAGCTACAGACACGTGTTATTTTGATTTGTAATATGTGATCATTCCATCGTAGATCTTCAGTCAAAGTTACGCCTACAATATTAAAAGATGGATTAACCATTACATTCATACTATCCATTGAGAACGAGGAAGGTCAGTGCAGTTTTTATTAGAGATAAAACTGTACTTTGTTTTGGATGGTTTCAATTCGACACGATTCTTGTGGTCCCGCATCAAGAATGTCTTCGATGTTGCTGTTGATAGAGTTGGACATGAGCTCATAATCTAAGAGGCGACATGTGCTTGTCGTATATGTCATCGGCGAAGCTGTGATGTGGGTTAAAAGGGATTGGAAGCATATCTTTTATTAAGATTAGGAAAAGATCGTATGATAGAATTGACCCTTGGGGAACACCGACCGAAATGGTGTGGGCTTTAGATTCGACGCCATCCAAAATATTAGATACCTTGATTTAACGGCCAAAATTAAAACTCTAATATAATTCTTTAGATATGAGTCGATACCAATAGATTGGAGTTTAGTCAACATTAGGCAGTGCCATACTCGGTGAAAAGCCTTGGATCTATTTAGAGAAGTTCGACAAAAGATCTGAACCAGAAGATCTTTTGATCTGTCGTACAGAATCTGATTATATTTAAGATATTCCATAATCTTTTTATTGATTATTGTCTCCATTATTTTGAAAAGAGTAGAAGAAATTGCTATTGGGGAGTTGGAGGGGTTGTTAGATTCACCGTTTCTCAGTATGGGCTGAACATGAGCTGGTTTCAAGGAGTCAAGATAAACTCCGGAGAAATATAACAATGCAAAAAGTATGCGCAGATGTTTAGCCAAAGGTGAGGCACATTTCTTGCATCTACCCGCCTTATTTTGCTTAAATGTGGCAGTCTTTGTAAGTCTGCCCAGGCTCCCTGATTGTACTGTGTTCTGGTCACGTTCAGAAACCGTACAACCAAGGCTCCAACCCCCTGTAAATAATACTTGGCCCCTCGTAACTGCTTTGCTAAACTTTATCACTCATTTTGGAGTGTTACTTACCAACTACCAACCCTAAGAAAGAAAAAACTACCTGTTTGTATAAGCCTGTGCGATTTAAATGTGAGGAAAGTATTTTTTGATCGCAGTGTTATGCTCGCAAGTACAATCTTTGACGCCATACCACTCAAAACTTTTACTCTATTATGTTTAAACAGAACTTGTTTATAAAATATCATCGAAAATACTCACAAAAAACCAGAAAAACAAACTATCAATATCAAGTTTTTTAATTGATAAAACATTTCACGAAAACTTTCCTCTGTTTTTCATAACACAACTGTCAAAAACCCCTCAAAATCTACACAATTCCGTTTCCTTAGCAACAAGAATACTTTTCATGCAAGAAAGTTCCACCATCGCACAGCAATCGCAGCGCGACAACAACAAAAAAAGAGGCAAAAATATCGTAAATAATACGTTGTGCGGATTGTGTGTAATAAAAGACGACGAGTCTTGCCTGCAAGAAGATAGCGAGCGAGCAGCAGCAAAAAAAAAATAATAATGATAAACGAATTATTTTCCCCTGAACATGTCTCGAATTACCTGCAAACGACCTCGAAACACATTTTTGTTGAGTCCAGAAGAAAATACAATAATTGGACACCAACACACTCGTGGCGCTGCAATAGTCATGAAGTAATAGTACTGGCCAGAGTAGTACTGCACTCTAGAAGAGGAGTGAGTGCACGGGACGCTGCGGTGCGGTGAAGAATTGCACTTCACCTTTACAGCTGTCATACAGTAATCAGTATTATCACCGGTCCGCGCGTATCGTCGTTACGTGAAGCAGCCGTCGTACACATCCAGCAACAACAACAACAAAACGAGCAGTCGTGAAAAAAATAGGGAGAGCGACCGAGCCGGCATACGTAATATGCATATTCATCAAATGAAGTCACGCTTCACCAATCACACGCTTCAGTTTTCCTGTTTACTTCAATTGCGGAATAAAATTGTTTTTTTTTGTGCTAAAAATTTCATTGAATTGAACACAAGTCGCCATTCCCCCGCTGCCCGTGGCTGTTCGTTCGGTCATTGTTGAGCGATACGAAAACGCATGTTGGTCCGCTTCACTATCATTATGAATTAAAGAAAATAAATAAATTGATAATAATTGCAGTCGCCAGTAATACGCAGTGCACTCTACGGGTTCGATGCAGAGGGGAAATCAATGGCGGGGTACTGAGCTGCGCGCGCATTTATTTTTTTATTTTTTTACTTTTTTGAATGGCAGAAACCGCGAAAATTACCCCAACGGCAGAATGTTTTTTTTTATTTAACCTTTTTTTGCACTCTGTTTTTTTTTATTCCATTTCAAGTTCTTTTGTGTTACATCAGGTGGGCAGCGGTGGAAAAGAGGCGGAGGTCGAGCGGAGTCACTCGACTCTAACTTCACACAATTTTTTTCCGTTCTTCTTTTTCTATGGCTAACCTAACCTCAAACCACTAGAAATCTATATATAGAAAAAAGAGCAACGAATAAAAAAAACGTGATTTTTTTTCTCTCGGTGGCTCCAAACACGGGAACGAACTTTGGAATGGTATTTTCAGAAAATACCTGCCGAGATGAACGGAGTGGTTAATGGCAACAGAAAAATAAGAGGAATACAACGAAAATGGAGAAGAATTAAGAACAGAAAAAAATAAAACTAGAAAAACAGCCTGAAAGCAGGTTTCAAGTTATCTTGTCATGACTCCTGGGAAAAAGACAAAAAATTACGTCAATCTGGTAAAACTGGTTTTGTTGAAAAGATCTTGTCTCGGTTCGTTGTGTTGGTTGTTTTTGTCACGATTTTGGCGCCCCCCCGGCCGCCCCAGACGTCTTTGGATGGTTGTGTCAAGTCAACTCGCTTCTCAATTCCCGCACACCACATTCTTTGCTGCCTGTCCCCCTTTCGGTCCGCGCAAGTGCTCCATGCTCCTTCGTTTCCAAGGCGCTTGCCTGCAACTTGTTTCTCTTTTGGTCGTTTTTTGGTGTGGTGAATACACTGAGAGTTGGCTTAAGCTCAAAATCTGCTGTAACTGCCACGAAAGACGAGGGGGGCACTGCTGAAGGAAAGGAGAAGTTTGTCAATTTTTTTGATCTTCACGATTTTTTTGTGGTTTGTCATTTTTTTTTTTTGCTGAAGGTTCTTAATTTTATTTTTCTGCAGAGCTTACGAACAACAACAGCAATAAAAAAATTAAGAACGAATTGTGGAGATGTAATTATTAACTTCCTGATTCCTTAAGGTTAGAACGCAGCAACGTCAAGCTGGTTGAGAAAAAGAGTAATGGATTTGTTCAGTTTTTTATTTATGTTGCGAAAGGATAAATTTCTTATAAATTGAATTCATGCAACAAAAAAGAAGAGCTTAGGTTTTTTCTTATGAAAGGAAAATATGTTGTGTAGCTTTTTTTTACATGAGGGGATGTGTAATGCTGACCGTAAGATATTCATTGCACCTAGAACTACTATGATATCTTCAAAAAAATCACCAAAGATAAACAAACAACATCACCCAGGATTTCCAGGTCTGTAAACATCAACGAGGATTTTCAATATCTCAAATCAAGGATTTTCTATAATCGTTTACATATTCTAGAATGCTTCAACATCAACCAGTGTAAAATATTGAATTTTCATGTTTGATAATGATTTGCAAATTTTTTCGAAAAACAGTCAGGGTTTCATCTCACACTCACCTTCTTTTCGCATATGTCTATCTCAACTAGCTGGGTCTCATTCGTATTTTTAAAGCTACTGACTGGGATTTGTGTTTCCGTAGTGCAAACGCAAACTCTGCCAATTTCTATATCAAAAAACTTTTACTTATCTTTCTGTTTTTGGGGGCAGATGCAGTTATTGTGTGTCCTGCTCATCATAGTATCCATGTGATGATTCCAGTAGAGCTTGACATCTAGGGTCACCACAAAATATTTGGATTGTTGTGAAAAGCCTATAGTTCGGTCTGCGACGATCGCTTCTACCTGTCCCGGAAATGTTCGTCTCCTGGTGTACGGAACCAGAATCATTTTGTCGGGATTGACAATTAGTCGCACCACCAGCTGGAGACCAAATCAAGCGCGTGCTGCAGACGTCTTTACAATATCGTCTGCGTAACCTTGGACGAAAACGTTTTGGCCATTGAATAGCTCTAGGAGTTCATCTACTACAAGGCATCACAGAAATGGAGATAAGACTCCTCCCTGTGGATATCCTTCTGCTATAGTGCCCTCCAGAGACCCTTCAAGATGAGAAATCATTAGTTTGCGAGCTCTCTGGCAAGAACCGAGTCCAGTCGCATAAAGTGCTACTTACACATGCACTACTTAGGGCTTTAGCTGTAATATCAAAGGATGTATTGTCGAAAACTACTTCGATATCCCGGAAGGCCGCTAACACAACTTTGTCCTTTGTTTAGTGCTGCCCGTTCCAACCTGAGCACCAAATTGTGAAAGGCTGTCTCAGTGCACTTTTATTATAATCAATCAGAATAAGACTGTATTTTTTATCATTTAAAATATGTCCAAGGCTTCAATATCGCATTTATTTAGAACTAAAATTCAATTTAAAATACTTTTCCCTTATAAAGCCTTAGGTACCAGCACTATCTCTCTTGTTTTGTGTTAAAAACTACGAAAAAAACTGCATTTCCAGCAACAAAAGTTCATCCTAAACCCCTTCCACCGAAAAAAACCGCACAAAACATTTCTTATCCCCGTCAACCTGATAACCTCCTGCTAGTATTGTGGTTGCCCTAAATGTCGCAGAAAAAAAAACCAAGTATTTTACATCCCCAACCACCCCAGGACAATGTACCCATTCACCGAGCAACAAAAGTTTTATCAGAAGCCATCGACTTTTTTATGTCATCGTGTTACACTTTTTATCCGGGTTCAGAATTTTTATCAGTGCCCCCTCAAGGCACTCCCGGGCATTCATGCTATAGCAAGCAAGACAAGCAAACAGAGCACCGTAGTCAACCCATAGAGATAACATTGCTCGAGGCCATTTTAATTGCGCTCATGAAAGTTGCCCGAACTCGAATTCTGACCTTATTGTCATCTCACGTCATTCACTAGCGCTCGTCAGCAGCAGCAGCAATGCCTTCCCAATGCAGTATTATAGTATAGCGCTGCGGTGTCTGTCTGTCCTCTAGGCGGACGCCATTTTGTGTAACAGTAATTGTAACAAGTAACAGCTGTCAGCTTAAAAATTTCTCCAGAATGCTCTCCGGTAGTCAATACACGTTCAAGTGCCTTTGAACTGTGTTTTCTGCCGTCGTAGTCGTCGTCGTCCATTTTTGCAACTTTCGCAGTCCATTTTGAGTGGTGTTTCGTGGCCTTCGTTGAGTGCGCTTTTGTGGCTGCTGCTGCAGTCGGTTGCCTTTTTGTTTCTTGTAAGTTTGTTATTGGAGCGCTATTTTCTGATCTCTTGATGCAAGTATTATACTTAGTTGCAACTTTAATTACAGTCGTGAACAGATGGCGTTGACTTTCGTTTTAAGTAAACAACAATGTTGGGCCGCATGAACTGCACGGTCTTTGGAGCTACAAATCAGAGTGTGAAAGATGAGATTCTCCAAGCCCCTCTGTATATGAAGGTGACGACGGACGGAAGGAGTGTGCTTCTCACAGTCAGAGATGTGTGGTGAAAGGCAACATGATGCAGCGAGATGCAGCTTTTTCTGCTGCAGTGCAATAGCCATGGACACGCCTTGTGTAGACCAAGCAAATAGGCATCTCTCGGCCACATACCAGCACTCGTGTTTGCTCAGCTGCATTTAATAACAAACCAATATGACGCAAGCATCCAATATATACCCCCGAGAGGATACTCTCCCCAACCCCTTCCATTTGTTGTATGGTGGTCAACAGCTCAAATCAGATGTGCTTAAAAAAGTTTTGCATGAGGCTCGAGGTTGTTTTCAACTGCGAAATTTCCATTTCGAATTGCTTGTTTTTTTATTCAAATTTTTTTTTTATTTAAAAATTTCAATTCAAAATTTGCTGAAAGCATTTTTTCTGCATCAATTTTTTTTTATTATTATTATAAAATTTCTCAAACAAAATTCAGCGCCGACGACTGAGCTGGACTACTCGCGTAATTGAGCGGACGGTCAAGGTTGCTGGTGCTGCCACTGCTTTTCTAATGCTTTGAATTATTGAAGCGGTTCGCTGAACGTGTTAACAATCGGTTTCGGAATAGTGTGGCGGTATGCTTTTTTTTATTATTATTATGCTTGCTGTGGAATACCAAGCTAACAACTAGTATGACTAACAGATTAAAAGTTAAATAATAAGTAGAAAATGCACGAGACAAAAAAAATACATATAACTTTACAAATGGGGGACTTTGATTGAAGTGAACTTGAACCTCATGAGCTCACAATCAGTTGTCCAAATGCGTTGTTCCAAAAAATTACGTACAGAGGGTGTGGGCCGAGGGCCTGCGCTATAATGTAATAAAGTTGTCTTTGGGGCTTAACTGAGTCGAGAGTTGTGTGTGGGTGGGGGTGTTTGAAATAATAAAAATAAAGAATGTAAAAAAGAAAAAGAAGATCATTTCCTACGCTATACGTTACGAGTATACGCCAAACGACGAGCACCAACAGAAAAACGTACCCCGAAAAATCTAGCATGACACAACGCAAGTGAATGGAATTTTTATGGAAATTTTTTTATTTTTTTTTTTTTTTGATAATATAAAATTGCGTTCATGACGTTGATTTTTATGATGCGAAAGTTCATGGAAGTGAAACTTTAATTTTTCCTGTTAGAATGTGACTCACTTGATTTACATTTTTTTATAACAGTAAAAAAAAATGGGACGTGAGATTGGTGTTTTTTGTTGTTGTTGTATTGAAACAAGCAAGAAAAAACCACGTAAAAACACGTAAACTCCTACGGGAATTTTGTTGTTGGTAAATGGATGCGAACGAAATTTCTTCAAGTCACTATTTTAATAAAATATAAAGATTTGTTATTTTTATATTTTTAGAATAATTCGATGGTCACTTTTCATGAAACCACAGAAAGATGTTTTCTAGTCATAAAATAAAGAATAAAAATACTTGGAAATGTCAATTAAGATTAAATTGGCGTTCCTAGTAATAGTTTGAAGAAGATTGAAGCATAAATGACTATGAGAAACATTAATGAAAGTATGTATTAACATTCGAAGCTTATATTTTTTGTTTACAAGTAAGTTAAGTGTATGAATTCTTAACATAAAGATAAAATAACATCAAAACAAAATTTAGTATGCAACTGTCAACTTTAGTTTCCACGTGAGAGGACTAAATCGCACTGCAATACCGACCTTTCCCATAATTTAGTTTAGACGAAATTTAGCCCGTATTTGCAAAATAGTTTACAACTGACGTTTTTCCAAATGACATAAGTCATTTTGTTTAAGTAGAAGATATAGTACAATTTCAACCATGGACAGTTATACATTGCAACAACAGGTTTACATTATTTAAACTTATTATGAAAAAGGACGTTCTTTTGAAAAATACTCATCGCAAAATTCGTAATTTTTTCGATGTAATTTCACGAAATGAAGACTTCAATTGATTTCCAAGGTCATGTGATCTAACATCATAAAATTTTTTGTGGATTTTTTTTTAAATTCGAGTGTATGCAAATAAGCCACAAACAATTAATGATCTAAAGAATAACATTCTTGTTGCCATTCGTGAAATAAATCCAGCAAAATATTGAAAGGCATTGTAAATTTCATTTACGAATGAATGCCTACAGACGCAGTTCGGGTGGATATTTGAATGATATTCTGTTCCACGGATAATTGTAATGGATCATACTTTCAATAAAAAAAACCATGAGGGTGCGTTTTTTCGATGACCCTTTAGCTTAAACTGAATACAACGAACATGTATTTAAGAACCTACTGACGGATAAGTCGCTGTGGATAGCAAACGCAAAAAGTTATGTGTTGGCGTTCTGTGAAAGTATGTAGCAGCCCACTACAAATTTTTTGTACTGCTGCACTGCAATTTTTTCCCGCAAAACAAGACTAGCCAACTCGGCGCTCGCCCCCACTTACTGCAGTCTTTCTTTTCGCGCACATTACGGATTAGAGGTTCGTTTATAAATAGAACAACTCGATTGTGGAACTGTCTTCCGACGTTTACGAACTCATATAACATCTAGAGTTCAAACGCAAGGTTCATGGACATCTAATCATGCACCACCCAGACCCCTAACCTATCCTTTCTCTTCTATCGTTCAGATCAAGCTAACTACTAGACATTGCACCATGACTTAAACGACATGACGGACTAGTAGTACAAAGGGTGACTCCTAAGCCTGATATTATCACAAAAAAAACCGTTCATGTCGAAACGAAATAAGTGGGGGGTGTTGTATTCATGTGCTCGAGTAGGCGTGCTCATCAAGGAAATGATATAGTAGACTATCTAGCCTAAAACAGTGCGGGAGCGGGATCAATAATATTTGGCTTAGAACCGATTCTTCCAAAATTGGATCAACCTTAAAAGGACTAAGCCAACCATTGGCGTAGCTAGTGGGGGCAGGTAGGGGTATGGCCCTCTCCAGAATTCTTGGTGCAACCGCTTGGAAATAAAATAAAACTAAAAATTGATTGGGAAATGTAAACTAGTGTTTTATTATAACTACGGCATTTTAAGAAAATCCCGTGATAGTCTTATCCCGGGATAGTCTTTCTTATATCGTCCCGATTCGTACAATGAACTTCTGAGTTTTTAGATTACTAACCCCGTGATGTCCTGCAATTAAGCAGTTAATCTTCCGGATAACAAAAACCCTATTTTATTTCTACTATAAAATCCCACCACGCAACTGAAAACGAAAATAAGTAGTACACACAGAAAAAAAACTGCCGACTCTGAGATATTTTACCCTAAAATTCATTAACTGTAGAAGTAGGTCAGGAAACACAATTTTTTTTTGTTATTTTTCTTATTGTAACCCCGTGAAAGGAAGAATCCTGACAAGTCAGAATTATGAATGCAATTCCTTTTTTTTTCGTTCACCACCCACCATTACATACCCACATTTATCCTGATTTCTTCCACTTTTTCCCTCCATTTATTTGTTGGTTGTACAGAAGAAAAAAAAAACGAACGGCAATCTCGTCGTCGTCGACAACATTTAAAAAATACTTTTGCGAAAAAAAAATTATATTCGAAAAAAAAAATATCGAAACCAGGGCGCTAAAAGCATACTTACACAAATACCCATTTCCTAACGATCCTAAGAGTGGTTTGGGTAGGGGAGTTGGTTCAGAAGGAATGGGGGTGGGGGAAGAGTAGGGAAACCTGTTAACCGAGCACTTGAAAATCAATTTACCCACACCCCTCTCCTGTGCTCCTTTTGCACAAGTTAAAGGAAGCAAAATTTTTTTCTGTACATTTTTTTTACCAACAGAAGAAAAATCCCACTTGTCCTCAATTGAAAAATTCCTTTCGTCCTTTTTGAGTCCTCACACTTATGGTGCTGTGCTCCCGTTTCCATATTTTGTAAAGCGAGAGAGGAAAATGTTTTCTTTTTAAATGAATACAGCAACAACAACAACAACAACAAAACCCGGGAATAACAGAAGGCGACAGCAAGGAGCAGGTGATCGTATCCCGGTGTAAGGACGAGGGATTTTAACATTTTCGGCAAAAAAAAAACAAGAATTTTTCCCTTTTAACAAAAAACGAAATTCTCAGCTGTTTCCACTGCAAAAAGGAGAGAAAAAAATAACATACAAAAGGACGCGATTAAAATGAGCAAAAAAAAAGTAAGAGGAAAAATATATTCAGGTTTTGCTCAAAAAAAAAAAATTCGGAGGGAGGGTGCGACTGACGTATCCTTATTCCAATGACGTCGTTAAGGGCCCCTTTCTCTTTTCGTTATTATATTTTTGTCGCTGGCTCTGGTATCACGTTTTAAGGATCACGGATGGCAGCAGAAATTTACACGGAAGGGGTGGACGGGCGGAGGGCATGTGTTCGTGTATTACGAGGATTTCAATTAAAATGGCTTAAACCGATTCACCAGCGTTCATTCATTCATTTCTACCTCGCCCGTCCCCCTCCTTTCACAAAAATTTCTCCCCCCCGTGTCACGTGGGAATAAACCCTATTTCCATATTATATGTATGTATGTATACCCTGCATCCATTTTGGTAGCATCCTTAATGGGAAATTTTCCTTAAACAATTTTCGAAAGGCTGCAAAATTTCTGCACGAAAACCGGGGGCGTCGGTGTAGATGGGGTGAAAAGCAAGGGGGCGACACGAAAATGCAACGACCTCAATTTCATGCAGTTCACCTCTATTTTGTGAATGGCGTGTGTGCAAGAGTATTATTTATATGCACGTGTGTATGCATTTGCTGAGTGCAGTGGGGTGAGAATTGCAGTATTTCTGACGCTCGGAATATCTGCCAACAAAAGAGGCAGAGAAATTCTTTGCTTTTATATACATATATATGAAATTCTTTTGGGGGGTAAACGAACGGTTCTTGTTGTTCTTCTTCTTCTTTATGTTGTATAGTAGTTTTTTTTTGTTGTTGTCGTTGTTGTTGTATGTTATTTTTGATACTGGGAAGTACACTGCGCTCCTATGCTGCTTGCCGGTGGTGTGTAATTAAGGCAGCAGCTGAAAGTTTCTCAGAAAGTTCTCTACTTCTCTGACATGAGGGAAAAGAAGTTTTCATAGTGCAGAATTTTCGCTGTGGTAACAACAAAAGGGTGGCAGCAGATAAGAGGATGGACTTATATGTGATTCTATGCCTATGTAGCTTGTCGTTGTTGTTGTTGTTGCTGCTGCAGTTGTTAAATTTCGGTTTTTCGTGTTTGTACTTCTTTTTTTTTTGGGGGGAAGGGGTGTGCGCTTGGAAACAAACTAATTAAAATTGAAGCGCAGACTTTTGTTTTAGTTGTTTTGCAGTTTTAAACAAATTTTTGGGTATTGTGTATTATTAAGGAATTCTGTTTTTTAAAGGGAATTGTATTATTTGCAAACACTTTTGTTGTATGGCTTTAAGAATTGCAACGTTGATCGTTCATACTTGGTAAATTTAGTAAGTCTTCATGTCTGGATTACAATGTTCTTCTAGTTACTATGCAGAAGTCCTAATATTAGTAACGAAGGCTCCAGTTTAGCATTCGATTAGCTATTTCCAAACGGATCTTTGAATCTTTATCTTCTCCCCTGTGAGTTGAAATCATTTTTGCGGGTAATTTCAGCGTTCATAATGTAAATTGGCTAAATTACTGTAGCGGTTTCAGTGTTTTTCGCAAGGACACTGCGCTCTACGCAACAATTTCACGGCAATTTTATATCCACAGCACCAAATTAGTTCACTTGGTTCATTCGCTTTGCTTTCAGTTCTTTTTCACGTTCCTGTCCTATCTTATTTTTATTCTATCGTTCGAGCCAAGCTTACTACTACTTTGGCGATTTAGAATATGTAGTCATTCCATCGCAGATCCTGGGTGAGAGATGGGCCAGCCTTTAGATTTACAGCATCCACTAATACAGATGGAAGGTCGGTGCTGATTTTATTAGAGATAAGACAGTACTTTGCTTTAGAGAAGTTGAATTCGACGATCTTCTTGCGTCCTAAATCAAAAATGAGTTCAATATTTCTGTTGATAGATTTGGACACAAGGTCACGATCAAAAAGACAAGGTTTAACGTATGCTTGTCTTATATTGTCGAAAGCGTAGTAGTAACATTTTGCACCATCATCAGCTGTGAAACGGGTTAAAAGGCATTGAAAGCCGAGAGATTATAAAGTTATGGAAAAAAGTAGGTGATAGGATTGAACCCTGAGGAACACCGACAGATATGGTGTAGAGCTTAAATTCGATGCCATCTATCCGATGTGATGATTGTACGGCGAGAAAGAAAAGTCTCAATCCAGTTTTTTAGAGTTGCGTTTAATAGTTTGGAGTTTTGTTAACAGAGCAGGATGTCATACCCTGTCAAAGGCCTTGGAGATATCTGGAGCACTCAGGCCAGACTCACCAAAGCTATGTAGGCTTAGATTGGATGCGCTCTGTTGGGCACACAGAAATGTCGCCAGTAGATTTTTTTGGTCTAATGTCGTCGACACGCAGGTGTAGGATTGTGATAGAATGCCTTAATGGTAAGTAGAATGCTCGTTAGCCGCAAATACAAGCTTATAGCAAAGGGAAGTGATGGATCGACCAGGATCAGAAAAAAATGTGACTAGTTCCTTCATACAACAGAAGTGACTGAATTTCAAATTTCGATTCATGTCAATTGTAACCACAAAGCAACGAAAACGTTTATTCTCTACAATTGATAAGTCACAAAATACAATGTCACAAAATCACTTTATGTTTACTTCTAAAGCAATCTACAAAACACTGTAATTCCACTTTTTGTGTTCGTCTACTGCAGAAATTCCTGTCAAGTCACTCAAATTTAATTAGTGTTTAGCAAATCAGTCCAGATAGGAGGGATATACCCTCCAATACAGTGGCAGTATTATCGTCAGTTACAAATGACAAATTTCAATCAAAATGAAAAGTGCTACCTACACACGTTGCAGAGATGTCAATCACAGTCACCCGGCATGAAAACCACACCTAAACTGACTTTGACTACCTTTATTATAGCAAGCAAAACCTGGGCCCTCTGCTGAAAGGGCAAAAAAACAAGAAGGAACGAAACAGAACGGAACCAAACAAAACCGGAGAGCAAGCCGCATCAGCAAAAATTTCTCCGGCAAACTTTCAACAGGGATGAAAAGTTGTCAACGTCGCAGGAGATTTACACGCTCCTCTCCCGCATTTTCTATTTTTTTTTTGTTCTTTTTCATTTTCTGCTGTTGCCACCTTAATTTCAGTCCTTGTCACGTCTTGTTTTATTTCATTTCGACGGCACTCGATTTTTGGGGACATTTTGTTTTATTAAATTTCATCCCTTTTCCCTTTTCCTTATCCATCAAGCGCGAGGGTTCTGCTCCACTGCTGCTGCTACATATGTACTAGATTCTGGCGGTATGTTGTGTCTGTAAGTTGTGCGTCAGCACCCTACTAACGAGAGCTATCAGCAGCGCCCCCCCGTGTTTTCCGTCCATATTTTCAGTGTCAGCCCTTTTTTGTGGCTGTGCTTGTGAGTTATACACTCTCGACTCAGCTTCAGATTTTCCTTATTTCAAGAAGAAATGTCACAAGAAATTGCCCTAGGGCTGTGTAGTACAGGTGTGCCGTTGTTCTATATGAGCACCGGTATTTCCGCACCTAAGTCGGGTCTAGCGAAAAATAAATTAAAGCAAGTGTTGGGGTGACGGAAGACGACGCGGGGGAGCAGAGCAAAAGAAGGGGTTAATTAGTTGAACAATGTTGGAGAAAACTTGAGCACAATGTTATAGGGCGGCGTCGTATGATAATGAGAAGTGCAAACTCTTCGAATTTCTACTTCTCTGCTTGTTCAGCAATTTTCGAAATGGAAAAAAAAAACAAATTTCGAATTTCTTCAGAATTCAATTTGCTTACTTCTTAGCGAGTTTCAAGTGCCACAAGCGCGCTGCTGGCAGACAACGAAATCAATAATAAAGTGAAAACTTGACACCAAAAAATAATTTTCTTTCAATTTGCTTATTTTTTTTTTTTTTTGACAGAGGTATAAAATGTCAGGAAATGTTAATAAATAAAAGTTTCGAATGCGATTTTTTTTCGTTGTGTCTCAATATTTTTTTTTTTACTTTATTTCCACTGTCTTATCTTAAGACGTAATTCTAGCCTGACTCGGGAGTGATTTATCCATTTATGATTTCGTATCAAATTGCGCTTATCACGAGGTAAAATTTATGGAAATTCATTTTTCACGTGAATTGTGATGTCATGCTGTGTTGCCAGTTTTTTTTTCGAAAGTAATATGTTTTATATTTTATGAAATAGAGAAGAAATTGCTAATTTATAAAAAAAGTCATTGACCTAGAGGCTGATGACGCATCCTCGGATATGACGTTTCCCACCTTTCACTCCCCAGTGTTCAGTTCTCCTACTACGATTTGAAAGTGGTAACCGTGTTCACTCTGAATGGATCCTGGGACACTCCCAGCAGAAAGGAGGAGAACGGATGTTCTGGAATGGAGGCTCTGTCAGGATGGACCTTGTCTAAGCGACAATCCATTAGGCAGATTGCCGAACCTGTAAAGCAGATTAGCCTACAACAATGAGGTACAGGGGTGTAGTACGATAGGCCAAGTACAGTGTCCGCGGCACTTTTGGATCCAGTACCTCACCAAAGAGGAAGACGAGCAATTTTTATTTTACCAATGTTAGCTTCTTCTTTCACTAACAATTAGCAGTTTGAGATTATCGCTAGTTTCTACTACAATTCTCGCTACATATCATAATTACTACGTATACATGATGAGTTGAACCCAGGTTGATCCCGAGTTCAAATGCATGTAGACGCGAGTCGAGTTGAGATAGGGTCGACTGAACTCGACTCAGCTCTGCTACCTGGGTTGAGCTGAAATTATGCATATAGACGCGATCTCAGCAGTTGAGTAGTTGAATTTATTTGACAGTACCATTTCTGTGTTTTGTTTGTGATTTTTGTCGAATTTTGTCGATTGTCGAAAATTCAACTCAACCTCAACTCAACTATTCAACTCCTCATGTATACGTAGTAATTGTAATAGCTGCAGCCCAACTCGAGCCTTGTCCTCTTAAATTCATATCCTTCAGTTCTCTTGATTTTTAGCTGAACTTGTCTAGTTCGTTGTATGAAGAATTGTCTCTGCATCGGTTCAACTTTTCCTCTATATCCCTTCGTGAAATTTGGGACCAGTTCTGCAGAAAACATTGCTCCAATGAACGAGAGAATGCAAGTTAACCCAAGTCAGTCAATTCCTTTTCGCGCCCAAGGACTTGGCCCTTCGCAGACCTCAAGTTTGCGTCGAAACTTGAGCTTGCACCCGTACAAAATTCAATTGACCCAGAAACTGAAGGTAAACGACCATAGTCAGCTTGGGATGTTCGCTGAGTGGGTCTGGAGCAGTTGGAAGTGAACTCCGGTTTCTAGCAGGAATTCAGCTTGAACGACTAGGATGAATGGCTATATTAGTCCAGTCAAATTAGTAAATGAAATTGCATTTTAAGAGGTACAGAATTTTTTCTTTGGTATTTGTTCGGGTACATCTGACAATGATACAACCAAGTTTGTGGGGTCGCAGTGCCTTGGGAAAAGCCGCCATCTTGAAAAAGAGGGAGAGCTTGTTTATATTAAATCCAAAAAAAAATCGTAAACCTCTCGGTTGAACGTTGACCAGCTGTATCGCGGACATAAAACGATATGAAGTTTCGACCAATACCTCGTTGGAAAGATATTTTCATTGCCCGTATTCCTGCCATTTACTACTTTTTCATATGAGCAACCCTTAACGAAATATTAAAAAAAAATGGCGTTATCAGTCATTTCAGGTACGTCCAGTGCGAACTTTGGCGTTCGATTACTCGCAAACTACATAAGCGATAACAACGATTAAGGGCTCATTCTAAAGGTAATTACTAGGACCTTAAATTTGTTAATGGGCATTAAGCCAAAAAAATTAACTTTTGGCGAGTTAATTGCAAAAAACTTCATTCAACCCTCACCACACGATGGTTGAACTTTGACCGGCCATTACTTTGAACGAAATCAACTTACAGAGCTCGTTGAGGGCTCATTTTTTAGATAATTTTATTCTCCACAACTTTGCCATTGATCATTATCAGCTATCACTGCATGCAAACGAGCTATTTAATATAAACAAGCTCTCCCTCTTTTTCAAGATGGCGGCTTTTCCCAAGCCATTGCGACCCCACAAACTTGGTTTTATCATTGTCAGATGTACCCGAACAAATACCAAAGAAAAAATTCTGTACCTCTTAAAATGCAATTTCATCCTCTTTTTTCGACTAATTTGACTGGACTATATGTGATCAAGCAAAATTGTAGTATTGGGAGAAATAACAATCCTCGTGAGACCCATCATTTGCAATGCATCCAGAAAAGTCACAGTTTGGTGTCAAGTTGGTCCGGCGGAATGATGGGCCCTTACTTTTTCCAAAATGAATTTGACGCCGCCATAACTGTCACTGGTGAGAGGTAAGGGCCGATGATATGCAATTCTTGGGAGCCTAAATTGGAAATTGAAATTTGTGTTTCAAAACGGCGTTACGTGCCACACAACAATGGATCTTCTGCACGAGAAATTCGGGCAACATGGTTATCTGGTTATCGCTTCGACGAAGTCAACTGGCTGCCGAGATCATACGATTTAGCGCCATTAGACTTTTTCTTGTTCGGCTACGTTATATCACGGGTCTAGGCGAACAAGTTGCCTTACAAATCAACATAACCAATGCTATCAATGACATCGAGCCCGATTTAATGGAAAACCCTTTACAATTTTAAATAGAGCCCACGCCATAAAAAAGGGAAATGAGTGCGCATGTGGAATTGTGAGTGAGAATATAAATGAGCCGGTTATTTGCGCTTTTAAACAAACAGAGCGGTGTTGCTAGCTTGTAGGGACTTAAGACTCTCACTGCGCATGGAAACAGCGATTTTGAGATTCCCTTCTTTTATGGCGAGGGCTCTAGTAAACAGAATAGTGAGTCTCCTTGACTTAAATCTCTGTTCGTTTCAAATATCACCGGTTGTTCTGAATTCTTACTCTATTTATCACTCGATTCAATATTTGTGGTTTCAGTGAGTTGGATTAATTGATCTGAAAAATTCATTTCCATTGCTTCATGGATTTTGGGTCGTATGATCGTATTCAAAGTAAAACTCTACTGTTTTTCTTTATTCAGTTGCAGTATTATGTACGATTATTCTTTCTTCAATACTCATGGATCTTGAATTAAGAGACATTCTATTCCCCGAGTTCTCATGTTCCAAAATACGATCATAATCTTCTGTATCCATTCAAGTATCAAGCAAACATATTTTTTTAACTTCATAAAAGTTAAAAAAAAGTTTATTTCCGCTAAAATCTGGATAAAATTAAAAATTCCCACTAGGGTCGTCTTCGAGAAGCCTGTTGTCAAGCATCGCGCCTGTTGGAGGCTCTTTTGTAAGTTATGAATGTAACACTGACTATTTCTTTCCACTGTCTTAATCCGGCTTACAATGAAAAGTAACCTTTAAATAACTTTACTAATTAATCACTTTTAACACAATTTTTTTTGGTTGGATGGGAAAAATAAATTTCTGCTTCACAACAGCTGCAAATCAACCACCCAACAATGCCTTATGCAAATTTTTTGTGTACAGCATACAGAAAACATAATTTTTTTCACCATCATCCTCCACACCACGAGAGGAAGACGGGTCTCTTTCACACAGCACCATAGTATAAAAAATTGATAGCATTAATAGTCCAAGAGCTAGTGACAGAATTGCAAAGTGATTTTGTAGAGGATGGGCCTTTGATATAAGGTAGATTAGGTAAAGCACAACCGATTAAAAATATTCGCCAGTTCGAGTCTACTTAAGTTTTAATTTTATGAATTTTTGAACTTGTCGATTTTTTGACCATGAAAAAAGTGATATTGCAGAGGATGGGACTTGGTATATAGGTTAATTGGGTTGCCCCCAACACATATTCCGATTCCCATCTCGTTTGGAGGTTAGGTTTGACTTTTGGAAATTTTTGAACATGTCGGTCTGATCAAGATGGACAAAGTGATATTGGAGAGGATGGGGTTTGGTATAATGGTGAGATAGGCCACCAAGAACCCTAATTCAGCTGCCCATCTCATATGCAATCACGGTTGCGATTTTGGCGGCTTTTAATTTTGTGGCCATTTTCGGTATGACCCAAGTGATTTTGTAGGAGATGGGATTTGAATATTAGGGTTCGTTACAACATCTACAATACATATCCACTTGCCCATCTCTTTCCCAGTTGTAGAAACCCTTGCCATCTCCAGTTGAAGTTGAAAAATCGTAAAATCTAGTTTTATATAGCAAATTGAGTTAAAATGGATGTATATACCCCTCTAGTGGCATATTTATGTTATATATTTCAGATATTATGAGTAGTTGTGTATTGTATATACAAACATACATTATAACCCGGCCCGCTGGGTGCGGGCGTGCAGAGTGTGCACCGCACGCGGGCGGCACTTTCAGGGGGCGGCAAACACAACAATCTCGTGATCGAACTCATTTTCATCATTTGCACCTAGGTTCTTTTTAGAATGCCATAACAATTACATGTATTGATCTCCTTTAAAAATAAACCGATAAACCGAAAACGTTCAAACCACTTAAGAAGGATCGATCTCTGAAAATAGTATAATATAAGGACAGAGAATGTAAAATTAAATTCCCATGATAAAAGTCAAATTTATTCTGTAAATAAAAGTTGACATTCTAATCTGATTATAATTATTGTTAAAATTTTAAAGCAGTTTGACGTCTAGTTATGGAGAATTATCCATTTTTATGTGCAATAAATTCCCACGTTTGATATCATTTTTACTCGACCTTTACTTGAATATTGAATACTAATTACTCGAATGCAAGACGTCCAATGTTTTTTAAAAATTTTTATTGAATGTATGAGATATCAATAAATAACGTATTCAAATTTCAGATTTTTAATTTGGAATATGCTCCTTCAATCGATCTTCCTTAAGATAATTTTAAAGAGAATTCCCCGTTGTTCCATGTAGAGGAAAAACCAAATAAAAAGAAAACGAGTTTCCCATTCGCTCTGGTTGTTTAAAAGCGCAGCTTTTTCACTCATGCTGCGGGCTCCGTTTGCTTCTTAAAGCCCGGGACACACATATCCGAACCGTGTCTGCACCGCATGACAGCCGTGTGTTGGACAACACACGGAGAGAAAATAAACAAGTAAAATTTGATGCGGTGCGGACATGGAGACGCGGAAATGTGGGGACTGACTGGTAAGATTTTACTTGTTTACTTTTTCTCCGTGTGTTTTCCAACACACGGCCGTCACGCTGTGCGCAAATGTGTGTCCCGGGCTTAAGCCGGCTCTTCACGATGCGGTGAACGTTTCATTCGAATATTGGCTTCCAACGTTGGACGATTTTCGGCGAAAGTAGACCTCCTATCGAAAAAAGTTAAATATAAAAGTTGTAGGTAATAAAAAGATCTACAACTTTTGTACAAACCATTTTTTCCACCTTACCAACTTCCAGAGCAATGAGTCATCAAAGTCAAATTTTGGGTTTTTTTAACTAAAATTTCAACTAAAACCACCTTTTTCTCCAAAAAAATACCTAGTTAACTAATATTTTTTTTTACAAAATTGGAAAGCTTGGACAATTTCTTATCAATAATGTCCGGACAATTTGTATCCTACGGCTTTTATTTTTGGAGTTATAAGCAATTTTAACGCTAAAATTGGCTTTTTTTTGTGCCTTTTCACCTAAGCTTTGCCAAAAAGTACCAAATAAGCACCAAATAAAGGCAAATTTTAACATCAAACTTGCTAATAACTTCAAAAGTAAAGGCCGTAGCGTAAAAATTGTCCAGACAATATTGATAGGAATTGTCCAAGCTTTCCAATTTTGCAAAAAAAATATCAGTTAACTAGGTATTTTTTGGAGAAAAAGTTGTTTTTAGTTGAAATTTTAGTTAAAAAAACGAAATTTTGACTTTGACGACTCATTGCTCTGGAAGTTGGCTAGCTGGATCCTTGATTTTGACAGTTTTAGATAGGTTGGAGTATTCTACGTACACTGGTATCCTATTCATGAAAATAGCTCAAAGGGTTACATAAATACAGGGTGATATGTAAACCTCTACAAAAAAAATTCAAAACGCCCTAACTGCTAAACCGTAAAGATTTACCCCCCCCCGCCCCACCCATACGATTTTTTCTTCGTCTATCCAAAACCTATCTACAGCCGGCCACTTTGTAAGCTTAAAGGTACACACCCTGTATAATCATCAAAATGTTTTTTTTTCCATCAACCAATTTTTCTCAATTAAACGGAAAATATTGATGGAACGGAGATGGGATTGAAAATGTAACATTTGGCAGATGCCACGAGCCTATGGTCCAAATCTTGGGTTCTACAAAATCACTTGGGTCATACCGAAAATGGCCACAAAATTAAAAGCCGCCAAAATCGCAACCGTGATTGCATATGAGATGGGCAGCTGAATTAGGGTTCTTGGTGGCCTATCTCACCATTATACCAAACCCCATCCTCTCCAATATCACTTTGTCCATCTTGATCAGACCGACATGTTCAAAAATTCCCAAAAGTCAAACCTAACCTCCAAACGAGATGGGAATCGGAATATGTGTTGGAGGCAACCCAATTAACCTATATACCAAGTCCCATCCTCTGCAATATCACTTTTTTCATGGTCAAAAAATCGACAAGTTCAAAAATTCATAAAATTAAAACTTAAGTAGACTCGAACTGGCGAATATTTTTAATCGGTTGTGCTTTACCTAATCTACCTTATATCAAAGGCCCATCCTCTACAAAATCACTTTGCAATTCTGTCACTAGCTCTTGGACTATAAAAAACCCGGCAAAAGATTTGTTGTTGTTCGTTTTTTTTTTCAGTTTCTGCATCAACTACAAAAGCTTTTCTCCTGTCTCTTTTCGTGGAGCACTAGCAGCACTCTCCCCAGTTGGCGGCGCAATCTCATTCCGGCTCTTTTTAGCATGAAATTTTTATCGCGCCAAGGTCCTAAGGTCAGTGCCTCTGCACACACAGCACACGAAGCTCCAAAGAGGGAAATTGGAGGGGGGGGGGGGGGAGAGCATGACGATGATGAATTGTGAAAATGTGCAAATCTCATACGGACACAATAATGATGATCCTCTATGGTGATAATTAGAGGAGAAAACTCATCCGCCATCAACAATGCCCCGTGCACACAGATTTCGTATTGTTTGCGCTAAAAATTATTAAACCAAGCTGCGCCGGCGCGCCGCGCTCTGCATTCTAGGCTTTTCAAGTGTGCGCTGTTGACTTTTTAGAGCTCAATAAAAATTGCTCATTCCGTGAAATGACAGCGGGAATGACAAGAAAATCGGAACTGACTTCGGGCTTCTTTCTTTTGACAATATACTACACAACACAGCAGAAATTTTGTTTGGTGGCTGACCTTGGCGGAAAGACAAGCCAGACCAGACCCTCGTTTTTCACGAACAATTAACAAAATTCAAGGTTTTTTTCGTTGAAAAGATTTTTTTTTGGTTGTTGTTTGTGCGGATGTGTGTGCCGTGAATCAACATTAATTACTCATGGATAAAAGAGAGAGAGAAAAAAACTGTGACTGGCCAAAAACCTTTTTGTTATTTGCATAAATGGAGTTTTGTTGATCCAACCCCACAGAAAAAAAAATAAACTAATATTGACTTTTTTACAGAAATTAATTTTTTCCCAAAGAACTGCTCTCAAATCAACTCATGCTGTGGTGCTGGCGGATGGTTTATTTTTTATGCGTTTTTTTTTGTGGTCATGTTTTTAACTCTTTTGCTGGGCTCGGCCCGGTCATCAATTTGGCGATTGCGAGTGGCGTTTTAAAAGCGTTGATGGCTCCTCTTCGTCAAAATCAATCAACTTCCACCACACATCCTACTCAAAAATGCTGCTTTTAATACACAGAAAATTTTGTAATCCCCAAAAACCACGAGCAGGAAAAAAAGTGAAAAACAAAAATCGTAGGTATCCGATGAAGTTTTTACAATTTCATTGCCGCTGGTGAACGCGTTGATGAATAAGCTTCTGTGGGTGAGTCAACAAAAATCGAATTTTTTATGTCGAAGCTAAAATTACTTGTGAAAAGAGTGGCAATATTTTTGGTTTTTGGTTAATTGAGGTTATTCGAGGGGGAATTGTAGAAAAAATTGCTTTTATTGAATTGTGCGATGATTTTTAACTACTTCACTTTTTTTTAGCAGCGGAAATAAAAAGAATTGGGAAAGCACATTTTTAGATTGAAGTTTGATTTAGGACTTTTTAATGGCGATCAGTTGTGCATAGTTTTTGTCAGTTTTTTATGGACATGCTTTTTTATAAGGAGGATGAAACATGGCTCAATGCATTGACTCATTGCATACTTCAAAACTGTCTTTTTATTGAGCATTGGTGATACTCGAATCAATTGGTTTTATTCAATTCCTTGTGTAAAACAACTTTCTTTTATGTATGTGTGTAGGTAATCTTTCATAAGGCAAACTCATTCACCCAACTTGACAGTCACCGTAAATAAACAATTTTCATGTAATTCACTGAAACATACAAATCGATTATATTTTTTCTCAATCTCATAAATTTCACCCACATCCCCTTGGCCTACCCACTGACAATTGACAGTTCAAATTGATTTATTGACAGTTCGAACTGGCCGCCATTTTGGTATGCCTGTCATTTGCCAGTAGTGGATAACAAATTTATCATGGAGCATCTAGAACCACAATAACAGGTTTTACAGCTCGGTATAGACGATCAACATTTTTGATAAAACATCATCATGAGTGACAAGGCACATTTTGACTTGGCTGGCTTTGTTAATAATCATAATAGCCCCCATTGCACCATAACTTGAACGACATACCAGGGTAGTAAAACACAGGGTGATTCCAAAGCTCGATTTTTACACAAAAAAAAATTGGGACATTGAAAGTCCTCAATTGATGGTGCCGTCCTGCTGAAATGGTGCCGTCCTGCACAGCAATAATTTCACGACAAAAAAAGTCAGTAAACATCGTTTGGTAACGCCATCATTCACTGTGCTAAGGTCGAACCAGCAGCAGCTTTCAAAAAAGTAAGGCTTGATTACACCGCTAGCCCAAAAACTGCACCAACCTGTCACTCGTTGTGGTTGCAGAGGTTGTTCGACTATTTATCTTGGGTTTTCGGAGCTCTAGATGCGACAGTTTGGCTTGTTTACCCAGGCAGAGGAAAAAATACGCCCCATCACACAGAATAATTTTGTTTAAGTATCAACCCATATCGGAAACCTCTTGCTTTTGACTTGTCAAATGTCGTCGTTCAAAATTCTTATGAAACACAAATTAGGACGTACAGAGGAATGCCTTATAGGAGAAGCTGGTCTTAGGACAAATAGGTCAATGTCGCATCAGCTGCTGACCTTAAAGTAAATGGCTCCATGGATATACACCAAATATTTGTAGATTTCTGGCAGGCATATGACTCTAAAAAGAGAAAAATCTTATCGGAATTAGGGAGTCCCCTCAAAGCGCTGGTACGACCGATCAAATGCACAAATAAATAATAACTCACTGGCGAAAGTAAAGATCTAAAATGCAGTAACAGAAGAGTTTGACAAGGTCTTTAAACAAGGGTATGAACTTGAGCAAATGATTTTCAACCTTGCCCTAGAATGGTTGATTAGGGAAACGTCGGTCCAGAGAAGTGCGTCAATAGCAACAACACTGTGCACGAAACTCTCACTCTAAAAAACAGTCATACAACCAGTACTGTGCTATGGTAACCCAGAATTCTCCTCAATGTTTATAAAAATCAGCAGATTACGACTAGCCGGCCACGCAATCAAGATGGAGGACAATTTTTGTATTCGGCCATGCTGCAAGTGAACGTCAAACTTGGAGAAATACTCTAGAGAAGGCCAAGGCTCGATTTGGGTTGTATCGCCATTGCATGCATGGAAATGTCATCGTAATGACAGTTGTATGTTGACAGTTCAAAAATCGCGCTAAATTTAAAATGAGACGTTGAAAATCCTTTATTTCTAACTAAAATCACTATTTTTAGTATAACAAAAGCACATTCAGTCTATAAATCGCATGCAATTTCACTTATTTCATAAAAAAAAATCGATGACCTCTTTTGTGTATAAACCTTGTATCTAATATAAACAAAATCGCTATCGATTTTTTTTCGCAAGCTCTTTTCTTTAATATACCCCGTCAATAATAATAATGCTATTTTAGTACCGATTGCTTATCATGCCAACAATCGCACAAAATTGTTACATATCGAATCCACCTAGAAAATATCGATATTTCTAAAAATATTTGTAGAAAAAAAAACAAAAAAAATATTGTATGTAAGAACAGTGCCCCAACAATTAATCGATATCCTTTCTAAATACACATAAGAAGAAGGCCACAAACTTTGGGAATTTCCCATTTGTCACACCCAGAAAATGTCCTGCACCCAGTTTTTTTTATTATTATCCGAATCATCGAAATTTGATATAATATAAAATATAGTTTTCGAAAATGTTTTCGAAATTCGATGATTATATAAAAATAATATGGAATTTGGTTTATATTTTTTGTGTGTTTATTTTTTATAAATTAAAAAATTGAAAGTGGTTTTCAAGCGATAGAAAAATGAAATTCTTTGTTTTTGTCGGAAAATATACAGAAAATGCGGGTCAATTATTTTTTTACCTGTCATCACTTCTGAGCTGTCTTCGAAAATGTTTCACAATATCGTTCCCCCTCAAGTAGAAGAAGCAGCAACAACACACCACCCCCACGCCGTTTTTTTTAAGTAGATGTATTCTCGTCCTGGCCAGCTCCCCACTTGACCACTTCTCCATCGTGTAAATAAATCGATTCAGACTTGGACAATGCCCAGAATGTCAAAAACGTGAAAAATAAAGGTGGAAAAAAATTTTCGAAAAAAATTTCTCAGTATTTTTGGCACCTAAAAATAGTGTTGTTAAATAGCAACAAAAAAATTATGTTTGTAAATACACGCTTAATGCCTCTAGCACGACGGGAACCTGCCAAGTAGTGGGGTGCAGCGAGGGGTCTGACTTGATGATCATCACCAGTTGCGGTGTGGGAGCGGGGAACAGGGTGGTTTTTTTAGAAGGCGGGTGGCAGCCAAGTTGGTCGGACTACACGGTGTGGAAATCATTAAAGTTGGGCACAGATTAGCGAAGCATCGAAAATAGAATTTGGCGCGCAAATTATAGCACGGCGGTGACCTCTCTTGCAGCCCAGCCTTGTCATCCATCCCCCTCCACTTACCACTTGTTCGTTCTCACTACAAAGGTTTTAACCGATGGGTTGTGGGGCTTCTCCTCCTATACATTGTGTCCTTTTATGCTTCTTTTTTCGTTTACTATAATACAAAGTGTTGACGTGTCCTTCGAACTTTCTACCTTCTTATTCGATACGATATGAACAATAGAAGCTTAATGGATATGGAAAGGAGGGTGGGGGTTCAAATATGTATAAGGGCCGGAAAATGGTAAATAAAGAGGTGGAAAAATATATAGCTTGCTTGTGGGGGTTGCAGGATTGGGAGGAGGCGAGGCTCTCTGAAAATAACTTGTGAAGCTTAGTTGGAAAATCGACTTTTCCGGTGCTGCACTAATTGAATTTGGAGTCATGGAAAATGTATGACGATGCATTAGTCAGAAAATTCGAGTTTCTATAGAAAATAGTAGATTTTGAGGGTTTGGGAAGGGAGGGTTGTTACTGGTTTTAATGGGTTGATTGAGGGATGAAATTTTCAGCGCTACAGGGCTTTTGAGTTGTGCAGAATGTTAAAAGGATTTTTAGGTTATGCAATTACTTTCAATTGAAATTGTGATGAATGATAAATTTATTTTATTTGGCCGACAATACAAATCGGTAAATGGGGATTATTATTGGAAAATTGCTTTGTGTGCAGAGTCGCATTTTAATATGGTGATATCTGCAATGGATGTCAGTATTATATTCAATTACTTCTTGTGTTCTTTTGGTGAGGTATTGGGTCCAAAAGTACACCGGCAACTGCTTGGCCTATTGGACTACATCCCTATATCTCATATTTGTAGGTTAGACTGCTTTAAAAGGTTCAACAGAATGCTTACAAGCATGGTAGGAAAGAGAAGCTCCATCCTGACCTCCATATAAGGATAAGGCATTATACAACTGGCGATATAGCGATAGTGCAAAAAATAGCCCCTGCATGCGGTGAGACATTATGACATTTACATCTTGGATTGGCTTCGGTAGGCTTTTAAGGCTTTGTTGCATTCCACTTACTGCATTCGTTCTACTTCTTTCTGCAGGGGGTTGCCCAGCATCCATTCGTAGTGTGAACGTCACCACTTGAAAGTCCTCCTACGATAAAGTGGCGATGAAGTGCCAAATTTAACCCAAGCCTAGGTGAACGTCGTTTATTCACGGGTGAGTTGCTGTTTAACCTGCCCAACGATTTCTTTCTTTCGTTCTTTTGGAGATATCAATAAATGGCTCGATTAATGGAGAGCCTTAAAAGAAAAGTCGATCTTCCGCCGAGAAATCCACTTTTTACAATTTGCCACGACACTGCTGAGATCATTATGTACAGTACACAAACTGAAAAGCAAAGGTCGTAGTATGGAACCTAGCGGAACTCCGCCCGAATTTTGTTACAATACGTATTGAAATTTATTATGTAAGTAATTCGGAATTAAGGAGGCAACCGAGGATGAAAATATCATTTGATGTCGTGTGACGTGACAAGTCGTTTGAGTTGAAAAAATTGACGTTTCAGTCGAATTACAACTTTCAGCACAGTGGCCATCTACTCAACTTAGCATTTCCACTCTAGGCCCCTATGCTGAAAGTTATAATTCGCCTGAAACGTTACTTTCTTCGACTCATACGACTTGTCACGCCATACGACACCTCCTTCAGCACACGGGCCATAGTATGGTTATAGGACGATAATGAACGGAACCTTTCGGGGTTTTACATTTACTTTCCACATTTGGGATAGTGGGTTAAATTATGCTTTCCACTGAAGTAGAAAGTAAGATTTTGTTAGGCAGCTATTGAAAAAGGGAATAACATAGGGGAAGATCACAATTGATAGGAAATTGTCTGGACCAATTAATTCCGATTTGATCGAGTAAAAAGCTTTATGGACTTCCGCGAAAGCTGAATAGGCCAATATTACTATCAGTTGGCCTTGAGAAACGAGGATCTTCGCATAGTTGCGGCGATAAAATAATTTGATTAATTAGCGCTTAGGCTATTCTGGGCTTCACCTTCAGTACTGTGAATACCAAGTTTTTTTTATATTGGGGCAAAAGATTCGTGCAGATAGTAACACAGTGAACGGAAATGCTCGAATCGGCCGACTAGGTTATGAAAGCGGTAAATTCGATCATAGGTAGTGAGGAACAGTCTTGCAGAAGTTCTGAGATACCGATGGACTTGTGTAATCGCAATAGGAAACCTATTTCTGCTGAGTGTTTCTTACTGGGAATTTCAGGGAAAGATACAGGATGTCATGATCGAGATTGACTAGGTGGGCTGATTTGATTATGAAATAAAACATTTTCTACGTTCGACACAAAAAAGATATCGAGCTTAGTAGAGCCATATTTTCAATTTGCTAACTTCAGTTAACATGTAGTTAAAAAAAATCATAACAAAATATGCGATTGAACATAATAAATGTAATATTTGTGTATTTACAGTAGTATTCGATACTTTAAGATCAGTTTTAAAAGCATTACCTTATCTGACTAACTTTAATATTAGTTACTATAAATAGAATTTCTTCTTCTACGCACTTAAAATACATTCAACTTTATTAAAAAAAAATTATTATTTACTCAGAAAATCGATAGCGCCACCTTTCATATTCCCACCATAACAAAGATTTTATCAATATAACAACCTAACCTTATACCAGCCATCAATAATTAATAAGGAAAATCTATATTCCACACAAAGCCTAACAATATACATATGTATATTGATTCTATACCACATATGTATGTATGTATATGTACATCCATATGTTGCGGGTAATTGAACTTATAATTAAGGAAACCATCACCGAAACGGAGTTTAAATATTCATATAAAAATGTCAATAATCTCCACTAGAATAATACTACTACTGCACAAAAATAAATAAATCATAATACAAATCTTCTATTTTTGTTGACAAAAAAAAACTGAAATAAATTCTGATTAATAAAATTTTCGATGTTATTACAAAATTTATTATAAATATTTCACAATATTTCTTCTTCCATAAAGTTTACAACAACGAAAATATATATAAAAAAAAGAAGAAGAAATAATAAAGGAAAAAGAAATTTGACCGCTGACTAATCATTAAGAAACTTTCCACATGATTGTGTATAAAATGGCTCTTAAATACCCCGTTATTTATAGCAGCAACAATTTAAAAGCAAATAAAAAACCCGCCGATTGAGAATAATAAAGCAACAAAAATGGAGAAGAATATAAAAAAAGAGTAACAAAAACAAAAAAGAATATATATGCACATATATGTACATACGTATATATTCACATTTACTCGCAACGAAACATATAATCAGTAAAACACACGGAATTGTTTATACAAAATGTGTGAGTCAGGTAAAAGATTATCGAACAATATAACAAGCAAAAAAAAATGAAAAAACGCAAAAGAAAACGCAAGAGGATAGAAAAAAACACAATAATTTGCTTACAAATAAAATGAAAGATAAAAAGTACAACACACAAAAAAAAACGATGAAGAATAAACGACCTAGAACGCCGATAAATGGCAACGGCGCAATAAGCCAACCGCCGCCATTTTTAAGTACATAAAACATGAAATGAGTAAATTGGCAACCATGCATTGCGGTGTGTCTTCTTGGTCTTCTTCTTCTTTTCTAGTTTGCTTGATGTAAGCCGATTTCTGGTACCACACAGTCCATTGTGGACGGTAGTTTTATTGTTGTTGTTGCTGGTATAGCGGCTTAAAGTGCGGACTAATTTCTATGGTGTTTTTTTTTCTGTCCGGGCATAGGTTTAGCTTCTATTAGCCTAGTTGTTGCTGGCGCAGCACACTTTCATTACTTAGTTGCTGTTGTTGTTGTTGTTGCATGAGCTGTCGCTGAATTGCATTGCAACATGTTGTGCGGCTAGGTGTAGACATGAGCCGTGGAGGTTCGTGTGTAAAATTTAATGAAGTTTCCCCCGTCGCGTCCTCCACCATTTGTGGGGCCCACCTCAGGAAATAGGCGGATGAGTAATTTCTTGCGGGGTTTCGTAAGGTGTGCACAGCAGCATGCAATGGAAAATCAGTTTTTCATTCACCATGACTTCGTCTCTGGCCCCTCTCTCGCCATATCACCGTCGTACACTATAGCATTGCTCTGTCATCAAGCTGAACGTTATTATGACTAATTAATTTCTATATGGAAGCCGTTGATTACAATGAACTTTGCAGCAATAATAATTGAAACTGCAAGCAAACTCCAAAGAATGTTGACCGCCATTTTTTTTTCATTATTATTATTTTTCTCACACAATTCTTATTTTTTTCTTCATTAACTTTTAAGGTTCGCGTGATTATAGTTTTAATTGTTTATACAATCACTGAATGCACATGCATATACTACATAACAATCTCTGGATAATTCAATTTTTTTTCCTCTCTAATGAATGTTACTAGTATTTTCTTTGCATTCTTGTTCCCGCCATTTCTCAACGCCCCCATTTTCTTCTTAATAAAGCAAATTCCATATGGAACACACCTTGAATTATGGGTTTCTGCTACTGGTTGTTGTTTTTCTTCTTTATAGCAACTTTTATATTAAACCATAAATTGTTGGTAATATTTTATTTTTGAAGTAAATGAACACAGAAAAAAACTAGATTTATTACCGATAAAATTGCACCTTGCCATTTTTTTTAGTATTTCTGTTTTGTTTTCTGTGCTTAAGAGATTAATTCTTTTAGTCAAGCCACAAGCCGCACCCATCTCCGAAAATGCAATTACCACATTCTTGCTAATGGAGAGAAAACGAGAAAGCGGTCATTTTGATAAAACAAAAAAAAAATAAAGGAATTGACATCCACCTTGACTGTGTGCCTTCTGTAACCTCCTGGAAAAGATTTGCGTGATTTTCTGGAATCATGCGACAACAAAATCCAGTCGAAGGAGCACACTGCCTTATCAACATCCAGACTCTATTTTTATATTTATTTTTTCGCTTATTTTTTTGGGTAAGGTCAATGCAGTGCGATGACACTTTTTTTATGTCATCATCCAATGATGGAAGTCGTTTCTTTTAATTTTTTTTTATTTTCACTATCAAATTTTATTATGTCTGTGCAGACGGGCACTGTATAAATGTATAAATGAAAATTTTCCCCATTTTTGTTGTTGCTGGTCCACTCTGAAACGTGGGCTTTTTGATTCGATTGTTACGATCACAGATGATGAGGGGTCGAGCCATTATATTACAGTGTTCAGGTTTTTCATTTTGGCTTTTATGTTTAGCAGTAGGGCGAATTTAAATAAGGTTAGGGGTGTATAATGAACATAAGGGAGAAAATAACTTTTTGTTATTCCGACATACATATGTATATATAATAAAATATAAAGGGTGGGAAGACGAAGTATGGCTCCTTTTGAAAACCCCTGGTGGTTGTTTACATACATATATACTTTCTCCGTACTTTTCTAATATAGTTTATTCATTGGCAGCAGAGTAGATAACTGTGACTGATCAGGTTGAAGTATGGGATTTGTAATTGAATAATGGGGTTGGATTTTTTTCGTCGTACTATATATAATGCCATGTATATGCATATACTAAGTCAGTTGTTAAACCCCTTAGGTATAGTTTGAAACAGGGGATGAATTGAATCACGGGGTTGCTGCTATAAATCAAAAAAACTTGTAACTAATGTCAATTTTGTTTGTCACTGTGTACGCGAGTATCGATTACTTTAATGTTACAATCAGCTGTGAAAAACTTTCCGGTCCTATTTGTTGGTTTAGCTGTGTTTCAAGATAATACCTAGATTTTTTAGAGAATATTTAGTTTATGTAGAATTTTTTTAATTTTTGTTCAATGTGCTAGTTTTGATGAGAGAAATTGTACGCCCCGATATTTTTTGAGTCCCTGATGGAATACGGAACTGTGACGTCCCGGGCACGGCCTTGATAGTGTGGATACTCCTCAAAAAGGGATCCCTCAAAAGGTGCTCGCTATCTAACTGCTATCTCTCCTTGCATTTCTTGCTTTTCTCTGTTTCTTTGTGCTTCGTAATGCTTAAGCTTCTGGTGGATGACCTCTAGCACCACATCCATCATTCCCCACAAATCCTCCCCTCCGACCTTATCATATGGTCCAGTATGTTCTCTGGTATTAGCTGCACCTCAGCAACTGCTTCCAAACCTCGGGCATTTGAATAGGACATGCTCCACGTCCTCTTTATCGTCCGGGCATTCCGGGCAGAATGGTGAATCGTCCAACCTGAAACGGTGAAGGCTTACCCTATAACCTCCATGCACACTCAGGAATTGTGTGAGCTAGTAACTCACTTCCCCATGTTCCCTTATAACTCACTTCTCCACATTTGGTATGAGTCTATGGGTCCACCGGCTGGGCCGTTAGAAGACTCGTCCCACATCCTCTGCCACGTTGCGATGGATAAGCTGCGCGCGGGATGTTTAGCGTCAGTACTTCATCATATATGATGATCCACAGGAAAGGCCCTAGGACGGAGTCTTGGGGACTCCGCAAGTTGTCCTGTACTCCCTTACTCCCTCGTCGATCTTGCTCCACCTGGCGGTTTTTAAAGAATTCTTCACGTCAAGCGTTATCAATGCCCAACTCTTATTCACATCCATTGCTGCCCTTGCAAGTTTAGTCACCATATTGACAGCATTCGCTGTCGATCTAGCATTCCTGAAACGGAATTGCCTTTCCGACAAACCGCCTTCCCGCTATACAAGACACAAGTGCCCACGTCGTTCCTTTTTACTGGTTGGCCTGTTACTGGTACTGGGAATGTGAAGGTCAAGTAATGTGCTTTTGGCGAACGCGATTAGCCATCGCTTCTTTGCTTACTACATAACTCGTAACAAAATGAAACTGACAATGAGTTATCTTAAGCTACACTCAACTAAATTTCCAAGAAAATGGCTGAACTTTGCGGCATCCCGGTTGAAAAACACTGGTGTAATGTCTAGTAATAAGCTTGGTTCGATAGAAGGAATAGAAGACAGGATAGGTTAATAGATGTCTGGGAGTACTGAAGGAGGACTTGATGGTCCTTGCGGTTAAAGGTCAACACAATAATAATTTTCTTCTAAGCTCAGACTTTTATATTAAAAATAAAAACTTAAAACAACATGTGTTAATTGTAAATTGTAACTGTCAAAATTTCTAGCAAAATAAAAAGTGACAGAAGGAACTTAATCAAAATTTTATTGCTAGTTGAAACTGACAGATGGCAGCTGTCATTTCAAGTAGTTTTTTAAGTGTTATATTTTTACATTCAAATTGCATAAAATAAAACGCATTTATACTAATACTATTTTCTTTTCTCTTTTTCAGGTAAGGATATCAAAATAGTTACAAACTTTAATACGATCACGTAAGCACATTTATTATGACAATTAAAAAATAGAAAGTTTAAGCCATTTTACAACATCTTCTATCATCGCTAGCGCTACGTCAACTATGTTCGAGTCTTTTTAGTACATTAAATTATATTACGTCAATTTATCTTTTAAGTATCTCTTTTTCAAAAAATTATTATCTTCCCCGTTGTAGTATACTTGAGGCAATCAAATCAAAGTGCACTTTACTGCGCAAATTGTTCATGAACCGCGCGTTCCATGCCCCCTAGCAATACTCCATTCACTCTCTCTTTCCCACCAGCCAGCAGTGGAGATAACAGGCGCGGGGGCAATAATATAACCCGGTCTCACTAACTTCTAGATAACGGTCGTAGTCATAAAGTGAAAAAATTAGTGATAAAAATCCGGTGTTATCTGGCTCTCTCGTTTATTGTATTTTTTTTTGTTTGTTTACGTCATCATTTTTACAGCGAAAAAATAAAGTAAATAAAATTGCATTCCTCGCTGGTTTGGGGTGGGTGCAGTGAAAGTGTCTCTCCTCGGTGCGATAAACTGCGCTTACAGCATCGATTGTGCTCAAGTGATTATTTTTAAACACACAATTAAAGTTTTGTTTTTGTTTTATGTTTAAAAATAAAAATTTTCCACCCCTTCTTTTTTTATCTATTGTTTACGGCTATGGTTTATATACATACATACATATACACCGAAAGTGCTTTGGTGGTTGTTATCTTTCGTAAAAACATATGGATTTAGTATAAAACTGTATTTTTTTTATCATGTTACATAAAATAAATAAAAAAAACGGGAAAAACGTAATGAAAACCGATAAAACCTACAGACACGTTTTTGATGGCAACGTGTTTTTTCAACCTTGATAGACGCTGTCACTGGTTTATCTGTCAAAAAAAGCATACAGTGCAGCCAACTTAACTGTGAAATACTTTTTTTTTATTTATTGTCATCGGTTTGGTGTCGTTGTATTTCTATAAGAAAAAAAAATATGTTATCAACCGACCTTCGAGCTTTATTTGGGTTAAAAGATTTTATTCAATTTTTTTTTTCTTATTTTTATTTTCGTTGCTTTGCTGGATAAATTTTTATTTTTTTTTACGTGGGGATTAAGTATAGACAGTCTTTACTGTGGTCATTTTTTGACACGTGCCTGAAAGTGGTAAGAGTTCATCAACCACGCAGTATTGAGACGAGATAAGAAAGATATTTTTTTTATATTTTTCTTTATATAACCAACAAAAAAACAACTGAAACGAGTTGGGGATTTTTTCTTTCTTTATTCTGGTGCTCTAATGTGTGTGTTTGTGATGTGTGCTCTTTCTTATCTATCCGGAAGTATAGTGTTAAAGACACACCTGCGGTTAATTTTTATTACCATAGATACTATTGACATTGACTTACTGTATTTCGTTTATAAAAAGAAATTTTCAATTTTGAATTTTTTTTTGTTTTTTTGTTTTTGTTTCTTCTTAATTTTGATTTTATTCTGTTGGCAAGATCTTTTTTTTTTGCTTTAATTTGAATTTGAGATTTTCTTGTTAACAATATTTTTTCTCCTTTCCTTCTTTTCTCTGGAAATATACTTTTTATTAATGATTCTCTGTAAATTGAATTTAGTTTAAAAAAAAAGATTAAATTCGGCTTGAACCTTGTACATTGCTTGTATAAATGTATTGGGCGTAGGCGTGCTGTAAAATTATCAATAGTATTTATTGCGCCGAGATTTTCAACATTTATGTAAATTATTTTTAGAATTATTATTTTCAAAATTCTTGCATAAAGTAGTATTTTATTAATTGTGAACATCTGCTTAGTGTAATAATCCTGTTTTCAGTTGTAAAACGAAACGAATTTTAAGTTGTTGGAAGAAATTTTTAGCATCTTGAATATATTTTTGATATTACGGATATACAGGGTGCGTTTTTATGTTCCAGTCCAATTTTTTTTTGGTCGCCATTTTAGCTTGGTTGTCATTTGTCAGTTCATATTTGACAGTTATGGATAGTAGTCGATAACAAATTATTAATGACAACATGTTGAAGTTATTAATTATTAAAACATTTTATTTAAATAATCGTTCAATTATGAATACACGAAGAAGATTGCTTGATTTTTTTTTGTGTTGAATCATATGGCAAGTAAGTCACAGTCACAGTCGGCATATTGGGAAAATTTGCATATACTTGGAGATAAAGCAAAGTCTGGGCGATAGCGTAGCCAACGTACGCCAGTTGATATTGATGCAGTGAGGGAGAGTGCAACAATCGAATGTTATAGTAATGATTGGAAGTTGAAGATCAATTTTAGCAAATGTGAATCGACCCTTTTCCGGACTTCTCTAAACTAAGCTTTCGTGATAAGCAATCATGCTGCACAAGTTTTGGAAAAAAATCCGAAGTGAAAAACCTTCGGCTCTGGTTGGATTGATATTTGTATTTGAATAGAAATCTAAGTGCTGCAATGAAAACCCATTTTTCATATGACAAAAAGGCCATTTGGCTTCAGTAAGTTTCGAGGGCCCATGTCCATGAGTTTATTTCTTGATGTGAAGTGTCATTATCCTTATTAAACAACTTATACGTAGACGAATTCCGCTGGTTGGTTGGTTAGTTGCTTCAAGTGGCGAGGCCCGCATACTCTCTGCTGATGTCCAATTAGCACATCAGCGCCGTTTTGATACCACTCATGTTCATGACCACTAGGCTTGTTACGGTTGTTAGATACCTTTTTTAGCATTCAAGAACTGTATCTATATCGTTGGAAACTCCGTTGCTATATCCTCAAGCTCACTCAGTATGTGTCTGCCAAATGAACTATGCCTTTCCCTGGCTCGTGCCGGGCATTTCCACACGAAGTGCACAATAGTTCCTTTTTCATTTAGATCCTTGCATCTACGGCATGATGTGAAAGAATGGGATGCCTATTCTTGATGCATAGATACTCTCCTAATGGCCATCGTTCAATTCTGGACGTTGATTTCGATTGCTGCATAAACATTAGACTGATAGTCGGTAATGCAGATTTGATCTTTTCCTCGATCTTGAACGTTCTTGTCAACCTATTTTTTAAATAAGATTTATGTATAGTTGTTGAAATACTATATTCAATCAATAAATAAAGCACATATTTCTGATTATTTCTAGGTTCAATAAACGCATGTTCCTGGGAGAATTCCCCTCTGACAGCCCAACGAAGGCGTTGACTAGTAAATAGATATTGAATTGAAATGACATTGCCACTGGTTTCTATTTTCATACAAAGCTTGTCTAATGCTGATTGAATTCAGTGATCGAATGGGAATCGATTTTTTGGGGGACGATGGTAATGCAGAGTGGCCCTTACGATGGCCCAAACTGTTTTTTAAAATAATATCAGTGTTTCTTTTGAGTCGGCTATTTTTTTTCTTATTGAAATGCCATTTTCAATCACCATGGATTCAACAAACTCAAAGGCGTCTTCCAGGCTGCACCCTATGATTGCTCCAACGAAGCCTTTGACTACTAGTGGAATTTGAACATAAGAACAAAAGGTGTATGATTGCACACGAACACATGAAACGGTCCAAAAATGCAATCGAAATGCCCATTTATCCCTTATTCGATTTCTTCTGTCATCTTCAGATATCTCTACAATATCCATTGACGTTCCATTGCTGGTATGCTTTTTGTCCTAATCTCTTTGCAGCAATTTCTATAATTTTCCTTCATTTTTTTTCGCCATTTTCTCTTCTTCTTTTCTTATTCTTCATCGTCTTGTTCATTTTCAATTTGTTTTAGTAACGAAACATTGAACAGTGATTGCCTTCCAATAAATAAATGGAATTTGCCTAGTGACAAGGATAAAATAAAATTCTGAGCAAAAGGACGAAGGTTTCTCTGCTCCTGGCATACTCTCAACTAAAAAAGAAACAACAAAAAAATCCTGATACTGAAAAATTCTTAATACTAAGCCGGATGGTAACATAGGGGCCAGCTATACTCTCTGGAGGAGAAGAGGATACGTCAGAATCAGTCTTTGGGATATTGTAAATCTTTTGGAAAATTGAATTCGGGGTTTTTTTTTGAAGATGTAAGGAAAATGTTTTTTTTTGTTTTTTTTTATTCTATAAAGTAAGCTTATGATTTGTGAGCTTTTCAGATGTTTAGAAAGCGTCATAATTGATTAAAATCAACCCTGTTTAAATATCTTAAACAAAAGTCTTGCATTTCCCTTTTGTTGTTGTTGTTATTATTTTTTTTTTTGTATTCAGGATATTTCGAATTGTTGAAAGGAGAATGTTGTTGTATTTTTTTCCTCCATTTGGGGGGTTTGATGGTAGAGAAACAGACATAACGGAAAAAATCGATATTTCTGAACCGACCCATCCCTTAGCGCGCAATTTCCAGACCACATGGCTCATGGTCGTGTTAGCAACTTTTCATAGTTATGGAGCCGGGAGCTCCCAGTTTTAATGCTTTTTCCTTCCTTTTATGTCTTCGTCTGCTTATGTGTCTGCTTCCCTGCTGCCCTGCCGCTGCCAATAGTCCTGGATTTGTTTATATAAATTATGTATATACTTATGTACTATTATATATAGATGTTTATATATTTATGTGTGTATGTGTATATACAGGAATCCTATGTATGCAAGTAGGCAGAACAGCAGCAGCAGCAGGCACATGCTCCAAACAATATTTTTTCCCTTCTTTCGTTTTGCCTGTGTGTGCTTTCGGGGTGAAAATCCCTGGCGGAGTCACATTGGGGATGTTTTCATGTACACATCCCCAGACCTCCCCCCGATTTCTCATCCCAAATCATGACTGTGTTTCTACCCTCGTCATTCTTCGTTTCCTTGGGTCTTCTTCTTCATCATACCACAGTGGGAAAAAATGTTTCAGGGCTGAGCAAAGATGGTTTATCATACAACACGTAAAAGTTCGTGTTCTCTGGGCTTTTTTTTTGGTTCTATTTGTTGTTGTTGTTATTGTAAGGATGTCAGGACTAATGTTGTTGATGTTTTTTTTGTATTTCTTTTTTTTACGATCGAAACCTCTACAACTACATACATTTTCGGGGCTGGAAGTTTTCCTTGATTCTCATCTATAATGGCTTCAAAGTTTTCATGAACGATTTTCGCGTTCTTCTTCTTCTTTTTCGGTGTTATGCCTGTTATCTTAAATCTAACATCTCCCAGCCATCATGACTCATGCCCACAACTTTTCTTCGCATTTTTTTCTCTTTGTATATAATACATGCATATATGTATACATTTTGTTTCATTGTGTGTATACAAGTTTTCCCCGAAAAAAAAAATACCATTCAATCCCCTCTGCACCACATCCCCTAACTTACAACCCTCCACGTACCCCGCGTCCACTCCTCCATCCATTGGGTTCCTCGTTACCCCGGAAAAACTAAAAAGGTGGATGGATGGTGGCTGAAAGTTCTTTAAATCGAGTCGGTGGAGTTTTTCCCTTGAAACTTTTCCTTTCCTTTTTCCCTTTTTATTGCGTTCTTATCTTTTTATTGAGATACTTTCATGGGCCCTGAAACCTGGAACCTGGGCTCCTGGCTCCCTTCATCTTCTTCTTCTCTTATACAATTTTTTTTCTTCGTATTTTTGTTGTTTTCCAAATATTTTCCAGAGAATTTTTGAAGCTAAATATTTCTTCGTATCTAATTTTGAAGATCTTTTTCTGATGGGGGCCGCTGCCTTGAATGAATGAAATGTTTTTAAGGGAAACGTGGCCTCTGTGCGATATCGAGAAGAAAATTTTCTTTGTATATATGTATATAAAATATAAAAAATACAAACAATTTTTTTGGGTGCTTTTCATTATGGAAATTGAGCAAATTAAAGATGATGAAAAACTTAAAGTGGATTTAATCATACTTTTAGGAATTTTGTAGGTGAAAAATCAATACCAAAAGCGACAATTTTAAAGATTCTAAACCGTTTGGAGTCAGTTTTTCAATTCTATTCTTTATTATGTGCGGAATATACTGTTTTGTAAGATAGTTTAGAGATCGTATCTTGAATCATGTAGAATCAAGCTGGGCACAACAGATCAGCACGATGCGTATAATATTTGCATCCTCCAAACTCCCTTTAACCTATCGTATACTTTTTCTATCGTTCGAGCTAAGCTTACTATTAGTTATTGACGGACTTGACGCACTGGTAGAAAAAAGTCGACACTTGAGCTTAGACTTTTATACCGGAGACACACTTGTGGTATAGCAATTGCAATTTCACTTAAACCGCAAGTGTGTCTCCGTATACTGAAAAAAAATCCCGGTGTACACTTGGAATACAGAACAGTGAAACTCAGTATCTCAATTGAGAAAAATATCGTGGCTCAGTATACCCAAGATTTTCACCAGAAAATAGTTAGAACATAAACCAAAATGGTACTTTAGAACAGAATTTTAATTTTTATTTCTGGCAGCACTGCCTGCATGAATCTGTCAATCGGCGTTTGCCATTTCTTGTGACATGTTTCTGTGCTCAAAACAACAACAACAGAACAACTCAGTATACTAATGCAAGTGTCTCTTCACATTTTTATATTGCAATATGACTAAACTGCAATATCTCGATCTCAATTGCTATACCACAAGTGTGTCTCCGGTATTACATAAAAAAATGAGTGCCTGAAATGGAATTCTGTCTTCTCTGCCAGATAAACGGAAATCAGAGTGATAAGACCTTGTCTAAACTAGTATGGTGCTATCAACTTGGCCTTGATGACTTGGATATTCGTCATCGGGATCTTCGAATGCAATGGAGGGCAGAGTTCAGGCCAGGCACTGCTTTAACACTGTATTCATTGGTGTAGAACCGGCTGTTAGGGCATCATCAGCTTGGTGAAGATGATCCTTGACGATCGGACTGTGAGAAATATACCAAAGACTAGAGATCCATGCCTAGTTTAGCCAACTCCTGATGATTCTATCTAGCGTCGAACAGCAAGCTATAACCGGAAAGATAGAAAGGATTTAAAAAAAACTGGCTATAACATGGAAAGTCGAAGGGCCATGCGCTGCGTGGATTCGAACCACGGAACTCTGGGAAGGTAGTCGGGCACTTCAATCCCTAAGTTATCGAGGCCCCGATTTTGGTTTGTTTATCGGACACTACGCTCTCCATTACTATCTATGGAGGATTGGAAAAGCAGAGGGTGTCAGCTGCAGGCTCTCTCCCGAAGAGGACGGGTGTGTCCTCCATATTATCTCTGGCTCTGTACCACAATAACGAGTAGCAGAATGTAATTGTTTAATGCAACCTGTCCCAAACAGAGTGATTGATCTAGTTTCCAACGGTCTGGGCTGAAAATCTGAAGTACAGGTGCTGTAGTACATTAGATTGAAAATGGCTGTCTCGGTACTTTTTCGTCTGATACTTTATTCAAGAAGAAGAAGGGAATTACATATTGTAGTAGCGCATTCCATATTTTTGAAAAACAATTTTAATTAATTCGAAGTTTATTTCATAATTACCCAAAAACGCGGAACCAACTAAATTCAACAACAATGCATAGGTAGACAATACTCCCATAATTCTTTCTATGCAATAACAAAAATTATAATTATACACCAAAAACAGGTTTCCCTTCTTTTTATCACCATATTTCATATTTTTTTCTTCATTCCGTGGTTGAATTTAAATTCTCCTCACCCCTGAAGGATGATATCCAGAAGATCTCATTATTCATACTAAAAAAAAAGGGTAGAATCCTTATTAAGGATAGAAAATTCCAACAAAAATGCACTCACACCTAAATAAAACCCGGCACACACGCACACACACTAATCCGTGGCCATTCATCCGTTGTGAAGCGATAAATAAAGGATAAAAAAAAGTACAGGGTCCTGTTGTCCATCACTTCTGCTCTGCAATGCACATTTTTTGTTTGAAGGGTTGAGAGAAAAAGTGGTTATATTTTTTATTTTTTTTGGATTTTACTCGTCGTCCACGTCTCCTTTTTTTTAAACAAAGAAACGTCAGAGGTCGGGATGTATCCAAGGACATGGAGAAAAGGGTTGATTCATAAATATAATTTTTTTTCTTCGTTTTCCCAATTTCTATGTTTTTTTCCTGGTGTCTTTCTGGCAAAGGGTAGTAAGAAAATGTTTCCTTCATCCCTTCAGCCGCCATATAGCCGACGTTTCTGCAGCACTGGGACCATTAAAATAACTCATAAAAGGTAAGTATAGAAGAGGAGAGGAAAAACCGCTTCTGATACACAAGGAGAAGAGGGACGGAAAAAAGGGACTTTCCAGGTTCATTATTCAACTTTTATGATAAGAAAGAAGAGAAAAAAAACCATTTTTTTTGGTATATAAAAGGCACGAAGAAAATTGGCAAGGACTATACATAAGACAAAGAAGAAAATATCCATTTTTGGTGGGACACGGCTTGTAAGGATGTGTTACAGCCAGAAATAACTCAGCAGAAAAAAGAAAATTTGAGGGCGAACAAAAAAAAAATAAAAATAACGAGAGAGAAAATTATGATCAGGATGGAAAAACTGAATGAACGAAATAATATGCGCCTGGGGCTAAGCCGACATGAAAGGAATTTAGTTATGAAGAAAGCACCTTTTTGCCTGCACAGAATCTGCCATTTTTTTTTTGCGAAGGAGGACCTCATGTGGGCTTGAAAATTGCGTTTAAAGATTAAAAATAATGAAAATTCTAAGCCAGAAGATAGGAAAACGTAACCACGTAGAAATAATTACTAGGGCTTCGTCGATTTTTTTTTGTTTTGTTAAAAAAATTGTAATGACGTAATTTTTTGTAGTTACCACAGAAAAACGAATGATATTTTGGGTTTAACCAACCCACCACTAGTTTTTCTTAATTCTTGGGTTTGCATATGAATGGAATCTTTTAGGATCATTGTACTTTATTAAATAAACATCAATAGGAGGAATTTAAGCCATTTTCAAGATCCTTAGCCCACTACAGCTTCCATGAAAAGAGATAGAAGTAGGATCTCCGAGCAATGCGGTCAGTTTTGACCTTCCCCGGCCGGAGTAGTTGTTCACAATTTAAGTATTAAGGATAGTAGCGTGGCGTGACGTTCTATCTGGCATCAAGGTATAGGGCTGCACCGTCCTGTTTTTTTATGTGACATGCAACTTTGATCTTGTCTCCTAAAATTACTTCATTATACGACGATTGACTGCAGTTGTGCATGAGATACTATGGCCTTACGACGAATGATAGTCCTGTACTTCTGCTGTACTCCACGGCATTCCCGGACCCTTTGAGGATCAGTAGAGACTCTACTCCCTTGGATCGGATGTGATTCCTCATATCATAACATATTTTTGACAGCACGAAGAACGCATTCATTGGAATACCTTTCTCCTCTTTACCGTCGAACTTTGTCTGTTCCTTCTGGTCCCATAAGATTAAATTTGATTCATCGGAAAGACAACCCTTTTCCAGTTGGCAGCTGTCCAAATTCGTCGTTCTATCGCCCATTCCAACCGTTGCTTCTTAATTTTTCTCATAAGCAGAGGCTTCTTGGTCGGGTTTCTTCATCTAAGACCTATCTCGTTGAACCTTTGTTGAATAATTGTTCCTGTACTAAATTCCTCTCTTCTCATTGAAGCTGGTTTGAATCGGGATCGATTCTCATTTTTTTGTTACAGCTTTTTCACATTAAATTCACCCTTTTGCAAATCAAATTAATCCTATTTTTAGAATTGTCAAATTATGGTGCTTCGATTTTCCGCTTCTGTTCAATGGCGTTGCTATAAGTAAAAAGATGGCTATACTAGGTTTGGGTATAAGGAAACCGAGTAAAAACGGCGCTTTTCAATAGTCATGGAATAGCATGGTTTTTCAGTTGGTATTGACGTGGTAATAGGTGAAACACATGTGGTATCGTGGTATATGTTTGTGCAAGCATGTAACAAAAATCTATATTAAACGAATGATTACTATTACTATTGATCTATATTGATCTGCGTTACCGTAGACAACAAATTCATGTCATACTGAGATTTTTAAGCTCGAAATTTTTCTGAAATATAATTTAATACTTTCGAGACTCGATTACAGAACCGCAATGCTAAAATGTTCTTGTAATTCAAACGATCGTTCTCATGTAGTTGTAGATTTCCTTATATATTTCAAAATTCAGGAATTTACTACCCATGAAAAAGCATCAAAATAAAAAAAAATGAAACAATTTCAACATCTTTTCGTTCTTCCTGCAACAATCGAGTAAAAATAAGATCCTTTAGTATCGATTTTATAACAAAGCAAACAAAAGAAGAAGAAAATAAGAAAAAAAAACACCTAAGATGCAGCTATGTAGTCCTTCCTTGAACATCGCATATAGCAGAACATCCGCTTTAAGGAACAACATCGCAAAAAGTCTACAAAAACTGGGATTACATGAGGAGAATCTTAACCAGCTCCATCTACCTACCACCTTGCTGTTTGTGTACCCTAAAAAGGGGACTGTTGTAGAGAGTGCTAGGAGGGAGGGAGCAGAGGATCATGAAGATATCTGATAAGAACGATGCAGCTAAAAGGGAATAAGTGGAACGGGACCATCTTTAAGTGCCAGTCATTTTGGTAGAGGCACTCTATCCCAGGCAATACTCAACCCCATAGCATCTCCTCCACTATACACCGACAGATATACACAATCGTATTACTGCAAGTGGAACGGGCGTCGAGATGCGGCGGGTTAGAAAAGGTTGGGGGGGGGGGTTTATATCCTTGTCGTCCTTCTTTCGTTTGTAGTATTAAAACCGACGAACGGAAGGAGCACAGAAGGATTTGAAGCTGTGTAATAGTAGTAGCTGGTAGCATGTCTCCCCAGGATGAAGATTGTGAAGATTGGGAGCTTGAGCTGAGCGCTGTGTGTCTGCAGCCGACATGTCTTCTTCTATGTAATGGCGGACGGCTGTGACTGGTGTAATTCAAGGAAACTGAGTGTTGCCCTTCTCTCACACTCCAAATCCTGACATTTAGAATTACTCGAGCATAAAAGGAACGAAAGCGGGTAATTTACCGGCGGAGGATGAGGTAGGGGGCTTGAGGGTGGAGAGCTTTATATGAGGTCATATAAAGACAAATGACACATTAAAGGACTTCTTCTATAGTGGATAGGTAACTATTTTTGGCCCTGCTGACATCAAGTACAATATTCTGTCTTTTATAGCGAAAATGTTCTTATGCTGTGTATGGAGGAGCTAAGGAGGTGTTGTATGTACAGAGTATAGTAGTAGCATGACGCGAACGGGTGGTGGTGTATGGTGGTGACGATGGTGGTTTCAATTAAGACAGAACCAGAAAATTAATTTGGTTAAGGAATTTCCTTGGTTGTTTCTATTGATTAAGTTAATTTCGTGACCAAAGACCTTGAACTAATCCCTATGAAGGTAAAAGATTACTAGGAAAAAGGTTCACCTTAGATAACTTTTGTCTTGGGTATTTTTGTTGTTGTTTTTTTTTGATATACATGTGTGAATTTTGTGCGTGTGTACGATGATAGAGCGGCTTAAACCTTGTCCTTAATAGGGTTATATCCTTTTTTTCTATGGCATTATTTTTCTTTATGCGGAAAAAACCTTTCAATTTTTTAGTATAAGCTGGTATTATGTTTGAAAACTTAGATGGAAGAGATATAGTGGCTTTATATACTTAGTTTTATTGCGTTCGAAAGCGTTTCGATATAAACAATACTTAAGAAGATTGAAAAAAAGAGTGCCTTTAATCCTTCTTTGCTATCATGGCTGTGTTTTATGTTAGATTGTTTTTGTGATTTGAGAAATCAATGCTATTTAAAGAAAAGACTCTGAAAATTAGCTCTTGAACAATATCTTTAATGTTTCTCGGGAGTCCGCCAAATCCGGCGGTCGTAGGTGCCAGTCGATACAAATTTTTAAATTATTCATTACACGCATTATTGAGTTGTGGTGTTAGATGCTCCATAATGAATTGTTATCATAATAGTCGATAGAACTGTGAAGTACGAAGTGACAAATGACAGCCAAACTAAAATGGCGGCCAAAAAAATGAGCATGAAACATAAAACGCAACCTATACTTGTATTTTTATATATGCACAAAAGTTATGTCGCGATGTCAAAACACTGTACTACCATAAGAGGTGATTTTTTTGATTTTTCTGTGACTGGGTGCTTAGAATATCAAAACCCCTTATAGTCAGAAGAATAGTCGCAAACTATCAATGGCAAGCGCGAGTCACAAAAGCTTGTGACTTATGACTGGTCACAATCTAGAATGTGTGCTGACTACGATGGCCCCGTCATATTTACGAATCTCTGAAGAATGAAAACTAACCAGGATTTATTTTCAATGGTAGAGCAACAGAAAAAAAGAAGCGTAGAAAGACCAAGAAATATTTGAATAGATGATGTGCCAGAATATATAAGAAAATGATGTATAGATACGGTGACCATATTTCCGAGAAGGAAATACAGTACAAGCAGAACAAAAAAGACTAGCAGGGGGAGAGAGGTGAATCTAAAATTTCAAATGGCAACACCCATTTTTTTCACGGATTCTGATTCTTCGCAGGGAAATATGAAACTTTTTTCTAAAAATTTGTTTTATCCGAAGCCCGCCTGCCCCCCAAAAATCATCAAAAATCAAAATTATCCCCAAAAATCATGTAGGGTAAAGAAAAGCTTCGGATAAAAAATTGTTTCTAGCAAAAGTTTGATACTTCTCTAGGGGGTCAGATTTGTGTTTAAACGATTCCACCCTCCAAGTTGAGCAACTTTCGTTCAAAACTTTTTTCACGAAAACCTACCCTGCCTGCCTACCCTAAGGTTGTGTACAATTATCACGTTCCTTCCAAAAATTGTTTTATTCTCAAATAGTTTGCAAAAATACGGTACATTATACAGCACGCTGTGTAGATAGAGGACATTTTACAACTTTTCAAAGATTAAAAATTCCAGAGGACAGGTACACTGAAAAGAGTGCTGTACTGTACAATACAGTACGGTTGGTCACCGTATGTATAGATAACTCCAGCAAACCGGAGGCACGAAGGAAAGACACATGAACCCCAGACCCAGTACTTAAAAATCAAAAACATAAGTTAAGGTCTTTCAATTACTTAAATTACGAAATTTTAGTGCGCATGAATTATCAATTTGTAGGCTAGGATCAACGATTCGTCAAAATCGCATGATCAATCAAAATCAACTGATCCATATGAGATGATCAAATTTCTGGCTATGTCCGTTATAGAAATTCGTTTATCTTCGTCCTGCAGTGTTAAACTTAAAGTACGTTTGTTTAAGTTTCGCGGTCTTCTTGAGTGGTAATCATATTTCATCACATTACCTTCATTGAACCGCCTAATAAGCTCTGAAACTGTTGTCATCGCTTTCGTCGTTGACTGATCGCATTAATCGAAGTTTAACGTGTTGTAGAGTAAAAGATCGTGAAATGCTTCAGTAGCCTCTGGAATGGTAGTAGTCGGACATCTTAAGCAGTTGGAAGAACAGTTTTGTGCATCATGAGGATTATTTAATACTCTACAATTAAAACCATTACGATTTTTAATGCATGATAATTTTATGCCATTCATCCATGATTAGTAATTTTTAATTACAGCTGTATGTCGTACTTTGGCTCAAAAGCACATCTTTTGTTTTTTATTGACACAAGTGACATGTGGAAACTATTGTTTGTGGTGAAAAAGCGTGATCTACTAAGATTGCTATTTTTATATCTTGTAAACAACTTATGCGATGTTGTATGAATACTGTTATTCGTTATATATATTTTTTTATATCAAGTCTAAGCTCACGTGTCACCCTTTTTACTACCAGTTCGTCATTTCGTATCCGTAATGGTGCAATGTCTAGTAGTAGTAAGCTTAGCTCGTTATATATTTGAAGCATTCTTAATGAGTACCTAGAAGTGGTAATGATTTGCCTTGTTCTGGTTGAAGAAGATGGCTGATGAAGTTAACATGTATCCTTTTAGTTTGTTCATAATATGACTGTCGCTGGAGATATGATTTCGGGCCTTTACCGACTCCACCTTGTGTAATCTATACTTGTATGTTAATATAAATCTACGCAGTATAGAGATGTGCTTGTAATGTGAATTGGTTCGATTCTCAAAAGTGTTATAGATTTGATTAAGTGAATCGATTCAGTATTTCACATTGATCGATTTTTTCACTGTAAGGAATCGATTTTTCAACTAATTAATCTCTGATCGACATGCCTGATTGGATGTCGCTGGAATATACCTCGCACATTTAGGAGTAAGAAACTCGAGGTCAGTAGTGCTAATCAGCATGCAGAAAAGGTGAAGACCATAGCGATGTTAGTAAGAGACCCAGTCATCCGCTCCCGGTATCTGGGATGGATGATTGACCGAAGGCTCAACTTAAGGGTGTACTTGGCGGGCACACATCCCAATGCTGCTCGACTGATTAAGGATTATCACCAATCTCTCGTAAAAAAATGTTCCATAAAACAGTTACAGGATATTATTCTATCTTCTATAATGGTTTCATCATAGAAATACTAATTCCGTTATGAATTACGTAATTACTTCTTTTCAATAAAAACTACACACTTTCTGCATATTTTTTCACATAACAAATACATTATTCTCCAAAAACCTGCCTTCTTACATAACTTGCGGGAATACTCTTGACCTTAGCTCTAATTGATAAAAACTAAATTATTTGGAATAAGAGGATAATTAATCTATTAAAACATGCTTTTTTATCATCATTTTGTAGGCGTTACATTTTCGGAATTTCCATTTCTAATCTACTTTTTTCCTTTCGTAAGATCATACTTAAATAAATAATTAAAAGCATAACATCTGAGATTATCTTATCACGAAATTTCAGAATATTGTATTCTATAAAAATAAAAGTAATTAAGCTAAATAATTTGTGCTCGTAATTATTTTATGTTAAGCAATGTGTTGTGTTAATAAATCTTACCAAAGCATATCTTTTTTTTTGTGTTTTTGATAGTATACAAAACTCTGTATGAATAAATGAATTATTGCACAGAAAGAGTATGAAATTTTCTAAATAAATCCATTCCCAGTTTTGATTACAATTTCTAATTATATTAACGCTCTAAAATATAAATAATACGAAACGAAAAAAAATCCACCACGCCTCAATTAAAATTGTTCTTGTTTTTTTTTGCTGAGAAAATATCCCTCTCACAATTTGACTTAATTTATTCAGCAGAAATATGTACTTGATAATTGTGAATTGATTTCCCCTTATTTTATCCTATAATAAAAATCCCTCATGACATGGCATATTTCCCATTCTTAAAATTCCGTTGTTAAGGGGCGTTTACAGAAAACGGCGGCCATCATGAATTTACACCTACATACACAAGAAAAATGTATTTTCTATTTCCCAGATTAATTCTCAGCCCGCGTAGTATTCTATCTCGTTCTCTCCTTTCTGGTTCAAATTTCCCCAGCATGAAATTCTTGAATAAGAAAAAAAATTGGGTATACTCGCACGCACACAAGCTTAGCGAAAAACATGGCTGCCATGTTATTTTCATAATGATTTCCATAAAATGAAACATCCAAGCCAGAAAGGCCGCTCTGTAGTATTGCCATTGTGGAGCGCTAAACAGGTTAGACTGGTCGTGCCCATGTGGCTCCATGCGGGAATTTTATTTCTCGTTTTTATGGGATAGGTACCCACACACACAACAAAAGTGCATTTTGGGCCAGGCTTGCGTGAGTGTTGGCAAAAGTCTCCAAAATTGCCAGAACGAGAGAGGTATTTCGCTGTTGTGTATTGCCTCCTCGGTTAGTCGTGGTCCGATCGGTCCGTCGATGTGGTTGTGCCGTTCTTGGAGGATTTTTTAAGTTATTTTTAGTGTTTTTTTACCAGTGGTTTTTCGCAGGAAACTTCTTAACAAATTCTTCAAGTGCGCTCGCTTCAAAGGTAAATTTAAAAATGATTTCCTTGCACGGGTTGCTGCCGCTGATTTGCCTGCAACCGGTGTTTTTTCTGTATTGATTTTAGGCTTAGCATGTAGCGACAGAATCAGTAGAGTGGAGACTTTTTTTGCCATTGATGATGCCGCCGTCCTCTTGCTAGGGTGCTTGCTGCTATGCTGTCTCTTTCACACATTGTGGGATTTTTGTTTTTAATTTTAACGCGCCAAAATTCATCCTTGGGCTTACATATTTATATATATGAGGCTCATGATTGCCTTGGTATTGGTGTGGTGAATTGTATTTTCATTTTTCATCAAGGGGAAACAACGTGGAGGAGTGGAGAGACGACGCATTTGGCATGTTTGAATTCATTTCGTTCAAATTCATGGCGAGAACAATTCCTCTCTTTACGTCTACGTGTAGTTTTGCACGATTTTTTTTAATAGTGCCTTGTTGCAAGTTCAATAAATCGATAAAAAATTTTAAAGAAAAAATACTGCCGAAAAGAAATTATTTTTTTTTATTGTTTTGAACCGTTGTTTTTTACTGCAGTGAATTTTAAATTATGGTAACGTCTTTACGTCTGTAAAGTTTCATTTTTTTTTGTTTTAAATACGAGATTTTGATTTTATTTACTATTTTGCCTCTTATTTAATAATATTTTTTTGTCATTTTTATTTACTACTTTTTTATTATCAAATGGAAATAGTAAAAATATTTAGATTCGCCGGGCATTATCACACCTAACCTAATAAAAATCTTAATGCTAGGCGTAAATATTTTTTTCGTTGCGTTAAATTGAATGTTTATAGCCTTTTGATACTTACAAATATTTGAAAGTTTATAAAAAAATCCCTTAATAAGTGGAACAAATATCAATTTGGCAATACATCATGTTCAAGTTACACAGTTATTTCCTTAGATGGCGCTAGGACTCGGGCCTCCTGTAACTCCTAGTCATCTCCTTGCTTCTTCCTTTTAAATGGTGCTGCAGTCCTTATAGAACATGAGCCTCTTGCAAACACTTCTTGCAGCGGCTTCGGCCTTCTAGAACGCCAACCATGCATTGATTCCTTGGTCTTCTTGCGCTTCTTTTTCTATTAAATTCATCTTATAGCACGTCATTCATCCACCAGAACGTACGAATCTTGTTCTTGCTGTTCGATCATGAAAATTCGGACTGGAATTCTTTCTTCCGAAGCTCTGGTCGCTAGATTTGATGGTGCGGCTTTACACCGGCTAAGTTAACAGGGATTTTCGGAACCCCAGTCGGTTATCTGAACGTTCTACAACTCCACATCCGATTTCGCTTAGTTCCTCATTGGCTTTCTTCATTATTTCGTGAAGTTCTGTAATGAAGAGTAGTGTTGAAAGAGGGCAAACTTGTTTGATTCCAGTTGTTAATTGATTCGCTTAATTCTTTATTATGAAGTAACTTCTTCTTCATCGTCTTAATCTGTACCTTCTGTATATCAGTGGATTGGATAAATTTTAAAGAGAAACCAAAAACATAGTTTTTTATGTAAAAAACCAAGCTTAGGAATCATTCTCCGTACTACCAGACCACCATGTCATTGAGGCCATGGTAAAATTTCTAATGTTGTCGAGCAGGTCTTAATTGCAGTGGAACAGCCAGCCTAGATAAACAAGTTGTCTTTGAGTCGGGCGAAATTTAGGACTTGTAGATTGTGGCCCGGACTGCTGGTTGAAGAAGGACCTTGCATCTCTTCCATCCCAGGCATAAGGATGTTTACTTGGCGATTCGCGGAATATGTGGTCATTTCATCGGAGATCCTCGGTTAAAGTTATATCTAGAATTTTGAGAGATGGGTTAGCCGTTAGATTCATATGGTTCACTGAGATAGAAGGAAGATCGGTGCAGGTTTTTTGGAGATGATTGAGCGGCCCAAATTAAGAATGAGTTCAATGTTTTTGTTGATTGAATTGGACATGCGTTGGCGATTATGAAGACTGGCGGGTCTTATATAGTCGAAGTCTAGTTAACGTTGTGTACCATCACCAGTGAAGCAATGAAGTGATTTGGTGGCGATTGAGAGAAGATCATTAAAAGATAGTGTTACGTAAAAATTAATACGTAGTTTTATGCTAGATATTTGTAAGGAAAGAAGATTTAGAGGTAGGTTCAAAAGCAATGGCTGCATAAAATGAACATGAGACGTTCCTTTTTGCAATAGATTAGTCTTCAATCACTATCAGCAGTAAATTTGACTGTATAGAAGATTGGAATGATTGATAGCATTTTAGATTTCACGTCGCCGTAACCAAATACTGCTCCTAAGAAGTATATAGTATATATTCACTGACTAACAACAAATCCACTATTAAATTACAACCTCATACCCTCAAGATAATCATTCCCACCACTTTACAGTACTCAAAATTAATTCAATTCTGTTGAAACCCTCTTAAAAATTTAATTAACCAAAATATTTCCCACATTAGTCGCCAAAAGAATTTCAAGGATCAACATCAAAACCGCCCTTAATTCTATTAATATCAAAAAGGGAAAAAGAACGAAGAATACCTGCCTATACATCCCCCACTCATGTATGGGAATCGGCAGCAATTTTATCCTTCTGAATCCTTCTGCACCATTCGAAAAATCGCTATCTGCAGATATTGCTTTAAATGCTACAAAAAGGAAAAGGCTAAATTTACCTAAAAATTTCTGGGCCATAGCTTTTCATTTTCGTAGTGTTAAAATGTGTTGGAGAATAATCCTCCACCACAGAGCGTCGGGCCTGAAAATGGAGCCTTGGGATGAGGCAGGTGGGCTGGAGTTGGAGGGCAAAAATGGTATAGATCGTCTGTTTTTTTTCTGCTTGGTTTTTGCTGTTACATTAATATTTCCATTATCCTCTTTCCCTCGTTTTTCCTGCTCTTTATTTAAGCTGGGATTTCTGTTCGGTTCAGTTTTTATTCCTACCCCCATTGTTCCCGGGGATATAAATTCACCCATCAAATGTATGCAGGGGTTGAGAGACCTGCACACAAGGGTAAAAGAAATACACAGACAATATACTTTTGTTATGTATACATAGGCATGCTTGGTACATAAGGATTTTATGAATGTATTCGCTGGTATTTGCTGTTTCTATACCAGCATTTTATCCTTGTTGGGGATGAGGAGGGAATGGGGAGCATATCCAGGGGACATCCCCTTGAGTATCTGTGTTATGTACGTAATTCTGCAGGAAATAGCCTCCCGGATATTGGGGTGTAGAATGTTTCGGGTAAGGGGAGCCGGGGAGCAAGGAAAACGGGTGACGTGGCGCAATTTTGCTTTCTCTTTTATGGGTACAGACAGAGTGAACGTAGAACTTTAAATAGGGTGGGGCTGGACAGGGTAGGATTTAACACATCACATGGCACCCTTGGGGATATTGTGGGCGGCAATAAAAACCGACAACAACAGCAGCAGCAAGCAAGCACCACAAGCACCAGCAGCAGCAGCATCAATAGCAGTAGTGGAACTTCCACAAAAAGAGTTTTCAAAGTTAAAGCTGATGCTATAACATTAAAGTGTTAAAGTGTGCAATTTCATTCCTTCTCTTTCTATAATTCTGCAGCATTAAAGGGGATCACTGGATGGAATTTTGAAGACAATCTCAATTTTTTGGAATTTGTTTTATATTTTTCATAATGGACATGGCATCAATGACTTCATCACAATCAGATTCTGATGTTGTTGATATAACAGATGATGGTATTGACACATCGCCATCACCATCACCGCCGCCACCGTCCAAATCCATTCCAACAAGAGTTGTTCGCCCTGTACGCCCATCAAAACTAAAGAAGAACTATCCTCCTTCGCAATCTAAAATTATAACGAATAATCCTAGTGTAACAATTTCTTCACAGGAAGAAAGTTGCAATATTGAAAAGAAATGCGAGAATCCGGATTGTGCTGCACCAACCTTAATATCGCTTGTACCAACACGATCTACAGTTCAGTTTATCAATAATCCAACAGTTGTACCAGATCCATTACTTGTTAACGGGTATACGACAGTTTTTGAGGTTGGTGGTATTACGGCAAACATTAATGACATGAAAGCAATTCGAACAGCAAGTGGAAAAATTAAATATCAGCCATCGGAACCAATTTATCGAGTTGTTCCGAATACGCATGCGCACATTGTTAATTATGTTATTATAGATGCTGAGGGTGAAACGTTGAGAAAGATTAAGCAGAATGATCCAGAAACAGTTAAGAAATTGCTTGAAAGCCAAAAGAATAGTGCACAGCAGCTTCTTGAGAAGTTGATTGGAGCTAAAAAGGCTGAGACACAAGCTGCAACTGCAACTACTGGATCAGTGCCACAGCAGAAGCCTGTTATGAAGGTCATGACCAATGCCCTTCCAACGCAATCAGATAAATCATCAACATCAACATCTACTGTTGGACCCTTACCTGTTCGTCCGGTTGCGGCTACTAAAACTGTTACACTGTTACAAAAAAATGTTGGAACATTACCAAAAGTTGCTACTCCTGTACAACAGAAAGCTCTAATAGCGCCCACATCCTCTACACCTGTAATTACTCCGATTATAAGTTCAGTGATGTCAGTAGCACAGGGATCTCAAGTATCATCATCAGGTCTTCCAGTTGTTAGTAATGTTGAAAGCAGAAATCCAGCAGCGCTACCACCATCAACTTCGTCAGCACCAACACCAACAGCACCAATACCAACAGCAACGTAAATTAATCTCTTATTTGTTGTAGAATCATTAAAGATTTAACAATTTTTTTTGTTTTGTTAACAGAAGCGCCGTTTCCTTGGAACAAATGCAGTCTGAACTTCAAGCCCTTAAAGAAACTGTTAAGTTGTTAACTGAAATGAAATCAGGATCAGCTGCAGGAAGTGAGGGCAGTGATCCCAAAAAGCCGAGACTAGCTTAAGTTACTTTTTTTTAGTTCTTTTAAGTTTCCTTTTTTGTCTTTTCTCAAACGTTATTAATAAATACTTATAATAAAGTTAAAGGAACATGTTATATTCTTAAAATATTTGTTTTCTTATTAAAATAATTTTGGGCTTAAATTTTATGGTCTTGTACTATAGAGACATAAGCTTGTCCAGTAGTTTATTGATAAGATTAATTGCCATTGATTTCTAAACTTTATTAGTCAGTTAATTCCTCTCAGATACAAGTCGAGGGATTTCATTAGATGTATACACAATCTATCGGATCGGTTCAATTGTCTCCTTAAACGCCTCATCAACCCACTATTGTTCTAAAATCTATAGTCGTAAATAATAATAAGAAACCACTGCATTACCAGCATTAATCTTATGTTGGGGCGGGTAATATTTAACCAAAGCTGAATGAACGATTTGAAACAAGTTTATTGGGTCTATTATCCTGTAGGTGCTACAATATGTTCTGGAGCCGTCCAGTTAGACGTCGGTTGAATAAATAAAAACGGCAATGATTGATTAATAATTGCACCTTGATTGGATGGGTGTCAGCTCACAAGGAGTATTTTAATATTCAAAGTGCGCAGCAGTATGTACGCTTCAAAAGGATTGCCTGGAAGGAGCACTGTGAGAGCCTGCAGACCCTACCAGAGGCAACTAGACTCCAAAATCTCCTCTCTTAGGCTATGGTGTGGACTTTCTTAAAAAAGAGAATGACTCATACACTATCAACCAGGAAGAAACCCTGAGGTGCGAGCATTTTCTAGGGTCATATCTTCAGACCGCTTATCCCCTGGATGCTGGGTACAGTCATATGACTTTTCCTAGTCTACCTCGATTTTTGACCTAGGTTAGTCCACAAATACCTATGACTAGAATGTTTCCTTTTCCCTCAAATCCATTTTTCTATTTTTTATTTATATTCCTGCAAAAATAAGTTCAAAAACAAAAATAAAATAATTCACCGCTATTTCCTAAAATAATCCCCCGGTATATACTATAATGGAAGTGTCCTTTTAAAATTGTTGTAGCTAATCCCCTTCTTTATCCATGAATCCACACAACAAATGGGTCCCTATAACCCTGCTCATATATGCAAAATCATTTTCTTGGGGATTTCCTCCCAAAAATCCGCTACCCGTTTGCCTCATCACGTATGGCCTTCATCTTGCTGGATGAGAAGGAATCAGTCAAACAGAGACTAGAAAACGAGACAGGACCAAGGGTAACGAAGAGAGAGTGACTTGATGGATGACGGGAGGAGGGGTGTGCTTTTAAAGTGGGTATGGGGTTAATTTTGGGTTTCTAAGGTTTAATAGCATCAGAAATTAATTGCGGATCCTTGGGTCCTTGAATGTTGTGTTGTGAGTACTTACGGCAATCGGAAGATGTTTAAAATGGCTTCAATAATTTATACGAAATGTTTAATTACATGGAATCTTTAGTAATTTAAAAATGTTTCTCCATCACTTTCTTTTTGTTTTATTTTAGGCCTGTTGATACACCACAATCATACTCAAAAGGTGGAGTTGGGCCGCCTCCACCACAGCAGCCGACATCTCGTTCAGCAGCTAGCCCACTGTCACCACCGCGGCCAGGACCTGGAGCGGCAAATACCTATCCAAGATTTGCCGATGTTACAGCGGTGCGTGAAGCGCCACACCGTTATGTCCAGCAGAGCGCATACGCTCCCGGGCAAGTTCAACAGTTCCGAGAGAATCCCTACGCTAGAATACCTCAGGTGCCTGCCCAGGTCCAAGATTACCATAGGGCAGCAGCATCAACAGTACTCTCGAGTAGCAGTAGTTTGCCTGTGGTATCAGTTGGACCCGCCAATACGATGGACGGAATGCCACAAGGGCCGCCACCAAGTGGCCGTCAGAGGATCTCACTTATTCCACCTCCACAACATCCCAGTGAGTATATATCGGCGGCGAGACCACCGACCCAAGCGCCACCTGATCCGGGGGGACAGCCTTTCAAGAAGCTACGTCTAGGAGAAACAAATCACCTGCCCGCTCAACAATTGAAAGTCGATACGAGGGAGCATAGGCCAGCTACCACGGAAGCGTATCATCCGCAGGTTGAGGCCATCTCACCTACACTGCCGAATGAACCACCACCAGTCGAGGAAAGGAGAATAACAAAAGATGATCTTCTGATGCAGATCCACAAGGTTGATCTTGAGATTGGCAATGCAGAAATTACAATGGCCATGCTGAAGACAAAAGAAGAACAACTGCAGGAAGCATCGTCGCGTCCGTCGAAAGTGGAGGAATCTACCGAAGTTCAACCTAAACATCGGAGTCTCGCCCAGAAAATATACGCAGAGAACCGCAAGCGGGCAGCTGACCAACATTCCGTTCTTTCAAAGTTGGGTCCACCTGTGGAGCTGCCTCTGTATAATCAACCTTCTGACGTGGAGATTTGTCAGGAGATAATCCAGCGCCATCTGTCATTCAAATCTAGGTTGCTGCTGCATCTTCGAAAGATAAAACAGGAGAGAGCAGCTCGAAATTCTGCTCTAGTCGAGAAATACGCTCAGCTCTCTCAAGAGTGGCTGAAGCGCGTAGAGAAAGCGGAATCTAGCGCCAAAAGAAAAGCAAGAGAAGCCAAAAATCGTGAATTTTTTGAAAAAGTATTCACAGAGCTTCGAAAACAGCGCGAAGACAAGGAGCGCTTCAACAGGGTGGGCTCGAGGATAAAGTCAGAAGCAGATCTTGAAGAGATTATGGATGGGTTGCAGGAGCAGGTAAGTTCTCGTCTCTTTTAGGCGTTCTCTTTATAGTTATGCACTTCTCTTTTTTAGGCCATGGAAGATAAGAAGATGCGTTCATATGCTGTGATACCGCCGCTGATGTTAGATGTCCGGCAGCGTCGATACGTCTACCATAATGAGAATGGGGCGTTGTCGGATATGGTACTAGACTTCAAGGAACGGCAAAACTTAAACGTGTGGACAGCCGGCGAGAAAGAGATATTTAAAGAGAAATTTCTGCAGCATCCGAAGAATTTTGGCGCGATAGCAGCCAGCTTAGATCGGAAATCTGCACAGGACTGTGTTCGCTACTACTACCTCAGTAAGAAAACGGAGAACTATAAGCAGCTGCTGCGAAAATCAAGGCAGCGGACGAGAAGTTCACGTAATCCGCAAAAATCACAGCAAGCGCAAACGCAATGCATCGTCGATTCGCTGACAACCGGCGTTACAACGCGGCTGCAGCGCGAACAACAACAAAAGACTGGCGGCCGAGATCGTGCTGCACAATCGACAACAACAACGTCAACAACTGCTACAACTGCAACGGCAGCATCAACAGCCACTTCAACAACGACGGCAACATCAACAGCAACTGCAGCAACAGCTACTTCCGGTAGCTTGCCATCAGCGGCGAATGTGTCATGTTCTGGAACTACAACAGTTTCGTCGTCGTCTTCAATTGCTACTACAGCAGCTACGACAACAACCTGCACCACTACTAGTATAAATGCCGTTACTTCAACAGCGACGACACCTTCGGTTGTGAACTCAACTTCTGGAAACGAGCAAAGCTCATCACAAACAATTAACGGCGTTGGGAATGGGATTGTGTCCATGGAAACAGCACCAAGTACAACAACCACATCGTCGAACACTGGCGCCACAAGTCAAATAATTGCTGCTGAAAGCTCTTCGAATGTGCCGTGGGTTAATTCCAGTCATAATTCCGAACCAGCTATTAGCGAAGACACCGCCACCACCACTTATAACAGCAAGGAGCGTTCGAGTCCTTCGACCACTTCCGTTATTAGCAATAGCACGAATTCAAATAACAACAACAATAATTCGCTGTCGCTGAACGCGAACATGGGGGATGCCGCCAGCTGTGCAATTTCAACATCAGCGACGACGACAATTACGTCCTCGCAGACAGCACCGACATTCACCACGACACCGAACGGCATTAAAACTGAACTCGTGATAGCGTCTGCTGTCGCAAATGACAATAAATCAGGAGGGGTCATTGCTGATAAGGATGCGAAGGATCCTCTAGCTTGTGTCGGGAGCGATGATAAGAACAATATTAACAGCATCGGGGGAGGCAAGCCGAAGACGACAATAGCAACGGAGATTGTCGATGGAAGCGATAGCTCGGATATTAGGTGAGTACTGGGCGGAAGCATCCTCATGGGTGGGTGGTGTACTGTTGTTGGTAAATTCTAGGAACTAGCAGATACTCAAAACCATTTTTCATATTATTTGGATAATTTCTTAGACTGGGAAGAAACGTTACCAATGATGAACTATGTATTGAGGAAAGTTCACTTATTTCAATACCAAAAGCTTCTGAAGTAATTTTAAACACGATTAAAATTTGATGCCTCCAGGATCGACTTTAATTAATTTTACCTAATTTATTTTGGGCTGCGAAGGCTTCTTGACTCTTTGCACTGTGCATAGAGAAGACTTCATTCTCAATTGAGACAGCAGGGCATTCGCCTCGTTGCTAATTAAGTTGTGTATTATTAGATTCGTTATTGGATTTTATTATCGTCCCTTTTTTATTTTTATCAACAATTTTATAGATGCATTAAACTGACAGCGTTTAAAGTATAGAATCGATGTAGAGAATTTAGTATGGCATTGAGTTGAAGGGGTTGTAATAATAACATTTTGATGGAAGGGATTTTTGTTGCTCATTGATTGTTAAATCTATTTGTGGTAAAGCTACAGTTCATGGGACTCTTTGCAGGACAAGTTACATGCTGCGATGGGGCTTCTTTTATTCATCTAGAAGAACTCGAAGCAGTGCGGTATAAGTAGAAGTAGATTAAGAAGCACCTCTATTTGTAAATAAATTAGATGTAATTGAAACGAATGTAATTAGGATTCTGAACTGAATACTTTTGAAACCGTCATTATTCCTTCTTATCTTTAACGGATCTATAACCTGGACCCAGTCTTGACTTCTCGCAACTATTCTCTCCACCAGTCGCGATTCTGAGCCGATTAATCCAGTTTTGCATCTCTAAGCTCTGGGCGACCAGGGGTGGCAGCACAGATGTCCTTTCAGCTCATTTGTTAGTTTTAAAGGGAAAAAATTCAATGGAAATCTCGACACATATGACTTGAAACGACTTCTGTGCTGCCCCCCCGGGTCTACGCCATCCTTCCAGCGGAGGTTGGGTCTCCCACGCTGTCGCATCCCATAGATTCTACCGCAGCACACTTTCCGAGCAGATTCCTCTTCGCTGATATGAGTTAGATGCCCTGCAAATTGGAGCCTACCGGGCTTTATTTTCTTCACAACATTTGTGTCGCGCTAGCACTGGTAGATATCTCGTCGTTGTAGATTCCACAAGACAAGCACAATGAAGCACAATGTATGAATGTTTCATTGAAATAAATAGTTTTTTTTAGTTTTAGGCTTGGCTCACACCAATAATCTACAGTCCCCTTTTGTACACACCTGTGGTCTAGAAGTTCGTTTATAAATAAAAGAACTCGATTGTGGAACAATCTCCTACATTTAGTCTTCCCAAACTCCTACAGTATCCAAAAGTTTTGCCGCAAATCTGGTTTTAGAAATTTGTTTCGAAAAAAGAAAATATTACTGTGCAACTTATATTGCATTTCTCAACCCAACCTATATATAACGAACAACAGAGAATTTAAAAACCCTACATAAATTTGAAATTGACTCAATAAAAATTAAAAAAAAATCAGAATTAAAAAAAAATGTTCCTCACATACCGGGCGCAGAGAAAAGGAATATTTTAGCGGCTATGTTGGAAAATTGATTGGTGAAAATTTTACAGCCTCAAAATTTGATTTGATTTGTTCTCCCTTCACCCTTCTTCAATATCCTTGTGTGCCCCGATGAACAATACACACGTATGTATATACAAATACATATACATGGGCTTTATCCAAAAACCTCTGCAAAACTCATTTGAATGCCCATTTTATGCCGGGCTTTCTACAATTTCCTATGTAAAATAAACGCTACCATCCCTTATGCCAATATCGTTCTATCGCAGTTTACTTACTACTATATCTATCTAGCACACTAACAACCTAACTACACATCTCATCTCGGGGGCTCTTTGGCGGTTTAGTTTTATTTTAATTGAAATTATTTTCCCAATTCCATTTTCTAAATTAAATTATTGCTACTTTTCATGGGTAAAGGATTAAAAGCAAACCAATTGTGGAAGGGGGACGAGGTGCGGGTGGGTGTTTTTTTAGATTTATATAGAGGAAAGAGATTGGTTATTTTAGTGGAAATTATTTTTGAAAACTAGAATTTTTCGTATTAATTGCGATTTTATTATTAATTATTTATTGCATATTTTGAAATATTGAAATTGATTTTTTATTATTTGTTTTTTTTTTCTGTTAAATTTCAGTGATATTAAGAAGATTCGATTAGACTCGGATGCAGCCTCAAATCCTGCCATTTTGGCCAATGATGTGGCCGATAGCAATGCTATTGAAAATAAAGGTAAGTCTTTCAATTTGTCTCTTAATATATTATAAAGTATTTTAATTATTCATTATTGAATATCGAACAATATTTTTTTTTAATATAATGAAACTTACTCAAAAATTAATATCAACGCTTAAACTTTTATCAAGTAAAATGCTCTTCCCTCTCTCACAGACTGTGAGTATCGAAAAAAATCCTTGCCTCACCCAAAAAAAAACAAGGATACACAGAGCGTATTTATTGAATATATCCTTTTCAGTTTACGAAAAAAAATCCCAATCCGGAATTTTTAAAAAAACATAAAAAAAATAAACTACTGCTTGTGAATGCGGCGGGGTTGTTTTTTGGGTGGTGGCTGTGTGTTCCCTAGTCAATATCACGGTTGGTAACTTTTTTAATTAATCGACAATTTGCCTATATGAATATTTTAAAAATTGAATTTAATTAACTCGCTTGCGCGATAGGGACATCTCCATATAAATTTTTTTTTAATTTTTTATTTGTTTTCAACCCTCCACCGCCATCCCCAGCAACAACCCTTCTCCACCCGCGCAAAAATATAAAAAAAAAACAACAACAACAAAAAAGTAACATACCCTGCAGGGATATACAGCCGAAATATATATACTATACATAAATATAAAAAAAATCCTTATTCTGATTTGTTTGTGTTCTCCTTTCGTCCTGTGTGCCACCGCGCCGCGCCGCTTGCGTTCAATTCAGTTCATTTTCAAGAAGTTTTTTTTTTAATGTTGTTAAAATCGTTAAATCAAACAAAAATGTAATCTTTCACTGAATTGCCTGCCGCCTACCCTTAATTAAATTTTTTTTATAACTACAGCTTACAGTCTCTACCATCACTCAAACCATCTCCTCCCAATCCGTCAACCCAAAAACATACACCACCACCACCCAATGGCTATGGCTGATGGAGTAGAGAGTAAGGCAAATTTTTAATTGAATGAATGGCAGCTTGGTCAATGCTTGGACGGGGATTTTTTTTATATTTTTTTTTTATTTATTAATTAAGTGCTTAAAACTCGTTTTTTAAATACTTTTCGCGGAATGTAATCCTCTCTTTTTGGATTTTTTTGACACTTTTCCATGAAATGCGAGAATTAATTTTCAGTCTCATTTTTGAGAGGGTTGGAGGGGAGAAGGTTGGAAAAAAATATAAGAAACGCTTTTTTTAATTACATTTAAGTGGCAGTTTAAGAGATAATCAGATTGGATTGAAGGGATAAAATCGTAGTAAATCGGAATGTGTTTCTATATTATTTGCACTTACTAAAGTTAAGGTCGTTGAGGTCCTTGAAAATCTCAGTATTACTTAGCAAATTTTTTCATTTCATTTCAGCGCATCCCTCTAAATTCCATATGCGATGGTTAGTGTAAAAAGCCATCTGAAGGACCCCCCTTCCAACATGTTCAGAATCTCTTTTCTAGCTGCCGCACTTGGCATCGTTAGTACCAACTTAGCCTACTTACATGTCAGTCACAGAATCCCTTTGTTTCTGGTGTTCCTCACCGACCCTTTTCTCGATTCGGTCTCTTATTCAATGGCAGAATGGAATAGATCCGGCGTACAGAACTTGGAAGTGAAGTTGTTAACCTTCTTCTTCCTATCAATGCCTATGTGTCCTCTGAGTCAAGTCACATGATTTTGCTTTTCACACCAAAAGGGTACCAAAGTTCCGCTTGGATCGGGTCTTCACCTAGAGGACAGTATACTTCCTTGTTCACTTGGTAGTCTGTTACTGCTGGCGTCATAGTCTTTGTCAGCTGGTTAGCGGGATTCACTTGTCTCAGGAGGTATAATACAGACTGCTGTCGCTATTTTCACATTATATCTAGATGGTGCATGCCCACTTTCTCTAGCCTCCTAAGGAAATAGCTCACACTAATGTTTCATAGAAGAGCTGATAGAATTTCGCCTTGTAGACATGCTTTGCTGACCTTTGTGAGTCTGCTGTCGGAATATTTCTCGCTCACTACTATAAGGCTGACCTAAGACCACCAGTTGCCTTGAAAATGAGCTACTATCAAATTTCTTCCACTATTTTGTTTCTTCCAGCTTGCCATATGGTTTCGCTACCGAGAAAACTATTTTATCGAGATGAAACCTAGCGTTGTCCTTAATGCACTTTTTTTGTTTGACGAATAAACTGTTTTTTAGGTAAGTTCTGCTTTTACTTAAGTATACCATAGCTGTTTACAGTATACCATAGCAGAATATATTTCCAAAAACAGATTGCCCACCGCGAATGGGAAGACTTCAAACTTTACAAGCACTATAGTATATTTTTATACAGGCTCAAACACAAAGTCCGGTGTAGTCACTGGAGTTTTCTAGCCCTCGCTAAACCTCCATAAATACTACTGTCTGCCTAATTCAGTCAGTGTCTTGTGGGCAATCTTGCCTAGAATTTCAGATGAACCTAAGCCTGCCTAGAAATACAGAGGAATCCAAGGCCAAGTCTTTTCAAGGCACAAGGCGGGCTCTGTATAACGTCTAAGCTGGTTAAAACCTGTCAGAAGGAATTTTCTTACTCCATTAAGAGGTACAGGAGAGTCACTTTTCAGTGAGTACTGAGTCAGAGGAATATCGAGGGCAAAGATTGTGCTCCATATTTCGATAGGATCGTTGGAACTACGAAAAGGACACGCGATCTGTTGATGATTCCGTCGAAGGAATTAATATGACAAACTGCATTACCATCCCGACCGAATTTGGTGCACCATATGCTTGAGGTCTAATACAAAATATCTAAAACTGTTGCTATATTGAAATTGTAGAAAATATTTCTCGTTAATTTTTTTGTCTTTTTAATAAAATCACTATTGAATTGATATAGACTCGTAAATGTGAATTGGAATGGAGAAAGGATGTTTAAAGTGATGGTGGTTTTCTACAGTATACAACTATTTCCAAAAATATACCTATTTCTTTAAACACAAATCTTAATTCAACACCAACAAAATTGTTTGAAAATGAAACAAAGAAACAGGAAATAAAATTAAATTGAAAAACAAATAACATTGACCAACTCCAATAAAGATATGTTTATTTTTCAGATTACCATTTTTTTTAAGATCACAAAACAAATACATCACCATAAATTCACCCTGTTTTCATGTTAATTTAAATATCGTCAAAATTTTGGTTCTTCTTTAAGGCCTAAGACACTACAGCCTTTAGCACTAAAAAAACTCCAAAAACACTTCTATTGAGCACTCTCCTCATTAGCATGACACATCTTCCGATGTTTATGGACGAAGTAATAGCTTGGAAATTTACTGCCACACGTCTTGCATGGATAGTATTGAACATTCATGTCCAAAGGACGAACTTCCCGCTTTATGTCCGATGAACGACTCAAGGTCTTCTCTTCCTTATTATCAGAATCACTACCAGGATTTGAGACAACACTACTGATATCACCACCACCCTCTAAACTTAAGGGATTCAAGTGTCGCTTCGCATGTTTTTGATAACAGTATTGCGATTTGAAGGTGTGCTTACAGTAGACACAGTTGTAGATTTCACCAGATCCGTTTCCTTGATTTTGCAATTGGGATTGCTTAAGGTCCTCGCTGTTTTCGGACTCCTCGACCTGCAACTGTCTTTGGCTGATATTTTTAGCCATTTGTTGATGGAAGGAATGAGAAACACTTTGATGACTTCGTTCTTGTGATGGTAGATGCATGACGTCTGATATTTGTGGCTGTCGCCCGTAGGCATCGTTTAGGACACGTCGGAATCGAACTGGACCATCACAGCTTGCGACGTCAATTATGATTTTGTTCTCGTTGTCTGGAGACTCTTTTTTTATATTAGAATTGGTAGTTTCGCAAGGAACTCGCTTGGGACGTTCAGTACATGAAGATCGCTTTGATAGCTTTGGAGATTTCTTTAAAGAGACAGTATCTTTGTTGTTGTTGATCACTGGAATGATTTTTGATGTATTTGGCTTGTTTTCTAGCAAAGAAACATCGTCAGTTTTATGTTCAACAATTCTATTCACAATTTTCGATGGCATTTCTTTGTGGTTATTTAAGCTGCGAAATGGTGTTCCTGTACTTGGCAATGATATGTGAGGCATTGGTGGTACAATAAATCCCAGATTTGGAATGGCTGGCTTACTAGCAATAGGACGAATCACTTTAACACCATTGTTCGATGATGAGGCTTTTCCGCTGGTGTTGCTGGATGAATTATTGTCTCCCAATTGTGATAGGAATGAACCAGTCAAATATCCTTCAGATTGTGTCCTTGAAAGGAAGGCTCTATTTATGTGAAAAAAAAAGAATTTTTATTTTTAAACATTTTTTTTGTATGGATTTTGTAATCAATATAAATTTTTTTTAGAATATTTTTTAATCACCAACCTACAAATCTCCAAAGGTCTTGGCATATGCAGGACATGAGTTGCAAGAAGTACACCGAAAATATTCTCGATATTCAAATCCAAATATCCTGTGTACATGTACGTGAGCAAAGGTGCAAACTGTTCTGGTGTGACATTGGTCAAGAAAATCGGTAGATCCGAGCATGGTACACCATTTTCGTCCATTCGAATTGCAGATCTTAAGTATCCACTGTGCATAGCCAGCAGGACACTATGTGCAACAAATCGTGTACTTGGCGCTGGACCAACTTCAAGGACAACATCTGGTGGTGTTGCAATAACTCCTGTTGATAAGCCACTTATTCCAGAACTTGGTGGTCCAGTTAACCAATTTGTGAACATTTTATTATTTTTTTTAAAAACTATCTTTTCGCGGTTAATTTAACAAATGTTAATAATAAATCCCTTAAATTGATTTTGCTTTGTTAAGGATCTTAAGCGAGTCCTTTTATGTCTCTGTTACAACTGAAATTGTGCCCAATTGACTGTCAGATTTTATAGGGTAATTGCTCGCGAGATGGTTGCTGGTTTGTAATTCGTATTCAGGATCTCTGCTCTTTTATGTCATGGAATCCTGAATTTTCCCCTCATCAAGTTCATAACTCATAACTCACGGCCTTTATGCTGTCGGCCGGTTTTTCCCCCTCCGCAACAACCATATTTCCACATTAAATTTCGTATAGCATTTTCTCTGGGAAAACTGAAAAGGTGCCTTTTCAGTCAGTCAGCCAAGTGCTGGCTGGCTCTGGCCCTGCGCGCCGCCTCTCTATAAAAACTTGCCATTCGGGTTGCTCCCCTGCTCTCACAGAAAAGTCAGAAAATCTCAATGAACGTAGATTTTCCAGTTTTTCCGCTTTTCCTTTTCCTATCCATAAATTTTATGGGAGAGTATCTCTGCTACCCCGTGTAATCCGGTGCTCCCTTATTGCCGCCTGTCCGATATAGCGCGCGCTTCTGCTGAGAGCTGGAGAATCTTTGTGGTTTTTGTTTACATTTCCATCAGGGCCATGCTGTGATATGTTTCCTATGTTTTCTGATTTTCTCGAGGGCAGGCTGGCAGCATGATTCCATGATGATGATGATGATTGCATGAGAGGGGAGAGAATGTCCTGGAAACACCGTGGTAGAGAGATGGATTGCTGCGATAGTGGTGATTGTGGCTTTTATCTTGTTTCAATGTCCTTTGACATTATTTAATCGGTGGTAAGACCAGAAGTTTTTTGAGCGATTTACTTTTTAAGGACTTGTTATGAAATGATGAGAACTTTTCTGTTAAAGTGAAATATTTTTATATTATTTATTTACATTTATTTTTTAGAGTAATAACACTAGTATCCTTTTTATTAAAAAATCAATTCGACTATTTTTATATATCTTTAGATGGGGCATAGCTTGCCTTGGGGTTCGTAAGCACCAAATCAATCTCGAAAGTGAATTCCAAAGAGTTTGCACGAATGGTAGATTGCTTGCTGTATGTGGAATCTGCTAAGGGTATTTGTAAAGCTTAAACAAGTATGGCTAATAGTATTCTAAGCTAGAATATTAGTCATGAAGAACATTACATCTGTTCCTTATCTCAATTTAATCCGAAGCTTTGCCTGTTATTGACTAATGGTTTCAAGTTTAATAGTGCAAGTTTTGGGATTTTTTTGTTCATATCAATCCAAAGAGTGTTTTTAAATCAGATTATCAGAATTGGGCTGATGTCAGATGATCAGTTGCAATACTACGGAATGTAATATCTTAGGACCTATCTGTTAGCGATTTGCTGATGCAATCAAGATTAATACAATCTGTTACCGTCTTGCCTCTTGAATTATTTTTGTGACATTGGAAAGCGATTATTTTTCTGTCGTAAAATAATTTCTAACAGGCACAGTACACCTGAGTAAAAATTCTACTTTTCCAAATGCAGCACGCTACAGGCATGTACCACCAATAAAAGATGCACGGAATAGTCCAAATGAAGCACGGTACGCTCACACGTTTTTAGACTAAAAGAAGCAAAATAAGAGCTTTAAAAAATTGTATAGGACGAAGAAAACGGGCAATTATGTTGGTGATCATAAAGGGTGCCATTAGCATACTCAGTATACCAGTTCTCGTTCGATTGTGTAGGTCAAGCAGCATTGGACGTGGTTAGTACTTAGCTGGGGTACCGTTTGCGGGCGCCTGCTTATATCTTCTACCAAGGCATTTCTTTTATTTGTCACATTACTTGTGAACTGGTATTTGTACAGTCACAATTTTGATAATCGTTGCGACTATTCGCTGAACGTCAAAATTGTGACTACAAAATTAGAATACGAAATTGTCTCAAATTGAGACTCATCGCACATACTTGTAATTGCGTTGCGACTTGTGACCGCTCCTAGAATACGGGTTTAAAGTTCACATTGATATTCAACGCTAAAATGAAGGATAATATAGGGCTGTAGCACCTCAAGGATTGATATTATCCAAAAATGATGCACATATTCTCCTATTCAAATCCACTCTTAATATATATAACATCTACATGAGATCCGCTGCAAACTAATACCTTACCCTAATAGAATTGCCCCTTTCGTCGTTCATCGTCCGTTTCCTTTGTGTAAAAATCCACATTTTTTTTATGTTTCATTTCCAAAATTCCATTAATGGTCCTAAATACTTAATTACCAATTACTCAAGCACTTTACTGCAAAACGGATCACATTCGGTGTAGCCGAATTGAAATTTTCTCCTGGAATAAAGGGACTTAAAAAAGGGCGTTGCTTGAAAACAGTATAAGTCGTCAAAAGGTTAAAAAATATCCAGCATCAGCCTGGGAAAAAAACGTTGAAAAGGGCAAAATTGATTGACCTGAAACACCGCCACAATTCACTTACAAGCGACTCACAATGCTGCTCCGTTATCTCCGCTCACCTCGTCCTCTTGCAATTGCTCCAATCGCCATCCAAAACATTCATCCCCATTTCACAGAGGAGCTACCCTCGGGGCATCGAGATCAAGCGAAAAGTCATATCCAGATATCAGGGATTCGGTGTTGATGATAATATGATGCATATCTGCGGTCGATACATGACTATTTTGAATTTTTTAAGTCCTTTGGACAATTCATAGTAGAGCGGGTGGATGGACAGGGATGAGCAATGGCAGTTCAGATATACCTGGTCAGGTGTTTGTACATATGTATATCGAGAATGGAGAGGAACGCAGTCACCAAGGGTTTTACAACAATTAAAACGTAATTGATGGTCAACATTAATAACAATAATTACAAGGATATCTTCTCTGTCATGCCAGCGGGGTTGACGGAAATCCATAACTTCTCTACTCTATATGTGTAGCAGCGCGATATGTACTACTCGGGAGGTCAGAGTGCTCAAGGATTATTAATTCAGAAGGAGCGCGATATAAAATGAATATATCCTCCTGGACTTCCTTTTGCAGTTAATATGCCCGGAATCCCTTAACGCAATATTGTTTTTGATGGTGTAGATTGTTGTACACTCAGGTGATTGTTTTAGCGGTATTAAGCGTGGCTTTACGCTGGTGCAGCTTCTATAGTATAATCGAGGTAGGTTCCTCGGCCTCACAGCTATGAGGCAGGTTAGGCTGGACGAAAGGGGGACTGCTACAGCTATCTCCCTCATTCAAGTAATGGGGTATTAATTTGTTTATTGCATTTTAAGTATTGTAAATGTTTTAATTGAATTGAATGCTATTATTAGTGGTAATTGTTGTGTTTAGGGGATTTCATTTATTTTGTTTTGTGATATTAGCTAAATTGCTGTTAGATTGAGAGAGAGAAAAGTACCATTAACGTAATTATAACTGGAATAGTTATCCTTGAGCGTATGTAGATTTTTTAAATATAATTGTGGGTCCAATAAACAATTTAAAATTTAACTTGACCATATCGAATTTTCAGAATTAAAAATAAAAGAAGATAAATTGTATAAAAATTTGTATTTACAAGCTTATTTCCACCCATATACAAATATAAACTGACCATAGTCATATCGCATGAATTACTGAGTAATTTTTTAGTGTAAAACTTGTGTCAGTCTCTTTTGGATATGTCTGATGTGGAAGTAGGTTCCTTATGTTCCTTATTACAGATTAAGTCGTTCAACTATGATCCCAGAGTTCAGGATTCGAGTTCCTCGCAAAGCATGGTCCTTCGCCTTTTCATTTCTCCCACTAACACTTTCTTGCGCGTCCACGTGAATTAGTGAACCGTCCACTGACGTGTCAGTCTGAGTCAAGAAAGACCAAGCCCAGAATCCGCGAAGCCAACCTCCGTAGAAGGTGGATTTCTTCTCATAAAAGCCCTTTTTCAGATTGTTGCCATCACTCCACTGGCAGAAAGGATGTGAGATAGGACGGGCTGCACGGAAAAATATGTGGACACGAGGGTGTCATTGGTTCTGATGAGTCTTTTGGATATGGTAGTTCAGTCATGCACAGTAATCCTTTCAAGCTTGTCAAAAACCGCGCATGCCAATATCACAACGGAAAAAACCCATTTTTCCTTATAAAAATTAAAATTCATAAAACGAATAAAAAAAATTCTCATTCAATCTCAAAAATCACATTTTTTTACGATAAGTAAAAAATACAATAAAAAAATAATTCAGAAGAAAGCGGCGTAGTGAAGTTTAAGAAATTCCTGTTCAAATATCATCATCTTAAGAAGTATAGAGTTGAGTGAATTTTCATTGAGCCAAAGGAAAGGAATTTTTTTAATTCAATAAATGGGATTTTGTGCAAACAACCTGGCGGCAATTCCTTGTACATCATCTCCAACCCGCAGCTAACACAGATAGAAGAAGAACCAGGCTACAAGAAAGAAATACTGGGGAGAAATTTTTTTCCTATTTCTTAAAAGAGAACTTCAAGCAAAGACTTTCGAAAGTAGTCTTAGCTAATGGAATATCTACAGGCAATATATTTCGTATTGATGATATCCATGAGATGAAGAGGGACGCCGGACGGAGAGAATCTTGCAGAAAGCAGGGTACAATTCCTAGAAGACCAAAAAAAATATTGTAAACTATCCTTTTTCCCCAAAGAAGAACTGTATACAATACACTTAACTGCGAGAGAAAGGAATCAATCAGAGATAAAGGAAGGCAATCATCTTTATTTTTGTGATTTGAGATTTGTTTTTTATATTTTTCGAATTGGTTAAAAAAAAAGTTTTTTTTACATAGAAAAAAACTTTTTTATTAATTGAAATAGGGAAAAATACGTTTTTTAATGAAATTAATCCCTTTTTCCCTTTTTTATTCTTTCACTCTCTTTCACAAATAATGAAAAATTATTATTCCACTTTATATTCTTTAAAATGTAAACGAAAACTCTTGCGATTATATAATTCTCATAAGAAACGTAAAGGGAGAACGGGCACAGAATATAAATTGTAAGTTTTTATTTTAATTTTGTATAAAACCTCATAATTTGCAACCCTCCTTTAAAGGACATTCTCTTGACTGTTCTTAATTATGATTTGTTGGATGGTTAATTAGTTTGTATTAAAAGAGAAGACTTAACAAAAGCATTTAGAATTTTTTTTGGGGGAGGGTGTTAAATTTATTGGAGTTGTTTAACATTAAATTTTATTTATTATGAAATAATCGTTGCCGTAGGGTGTTTTTGTATAGGAATTTACTAAAAAACGTATTTGGTTTCAATATGGATTTCATTTTGTAAGAAAATTGGCTTGAATTTGTTCTTTTTTATTAAAATTATAAGATTTACTTCTCTTTGATAGGCTTGCTTCCAAAATTACTGCGATATTCAATAGATCCTGTTGTTATACAACCCTTCTACCTTAGATTTAAAGGGCAGACCGCTTGAACAGGCTCAGCAGTTTGAGACTTGCATGTTCGAGTCGGTTCAGATTAAAAAGCAAGATCCTGCTACTCCCTATCGTGGACAGTGACAAAAACATGAAGGGTGGATTTATCATCCTCGAGGAAAAGGCCTGCAAGTGGGGTCCTCTGCTCTTGCTCTATAGATGGTGATTTTGGGCACAATGTCCAGTATTGACATTCTTCTTCACAACAATCTTGTCATTCTTCCTACTGTGCCAAACAAGGCTCTGGCAGCATATGAATTCGAACAGGAATAAATCGCCAGCAGGAGTTTATAAAACCAAGTGTGGGCCTCCAGTGTTTAGAATGTTTCATCGGAGTCGAATCGTTAAGGACTTTCATTACCAACTTTGCCTGGGCTCTTTAAAATTCCCTTCAAAATCCTGATGGCCCGTGACCTAAACAAGCGTAACTTTGGGTAGTGTACCTACCTCCCTGTGCCGTTAGTGGCGCAGACCAAGTGAAGTGAAATCCCAGTCAACAGTGCTAGAATGTTGTTTATTCCATCGTCCAGGTGGTCATTCATTCACTCCTGGCAGATTTCTCCACTTCAAGATGGAGTGGTAGCAGTTAATCAGATAGGCTGCAATCGTTGAGGGCAAATAGCTTAGTGGAAAGGCTAGAAGACCATATTTTGAATCTTGCTTCATTTGGCTTGCGAAATTATTAAGTTTGTTTCTATGTCACAATATCAAGGCTCCATATGTTTGACCATTTGATGATAGTGTATACCTATTAGTGTCCCATTAGAGATTTCCCCATTTCGATATGGAAAATTTTTCAATTTTGAACAATGACAGCATAAAAACACTTTTTAAAGAAAGTCAGAAATCATCTGCTAATTTTATTCTTATAATTTAGTCAGTTTATGTCTGGGTAACGTACCTTGTGTAGTACTTCTTAAAGTATGTAGAAAATAGTAATATTACATTTACAGGTGCACCTCTGCCTCTGAACAAATTTTATGAGAAATGTATATTTGCGTGAAAGCAGACATTGGACATCCTTAAGAGATTTTATATGATCATTTTAACTATAAAGAAAACGAAATCAACTTCTTTTTCAAAAAAAAATGTCCTCTAATAATTTATTTACTTAAATCTGTTATAATTCCTAAATTAGCTCTCACAATACACACACACAAAAAAAAACTTGCTGCAATCATTTTTCAATAATTCCCCCTTAAATTTCCTCTCCTTCACATCCCTTTTGCATCCTTTCATCTTAACTCCATCAATCCTCTTCACAGTAAATACCCTTTCATCCTTTAATAATATAAAAAAAATATATCAAGATAACATTTGCCCTTCTTCCATTCTCACACAAAATTCATCTATTGGTTCCCGGCAAACACGACATAGAAGGATAGAGAGATATTTTCCTCCATCCAACCATCTCCACCACCACCCATCAAAATGATTTTACATCTACCCTTCTTCCTTCATGTCCCAGTGGCGCTAATTAGCGTGTGCAAGGGATTAATTGCGCTAACTTAGCAGAAATCCTTGTGCAAATACAAGCTATAAAAGCCAATTCAGTACAACCCAGAGATTCTGTGAATTTGCTTAGTGTATACCATCGAACTTTGTGATATTTATCTTGTGGTTTTGCAACTCTTGTTCCGTTTTTAGGTTTTTAATTGATTCCACTCTTTTTTTATTTATTGGGGGAGGGTAGAAATAGAGATTGAGCGAACATGAGCATGCAAGATATGTGGAGGTGATTAAAGCCACGTATATAATTACTGAAAAGGCAGACAGTTACTAGTATCATTGGATTTATACCTTGGGAAATATTTTTAAAATTCACTAGAAAATGCTCACAATGTTGTATGCTTGAATGATCGTAAAACTCTGACCAAACCAGCAGGATGATAAAACTAGGTTCAACACTTGTCCAAATGGTGAATGTACAATATAAATTCCAAGGCCGTTAGTTATCTGTAAAGGGGAATTAAATAAAATATTGCCCACCAACAGAACAAGCTAATTAAATGGACGGGAAAGGTAGTGCAAACACCTTGAAATATTCATGATTTGGCTTCATCATGGCTTGGCCATCATCCATCTGTTAAAATTGTTTGAAAAATATGAGGAGTTTCCAAGTACAGTACGGCTATGCCGCACTAAATGGATGGTGGTGTTGAACCAACCAGTAGGATGAAGCAGCAGCAGAAGAAGAAGAACATGAACAAACAAAACAGGGGTATGTCCTCCTTTTACCCCGTGTCATCATCTCGTGGAGAATATGCTTCAGTATGCTTGGCTTTATGTCCTTCTTCCTTCTCCAGCTTTGTACGTTTCTCGTTCGGAGCCAGAGTTCTTGTGTACATTTTAAACTCCCCTGAGGACATGGTAATAATTTTTAATCCAAACCATTCCGTTATATATATATTTTTTTTCCTACTGTATGTTCTCTTTTCATATCTCTACTAGCTCTCTGACTTAGTGGACTTGGAAGGCATAGTCCACCCCAAAAACTCACTCAAATCCGGGATGGGGTAGAGCAGCAGCAGCACCACCAGCATCCAATGAGGGATTCTCTTTGTTCCTGGAACTGAAGACTGGGTTTTATTGCGTTTTGTGTTTCGGGCTTTTTAGGTCGTGTCGGTTCTTTATTTCTCCTCTTTAATTTTCAAAATAGAATTATTAACAATTCTCTTTGCCAAAACCATACCAATCCGGCACACAGTTGATATTCTCATTCATCCTACCCATTCATCCCGTTCCACACAGCCTCCCATCCCCTTTCGCAAGCCAACAAAGAATAGACACTAGGGTGCTTAAGCCTCGTTTCACTTGTTGATTTTCAATTTTCTCGTTCACTCTTTCTCTCTTTCTCGTCCCGCGACTCTTTTGCGGGGGAATTGCGCGCTTTTATTGTACCCCCTCGAGCAGTTAATTAGCTAATTTCGAGGCAAATTATTAATGAGACTTGGCGAGTAAATACTGGAGTTAGATAGAGTGGAAAAGAAGTGCACAGAGAACGAAACCCAACCCAATCCATATTCGTATACTATAGCACCCTGATCCTAAAACCATGGTGGTGCCCTTTATCTCTCTTGGTGGGCTTCTCTGATCGGAACATAACCCACCCCAAAAAGTGATGATGATAGGAATCTATTCCTACCTACACCCCATTCTTATCATTCGTTCTGTTAAAAGGGACAAATGCTGGTGGTTTGGACATTGAAAGGGGAAACGATTTCAACTGGAAAAATAAAGCTCTAATCACCGATTCAGTCAATCAACCACGATTCAGTGTAAACACTGTTGACGTACAGATAGCGTCATCTAAAATCTAGTCGAGTCCTTTTTGATGGTAGTTTTGTCATGTTCAGCAGGAACGAGGGATGTTTGGATTTTGATTGTATTGCACTTGTTCTGAGGTGATATTTAGCTTATGTTTGACAGTAGTGGATTGTGTTGTTTGCTTTGTTCCTGTTTAGTAGATGTTCTATTTTAACTGAATAAAGAGGGAAAATTTTGTTTAATGTTGATTTTCTTGATAATTAACTAAAAAGGGAGGTTTTTATCAGTAAATGGACATGATTTTTGATTATACTAATTTGTATATTTATTTATGGTAGTTGCATTTACAATTGAGTTGTTAAAAGGAATTGAGGTCACATCTCAAATTTCAAGCAAAAGCAAGTTTTAGAAGAAAACCGAAAAACCTGTAGTTGTATTATCATATTTTCTATACCTGCAGATTAGTCTACAAGTCCTACATTCATCCGCGCCTTGAATTTAACTCGTTTATATAGGCCGGAGCCCAGAGAATCGCCTTAGCTTGGCTGGACAAGGTGTAAAACTGCGCCTTCAAAATTATTGGAAATGGCGCCACTTGCTCTTCAATTGACTCGTTAAGCGAAATAATCTTCTGCCTCCACGGTTTTCTGCTTACTCGCGCAGTGCGCAGCCCTTATTTTCGCGCACCTTCCAGTCAAGAAATCCGTTTATAACTAGAACATCTTGACTGTGGTACAACCTTTCACAGTTAGTATTCCCGAACTCATATAACATCCAAGATTTCAAACGCAGTGAACATCGCCTGCTCCTCATACATCTCAGACTCCCCTTAATCGTCCTTTTTCTATCCTTCGAGCTAAAATTACTATTAGGCATTGCACCAGGACGTGAAGACATGACGGACTGATAGTATGAGGGGTTTTATCTAATAACGTTTTAGTAAGAGAAGCTTCTATTGAGAAAGTACTGAATCTGTCATCAAATTCATAGCGAAATATATCGCAACAGATTAGTAGAACCGACACGTTTTCGTTAAGTAGCGTAAGAGTTAAAGGTATCTGACTACCATCTCAAAGTCCTGGGTTCGAGTCTCCTTCAGCAACATCGCTCCATTGGTTCAGTCCAAGTATTGTGTTGCGTTTTGGTTTACTATCTATTACTAGCATACTTAATAAGTAGTCCTGCTCTTAATGATTTATTTATCGATAGTTTTATGAATTATCGTATTGAATTCATGGCCGTTTCCTTTTGTTTACAACCTTTACAGAGATGTCGTTAAGATATCTCAGTTTGAAGCATCGTACAATGTCTAGAACTAAGCTTAGGTTGAAAAAATACAATAGGTTAACTGGAGCCTGGGAGTACTGTAAGATATAACAGTTAATCCTCTTTCAACTCCTCTACATTGTATAACATCGAAAGTAGCTACTGTGGAGGTTGTTCTCTTCATTTCCTTTTGTATTAAATAAGATCCACAAGAAGAAACAGATCATAACTCCTTATGTAAAAAATGTGGGTCTTCCAAAAATGTACACTCTCTTGAAAGAGCTGATTCGAGTTTGTGAACTTCTTGATTTAAATAGGGCAAAAATAAAATTCTTTGTCCAAATCCATTGCAAATCCATTGTAGCTGGTTTTTCATTATTGTTCGAATACTTATGCCTTTGACGAAGAAGTCTACTGACCGATTTAGTACCATCTGGTTATCACTTTGTTAAAGCAATGACATACTTTCTCCCTAAGTGTAACTTTTCCAATGTTGTGGAGATAGAAGAAGGTTTTACCGCTATACCATAGGAATAGTATATATAAGTAACCATCCTTGCCTGACAATGGCAGAAAACAATCATAATATTAACTGAGGAATAAGCAAGCTAATTATGAATAATTATGCAATATACACAATAATCTCCTTCACCATAAAATTTCTAAATTCAAAAAAATATATATCTATATTTATGCGAATCATTTTTAAATTCCTTTCTAAAACCTCATCCTCCCTCCATATTTACTAAATAATTCCTAAATATTTGCATATTATCATTCGTTGGTTTCATTTCCAAAATAAAAGTATCCATTGTCAACCTCTTAAAAAATCATTTCTTTCTCTCCTAGTTATGAAAGAAAGAAAAAAAAAACACTTCAGAAGAAAAAAAAAATTCGAATCTCATGGGAAATTTACTGCGGTTTGTCAGTTTATAATCAAAAACTTGAAGTGGGAGGTTATACACTGACTAAGGATATCTATAAGAGTATGAATAAAAAATCTGACATTTTCACTTATTTAAATAGCCTTAAACATGCAAACGAGCGGCGAGGAATAAAGAAGGTCCACCACACCGCTCTACCAAAAAAAAAAACACTCATAACAGAGTCCCTCCATTTATTCTGCGCCCAGTAGAAAATGAGTCCTCCCCCAAAAATTGAAGAAAAAAGACGAAGAATGAAATAAAAATTCTTTCCCCAAAAAATAAAGAAAACGGAGGGAAGAGGGAAAAGGTAGCTGCTGTCGCCTGGGTCCTTTGAAAATTTAATGATATTCAAACAAGAGTCAAGTGTACCCACCGCACTGTACCAGCACGCTCCAGAACCAGTCACTGTAAAACCACCATTTACCACCCCTCAAAAACTCGTGGCGGCCACTCATTCTCAGATTCGCCAAATAAAAATTATACCAGGGTGAAAACCGAATAGATTTTGTGTTTTTTTTAGAAGACGGGGAAAAGATCTGATTTTATTTAATTAAATTGGGGCACTACACCCTTTCTATCTCCCATCCGGGGGAATGGTGGTTTTCACTGTGATTGTCTAATTAATTAGCGGATTGTTTAATGCCTGTTAATATCATGCAACACACAATCATGCATATAGAGTTACCCTTCTAATTCAGAAGGTACACTTCTTAGCTGGGCCAAGAAAAATTTACCAGCTCAGCACAATTAGCACTGAGATAGGCTCAACTAAAGCATGCAACATGTAAATTGAATATGCAATCCCGAAAAGGTCACACCCCGCACATTTTTATATGCGAGGTGTGACCCCCCAGAGATTGCACACTCAATTAAAACAGAAAGAAATGCAATACACAAAGAAGAGTGCAAGAAAATTCAGTCAAGTCAGATTAAAAAGACTCCTTTTAAGGACGTCTTTACTAATGCTTACGCTAAAAACATCGATATTTCTATTCACATTAATGAACATGCGATTAACAGGCTCGAATCTGCCGTAATTCGTGTTAGAGGAGTTGGTGTGTAAGAGAGGTGGCCCTCTCAAATTGTATCTACTCTCTCTAAACGACGCACGGCGACTCAGAAAACCTGAGTCAACCTTTCCATTAAGGAGTTGATGAACAAATACAACATCGGCAACCTCACGACGCCTGCAAAGAGAGCTTAAGTTGAGTAACTTAAGCCGAGATTCATATGGTGGAAGAGCTATTGGGTCATCCCAAGGAAGATGATTCAGTGCGAATCGAACGAACCTCCTTTGAACTGACTCAATTCTTCCGACGTGCGAAGAGTAGTGAGGAGACCAAACCTGGGACCCATACTCGAGTAATGGTCTGACAAGAGAGATATAAAGGTGTTTAGTAATCAAGGGGTTATTGAGTTCTTTAGACCACCTTTTTATAAAACCCAGGACTAAACTACCTTTGGAAGCAATATAGTTAATGTGGGCAGAAAAATCGAGTTTACTATCAAATCTAATCCCGAGATCTTTTACAAAATTAACACGACGGACACTCTCGTTAGAAAAGGTGTAGTTAAAAATTATAGGAGTACGACTTCTCCCAAAAGTCATGGTTTCACATTTACTAATATTGAGAACCAGGTTGTTGTTCACACACCAAGAGTAAAAGGTGTCAAGGTCAGCTTGCAAAAGTTTGCAATCCTCGATACTTTTTATGTGACGATACAATTTGATGTCATCAGCGTAAATCAAGATTCTACAGTGTCTTAGCAAGGGAACAATATCATCAATTGATAGAATAAAGAGCAAGGGACCAAGATGACTTCCTTGAGGAACACCGGATGACGCTTCAATGGTTACTGATTTGGATCCACGAAAAAGAACTTGGTAGGTCCTGTCAGCTAAGTAAGACTGGAACCATACTAGAAGGGCTCGCGGAAAGCCCAACATCCTTAATTTGAGAAGTATAATGGAGTGAGAGAGCTTGTCAAATGCCTTACTAAAATCAGTGTAAACACAATCAGTCTGGCAACCGGAAACGAAGCCCTCGACAGTATGAGAAGTGAACTCAAGAAGATTGGTGGTAGTGGAACGGGCTGCAAGAAAGCCATGTTGGTTCGTTGATACCAACCTCCTGCAGATAGGCGCGATTGCAGAATAGATAATCGATTCAAAGAGTTTCGGAATGACAGACAGCTTCGCAACTGGTCTATAATTCGATATTTCATTCTTGCTACCACTCTTGTGAATAGGGATTATAAACGAATTCTTCCAAAGAGTAGGGAAGTACCCTTTATCAAGGGATTTTTGGAAGAGGGTTTTCAGGGGAGACTGTAGAACCTCTGCACAGGACTTAAGGACAGCAGGAGGAATACCATCGGGGCCAGAGGTGAAGTCGAATGGGAGTTCGTTAATATGTTTCGCGATATCAGCACTGGTAATTGAGAGGGGTAAAATATTAGCCTCACGGTTAGTAAATATGTGACGAAAATTATTGTCATTAGGCTGAAAGTCAGAAGGTGAGAAAGATTGACGAAAAAATGACGCAAACATGTTGCAAATCGCAGGCGACTCACTACTAGACAAGTTCGTGTGCTGCATGGCATTAGGGTAGTTATCAACCTTTTTCTTAGAGTTGACGAACTTAAAGAAATTTCTAGGATCAGTAAACACTTTATCGCTCATACAGCTAAGATATTCTCGATACAGAGCAGAAGAGAGTGAACGAAATCGGTTATAGCAATTTATAAATAAATTGAGACTCGGAGTGTCCTTTCTCTTTAAATAGGTTTTCCATAGTCTATTCTTCTGATTTTTCAGATGCTTGAGCTCATTATTGAACCAAGGTGGAGATGAACTGGGTAATTTTTGGGGCTCATAAGGTACACAAGAAACCAGGGCTTCGTATAGTACGCCATAAAATCGTGCCACGTCGTCATCCAAGTCATTAGCAGAAAGTAGGCTGTTGAAATTAATCAAGGCAAGCTTAGATGACAGCTCACTAAAATTAGCCTTTCTGAAGTTAAAGGCATGGGATACCACCTCCGGACAAGGATTATTCTCGGAATTGAAGCAGTAATTGAGCAAGAGAGGAGGATGGTATTTGTCAACAGACGACATGACTATAGGACTGGGTTCAACAGTAATGTTGACTGAGTCCGTAAAAAATACAAGATCTAACTGCCTCCCCAACTCATTAGTCACCCCACTCATTTGATTCAAAGCGAGTGAGAATAGGGAATTGAGAAAACAGGATTCTTTAAGATTAAGGTTCCCTTCAGGGAGGTAGTTATCGTCATCTTCGACATATACCCACTGAATATTGGGTAAATTGAAATCGCCTAGAAGCAATAGCTCATCGCCGGTGTTCATCATATTCTGGATATGATCAATACAAGAGATGAGAATATCATAGAGGTTTTTGCCTCCATCGTCAAGTCTGCTTATCATATCTGGTGGGATATAGCAGCACAGTAGGAAGAGATTAGATTTCGAAAAGGAAATTTTGAGAGCGACAAGCTCAATGTCAAGGTGGTTAGAGAAACTAGGAAGCGAAATTGGGTTACAATTAAGATGACTACTGCAAGCTAGCAGTACGCCACCCCCACGAGCTTCCGAGTCAGTAAAACGATCCCTCCGAAATACTTGGTAGGAGGAATCGAAGAGCTCAGCATTAAGAATGCCTTCATGGAGCCAGGTTTCCGTGAATGCAATGACATCGAACCCGCTAGCCGTCGATGCCTGACGGATGTCGTTAATTTTAGACCTGGTCCCCCTTACGTTCTGGTAGTAGAGGGAAAGCGTGTCGAGTTTTTTGGCAGCTGCGGAGCGCTCGGTGTGGAAGCGTTTGAATGATGGGTTCGAGTACGTGTACGCGGAACAAAAAGCTTGGTAAGTGCACCTGCAGGCCAGAAACCAGGGTCTAAGAGAGTCTCGGCAATATCAGGCGGTGCAGACAAAACAAATGAAGCAACAGGCTTGGAAACCTTGCTGACTTTTCTGCACAAAACCGTTCCAGGGTCTATAGATTTCATCCTTAAAAATTCACCGATAGTTAATTGGCCATTCGATGCGGGAAAAAGGTTTCATGATGGGTTCGCAATTTTGATAGCCTTTCGAAATGTTAATGATACAAATTCTTATGCTAGGTACATGCAAATTATGCAAAATGAACAATTTTTTATCGTATTTAGTTAACTTACCAAATGCATAATGAAATTACAGAGTAATTGATAAATTATATCTCATATGAACAACTATGCTACATAACAACAATAAATCTCTATAAAAAAATATTTTTGCAAACAAAAAATAAATGCTATCAATGTAATTGCCCAAGTGAAATTTATTTCCCATATATATTTGTTGTTTACTCTAGTTCCTGCCCCGATTTTCAGTACTCATGTCCTTGTATAAAAGAAAAACTCCTCAAGAACTTTTTCCTCTCGTTCAATTTATTTTTGATTAAATCAAAATTGTTCGTGTGTAATCAGAAAAAGAAATCACTTAAGAAAAATTTCATGTAATTTAAAAATTAATTTCAAAACTTTATTTTTTTTTCTTTTTTCTTTCAGAAAAACTTCATCCCTGTTTTGTATGTAAAACAGAATCGTGTCCTCGTACAAGACCCTTGAAGAAAGGTCGAGGACAGCAGTATGGCATCTCAGATGATATAATACCATCAGGAGCACGAGTTTGTAATTCATGTCAATGTAAATCAGTTCGAAATCGTTACCCAAATTGTCCACTGCCAACATGTCCAAATTCAAAGGATCGTGCGAAACGTTTGCACAATATACCACCACGATTATTCGATTTAGCGCCTGAAGTTCGTGATCCAATACTTCAGGAATTTCAAATACCTTCGAATGCAACAAGATGCTGCTCGGCGTGTCTAATGCGAATACGAAGGAAGCTAGATCCACATACGAATGTAACAGATGATGATCGTCGAACAGCACTTACGGATGGTGATGAATCAGATCTAAGCACATCGTCATGCGATGAAAGAGATGCAGCTAGTAGTGATACAGCATCAGCTGAGAGTCCTAACAATCCAAGCAAGCTACAGAAGGATGATAGTCAACCTTCTGATAGCGCAACTCCAGCGTCTAGTAATAGGAAAACGTCATTATTTAAAGATGATCGTCTTCTGCCACCTCTGGGGCAAGCGCCAAGAAAACAAAAAACTCAGGAAGAATATGACAGTTCAGCAACGGAAACTGCTGATGAGGAGAATGAAAATTCACCAGCAAATCGACAGAGCCCGAAAGTAATACTGCATCCAAATCAAGCACCATCAACGATGATACTACCTTCAGTAATGCAGAATGGACCGCAGAGAGCAGATCCGCCAGCAACAGGTCAATTACAAAATGTTCGTGAAATTGTTTTCAATTTTATTGAACGTTCTCTGAAAACTTCTGGACCTGGAGGACCACCACCAAAACCAGGGCTTGTACCCCTGATGAAGCAAGGACAACCCTCAATGGAATCTCGTGATGTTACTTTCGTAAGGGAATTCCGAAACGATATGCCTGTGAAACAAACTACAACAGCCTCGTCTAGTGTTGGACAATTACAGCAACAACAGCCACAATCAAGACAGATGTCTACACAGCCGCAATCTAACTCTCAAACTGAAAATTTAGCAACCCTGTCCGTTGTGAATTCACATTCACATGCTTCTCAGCAAATGATTAATCATCCACATGGGATTTCAGCAACAATCACACCAGTCAAATCCCAACAGCCACCTGCGCCACAGCCAAGTTCAATGCAGCAGCAGCAGCATGATATGCAAAAGGATGATGTGATGTATGTTGTAAGAAGTGAGCCCGAACCACAAACACTTGATCTTAGCATCAAAAAGCCTTCTCGTGATGCACCCGTGCACGCTCCGCCCGCACAAACTAAAGTGCAACATCCCAGTAGCTCTATATCTATGTATCGTAACGATCAAAGTAATCAGGTAGCTCCACCCACGCAGAATCCAGCTTATTTAAGCTATCATCATCCGGCGGACATGAATCGTCCGACAAAATCGCCTTCGGTTTATGTCTCGCAAGTACCTGTCCCGATTTCAATATCACAACAGCAACCTGGAAGCAGGCAGCAACAGTCACCACAAATCAGTATAGCCCAACATCCAGGATCCCAAATGCAATCCAAGTCGAAAGTATCGCAGAAGCTTAGTCCGAAGATACATCAGCAGTCTCCTAGTCCCAGTCAAATGTTAAGTGGTGGACCAAAGGGTTCTATAACTCATGGAACTCCGGTCAATTCACAACAACAGCAAATTTTAGTGCAAAGTTCATCAACATTAAGTCCAAGATTTGACGGAATCTTAAGACAGACTCCTCCATCGGGCGGAGAGAACAATAAGCTAGGATCAATAACACAAGGAACTCCGGTACATCTTCCATCACATCATCTTCAAGACAAGCAAAGAGTGTACGATTATTACAAAAACAATCGCCAAAGTCCAGCCCAACAGCCTCAATCCTCTCAGCAACAACAGCAAGCGGCTCAACAATCTAGTCCGCAGGCGCAAAATTTTGTTGGGTCACCGTATGCCCGGCCAACATATGGCTTAGAGCAAACACCTCAGCTTAGTTCACGTCAAATTGTGATGCACGATTATATAACATCGCAGCAGATGCATGGTCAACAAGGAAGGGTAGGGCGCAGTGATAAGGAGTCTCCATCTCCGAGAAGTTCTGCTCTTACAGGATCGCCAGCGTCCATTTATTATGCTGAGAAGGACCGAGGTAGAGCAGATTATTTAAGTAGAACTTCACCAGCAGAACATGTCAATAGGTAAATAGTTTTAATGTTTTTGATGTTTTTTTTTGGTTTTAACCTGGAAAATTTTTTTAGTACCCCAAGTCCACATAGAACGCCACCTCCTCAGCGACAAGGCGTTATACAGAGGCATAATACAGGAGGTTCGAAACCGCCATCTCCGTCGCCGAATCGAATCCACATTATGCCACACCATTATCCACCGCCAGGTAATTTAGATTGTTACTGTCTATTTCTATTTATTTAAAAACACAATAGATTTGAAACTCCTGTCCATAATCAGCATTGTATGTGTGAGTGTCTGTTAACGTTTTGCTAAACCCTAACAAATTTTTAGGTCACGAAGCCTTCAATTCCTTAGTGGATATTGCTGTTCAACAACCACAGCTTCCTGTCCCACAGAAAGATGATAAGCGTCCAAATGTTTCAATGCCTGAACATCCGCCAGCGCCATCACATCACGAAATACGATATCATCAAATGGCTAGAGAGCAAATGGCAATGCAAATTCATCAACATCAACAGCAGCAGCAGCATTACCGTCATCAACAAGCAGCAGCGGCTGTTGTCGATATGCAACGAAGACAAGCGCAAGAACAATATAATCGAGAGCAACGGATACAGCAGGAACGCGACAGGGAACGCCAGGAGCGGGAACGGGTTGAACGTCATAATCAGGAACGAGTGCAGGCGGCTGAACGAGAACGTATGGAAAGAGAAAGAGAACGAGAACGGCAGAGAGAAAGAGCTGAAGAGCAAGAGCGCGAGGAAAGGCGACGTGAAACGGCTCGACTTTTAGTAAGTAGTGGTGCTGGAAACCCCCCTTTTATGCGAGGTGAACCAGCTCCATCGGTAGCTCGTGGAATTCCAGATCGTGATAGAGATCCGTACGTATAACTGATGTTGAAATTTGTTTGTTTTACTAATTCAAACTTTTTTATATTACATACAAATAGATATCGAAGGACTCATCCTGGACGTTCTACTGAAGGATTTACGGCAGCTAGTCTTATTGACGCGATAATTAAGCATTCAATTAATCATGGAGCATCAGATCCCCCACCAACAAATTTAAATCGGGAAGGATCTTCGCGTCAACCTTTCGTAAGTATTTTCAAAGTTATTTTGAAAATGAAAGCAATTAATATAATAAAATTTTATTTTTAGTATCCCTCACGAGAGCCGCCGCATCCAGCCACAATAGCAGTTTCAGAAAATAACGGTAAATCAAATTCCCCAAATGTGATAAACATCGATTTAGATGGTGAACGGGGGCGTCAACCTCAGATAGTCACGAAAAGTATTACTTTAGGTGAACTTACAGATTCCATTATAACTAAGGATTATGGCCCGAATCCAATGCATCCGCTGAGAGCTCCCTATATGGCATATCTACAGGACCCAATAGTTACCACTGACCAGTGGAAATATAACAGACGGATGCAGCAGAAAGAAGCTGAAGAACGTGAAAGGAACAAGGCCTCTTCAGGAGGACGATCAACAACACCCGATGAGCGTCAAATTATAAGAATGGCGCAGCCCCCAAGTCCTAGGAATAAATTTCATGAGTTAGTTATGCCTCCCGATGGTCATTACTATCAGGCACAGCAGGCAGCAGCAGCCGCAGCGGCTGCAGGTCACCCTGGTGGAGGACCAACTATGGATAGACGAATGCCAGGCGGTGCGGGTGGAGCACCATCCCATCAGTTCGCTCTTGACTGCTATGTGAAAAATCGAATCGTTGAAGCGATGAGAACTGAAGATGAAAGACGTCCCGACGACAGTCACTTACATGGTCATCACGATAGAAATGAAACACATCGACAGACGGCTCCTCACGGAAAAGATATGGGCCCTGACGGTGGCAAAACTACGCCTAGTTACGATGACGGCCGTCGAAGTGCTGGCAGCAGTAGTGGTTTAGCTGTTAATTCCCAGAACAATGAGTCACATGTACCTCCTTCTCAATATGCACATCCGTCACAGCAGCATCCGCCAGTAACGACGTTCGCGACAACAACATACACCTATCCGTATAGTGCACTCAATGTTCCCGGACCGCCACCAACTAGCAGTTTGGTACCGCAACAAACGAAGGGCATGGACACCGGAGGACCTCAACCATCTCAGCAAAATATTGCTGCTGAACCGAAACCGTTATTGTCAGCGCAGTATGAAGCATTAAGCGACGAGGAGGAATAGTTTTCGATGTGCTTTATCCTTAATGGCAATGATGATAATGTCCGGACAAAGATGCTTTTTGTCGTTGTTGCTTTGAGGCATTTTCTCTTTGGCTGTGGATTGTTTATTATTATTATTTTTTGTATTTTATTGAAAAAGTTTTCTTCATTTTCCTTGGATTTTCTTTGCCTAAAAAGGTACGAAATGCTGTATGTAGTATTTTCAATTATTTTTTTTTAAAATTACCTTTTTGCTACTAAACTCCGTAAGTTTTATTCAAATTTGGTTATGATTCTTGCCTAATGTACAAATTATTAAGGAGTTTCATTTATAAAAAAAAGATGCAAATTAATAATGAAGTTTTGTAGAGATTTGGTTGCAAATCACTTTTAAAACAAATCTATAAATTAGCGAACATAACAATAATGTCACGTGTACATACATTGATCTGATTTCTCCGTATTGATATAAAATATGAAGCAAAATCGAATCTAGGTCGCCATTACTTAAAGCATTGTTATAATCTTGCTTATAAATTCCAAAGTTCTTACAAAAACATATATTCTTTAACTTCACTTTCACTTCGCATAAATTTAGGGAATTTATAGTTAGTGGAGGATTGGATGATTTAGTTAAGGTCTTGGATGTTAAAGAAAACAACATTCTTGCTATGCGGCATCAGCTTATAGGACATTCGCTGGGGGTGGTTTCAGTTGGAATAAATTGCGATGGAAAAACTATTGCTAGTAGTTCTTTGAATTCTAGTTTATGTTTTTGGAACTCAGAAAATGGCCAACTTATTAGTCAAGTGTCGCTAGGTCCTGTCGATCTGTGGACAGTTGCATTCTGTTGCATGCGACAAATATGTAATATCTTGTACAGTGTTGAAGGTGGAAAAGCGGAGCAGGTTCTTGATTCACAAAATGGAAAATTTACTTTAAGTATTGAAAATAGTCCTGATGGGAAGTATATAGCTAGTGGAACAATCGATGGGATTATAAAATTTTTTGACTTAGTAGCTGGTAAAGTTGCCCAGACCTTGGAAGGTCATGCAATGTCGGTAATAAGCCTTTGTTTCTCACCTCATTCACAAATGTTATTAACCGCTTCCGATGATGGCCACATGCAATAATATGATATAGCTCATTCTGATGTCGCTGGACCTTTATCTGGACAAGCATCATGGGTACTTTGCGTATCACTTTCCGCTGATGGCAAGTACTATACATCTTCATCAAGTGATAAAACAGTAAAAATATGGGACTTTGCTGAAAGGAAATGTTTGCATACGTTTACGGATCACAATGATCAGGGCTGGTAGTACGTAAGTTGTTTTAAACGAACTCTTCATACAAAAAATCTGAATTTTTATATGAAGAGGTCGATTGAAACAACTTACTTGCTACCACTTCAGGTGTGGGGCGTCCATTACAGTTTAGGAAATGATAAAGCTGTGACGGTATCAGAGGACAAATGTTTAAATCTGTCGAATTGCCCGCAAAATATTGTAGTACAAGACAATCGAAACTACTTGGATAACGTTTTAGAACTCGTATAACGTTCATTTATATTTTTTTTTGTATGTTAACAAGCTACTTATTCTCTAAATAATAACAAAAAAAAATACTTTACGTTTCGAGCATAATTTAGGCGTGCTGGTTGGTTGGTTTTGGTTTCATCAGTTCTTCTTGACTGATAGACCCATCTTAAGGTTTGCCCTTTGGAATAATTTATACACTTCGTAGTTGTATCGTTTTCTTGATACCCAATTTTCAGTTAGGGCCATCAACCTGAGCCGAAGTACTCAAGGCTCTCAAAACTATCGTCTATTAATGCACAAATAAAATGGGCTAAATACACACACATGCACCAATGACTGAAAATTGGACTTTCAAAAGTAGAGTCAAGCTTCGACCAGCTTCAAATTTCCATTACTGTTGAAATTCCAATCATGGCAAGCTTCGCAGCCAGTTTTACCGAAACTTGAATTGGGGAACCGAATTTTGATATGAATAGTTTGAAAGGCTGGCTCCTGTTGCTTCGTAAATTTTTCAAAGAGTTTTCCTTCGATAGTGTATGTTAGAACTGGCAGGATTAGCGTTTTATATATTTCTGAGTTTTGCAGTGTAATTTAGCAGGTTGTTTCTGTAGTTTACCGAGGCTATAGTAGCGCGTGCTCGTTGCTACTAATCTATGGTTTATCTTAATATTAAAATCATTCTTTCTGTTAGTATACGATCTGAGATACTTGAGTTCTTGTGTCACCTCAAAAATTGGTTCATCAATGGTTCGAGTTTGGCCGCTGTTTCTAATTCTTGCTTCCTTATAATGATTTCTTCAAATATAAATTTAGTTTAATAGATCCGATTTAAACAATATACAAAAACGCAACCAAATTATCTACAATACTAATGCATATATAAAAATTCTATCTAACGAGTTCAAAACTTATCTTATTATAATTGTATTTATGATATCTACTTATCTTAACATTTGAATTGATGATTTAATTTTTAATTTTATCTTTAGCTTTATTGAGGAAAAACAAGACAAGAATCACATTCATTTATTACAAGTCAGAAAAAGACCAACAACTGCATAAAATAAAAGAAAAACAAATAGAAAATGAATTTATACACATAATGAATAGTAAAAGTTCATTAATTATAATTTGAAAAAAAAAATAATAATAACAAAAAAGTTAAATAAGCTTGGAAAATTTACAAAAAAAACAATATTTTCTATGAAAATTTAGAAAAAGAAAAGAAAAACGAAAGTCATGTCTGCTTGAACATTAACAGTATCAAAGAAAACACAACAACAAAAAAATTAAATAAGTTAAAATGAATTAATTAAATAACAAAAAAGAAAGAAAATATTTTTCTTTGTATTTTGTTTAACTCGAGATAACTATTAACAAAGTTGCGTTTTCATTGTTTTTATTTAGTTAATTCAATTTATCTAAAACAAGAAATGATTGTCCTGATTTTTAGTTCTTTATTTAACTTTTTTTAAGTTTAAATTCTAGTGCGATTAATAAATACAAAAAATTTAATATTAAAAACCGAAAAGCATACAACAAATATGTAAAGAAAAAACTTTTTACTGTAAGATTAAAGTAAATTTGTTTATTTTGTATTTTTTTTATAATTAAAAAAAGCAACAAAAATTATTAATCTTAAGTGAAATCTTAGCTTTCTTTTTTGTGTTATAAATTTGTAAGAGAAGAAATTTTTTTTTAGTTTTTTTTTGTAATTTTTATATTTTTTAAGGGATGAATTATTCTTCGTTGTACAGACTTTATATTAAAAGAAAAAAAAACAAAAATAAAGAAATGTAAAAATTAAAAGATATAAAAGAAAATGTTTAATATAGTTAATTAATTAAAAAAAAAAGAAATATCCCTTTAATAATAAAACAATATGAGAAAGTAAGGAAGAAAGTTGAAAAGAAAATATCACTCTCAAAATGAAAACTGAGTGTATATAGGCCTCCTCTTTATTATTATTATTATTTAAAAAAAAACAAAACAAACTTGATGAAATAAAATTAAAAAACAACAACAAAATAATATGTGAAACAAGAAATGGAAGATGGAGCTTTTTTTATATATATTTTTAAATAATAAAAAAAACACCGTGAAATTAAAATTAGAAAATAACAACAAAAAAAACAAAAAGAAACGCTATAAATGGAAATAATCTTTTAAGTGAACAAAAAAAATGAAATGGAAAAAAGAAAAAAAAAAGAAAATGTGTAATTTAGTGAAAACAAATTTAGTTTAAAAAATTACAATTAACAAAAAAAATTATAATAAAATAAAAACAAAACAAAAAAAATATTATCATAAATTTTCTTTTTTTTTATTAAGAATTGTCTCGTTCGTTATATTTTTCTTTATTATTTTTTTTTTATTTTTATTTTATGCGCGTTTATTATAAAAATGCAAAAAAATATATATGTAATAAATTTATAATTTTAATTTTTTTTAATCTTGCTGCATAATTATTTAAGTAAAATATATATATATTATAAACGTGTATAATTTACAATAAAACAAAAGGAAAAACAAAAACACAACAACAAACAAAACGAGAGTACTTGTAGGATAGAAAAGAAAAATATTATTAAAAACAAATAAATAAATAAAAAAAATGATTAAATAAAACAAAAACAAAAAAAAATAACTAAAAAAACGCGATAAAGAAAAAAGTTGTTCATAATGTTAATTAATGATTTAATAAGAACAAAAAATATAAATATTAAAGATAGTGTATAAATAATAATAATAATTTTATTATTACAAAACAAAAAAAAAACAATTCAAAAAGGAAAAGAGAAGAAATTTATTTTTAATTTTTTTTCTTTTCTTTCATAAAAAAAAATTGTAAAAAAAATAAATAAAATGTTTCTTTTTTTAAAAAACAAAAAATTAAAAAAGTAAAAATAAATTAATAATAATAATATGATGTATGTACTATTCTTAAAAACTGACTTAGGTAGGTGTACACACTCCCGCGCTTAGTTTCCTTTTTTCGTTTCTTAACAATTATTTTTATTATTATTATTATTTTTTTTTTTGGAATAAACAATTTTAATAAAATTTTTACTTTCACCTTTTATGTTATTATTTTAATTATTATTATTATTTTTTTTTTTAATTTTGTCAAATAACTTCCTTTATACCTTATTATAATTTCTTTCGGCTTATTATTTTCTTTTTTTTTCTAGTTTATTATTAAAGTAATTATTATAAAAACAAAAAATGAAATATAACAAGAGAATTATTAAAATAAATTTAAAATGAAAAAAATACACAAGTTTTTTTTTTCTGAAAGTGAAATGAATGCAAAAAAGTATAAATAAATAAATAAATAAATAAAACAAATAAAAAAACTGAAATTATTTCGCATCGACGATGTTATTATAAAAATATATTAAAAACATTTTAAACAATAAAAACAAATATAAAATAAAAATAATTATTTTTGTTTTATTTGTATTTTTTTTGTAAATATAAATGAATTCTTAGTTACATTTTTTTTTATATATACATTTTTTTTGTTGGAGTGTAGTATTTCTTGGTTTTTTTATTTGTTTATTAAAGAAAAATTTATTGCACTTTGTTTGTGTTTAGAAAATATAATCCAATTATTTAAGCGGCATATTCTTTCTATACATACATGATATCGAATGCGGTGATTTAAACACTTATTTTATTATTTGGTGATTATAGTTTTAAAATCTATTTAAATAATTCTTAAAGTGAAAATATTGAAATTAAAAATACTTAGTAAAGCTGCTTACTACAACCGGAGTTTCACAACTGCTCCTGCCACCGTTCTGATCCCTACCTGATCTCATCCAGTTAGGCATCACTAAAATCCTTTGACTGTTCTGGTCTACGTTTGAGTATTTTATCTGCCTAACTATTGCTTTGCATACCTGATATTTTCCTGACACCCAAAACGGTACTACATCAAAGTAGATTCGCGTTTTGGCCATTATCGCCACTACCTAGTTCCAGATGATATCTGAGGATATCTCCTCCTGAAATAGTAAGAGGGATTTGATAGCAGCCTGCATCAAGGGCTATAAACGCCAGATCCCGTTGCTCCTCATCCATTTCAGATACATCGGTGTACCTTAGTTGGGATCCGGTTTGCTGGTTAAATTCTTTAAGAGTGCCACTTGCCGATGGTCGTTTGACACTTTGAATTGGCAATCGAAACTGTTATATGAAACTGCGAAGGAGATCGTTCTTCTAAATTCAATAAGTATACTTCATTTTGAAATTCATTAAGTATACTTCGATGATCTGTCGTTTACTTTTATTGTCCGATACTAGTTTCAAAGCCCTGGTGGTTACTTTTTTCTTTCCCTCTACATATTTAGCATTGAGCCTAGTGCTGCAGTTGGATATGTATTCATCGTTTCTGAGATCATTAAGATCATCGCCTTGTTTTTTGGAGTAGTCTTTGTGACCTGAAAGTCTTTGGCACCCAAGGCAAGACTGTGTAAAGTCACCGTTGCATTTTGTTCTTAATATTTCTATGAACTCAATTTTTTCTGTTCAAGCCTGAGCATGCCAGCATTGAATTTTTTCCTTAGCTCATTAAAGCTTAGTCTAACACAGAATTATGATGATTGTATAGCAAGTTTTTATTCACTATCCGGTAGTGGCTCTGTATATCTCCACCTTTTAAAACATCATATGGAAAGCGTTTCGGTCTTTGTTATACTATTTGGTGATATCCACGAAGTGTTCATCTTATTGTAAACTACCTGTAAGTTTTTTAATAGTTGGTCTACATTACTTTTTCAAACTCGTAATTTGTCGTTTATATATTCGATCATTTTTAAAAGAATTAATATTGATTTACTAGAATTAGGAGGAGGACCGTTTATGTACCTAATTAAGAGGGTAAGTATAGAATGAATGACATTTTATTTTTAATTATAAAAAAGGGAGAGTGAGAGTGAACAAAATGAAACTTTGTCACTATATATTGTGGACGCATATCAGCGATGAGATTATTCAATAGATATATCACGGCAATGCGAAATAAACTTGCTACCTATAATTCTCAAGAAGTCTTCACTTACAACAGTGCAAAGAAGATCGTTTATCTGCTAAGAGTTTTAAGAAAGTGACAATTCCAATTTTTTTATAATTTGACATATGTAAACTTGCATAGAGGCAGGCCGCCAACTTCATGCGTGTGAAAACTTGAAGATCTTATTATTATCGGTTGTTCTATTATTTATTACAGAGATACCTTTTTTTTATTTTAGTTTGTTTAGATTATATAAATTTCAAAATTATAATACAACATATACAGAACAACACAGTACAACAAATTTAAAGTTTTTTTCGACTTAAATCTAATTATTGCAAAACTTAAAATTAAAAGGAGTGTGTCTTTTGTCGAGCACTAAACCTTCAAACATGATTTTTGTCAAAATTTTCCTAATTTATCAATCTAAATCTACTTAAAAATAAATTGTATACTTTTTAAGAGTATTTATGAAGTCGTTAGATAGAATAAATTTATATTTTTTGATTTTAATTATGTTTTAAAATTTAAAATAAAATCCACAGCCAGAAAATAAATGTTACAAAAGCGATTATTTTATGAAGAACAAAACGAAAAGAAAAAACAAAGAAATTTTTGTATATTGTAAGTATATAAATATATAAATTAATTAAATAAAAAACATGTATTAAACAAAATAAAAAAAAAGAAGAAATAATGTACTTAGTAAGATATTATATAAAATAATATTTGATATTCAACATTAGACGCTATTCAAAAATGTATTTATATATTATATAAATATAATTAACCAAGATGAAAGAAAAAGAAATAATATTTGTATAATATTTTTAGTCGTTTTTAATCCTTGTTATGAGTTTTTACATTTTTTAAATAATATAGTTTAAATAGAAATAATACAAACACATACATATTTTAGTTGTTATTTAGTTGAAATTGTGCAGTTGTAATGAAAAATAAATAATTGTAGATCGTAATGATAAATATGATTTTAGTAATAATGTGTAAGCTAAAGATCTAAATGCAGTCATAGAGTTATGAAACTAGTTACATTTTATGTTTTTTTTAATTAATGGACACTTTCCAAAACAATAATAATTTCATGCAAGTTTTGCTGAACATTTAACCAATAAGAGCTGTTTTGGTAGCCAGAATAAATTGTGACAAATTTAATTCATAAGAAGTTAATTTCCACAAAAGTTTCGTTTTGATTTAATATTCAAAGTGTTCATGCAAATTTCTTTCTGTATCAGGGACACACTTTTCCAATAAGTGAAATTCAAATATCATTAGTAATTATTAGTACCTACAGGGTGTGTTTGGTTCAAAAGTAAATCAAGAATATGAGATTTTTATTCCAAAATATGACCGGAACCCCTGCAGCTGAAAATGTAAACAAAATAAAACAAAACTGCAAACAAAAATCTCTTTTTTTCACCTTGTAAAACACTTTTATCATAAAATACGGTCTGCAACTTCTTGTATTATAATACTATTAACATAATTTTTTTAACTCTACATTTTTTTTACATATTTCTTCAAATAATTTTACTTGTATTATTAAATTAATTAATTTCTTATTCTACTATAAATAAATATAAATTAAAAAAATTTAGAATTACGTGCATACAAATAGCTTAAAAAATTTATAGTATATACAAATATATATACAATATAAAAACAAATTAAGAAATGTAATAAAACAAATGAAAAAAGATAAGTTCTTAGAGTTAAAAAAAAATTAAATTAAACAAAATAAAAAATTTGCATAAAATGAGAAAAAAAGAATTAAGATTGACTAAAAAAAAATTTTAAAAAAAAATTCTTGTTTATATATAAATAATAATACAAAAACCAATTTGAAATTATATAATTTGGATAATAAAAATTTTGAACAAGAGAAAAAAAACGACGAGATATAAATAAATATATATATAATAAATAATAATAATTTATAAATATTTGCAGAGTTTAGCTAGATAGGAAACACATACAAAAAAATGAATAATATTATATAAATATATATATAAAAAAAAATAATGATGAAAAAATAAAAATATTAATAAACAACAACAACAAAAAAAAAACCGTCATGCAACCCGAAATTATGTCAAGAATATTAGGAGCCCAGAAACAAGATGATAAAAATGTAAGTCAGAAATAATAATTATAAAAAAAATGAAAGAAAATAGAGAAAAAAAATTAACAACAAAAACATATTATATAAAAATATAAATATAATAAAAGAAAATAGACCTCTATTACTTTATCTACTTTGCTAATAGGAAAAAAAAGAAACGACAGAATTGGTATAAAAAATTTTTTTTTTGAAAAAAAAGGAATCTATAAAAAATATGAATAAAACAAAAACGAATAAAACTTTAAAGACAATGTAAATAAAAAAATTAGTTATATACTGAAGAAGAAAATTGAAAATAAAATAAAAATGATGGAAAATAATAAATATATGTGTTGTTTGTTTTTTTTGTTTGTTGTAATAAATATTACGTGCGAGGGTTTTTGGTAGGTGTAAAGTGAGGAAGATAATAGTGCTGAAATTGTTACATAATTGCCTTGTTAATGACACATACCTTGGAAATTAACTCTCGTGCGCGTGTTGGCAATTAAAAACATATTTTATATAATTATTTGCTGCTTAACAAATTTGTTAATAATATTAATATTTTTTTACTTTAATCAGTTAAAATTGTTTTTCTATCTCGTTTAAACTATAGTTGCATTCACCGGGCTTGGCAGCTTGGTCTTAAGGCTATCATTCCAGAGATGCCTGGTTCGAAACCAATCCGCGGCATCTTCGTCTTTCGATTTATTTAATTCCAGCTAAGATAACTTCCCTTATTTCTTGTCCACTTTCTTTACAAAAAACTCCATGCGTTTTCTTCTGTCATCGCCTGTAAGCATTATAAACGAGGAAGTCGATCACTGAAGTCGCCGTTCTGTGGCGGTAGCATATGATAGGAGTCGATGCTTTCCGTGTCAGTGGCTTCCGTGATGAATTTTTCACTGATAATATTCGGTGTTCCGATGTTTTATATACTTCAGCATCGATATTGCAACATTCGATGTTTTTAAGCTAACATGCCTTGAACCACAAATACCCATCCTTCATTTGTGCTTTTAACGCAAAGCCAAGCATATCTTTTGTTAACAAAAAAATTATGATGAAACTCGGTTATATTCTCAATAAGAAAATACAATACCATAAAGGAAACACATTTCTCTTTTACTTATTAACGCCCAAATGAAACTGAATAGCACAAAACATTCCGCAGACAAAAGCGCTGTATCTAAATATTAAATCTTACAAAATAATGACAAACCATAATGATTGTCTCATCCTCAAGGTCAGAAGATAATTTCCATCCTAGCAATTTCCCTTTAAGCGTATTATTCTTTCTTGATAAACAAAGACCTTATTTCATCCTTGATGTAATCCCGAAAAAAGGATCATCAAAGTGAAAACAAAAATATAATGAACTTCAGACGCATGTGTCTGCATGTGCTGCTCCACAAAACCTCGGTGCAATTTTCATGAAAGATTCCACCTCTCCCACAAGAAGCATCCTCATAAGTAAAAAAGCCAAAAAGAGAGAAACTCGGAATACCCAAGGATTCTAAAAATAGTCCTGAACGCTCCCAGTGTATCCAACGCATCCATTCATAAACAAAAATAAAACGAGGAAAAAAAAAACGCGAACAGACGCTGCTTTTCTCACAATGGAAATCCTGCAAGGATCTCATAAAAAGGAAAAATTAAGGAAAATAATTTGCGATTTCGTCCTGCAAAAAGGACTTGTCTTCTCCTGTGTGCCCTCGACGATCTACAGCCGAGCCGTAGAGAGTCTGCAGTTGTGCTTGGCTGCTGTAGGGAACTACATATACCCCCGTTAACACGTCAGTGGGGAGCGCAATATTTTTGACAGGGATGAACGGACCGCGGGGGTGAGTTTTTCACGGCGCGCTGCGAATGGCGGCAGGGATACAGTGGTGCAGAGGTAATTTATTACTACCAAGGATAAAAGCACAACGGATTCTCAAACTTTTCGGCATGTGCATGCGATTCAGGGGATGAATGGGCTTTCATTGAAGAAGAATGAGGGTGGGGAGAAAAAAGGTTCTGAAGCATTTTTCATGCCCTTAACAGTAAGGAGAGGTGGAAAAATTGCAAAGATAAATTTTTTGATAGTTTTTTTTCTTTTTCAACTATGGAAGGATGTTAGCTTTGTAATAAATTTAATTGTTGGATTTTGGAGGTAGAGATAAACGAAAATAGTTTTAAGTGGGAAGTTGGCGTGCAGAAGGACTCTTTTTTCTTGCTGAAGTGTACTAAATCTTCAGAGTTTTCTATAATGCACATGATATTTTTATATGATCATGTAAAAGACGAACATTGGAAGAGGATATACTCCGCATCCTCCTCTGCATTCGCGTTTCTTGAACAGTTCGGTGAATCATGTTCAATATCCTCCATGTCAACTCAAGAGCTACTGGGAGGTACATAATGCATACTACAGGTAGTAGATAAAAATATGGAGATTCAGAAATGGCATCAATTTCTAAAAAGGAAGCTTATAACTAATATAATGACTTCTCTATATAAAACAGAAGGATGCAACATGAAAAAGAATGTGAAGTTGTGTACTAAGGTATACCCAGACACCTGATGATAATATTCGTTGGTATCAGACATGAATTGGATTTGACTTAGTGTCAGAATAAGGACTTTTTGTGGAGCAGATGTATGGTATACACAGATGACTTCAAATCAGAGTTGGATTGTAGACTATTAAGTCCGGTTCAAATATGTTAAAAGAAGCTCTCTTCCTTGGAGTACAGAATCTCGAAGTACAGAATCATTTTTGAGTGTTAAACGGTCACAAAAATATCGATGGCAACGAGCATGCAGATGAATTGGCCAGACTAGGCCAAAGCTTGTAGACTGACCAATGGAGGATGTACAGAAGTCACTGTGTTACTAAAGGCCCCCATTCACACGGCAGGCCCTGGCCTAAAGGTTTCTCGCCTTGATGCCAAGTATCACCACACACTCACCGGCCGGTCCGGCTGGCCGTGGCCTGCGGTCCAGGAAAACTGACAAAAATTTTTATGTGTGTGGGCATTTATCGTCAGTCCGCGCCTTACGATCTGAATTTCTATTCAGTTTGAAGTTTTCTTTGAGGCCATTAGTGAAAAAAAGTGCAATCAACCGGTCGCTGCTACGCTAAATTGTCGTGTTCGCTTGTGTATCTGTGGGGAACCATGAGGTGACCTGCAGTCCACGGCCTGTCAGGCGGTTGCCATCAAGTCCTCATCTCTCAGTCAGACTGAGTAATGTGTGGCCTTCATTGGGCCGTGCCTGTCGACCTGGCATCGGCCTGCCGGCGGCCTGTAAGTGAATAGGGACCTTAAGCGATAAGACAGTAGGCAGAAAGCTGAACCTGTTCAAGCCGGTCTGACCTACAAATATGAGGAGGCCAAGCGTGATGGAGAGGAACACGCCAGAGAGACAACCGAACATTTTCTTCCGGCTCTGGCTACGATCATACACCGTGCATCTGGTGACCTCTTCTTACAGAACTTAGGAGAGATTATTCGAAGCTTTGGTCCGGAATCTGAATGTAAGACAATGGATCTAAAGTTACTCCAAGCACTCTGCTATTATACATGTATGTACGAATGTAAAGTTTTTTCATGAGTGCGGTTACGTTACAAAAGGGTGCATTTTCAATGCCTTTGCATCCCCAATCTCGATGCTTGAAAAATGCTGCTGCCTTTACCTGTCTACCAACCAGAAATGGAGTGCTTTCAAGAGGCAATATTCGTATCGATGAGTAAGACTAAAATATCACGTTTTTTATTAAACCTCATATATCTCCTACAGTATTTCGTACGTCAAACTTCATCGTTAATTTACAGCTCTACTTCCCACAGCCTTGACATTGGTATATCGATTCAATTCCAATTAACTTAAAAAAATCCTCAGTTAATCTCTCCCAAAAAACTTACATTGCCGCTATGAATGAAAAAAGCTCAAATGCGGAACTTCTTATACCCGTCGACTGTTGTCTACAGCTGAAGCTGCCGTCGTATATTAGGTAACAGCACCAGAACCAGGTATCCAGAGTCAGCTGGGCTGGAGCTCTTTCCCGTTACCATTTTTCTGGCCAAATTTTGTTCCGTTAGCACGCTATTGTCTATAAAAGCTCCGTCAACTTAAAAAGCTCCATAGAAAATGCATACGGAAAAGCTCCTATAGCGCCAAGAGCTTGGGAATGCGCCTCTGTCTTCTAAATAGTCACCAGCAGTACCGCGTGCGAAGGTACCGTGCCGCGTTCAGTCGATTTTGATTCTACCACGGGAAAGGTTCCTCCAAAAAAGAGTAGTTGAGGAGTGTATTCCTCGCGAAGGTTATCATCCGTGGTGAATTCTTTGCCAAAAACAAATTCATTCTTATCCGAAAGGATTTAGTGCTCTCATCCGGTGATCCTTAAGTAACAAAAAAAAAGGACGAACAAACTTTTTTTTGGTGAAGTGTTGAAGGTTGTTTGTGCTAGTAATCAATCAGTAATCAATCCCTGTCCAGTTAACCCCGCAAAAGGAGCATCAGGCGTGATTTTACTAATTCAACATCAGCCGGATATAATCGCCGTCTGGACTGGTGCGCTCCCTACCTTCTACTCTGTAGTCCTAGTTTGTTTCCAAGGAAGGATATCTTTCATCACCTCGCATTACGGGCAATTATTATGTCCTTGTTCGGGCCAGAAAAGGTAAGCCATTCAAAGGGCGGTTAAAGTGGCTGGGAGCATGGGGTGGTATGGTATGACTGATTAGGGTCATTTGAGAAGGGTTAAATGGGGTTGACAATTACGATTTTGTTAGATTTTCGTTGAACTTTGGACGCCAAGTAGCTACCGCTTAAGGGAGTCCCGTTACTACGTCGATTTTTGGTTGTTTATGACTCTTCTAGAACTGAAAAAGCTTTCAAGGATTTCATGTAAGAAGAATGCTGCGGGGTGGGTGCTGGGTGGTAGTCGGGATAAAAGAGACTCCTCTAATCACGCTAATTTAGGCTGCGAATGCACGTCCTTAAAAGTTATAAATAGCACAACAATTTACCAACTTCCTAAGCACAAAATAAAAAATGATTTTGAAATTTCCAAAAAAGGAATAACACAAAAAAAACTTGAAATTGTTCAACGATGAAAATGTTTCCAAGCTTATAAAGCGCGAAGGTCCTTTTTGTCGGATTTTAAGAGCATCTCAGACATTCTTTCTTGCATGCTTCTTGTAGTAGAAAACTCTGGATCCGATAAGGATTTTGAGTGAATTTCTTGGGGTGGGTTAGGGTTTTAGCTTTCATGCACGAATGGGTATAGAACGAGAGCGAGACCATACACCAGTAAGTGAAAGAAAGGGTTCTTGAAAATGTTCGCTTTTTGAAATGATGTGCTTTGTTACTTGCGGAGGTTGTAAAAATGTATCCTTGAATATCGTCCTTGTCGCCCTTGTACTAAATCTCGACTCTGGTGGATATTTAATATTCTACAAGTTCGGAAGTGATAAAAATATATTTATGATGGCTGTAAACAAAAATGAATGGATTTTTGTTTTTGGTAAAATTTAAAAAAAAAATGATTTCGTGTTTTTGTTTTACTTGTTTCATACTTTGTTATTTTTGTTGTTAAATTGATGGGATGCTCGTCCTGGCGATATAGAAGAGAGAAGTTTATTGTTTTTATTGATTATAAAGTAGAATAAAATTTTGTACTTTATTGATGTTTGGATTTCATTTTATAAGGGGGAAAAGTACTTGTTTTTAGTGCAACATTTACAACAAAAGAAATTGTAAAAAGGTAAATTGCTATTCTCTGTTTGCTCAAAATAATACCTTTTGTTATACACTAAAGTATTTAAATTCCATTAGGTTAAGTGCCTTAAGATATTATATTATGATATGGTATAGTGTGCCTGTGCATATTTCCAAGAAGTAGTCACTTTTACTGTGAATATATTATTTTGTATTATACGGAAAATGAATTTTTTACGAGACCTCTAAAGGTGGAAAATTATCCCGAGTATCAAGAGCTAAGTAACGTGAGTGTGTCACTTATATATGCTTCAATAGTTTTATTTGAAACTAATGTTATTTCGGGAGTGATCTAGTAGAAATTTACGATAATTGTAGGATAAATATTGGTTCAAATTGTCTTGGATGGTTCTTGTCAATATATTTTAATTTAGGTCAAACTTATTTTGTATTTGCGGCGTTATTCACAGGAAAAGTAACAGAATATGCGTTCAATCTTTTTAGTACTTAAGAAATAAATAATCCAATAAAAGTGTATCACTGTAAAATTTCAAATTGCTCACATTGCCCACCTTAAAACGGCTTATGACTTAACGAGTTCCATCTTTCACCTTTAATGTCCTCTTGTAATTTTGCAAACAACAAATAATCTGAACTGAAGGTTGGATGACATGTGGTTTTCCGGCGAAATTCCCTTAAAAGATCATTAGATTGGCGCATTATCATGACTAGCAAAATGTCCATATATTGAAATTTTCCCTAAAAAGATGATCCTCAAAGTATTCGGAATTTATACTAAATAGGAAAATTTATTAAAAAAAGTTACCCTAAAAGTATGCAGGAAAAAATAACCGACACACAAGGATACACTTTAAGAAGAAGAAGATAACCGGTTCACAGAGGCGCTACATCGTTAATAGTAATAATGAAACAACTCACGCGGATGCAAAGTTCCACGTCTTTTTTTATAATTCTTAAGAACCCTCTCTTGGTGGAGCCTCTGGAGAGCACTTTAGCAAAACAATATTTGGCAAAAGAATATTATATCTCCGATCTCTCTGTAGACGAGCTATTCGGTGACCAAAACTTTTCGTTTAAAGTTATACAGACGGTATAGATCTCAAAGTTAGCTCATAATTTGACGTTCCTGATCTGACGTGTACTGGCGCCATCTATTGGAAACCGCGGCTTTCTATTTATACTCCTAATAATAAGCAATCTTATCGTATTGTGTAATATTGCTCATAATTTTTAATGAATTACGATTTGGACTTATTTTGTCTAAACTTGCTCCTACAGTAATCACACTCTTTTGTAATTATCAGTCGCTGTCGTTTGTTTCCGGAAGTATCTCAATTGAATATTGATTGCCATTGTTTACATAAAGATGCAGTAACAAAATCCTATCAAAATAAATAAAAAGACACAAATAAACAAAGCAAAAAATGAACTAGAATTATTTTTTACATTTTTGTAAATTTATAAGAAACACCAACTGAAAGAAAATAGGTAATAATGAACTCATCTAATAAAAACCAATCAAGCCACTGTCCGTTAAATTTTTGCTGAAATGTTGTGGCACAATCCTGTTGAAATTTCTTCTTTCAAGAAGTCTTTCAACACATCCTATTCAATTTATTGGCGATTTTAATTAAAACAAACAGAGCCGCAGATCCAAGATCACCACTAGGTCCACTGTAACCAGCATCAACGCCAGGTAAACACAAGGCAGTCAAGCATAAGAACAAGTCAAGCACTTAAAGGTGTTTTTTTTTTGTTAATTTTCTTTCTTCAATTTTAAAATTTTCGTTTTTTGTATTTTTCTGTGTTATTTTTTGTTGTTGTTGCAATCCGACTTTTAAAACTCTTTTGGAACCATTTTCTTGTAAATTTTATTCATTGCCCAATGAGATAAATAAGAACAAGGTCCAGATGCCTTCAGAAAACGTGTGGCTTTTAAACTTGCTTTAATTAAATCAATTGTAATTATTGCAAGTGTATTTTCTTTTTACGTGGTGTTTCCGAGTTAATCGGATGTGACCTTCTCTGGGTTTCATTGTGTCTGGGGCCAGAGTTGCATGAGAGAGAACACATTCCTCTAGTATACCTGTTTGGAGGTAAACGAAACAATATTAATTCTGCAACAGTGGACCAGGGCTGTCGTGTTTTGGGTAGTGTAGAAACTGAGAGCAGGGCCAATCTTTTTTCTTCATTAATTTGGTTAAGACCTTCCATATTTTATCAGAGAGATGATGGTGGAGGCTGAAAATTTATTCCTGCTTTTTTTTTGGAATTATTCTTGTATTAAAGGTCAAGTTTATCAACGTAAAATAAAAGTAATTATGAGAGTAATATTGTTTCCTTCGAAATTAATTTATACAGTACTTAAAATTTATTAGTGGAACATTGAAGTAAGCATTAAGGATTTAAATTAGTCTATCCAGAGTCGATTAAAAGGTGATTTTTAGTGGAGGTATCACAATATCGAAAATACGACCTCGATTTCTGCATTTACCCGTTTTAATATTAGCTAAACTTAAGCTGTTTATGACGCTTATTAATATGATTGCAGCATTGAATGGCCTAAGTATGTTCCTCCTACAATTCGTGACCTTAAAATTTTTAAATGTGAGATTATCGTGCATTTCTATCATTTCAATAACAACCGCAACATGATATGCCAGAGCTTAACTACCACTAAATGATATAAAGGCCATTTTACTCAATTATAAAGATCTAGACATTCGGCGTGGCTATAGTATTAAGAAATATTATTTTTCATTTGGACATTTCAGATGTGGGTAAGTTCAAAATTGCACGAATTTTTCAAGACCTGCTAGTCATAATTATGATATTTGAATGGATTTAGGAATATTACTCTAAGAAGTCTTAAAAATGCACGAAAAGTGAACGACTCTTTTTTCAATGTCGTCGAGCTTTCTTGTTTGTCTATGTCTACATTCTGTAGCAAATACAATCTACAATCTACTCAACTTAGTTATTTTTGTCCAATTCATCGCCTTGCCCAATCCATCATTTCTTGCCAAATGTCATCGTAATGACAGTTGTATGTTGACAGTTAAAAAATGGCGCGAAATTTAAAATGACACCTCTTGTTGAAAAACTCTTTTTATGTCACATTATATATATCACTAATCCACATCACAACTAGGCTTCTGGCTCTGGGCAGTAAAATTAGTTACAAAAATGTGAATACCACAAGGATAACTGACCACCTTACAAGTAACCCAAGTAACTGCTTGTATTAAGGCGGTTTAGCTCGATTGAGAGGTCTGAATCGCGCTGAATTTGCCTTATATGTATTTCTAAATTAGTTTTCTAAAAGGAAAAGATCGCCATTTCACATCACAAGGTTTATATGTCTCCTTGTGATGTGAAAGAACGATCTTTTGAAAATGAGTTATAAAAATTTAGATACCACAGATATATAACTGACCTACACAATTTCACTTGTATTAAACGTGGAAAATTTTATCCATCTCAGAGTTGTGAAACATTTTATTACGAAAACAGGAAAAACAAACAAATCCATATACATTTTGATGATTAAAATATTAATAACCTTGTTTCAAATACTTTTAATCCCCCAAAAAAAATTTATCATCTCAGAGTTTTAAAATTTTTCTTTTCTCCTCCATTAAGCTCGCGCTTTTTAATTATTTCCCCAAACCCGTTTAAATTAATTTATTATGACATTTGTCATGCTTAAGTAAAATTACCATCTCATCAACGAATCGCTCAATAAATCACCAAATCACCTGTCTTTAACGATGACGAATAATCAGACACCTTCCGCTTACGCCCATTCATTCCTCCACCTCGGAGCCAACCGAACAAGGCCCGAACATTTTTAATACAAACAAAAAAATAAAAACGTTTGTGAATTTTTTGTTAATTATTCCCCAAAAATATGAAATTCGAAAATCTTCCATATAATCACATCATAAAAGAATAACAGCAACAAATCACCTTGACCTTGCGCAACAACCGGCTTTTGTGCCTAGCGAAAATTTCTGTTTACACCTGAGCTACCTGAGTTGTCCAAGCGAAGATTTGATGTAGAGATGAATATGTATCACGTGAGATGCATTCAAAACTGTGTGGAAGTGAAGTCATCTAAGGTCAAAAAAAAATTCGGCGTCATGAATTCCATAGTGTTTCCCTCCCATACCTGAAATAGTTTTATTGTTTTTGTTGTTGTTGATGCAGGCGAAAAAGTCATGGCGGAGGCCGTTATTTGATTAGCGCCCATGCAGTATGCAATGTTCCGTCGTTTGGCGGTCTTCGCGTGACCTTGGTACAACATGTTTACACGCTGTTTTTACCGGCTACGGATGGCGCTTACCTTAACTTTAAATATAAGGAAAAGAAATTGCGTGGGTGATTTACTGGAGCAGAAAAAGATGTTCATTATAAGCGGATTATTAAATCTTGAAACTGTACTTCGTTTTGTTTTGTTGTTTTCTTTCAAATAAAAGTGTAAACTTCTCCTCAGAAGGGCATTCAGCAACTAGACAGAAACATTCTACACTTTCATATTTCATGGAAATATTAATTAATAAAACTTTTTTAAATTTTTTTTTCTAGATGGTTATCGTATTAGTCACGGCATTGACCCTGTTTTTTGCAGTTCCTTATGTCAATAGTTCCGCGGTTCTCATTGCTGATTTTACAATGTCAAGAATGATCGAGTTATCTGCTCGTCATCCATACTGTAAAGTCCATAGGGACAGGTAAGTTTTGACGGTTTTAAACTTTTAATTTGTTAATGATTAATTTTTTATTGATTACAACAAAAATAAAAAAAAAATAAAAACAGAGGCGATATTCAGCGAATGTTGCTTTCTGCTGATCCAAGACGCATTCGGCAGGTACCGAGGGAGTCTGTCTTAGCTTTGGAAAAAGTTTGCCATAGTGGAGAGCCACCGACTGGAGATTTTCAAGGTGGATTAGGATTTATTTATCCCGGAACGAAATGGTGCGGTCCAGGTAAGTTAAATGTTTTAAATTAGTCTAAAAACAGATCGATCGATCTATAAATGTATTTAAAGAAGGTCAGTAGCCCTATGATCAGTGAAGCTTGAAGTGTGGTCTTCTTGGTATTTGAATTTTATTTTGTAGATAGTTACGAAAAACGGTTTTCTGGTGGGAACATGCCGTAATCTTTGAAATATAAAAAAAAGTTTCGCCCCATGCATATTCCTAGTGGTGCAAGCTCTTACTCCTCGCTGCAGAATATCAATGGGCCTCATTTCGTGCTATCAAACATGTTGCGTTATCGGACATAGTACGGTATGTATGTGCATTATGCTCCAAGAGTACTTAGCTAATATACAGAGTTTATATTCCTCCTATTGCCTATTCTGTCCAATACCAATGCGCGCACTGTCGCTGGACCGAACTAACCACCCTCTGGCCATCTACTCTCATCGCTATTGTCTCCATTCTTTCTCTTGCTGATTGGCACACTTTTTGTGCTCAGCTAGAATTAGAAAAGCGTTCTTGAGCTACGTTTTTATTGCCCATATTGAATCATTAGAAGTTTCAACATTAGTCGGACTCTGCATTGTCTTTATGATAATGTATACGAAAAGACTTAATCCAAAATTGCACACATGAAGGAATGTGAAATCCTCACCATTCACCTACATTTTACTACTCGCATTATCGTGCATTAGTTTACGCAAAGCTCACAACGATTTTTGGTTACCCTACTTTCATCTAATTCGTACTTCTTCACCACAAAATCATAGTCAAAACAAAATCTCCACTACACACCCACAATTCCCTGCAATCTGAATAGCCCTGACTCAGCACAAATCACTTTTTCGACGGATCATCATCATCCACTTCATTAATCTCCCATTGAATTCCCACTGAAAAGATCCCCTTTTTTGGGGTCCAAATCTAATTTGACGTTCATCTCGAAAAGCTCCTCTAGGTAAAGCCCAGAAATCATATTTCCATTGTGCTGTTAACTGTGGAGCCACATAAATACTTGACAGTTTCTTGATCCAATTATGTAATCCTCCATAGAGCACAAAGTCTAGCATTCACTAGTTGGGTCGCAAGTGTGACCTTCAAGACCTTTTAGCGCCCGCTAAGATGCTGCGCCCCAAACGTGGCGTGCAATCTCAATGGACGAGTGCTAAAATGTCAAAAGTTTGTCAAGAAATTTGCAAGTAAACAATATTTTCAGGGATTTTTTATTGACAGTTGCGTGTGTGAACATTTCTGGATTATTTGTGTACGGATGCTGGCTGAGGTGTTAGCCAAGTGGAGAGGCCCTGGAGTTCAAAGCCAAATGTCTTTGGACTTGTAGATGTGCTGCGAGTGAGTAATTGCATGTTAGTCAAATTAGGAATAATAAGCAAGCACAGGTGAGACGGTAGAGGTGAATTTGCGTACTGAAAGAGTGTGCTTCTTTAAGCTGTACATGTCGCATGATCAAAGCGGGGAATTGCATAAGAGCTGAAGGGGAATTCTGTTGGTGCTCATTAGCGACTCATTATTCTAGTAAACAAGAACGTCCTCTAGCTCAAATACTTCATTGAAGTAACGTGTTTGAAGTATGCTTGGCGGTAGATTTCCATTTTCCTGCGAGGTTCTATCAGACCCAAACAAATACACAAAATTGGGACATTGCCTACCATCAATCAGAGCTCTATTGTGGAACTGTGGAACTGGTGGTTGTCTTTGATAAATTCAATTCTTCGCTTTTGTAGGTCGTGTTTACTTTGAAGTTTAGTTCTTAGCATTCGAATGGCCCAAAATGCGAAAGAAGTAGCACTCACATAAATAAGAAATGTACGATGCAGATTAAAATCACAACGATTCTAGTTAATACTAGGAATGGAAGTAGTATACTGGATGTAAGTAGGACCAAATGTGGACACCGAACACAATTGGTAGACACCTATGAAAACTTAAGAACAAGCGGAATCCTATAATGTGCGCTATTTTGCTTGATCAAAAAAATACGGACTAGCGACAAACCTTTATGCAGACTGTTAGGCCTGTCCAAGCGGTCTGGCTTACAAATCTGGGGTGTACGGAATGCTAAAAGTACAATAGGGCCAAGTGGTGACCTCACTAGAAGAAAGACGGATAAAAAGGTGTTCTAAAATACAAATTTAACAATGACATACTTTTTTCTAGGTAACATAGCATCAGACTTCATGGATGTAGGTCGACATTCCGACGAGGATCGCTGCTGTCGCGAGCACGACTTATGCCCAAACACTTTAGCACCCGGAGAATGTCGTCGTGGACTGTGCAATACCGGATCTTTTACTCGATCTCACTGTGACTGCGACGCTCGCTTCCGGCGCTGTTTACAATCACTAAACACAGGTAACACACTTTGTAACTTATAAATTACTAAAAACCTATATTTAATAATTTCTTGTTCTACAAACAGAAACCGCAAACACTCTCGGAGCTGTATTTTTCAATGTGGTTCAAGTGACATGCTTCCGGGAACGAAGTCCCTGCTCGATCTGGCAGAGGTTAGGCCCAAATACCGCCGAACTGATCAGTATCCCGTGTCCTGATTATTTCCAGCCTTCCGATTTTTATATTCCAACCAACAATATTTTTATTTCGAAAATTATTAATAATACTGTCAATGATTATGTTAATCGCAAATCCTTTGCTAGATTTTTTAGTAATAGACTAACAGATTCTAACTTTGATGATGTCACAACAAGGATTGGTGTGAAGTTAGCGTCTGTTGGTTTGGTAGCTGCTTCTTTGGTTAAGGAGATTTTTAGTTCACAAGTTAATGATTTTGTTAATGGTATTAAGAGGAATCGTGATAGTCACAACGAGGAGAGAACAAATTTTATTTATATTTATTAAATTTTTATTTAAGTTTGTTTTTAGGTGAAAAAATATTATATATTATTGGTTGTTTGCAGTATATTACTGCTTTTAAGTTTTTTTTTAAGATTTTTTATATTACTTTTCTGTTGTTTATTTTTCTTATTAAATACAATCTCTTCATCATATTTTTATTTATTTTTTGTTTTATTCTCCTCTTTTCTTTTAGAAAAAAAATCTAATTTTTACTAAGTCAACATAGTTAATTTCCTATTTTTTTTAGAATGGGCTACAACAAAACAGAATCTGATGAATTATGTTCGCAATGGAAGTATCGACCATCAGAAAAGTACGCACCAAGTGCACCGTCATCACGAAATAACAAGAAATAAATGAAAAACGAATTTTAAGCTTCCAAAAAATGATTAATGTTTAAAAACCAGCTAAAAAAAAGACTCATATAAACTTAAAAAAAAAACGATACAAAAATAAAAGTAGTTACAAAAAAAATGGTTAAATGAAATGAAATGATAAAAAAACAAAACCAAATTCCATAAAATAAATATTTAAACAAAAGCAATTTATTAAAAGAAAACTATTTTTAATATTTTTATTTGTACATACAAAGAATATTAAGAAAAATTTAATTGAAAAAAGAAAAATATATATTTATGTTTTGTAAGTAAGATGAACAATAATAAAAAAAAGCCAGAAGAAAGGATTTTATTAGGATAAGAAGAAAAAAACCAAACCAAAAACTTATATTAAAACAAAAAAAACGCATTTTAAAAATTTTATGAAAGTAAAACGTATGCTTTTCCGTAGTTGTAATGTAGTAACTCTTAAATTAGTGCATTCAATAAATAAATTGCTCAATTATTGTATATTTAAGAATGAAGATTTGTAGCTGTTTAGACGAGAAGCATATCACAGATGAAAGAAAAATTGATAATAATAAAAAATAAAATATTGCTGTTCTAGTTAAAAGTTTTTTTTTGTGTAAACGGTTCAAAAATAGTTAAAAATAAATAATAAGCATTTAAGGAATGTTTTTTTTTAAATTTAATTTTACTTAATAACTTATTCAGTTCGACCACTAGGATCCCTATCTGGTTTCTAGCGATGTCTGGCCAATGGAGCCTATAGAATTTTATTTTTCAATCTAGCCATTACAGAGTCTTCGAAGTTGACCATCCTCACATACGAAGCAGGCAATGCTTCATAGGATTCTCATTCTCGAACAACCTAGTGATAATGCGTTCAAAGGTAGTTTAACGATGCAACGCTGAGCTAGATTGGCTCGGTAACCGACATAAAATGACTCTTGCCTGCATTCCCCGATATAGGAACGTAGATGGGAACTAGAAAGCCGATCACACAGCGAAGCAAGGAGCCTGTAATCGGGCTAGGCGATCCTTATGGTCAACAGCTCAATAAATCATAAGGGACCAGGCTGTGTGTCCCACAAAACGTCTGTTACCGTAGCTGGGGGTAGACGAACGAAAGAGAAACACTTGTTTACTTCAGTGAACAAAATTTGGCATAAACAAGAAATCTTTCGGGTGTCAAACTCCCTCACACCTGCTGATTTATCGTCTTGTTTCTTCACCTCGTACAGATATTCAACGGTAAGCTTTCCCTGGTTTCACCTTTTGCAACAATTGTAACTGCCATAACGTTCAAAAACGACTGTAATAATTCAAAATTCACCATAAGTAATGGCGGTCTATTCTAGTGAAAAAGCACCATCTATTATTTCTTCTATGAAACTTCCCGGAAAAATTTGTCTCGACTTGGTGCTATAAAGCTTAATTGAAGCCAGCGGTTTTTACGCGCTGAATATTTGAGTCTACAATGGAAAAGCTTATAAGTTCAACATGCTGCTAGCAGCAAATGTGATTTAACGGTTCTTCTTATCGCAAAAAGTGATGCCAAGTACGATAAATATTAAAATATAATTAAACTTTTCAAATAAAAGGTCACGAAACATTCAAAATATCTGTGAAAAGAATAATTTTGAACTGTGGGACAAATTTCTAGTTGGCGTTTGGTCTGGCTTTTAATAGACTATAACACTCCGCTCTCAATCCCCGCCAAACCCACTTTATGGCTTTGATAAAGACGGTACTTTGCGTTATTCTTACCTCTTCGACAATATAAGACAAGCATTGGCCAGAACCACCAAGTAAAGTCTTCAGTATTTGTTGTACCTATAGAGTGATGACAAGAAAGAATGATTATTATTTGGGTGGGAGGAGGGGACGTTCGAAAGACTATGGCGGTGCGTGGGAACGAATCGCGGACCTCTAGGGCCTAAATTCAGCCGCCTAACCACTAGGTTACCGAAGATAAGGAGTCAGAGATTGTCTACAAGAATGGTAAATCTATTTAGATTCTTGTAGCCCAAAAAACCTGTGCATGTTCACAGGAGGAAATCATTTCTATTTCTTAGCAAAATCAATTTATAAGCAGTACTGGCAACTCTATAACAAATCAGACACTTTTAATGCAAAATTCCTGCACTTATTGGAATTTTATCGAAGTCTACAAGTTCCCCTTCTTTGAAATATGTTGCTACAAAATATCCAGCAACATTCTGAAAGCTTAGTGAAAAAGTTGCAGAGAGCAGAAGCAACCACCATTTAAAGTCTTATATGGCAAAGAGAGACAGCACCAGAATTCCAGTTTCCATGACACTCGACGGCTTTTCCAGGCAATCAATCTGTGCCCTGGACTTCTCTCGGAAACACAAAAATTCCCCTCTTTTGTCAGTCTTCAAAGAACAACCGTCGTCGTGAGGTGGTGTTCCGCCTGTAACGGGTAATTGTGAGCGCGAGAATTCAGCAGAAATTCCATCGGACTTTTTTTAGGTGTAGAAAAACCGTAGAACGCGATCAACGGATTTCTCTCACCTGTTTTAAAAACGTTTTTTGGTTACTAGTAAAAATGTGAGATCGCGATAAAAGTGTTCAAGGATATTCAACAAGTCGAATTTGTTCTCCCATCGGATTGAAGGGAAAAAAATAAATATATAGAGGAGAGAAGTAGAAAAAACCTCGCTGTGTGTGACAGGATAAAATTCCTCAGCAGAGCAACAGTTTCTTGTTGTGTGTTATAAAAATACGAAAGAAGAAGAAGAGAAAATACGAGGAGGAAGAAGTGCTGAGAGCTCTAATAGAAAAGTGTGTATGCGCGCGCTGGAGAAGATCACCGTTTCGCTAGGGTGTAGTGGTGAATCACGTAACACGAATACCCTTTGGCTGGAGAGGGAGAGTGTGTAGCGTTGCGATGCAAAAAGAGATGGAAACACGATGAAAATGCCTTCGGACGCATGCGATCAATTGTCATTTTTTTGTGATCATTTCCCCTCTTATCCATTTTATTATAATCCACTGATCCTCAGCTTCTTGTCCAGGTGTGTATTCAGTGTCAGTGACGTTCGGATGTGTTTGTAAATAGGGTCAATAAAAAGTGTGTGTTTTTTTTCTCTCCATAAAACGGGGGGAAAGAAAATTTTTGTAAACAACAAAAAAAAAAGAAATTTAAATTGTTTTTATTTTTAAGTAAAAAATTGTGGTTTTCCTTTTGTAATAATTTTTGTATATTTTCGCTATATATAAAAAAAATTTAAATCGTCGGGTGTGAAGTAGAGAAATAACAGTGTTTTTGCTAGAGAATAGAAAATATATTCCACTAAAAAAGTAACCCAACAGTACTACGCGGAGAAGACGTGGATTCTATTTCATGTAAACACAGCACGAATACCAACATAACTGCGCACCAATGAAGAACGGCAAAATGGGTAACCCTCGGCGAGGTTTGGAACCACTGGAATTCGAGGAGTGCATCGTCGACAGCCCAGAATTTCGGGAAAATCTTAACCGGCACGAAAAGGAGTTGGACCATACTAGTCAGCAGATCAAGAAGATCATCAAGGAAGTCCGGGATTTAGTGAATGCGGGCAAAAGTAAGTTTTTTTTTACCACAAGAAAATCCCGTTGTTATCCTTCGACAAACATTACAGTCTTTTTTGTTTTGTAACAATAACAACAAAACCAATACATACTTACGATACAAAAATGACAATTGTTGTCGAAACTGAATTTTTGACACTTTTCTGCATTCGCATACATGCGCAGGTGACCGCAAAGGAATGCGCAAGGTGCTTATATGTGTAAGTGTAATTGTGTGTTGTTTTGTATTTTTTTTTCGGCTGTTGCTCGAATGTTTTTGTGCATAAAGGGGGGCGAGAGGGGAAGAGGAGATATCAAATTGATCTTCGGATTTGGGATTCAAGATTTTGTTTTTGTTCTCCTCTCTTTCCCGCTTCCCCTCTCCCGTTCCGACCAATCAAATTCCTTTCGATTATTGCTGAATTTGCAATATTCCTGAAGCTATAGTATCTGATGATCGCGCCTGAAAATGGTTTTTGGATATGAATTTAACTGCATATAAAAAAAAGATAAATATCCCGCGATAAAAATGAGGTGAAAAAAATGTGTTTTACTTGATTTCAGGTTGATGAGTCACGATCGTACAGGCAGGTTTCAAATTGTCAGTCCTGTTGCATTATTTTTTTGCTTTGCCGGAGCTGATGGATATTCTGTTTCTGGTTTTGTGTATTCCAAAAGAACAAATGAAAAAATAAAAAACGGCAATAATTTCGTTGTAATTCATTTCAATATGATAAAGAAAACGGTTCTACGAGAGGCCTTAAAGATCCTATTCCAATGAACTTTGGACACTTGGATATGTTCATCGGAATTATAGGAATTTTACGAATTTAAAAGGGCTGCTCGGTGGAAACTAGTGAATCACTTATGTAATAGGTGCATGTGCTAGCCGAAGTTATTTGAAAGGATCGTCTGGAATTCAATTGGTCTAAAAATAGAGGGATTTTTATGCAATAAGAAAGATATCCTGGCATATGATCTGACGTTTGATGTGATGATTTTGTGTTTTGTAGACAGACAACATTGAAAGTGCACATGTACGTTCTGGTAGTGTTTTGTGTAAGATGTGAAATTTATAATTGTGATCTAGACGTATCAATGTGCAAGGATTTTCGTTTTTGTTTTTTCAGGAATGCTTCCTTCAAGTGTGTTTTTTTTCATGCAAAACAGTAGATCTTAGAGGGCATTTTTTTATCTGGCAGATCTACGCTCAGGAATCACCCTTTGTACTACCAGTCCATTATGTCGTTAGTCACGTCATTGTGTTTTGTCTGTAAGCTTAGTAAGGGAGATAGAGAATAGGTTTATGATTTTGAGGCGAAGGGAGGATGTTGAAGTTGGTTATGAAGCCAGCCTTACACTACCAGTCCGTCACGTTAAAACTCCTCTGGAAGGATGCAATAGACCAGGATGCCCAGAGCTTCGGGATGCCAAACTGGATGACATTGGGTCAGAATCGGGACCAGTGGAGAGAATAGTTACGAGAGAGGATCGCGCTTGTAGAGCCGTTAAAGAAAAAGAATATGAGGAGGAGGCGGTAAACCTGAGAGGGTCACCTCTCTTACACATCAACTCCTCTAACACAAATTACGTCAGATTTGAACCTGTAAATCGCATGTTCATAAACGTGAACAAAAATATTAATGTCTTTAGCGTGAGCATTGGTAAAGATGTCCTTAAAAGGAGTCTTTTTAATCTCACGTTATCGCTTACGATTCCTGTTGTTTCGCTTCTGTGTGTATTATATGTTAAATTGTATTTCTTTTGTTTTATGTTTGCATGCTTAGTTGAGCCTCATCTCAGCGCTTGCTTGTGCTGAGTTGGTTAATTTTTCTTGGCCCAGCTGATAAGAAGTGCGTTTTCTGTGTTAGAAGGGTTTATTCTACTATTACTATGGGTGACTTCCAAAATGCATCACTGCGGTATCACTGCAGAATTCAGCTACAGACTCCCAATTGCTGAACTCTGCAGTGATACCGCAGTGATGCATTTTGGAATTCACTGTATGTTTCTCTGGACATCAGAGCACTAATCGTGTTCTTAAACTTGATCTACACTGGTTCCAGCGTACCGTATTGTAACCCCCTGTTCGCCAAATGAACGATATTTTGTTACAAAGGTTAACGATACGTTGGTTTGTAATAATCGGATACCGTACTTAATAAAACTTAGAGTCATACTTGGGCACATAAACTAAAATTGTTCGTTGGTATGTTTAAGTGTTCCAAGGCTCGAAAATAATTGCAAATTTTTGCCGTTTTGCATTATTTACAAGAAATTAGCACTGGCATATGCAAAAATATACATTTGGCATGGAAACAGACGTGTAAATTTACAAAACAACACGACATTTTATTATGTTAATATTCTCTACCAATTCCAGCTTAATATTATGCCAATCTTCTATCAAATTTTACAGTTAATTAATTTTTCCTCACCTTAACGTATGTCTATAACCCAATAAAACCATACTAAACAAAATTTAGCAAAAACTTTCTCTTCACTAAATAAAATCGCAACCATAAATCATATTCTCACCTCGATTCCCGAAACTTTTCAACCTAGCAAAGTAAATCGCTTAAACAGATCCCCCTCTCCCCCCCGCCCTCCAATAAAATAGAATATAAAACTAAAAAAAAAGATTCGCCTTAGTTTTAAAATCCACTTTTACCATTTCCACGCCACGCCACCAACTAGTGATTGTCTAATCGGTGGAACCTGAATCCCATTAGTAGCTTACCTCTAGAGAGCAGAATCGCGCAGAGTTGTACTATAGACCGAGAACGTCCAGGAAATCACGGCTGTAAAGTCAAGTCTAGAAGTTCCCACGTTCGTTAATTTATCACGAATGCCCCGTAAAAATATTCGGTCTGGACTGATTCGTCCAAATACTGTGTATGCATAGTGAGTAGTCCCCCGAACGGGTAAAGTGGGTCAAAAATTTCCGATTTCCTTGTGGAGGTCAAAGAATCGTCATATGACCGCGCTGCGGGTCTAATTAAAAATTCATGAGACTTTTTTTCGATCAAAATAGAGGTACGAGGCTCGTTTCTCTATAATATAATTTTGCCGAAATCACCAAATCGAGAGTTTCCAGTACGACGAAACGAGATTCGACCTACAGTGTGTGATCTCTGGCCGATCTTCAGCGCCGCGCAAAAGAAGCAACCGCAGCACAGTCGCAGCAGCACAATCGTCGTCACCTTGATGCTTACCTGTGTGTGCAGTTACTGATGCGGATCATTGTTCTATCGCCAAAATGCTCACCTACGAGAAGAGGTCTCTTTGAAGGTGACCATAAGTGTTTTCCTAGGAAGATCGTGATTTTGGGGTCAGTATTGAGATATGCACTTTATGAGCGAAGTAAGACATTGTAACACACGGTCGGCAACCGACCACATCTAGTTTATTAACAAATTCTCGCTAATTGTCATAAAAGGTGATTCAAGATCAACCTGATCAGGTAAACACCGTATCAGAGTTTGGATTGTTGCGACGCATACAGAGCAAAACAACGCAAGAGGCTTGAATTGGATTTTCTCGTTTGGATCAACACAGAGAGAGAAAAAAAAGACAACAGACGCAAAAGGTGCTCACCATCGACAATATGCGCGGGACTGCGCGAGGGACTTTCATTGGAAGCGCCCGCAGCAATCTCGTTTGGTTCGGGTAGTGAGTCATGGACAACTTTTTCCACTTTTAGCTATCTTCTTGCCCACCTGACTCACCTGAACTTGTGCTGCCGTTTCTGGTGCTGGTGCTGCTGTTGTTGCTGCTGCTGCCAATGCTGCTACTCGTCTTGCATGGCCAGTGAGAATAGAAGATATGTTGATGGCTAAACGAAAAAAAAACCATACATAGAACCAAAAGAAGTTGAACTTCTTCTTCAGACGATTGCAGCACACCTGTGCTAGAGAGCGCAGCCACCGCTTAAATCCCTTGATTTCGTTACAGTCTGATCACAGCAAGATCGCTAATTACATGCTAGAAATTGTGTCACTTCAAATTGAGGTTAGGTTTTTGAGATGCTCTGCGTAAAAATGACAACAAAAAGTTCGTTTTTTTCCTTCTATATTCTGTGTTGCTTCCGTCGCTGTGCTGCTGCTGTGTGATTAGTATTCTAAATTGAGAGCGACATTGACGATTGTTTCTTTTTTTCAGGTGTAGTTTTTGCTACTCTAGAGAAGTTTGTGTGTTGTTTTGATTTAAGACACGGAACGTTTTTGTTCTACATAGAATGGTGATGGAGGAAACTAGGTTCACAATTGGTGACATGCACGCGAAGTTGACAATATTTGTTTATGTTATTTGTGTTTCGGTATGTAGTGTCAATCATGATTTAAGCCCAGTGAGTTATTGTTTCAGCTGAGTTTGGGTGGGTTTGGACAGTGTCCTTTTAGGTCAGGACTAGTAAATGACAAATCAAAGCGGAATGGAAGGGTTTATAGAGGAAATTTTTGTTTGTGACAATTTCTTTATGAGTCAGCCATTCTTTGTTACTATTTTTTTTGTAAATAGTTGATCTGGTAGAATATTTCATGATTGAGGAATAATTTCATTATATCAATTTATAGACTAGGAAAAGTCAAATTAGGACTGCGTCGCCGTTCTTTTTCTTGTAAACCGAAAATATAAACTAGGGTGAGTTCGAAAATGCACCACGCCGGTATCACTGCAGTATTCAGCTACAGACTTTCAATTGCTGAATATTGCAGCGATACCGGAGTCATGCATTTTCGAACTCACCCCTAATGTAATTGAAGCCAGTTTGCAGTGAACTTGTAATTCAGCACAATAGATAGCTGAATGTCGTACGAACCTCTAAACAGCACTTTCTAGCAAGAATGTTAGACCACCAAAAACCGTAGACCACCGTAGATCAGTTGGATAGATGTTGCGAGTTCGGAAACGCAGGACTGCAGTCATTCAGCAGTATTCAGCAATTGGAAGTATGGAGCTGAATTGACTCCAGTCCTGCGTTTCCGAACTCGCACATGTCGTTTGTTACGTCATGGTGCAATGGAGGGTGTTGAAGAGTATATTTGGTGTTTGCCTACGGATTGCCTATTTCTTTGTAATGGGTACATATGTTGGGTTTGGCTCATAAGACACTTATGAAAAACTTAATATCGTAGATTTCTTTTCGGGGTCTTCACGAGGGATCTATAGGGAATCGAGATGCCTCTTATTTGTCATATGACGCCCACAGGCTACATGCGGCATCCTCCTATAAATTCTAGTCCGGCAGTAGCAGCTTTAGTATTGTCTTTGAGTGCTTGAATCGTTGCTGGAGCATCGGCGTAGACTAAATTATATAAAAATGGAAGGGGTCACTATTTTTCAGTTTAAAAGAAGATCAGCGTGACAGCCGCCCAATCTTTATACATCGGAAACTGATTGAATAATCGAAAGAGTGAGCATATCACAGTAAAATCACAAACTAATACTAACACAGTGTGTGTGTACCATTGTGCAAAATTAAATAATTCTCTCAATCAATTGAATCTCGAATACCTGTCAAACCGTCATTATCTTGTTTAGTTATATTCGAAACACTCCCGCAACCCTAATCAAGAAAATTGGTATGGAAAGGTTATCCTTTATCAACATTTAAAGACAACAGCAAAAAATCAATATTCACAGAGAACCCCTGGTATATATTTCTGCAACCGGAAATTAAATCCGTCTGTGCGTCAGATCTTAACAGTTTTTAATTTTGTTCTAGAACAGTACTGCACCAGCTGTTGTCGTTTTAAAACAAATATTAATAAAGAGCAGAGAAAAATTTCAATTTCCCATCAAATCACACATGGAACTTTTTGAGAGCTGCGAACAAGCTTTTGTCTAGCCAAGAATGTAAACAATAAAAAAACCTCTTAAAGAAAAGAACAAAACTTTTTTTTTAGAATCCTTTAGAAAGCGTATTAAGAGGTAATAAAGCACGTTATACACTCGGTTGGAGTATCCTTGAAGCATAAGAAAACCACCGAGAGTGACTCAAAAATATCCAACGTTCACACTATGCTGCATATATAAAAAAAAGACTGAAGGACCTTCTTCTATATAATCACCACTTCTTCCGTCTCATCGAAGGATAACAACAGAAAAATGCGCTGTTTCCACTTGAGATGATGCAGTCTACATAGCCAAGGGCGAAACCCTTTTGATCTCTCGATTTCCGTTAAATATTCTTCTATAAAATTTTTGAGGGGCGCATTGCATATAGGAAGGATGCAGGTCAAATTGCCATTTTTAAAAAGAAACCGGAAGGGTTCAATTTCCTTCATGCTTTATGCCATAATAAAATTGTGTTTTATGGGAAATGAGAAATCAATAATGTCCCAAGACATGAAATTTCAATTTCATCGCTCACCTTGTCCATTTTAGTATTCGTCCTAGATCGATTTGTTATCGTCGTTAAGAAAGTGGCTCTCTGGGCGCTGTCATTTGGTGGTGTGACCAGAAAAAAATAAAATAAAACAGAAACACCCAAACTCGTAACGAATTACTACGTTGAAAATTTTGGAACCGTTCTTTGGCCCATTTTTAAGATGCGCGCGCGCACGCGTTATGCTTGCAAAATTCCAAGGAGAATAAGAATTGACAATATAGCAAAAAAAACGAAGAAGTTTTTTTTTTGGCGACAAATGATTCCGTTCCAGAGAAGAATATGGCCTGTTTCGCACGGGACGACGGCCAACCAACAGAAATCGTACGATATTCATGTTTTTAGAGAAGAGGGTGAGAGAGAAAGATGGGGAGGGACGATTTTCCCATCCAACTTTCTCACACGATTTTCGATACGACTTTTTGACAGCGGTGTGGTTGTTGTTGCTTTTGCTGGGAGAAGAAAAGAAATAGAAATGACTTTTATTTCACTCGGAAAGTACGCAGAGAATTAAAATAAAAGCAACAACAATAAGCTAAAGCTTTTTGACGTACAGTTGGTTGGAAAAATTGGCCTGTGTGAAAGCCCGTACGACTTTTCGTCAAATTTCAAAAGGGAATGGACGATGACAGCAGATTTTGTTGGTTGGCCGTCGTCCCGTGTGAAACAGGCCTATGAAAAAAAACAACAACAACAACAACATTGTATCGAAAGACAACAACGTTTGGAGTGGAAGAGATATGATAAGACAAACGAGACAATCGAAGAAGCCGAAGAGAAGCAAGTCAGTTGGAACCAGACGTAAAGTCAGCAAAGGGTAAGAAGATACAGCAACAACGGTGCATATCTTAAGTGCGTTATGGGCTTGTGAAGATCGGTTTTTATTATCTTCGTTTTATCTTTTGCAAGTTAAGTTCAGTTCGTGAAGGTAAAATCGATTTATTAGGGAAAGGTTGTCCCTCTTCGCTTGCGCCCTACACGTTCATCAGGCGAGTAGGATGATCCCATGGAAGCTGACGTCAGATCGCAAAATATATTTAAATATCATCACAAAGTTTGTGCGATTTGCTGAATACCAAGAGTTACCAAGAGTATTCCCCTCCCCCCGCGCCCGCAGCAGCAATACCTGGAAAGCCCAGGAACCATTGTACCATGAAGACATGTCTGCAGTATTTATTCTCTGGGCAATACCTTAAAAGGGGGTCTTCAATGCGAGATACCTTTTAAGATTTATTTTTCCCCTGCTATACTCCCCATCGCCATCACCCTGTGTAACCCAGCTACAACAGCGCGCACAGGCAGCAGATACACAACACAATAAACTCTCGACGGATAAAATCAGCCGAAAATGTCGCGGATTAGTCAGGAGATCGACAGAAGAATGCCAGTATGTGACCTTAAGGAATTTTCGGTTGGAGACAACTTGTCACCAAAAAAAATTTAATATAAAAACGAAACGATCAGCACACGGCTTACTTTGCATGGGCTGCCATTAAGCAACAAGGTGTGACCCTAGGTAGTCAAGATCACCTCACGTTCGAGATCTGTTTCTACTGATTTCACGGCTTACAGACTGAAAAAAAAAATACCTGAGAGGAGAGCTAAATAATAACAACAACAACAACAAAAAACAGAACGATCTTCACGTGTCTACCGCACGGGACCTGCACTATAGAAGGGGCGTTCCCTATTATTTCCATGTCTTCTTGTATTTTGTTAATTCTTTTTTTTTCTGTTGCCTGTTTAATATTGTTGTTGTGATTTTGTTGTTATTGTTGTTATTCACTATATATTTTTTTCAACTCGTTCGCTTTCTCCATGTCAATTGTCAAAAACGAGAACAAAGTGACAGACACACAGGTATGACGAAGCTTTTCGTGTTCCTCCAAAAAATTTCGTCATGAATTGCAAAACAGAAAAATGCCGGGCTTTTTTTTGGGGAAAACAGAAGGAAAAAAAGCGTACAGCGACTGCGCAAAGTCAAAAGTTAACTGGGTTACGCGCGCATGCATACATTTATAAAATAACTATTATATTAAATGGTGTGATTGTGTGTGTATTTTATTAAATGTTGATTTTTGATAATTCTTTAATCGCTTTTATATCTCGATATTTAAAACGAAATAATTTTCTTATCAATCCGGAAATTGTTATGTTGTATGTTTTTCACTTGTGGTGTTTAATCAGGTATAAAAAAAATGATAAAATTCCTTGAATTTTATTAGTTGATTTTTTGATAAATTTAAAATAAAGTATGATTTAAGGTTTATTAAATAAGTTATTATCGCGTTTAAAATTTTGAGAATTGCGTTATTGTAGAAATTTTATCCTTTAAAAAGCCCTACTAACAAATACAACAAAAATTTCGAGAAAAATACAATCATTATTTAGTAAATATATTAAAGCTTGTTTTATGTAAATAAAACTAAAAATATAAAGCACATCACTTAAACAGTACTAAACTAAAGAAAATTTTATTCTTTATATTGAATTTTACTTTGTTTGAGAGGTTTTTGGTACTTAGATGAGTCTCATTTGATAAGTTGGTGCAGAAATACGTATAAAATTATTTTCACTATAAACATCTTCAGAAATTTAATTGCGCAATTTACTGCCTTATCATTAAAATGTTTTAACATTTTCAGTCTTGTATAAAACACTTAAGGTGATAAAACTCTCATTATTAAGTGCACATTTAATTTATCTATTTTTTTGTTTTGTGTCAGTTTTATAAGCTCAAGGATCACATTTTGTAAAGGGTCTTTCAAAAATTGGCGCCATTTTTAATTTCGCGCTATTGTTGAACTGTCAACCTACAACTGTCATTACGATGGCTTCTATTTTTACATAATTCAGTAACTTTAGTAGTGATCGTTCTAATGCACATTTGGGTTGGTTGATAAGGACCTCATAAATAATATACTCACTGTAAGTATATCTGAGGTGTAACATCTGATTAATTTGGACGCATGTATTGTATTTTCTATGCGCCAGAAATCAACTTCCATAGTCATAATATCTCGAAAAATGGGATACACCTATCCGCAGATTGTGTTAATCTCATTGCTGATCTTGCAACTCCAACTCACGCTCACGTGCCTCGTAAGAAAATAATTTCCTTGGCTTGCAGAATGCGAGACGACAAATTCGATGGTAAAGGCTTCACTGTTAAATCACATTAATTAAAAGAGACTTGCAATAATCACCAGCAGAGCTCGTCTATGGCGGGAATCTGAAATTGCCCAATTCAATTTCAATCCCGTCCGATGAAAACCCAATAAAGCATTCAGAAATTCTCAATCGTCTTCGTTCAAATATGCAAAACTTAAAGACAATGCATTCTCTTCCGAGTAAAAATAAAACTCGCCCGCACCTAGCCTGCAACAGGCACCCACTTATAGGACGAAGAAAACGGGCAATTATATTAGTGACCATAAATGGTACCATTAGCATACTGAGTAGACCGTTTCTCGTTCGATTGCATAGGTCAAGAAGAATTGGACTCGGTTAGTGCTTAGTTGGGGGACTGCTTGTTAAAACGAAAATTGCGTTTGCATTGAACGGTAAATTTTCCTTAACGCTACACTTCGCGGGAGTATGTGGCATCCGCGTACAACTAAATTGATAAGTTTACGCATGCCACAGTAAAAAAACTCTTACGATCGAAAAAAACGCCATATACACAAGATCATCGATCGGTGGATGATCTGCTTCGATTTCTGCCTTTTGAAAGTGTTCTTAATATTGTTGACCGCCAACTATCGGCCGTAGCAAGAGTTAATAGCTACTATGATAACCACTGTTGTACCGAAATAAGAGTGGTTTCTTGATTCCACGGCAATCTTATATAAGCAAACTTACATAGATTGTCAAGCTCGGTTCATTTGCTTTACTCATAGGTCCTCTTTTCGCGCTCGCCGTAGTCAAGTAGTTCATACAACCACTTATATGTGGAACAATCTTCTACAGTTAGTATTTCCGAACTCGTGCAATAACCAAAAGTTCAAACGTATGGCTTATTACTACCGCTTCAGGAAAAGGAAGTATAGGATGAAAAAGAAATAGGTGGATGGATGACGTCTAGAAGAGTAGTATAGCGGTATGGAGCCACCCAAGACACAATCCGCAAAAGCTTCATCCCAAGACGCAAACCAAAAGCTCGATTGCTCAATATTCCCCGTGTTCTTTTAATGAACTGGGTTTTGAGAGCTTTTGAGTTCCCATACAAAATCGAAGAACCAGAAGACCCAGATAAAACCTGGGTTTTCGATTTTGTATGGGAACTCAAAAGCTCTCAAAACCCAGTTCATTAAAAGAACACGGGGATTGTGAAATAGGTGGCTCCATACCGCTTTAGCTGTACTACTTAGAAGAAATACGAAAACTTCGTATGGCAAACTGGAGAGAACCAGCAAGCCGTAGAGACGACTGGAAGAAGAGACTTCAACAAGCCCGAGTCGTACAAGGACTACAGTGCCATTTAACAAGACAAATTCTTCATAAACTTACATTCTTTTATTTGAGCTAAACCTGCTACTATTCATGCACCATGTTTGACTGTCCTTTTGTGATTTTTATAATATTGTTTGTCTATAAAAACAGAAATATCACGTCTAAAAGTTTTGACAGCGTCGTAAATTGATCCTCGAACAGTCTCTCAGAGTGTTGCCAACTGCAAACTGACTGATATATATGTCAACCACTCATTAATGTAACTTTAACAACTCGACGACCACTTCATGCGACCAAAACCTAATTTGTCGCAAGCAAACACAAACATTAATGGCACTTCGCAAAAGATTTACTTTATCCACTCGGCAATTAAGACAAATTAAATCTCTTAAAACTTCAACCCGGAAGCTGGACTTTGCCATAAATCTTTCCGTTCGTTCTCTACCAAAAAAAAAAGTTGCCTTCTACCTCCATAAAAAAAGTGTCTTCTAATAAATTACCATAAATCATCCAAAAAAAAAAATTTTTCTGTGCTGCAAAATTTGTCTTAAGTTCGTGTCCACACATTTTGCAATTTCATGGTGCTTTTAAAAAAACGGGGAAAGACTCTCTGTGGCCAGTGCTCATCCCACAGTTTACACACTTACTTTTTACGTAATAATTCTCTTCATCATCGTGTGTGAAAATTTTCCCACCGTATTTTTTTTTTGTAATTTGTTTTTTTTTTATTTTCAAAAATTTGTTTTCCGCAGTTTTCTCGCCTTTTTATTTGTGTTAATTTATGTCTGAGAATTTTCAGTCGTTAGCGCAGGGTGTGTAAGTCAATTGCGCATAGAAATGTGACGAGAAAGACATGCGCGCAACGGATGCGATCGTTGAGAAAGAGTTTATTATAAAAGGAAGTGTATTTTAGCGTTAAGAATGCGAATGGGTTGATGCAAAGGTGAGAGAGCTTAAAAAAAGGGTTTAATAGAGATATTTTATAATTTTTATGCGTTTTGAGAGAGTGGGAGGGGGGAGAAAAAAGAGTTTTTATTAAGTGGTTTAAGAATCGTGCAGAATAAACACGCAAAAGGTGTGTGCATTAAAATAGGGTCGGTGTAGCTAGAGCAGTGAAAAGAGTTTTTTTTTTCATTTCTTCAATCTCCCAGAAAAACAATTACGTAAACGCGTTCTTTTTATTGTTTTTGGAATAAAATCAAGTTGTTGTTTGCTTACAAGTGATGCTCTGTGTGTAAAAGCTACAAACCTGACGAGTTAAAGAAGAAATGAAAGAAAACACCTCGAAAACGAACTAACAATATAACAACAACAACAACACAAGCAACAAAAATAATGAAAAAAAACGTAAAGAAGTGTTAACCCCAGTTCGCATGTCCAGCTTAAGTCGTGCGTCATTCTTCAGGTGAGATGGCTCGACCTTTTGACGGTTGTTACATAACGCCAAGTACTTTTTAGCTTTTTCCGTGTCCATTGGTGTTTAAGTCCAGGCGCTTGTTAACACGGTAAGTTCAGGTTGTTCTGTATGTATATTGTTGAAGTGATAGTTTTGAGGTGGAAAAGGGGAAATTTTCTTTATCGTATCACACTTGAGGAGTTAAATAAAAAAATAAAATTTTTTCGTCTACACTCTTTTTTCCCTGTAGCAAACCTCCTAAGCGTGTTGAGCTGATAACGAGGGAAAAACAAACTTATTATGGCATTTGAAAATGAATCATTCGTAAAGTTGAAATCAATGCTCAGTGCTTGATAGAGATATCGATGCAGGCATATCGTGACTAGAAACAAGATTTCATACAGACAAGGGGTTGCTGGTGGAGGGTGGGTGCGCTGCGCGACTGCAAAAAGTTTCGAATAATTCAATTGCAATTCTGTGTGTAAGCTTTTCTATGAACACAAATCGATCTCCACATAAATTGATACAACATCGCGATATTTACCTACACTGACATTTAGTATACAGGTAAAAACAATACACAATAATAATAATAAATAAGAAAAAAAAACAGCACACCGCGCTCTATCGAAACACCAAAGCCATAATTAACCAGCGCAAACTATAAAGGTCACTTTGTGGTGTATATTTTTTTCTCCAACTATTATTTAGCGTGATTATAAGCGCACACACAGAACTCGTTGAAGAAGAAGAATTAAAAAAATTAGCAACAAAACACGTTCGTTCAATTTCCAGGCTTGAATTGAGTTGAATTAGTGTGATTGCAAAATCAACACCTGAACACGAACATAGATCACTTATTGGAACGTTAGAAAGATTCATTTTATACCGCTTTACCCCCGGGCCGCAAAAAGTCGTTCGTCTCTATGGTGATGACGAGTGATACCTTACCTGATGGTGATCGTTGGTGACGCGACATATCTCTCTCTCTCTTCCTCTCTCAATTGGTAGTTAAATATCCCGCCGCAACTAGCTCATATTGCTTGGCGTGCGATCACTGGCGCGATCATTTTCTTATACTAAATATATACAAACGTTCAAATATATATTTGTATATATTTTTTTAAAATTCAAGTCAAGGTGAAATTTGCGCTCCATTTCAGGTGTATATTTGATGTGTTGCTAAATTTGAAACACAAGACTACAAAAAAAATATTTTTTTTCCATCGTTCGTTATACTTATTTTCGCGTTCTTGTACAACAACGATCGTGTATGCGCATGCGCACACTGATTTAAATATATAAAAAGAAAAAAAAAATACTGGTGTCTAGTTGTGCAAATCAAATTCAGAGACGGTTTGCTATAACTATACACCTTTTGCGTCATTTTTTTTCTACGTTTTTTTTTGTTATCTTCTATCCGATATAAAGTGTATGGCTTGATTGTTATTTGAGCATGGTTGATCGGCATCGTTTTGTGGGTTTTCGTTTATTGAAATTTAAATCTGGTGATACGCGGTGTGCATAAAATAACAAAAGGAAAAAAAAAACAAAAACCAAAAAATAAAAAAAAAATACTGGATTTTTTGGTGGTGTTATTTTTAGAATAAAATCTAAAGTTGACATGTGTGATTCAATGTTTAGTCATTCTCTTTTATCTTATATAATTCTTTTAACGGCACTTAAACGATTAGAATTTGATTGTGATTTTTTTTAGGTTAGATTGGCATATTTATTTTATTTTTCTAACATTCTTAGTAATTTAATAATTTTACGTTGAAGACAAGCTATTTTGCATTGAGGAGACATTTGTTATCATCATAGTAAGGACTAAGTAATACTAGATTTCGTATCTTCTTCTTTAAGTGAAGAACCAGATCCAAAAGTATGACCGACCGACCACAACTTGACCTATTGTATTACTGCCGCAAGACCTCAGATGCCAAATCGATTCAACAGGTTCAGCAGTGTGCTTAGTGATTTGTCGGTCAGTTTTGATATTTCAAACCTCATCAGGTTAAAAAACAAGACCCTGTTCCTCGCTATCGTGCGAGTGTAACAAAGAATATGAAAGACAGATTCAACATCTTCGAGCCAAAGGTAAAAGTTGGCGATCTCAGTCCTTTATATTCTTGCAAGATGGTG